>JARHVA010000512.1:1955000-3155000 GCA_037957365.1 Torreya grandis | reverse complement strand
CCTATGAACTCAGTTGGCTCATGGAAGGATTTAGGGACCCTCTTGACCAATTGGTTTGTGGAAAAAAATGACCATTTGTCTCTAGCTGAGTAGTTAACCACCATGAAGAGAGTCCCACATGAGTTTATGAAAGATTTTAACACTAGGTTCTAAAAGACTTGGGACAGAATCCTAATTTTTGTGAGCCCAACCCCAAGCTATGTTTCCCTTTACTACTTGAAGGCCCCGAATAGTGACATTGTTGTCATGATACAGTCCATGGGTGGAAAAAAATTACCCACTACTTATGAGATAGCCATAGCTATAGAAAATTGCCTTTTTCAAGTAGGAAAGATAGCTCCTAGACCTCCTCTGCCACTCTTTTCTAATTTACAGCCCTTAGTCCAGCCTATTTTTCCCACTCTAGCTCCTCTACGTAATCAATAAAAGCTAACTGCTACCCCTGAAAATGACATCCATGAAGTTAAGAGCCTATTACAGAGTGTTACCAATGATTTAGTTTCCCTTAAGAGACAACAAGCTAATAGTTATAGGACAAATCAAGGATACCAGCAATTTAGGAAAGAAAATAGGCCTCCCTTCCATAATTATAATTAAGGGCAAGGTCAAATTACACATGTCAAGCCTTATCAAAGATATAGTTTAAATTCCCCTTCATATTTCTTGTCTCCACTCAAAATAATTTGGTGTAGGAGTAGCCCAACTATCTACCCTTGGAGCACGGCCAACAACAAGTTGCTTATGCCAGTGAGCTACCAAATCAAAGCATGACTATACAAGGTGATCAGGCAACCCAATTCTCAAATTTTGAGATGTCAACACAACTTGGGATAGATATCAAGTAGGCTAAATCTGATTTCACTCTTATGAATCACTTAGAAGGAGAGTTCTACGTAGTTAACTATGTGGGGAGCACAAGTAATTAAGATATTGGTGTTGCATCCAACACTAGGTCCAAAAGGAGAGCCATTGATGAAGCTCAAGTAGCTACTCAAGCACCTACAATATCTCTTTCACCTAATCAAGTAGGAAGTGTACCTAAAGTAGCCCCAAGACCACAAGCAAATCAAAATTTTCCCAATTAGAGGCCAATAATTATAGCTTTAGCTCCATAGGTTGCACCATAGGTTATGAATGTTCCCAAGGAGAACTCTAAAAAGGGAAATCCTTCAATAAATATAGTGGAACAAATAAAGAAGCTACACATGAACATCTCATTATAGGATTCTTTAGCACTGCCAAGACAAAAATATATACTCTAAAAGGAATTGTACAAGTTGGGTGAGCAAGCTATCCCCACAAGAAATGATAATATGTTGGTAATAAATGGGGCTCCTCCCATGGATATTCAAGAAAATAAAGATGAGAAGTTCCCTTCCTTCTATTTTTCCTTGATTATTAATGATTTCTTGGTCCATAATTACATCATTGATAGTGGATAAAGCACCTTAGTTATGGCCAAATGCATAGCTGATGAGCTAGGCCTCAAGTATGATCAAATGACCAAAGGAATTATATAGCTGGATGGATCACCACCTAAGACCTTAGGAGTGGCAAGAGGATTAAATATAACTCTCCATGCCTATGTAACCTTCTCAACTCCCTATGATGTGGTAGTGGCAGATGTTCCTTCTTACTTTGCTATTTTCTTGTCAAGGGATTTCACATCTAAGATAGGTGGATACTTGGTAGCCAACTAGTCTTATATGGTTTTCAAGACAAATTAATGAACTAAAGTGAAGATTGAGTCAGAGCCCATCCACAAAGATCACCTGGAGCCATACTCACCCAAAGTGGTGAATGTGAACTACACAATCATTGATGAAGAAGAGCTCCAAATGGATCAATCTCCATCATCTTCCCTTGTAGGAGTTGTTGAACTACTCCTAGATGAGTGGGGAAATGACAACTTTGAGCATGATCCTTACAAGTTCATTAAAGAAGATAGTCTTGGATTCTATTGCATGCATAAGAAATATGCTTTCATGTCAAAATTGATGAAAATAGACCAAGAGGACTGTGGTTTATGGCAGTTGTTCTTTGATAGATCTAGAAGCAAGGTAGGAGTTGGTGATGGGGTAATGTTGGTTTCACCTTCAAAGGATAAATACTTCTCAAATTTTAGGTTTCAATTATCCTACACCTACAATCTAATAGAGTATGAGGTCCTTGTTCATGGATTAGAATGGGCAAGGAAGAGAGGAATCAAAGAATTGTGGGTGTTTGGAGATAATGAGTTGATTTTGAACCAAGTGAGAGGTCAAAGCTTGACCAATAACTCCTTACTCAAGTATTAAAAGCATAAAGTGTGGGACCTTGTAGATAACTTCATTGCTTTCAACATCACTTCCATTCCAAGAGAGGATAATAAGCATGTAGATAGACTAGCAATAGTTGGTGCTCAGTTTGACATCCCAAAGGGGATGAGACAAAGCAAGAATCAACATCATTTAAAGGTGATTGTGAGGCCCTCCATACTAGACAATGTCACCAATTGGTAGGTGTTTGAAAGTGACTAGCCAATAACACTTTTATTATAATAAGAAGTTGAGTTTGCTTACAAAAATTAGTCCAAGCTATAGCAGTAGTATGATGGGCAGATTGTTCAACTAAAGACTAACAAGATTCTGAAAGGTTTGGTAACTTTTGAGAGCATTTTCAAATAAGATGACCAACTCAAGAGAGACAAAGAAAGCATGTTAACCAAGAAATAAAATTATGAAAGGGTATAAATCTACAAGGATAATTTGATTTCACTTGGGAAGGTGTGTACCAATGAGGTTAAGCATGCTTTCATTATGTTATGTCAAGAGTTTGATAATGTCTTCACTTGGGAGTATGGCGATTTGAAGGGCTTTGATCTAAGCATGGCCCAACACACCATTAAACTAGAGAAAGGTGCCAAACCCATCAAGAAAAATCAAAGGCTTATCAATCCAAATATCAAGCCTCTCATAAGGAAGGAGCTCACCAAACTGATTGAGTTTAGGATCATTTTCCCTATCAAACACTCTTCTTGACTAGCCAATTTGGTCCTTGTTAGGAAGAAGAATGGAGAAGTTAGATTGTGTGTGGATTTCAGAGACCTGAATAGATTCTCACTAAGAGATCACTATCCCCTTCCAAGTATGGAGCAAATTCTTTAGATGGTGATAGGTAGTAAAAGGTTTTCTCTCCTAGATGGCTACTTTGGGAACAATCAAATTTTGATACAATAATGTGACCAATACAAGACAACCTTCACCACCAAGTGGGGAACATACACCTATAGGAAGATTCCATTTGGATTGTCAAATGCTGGATTTACCTTCCAATGTGCTATGGACATGGATTTCTAAGGTTTGATCAATGACATTATGCTAGTTTATCTTGATGATGTGACAGTCTTCTCTAAGGAGGCAAGTGAACAATTGAAGTACCTGGAGTAAATCTTTGAAAGGTGTAGAGAGTTTTGCATCTCTCTCAACCCAAATAAATGTGTGTTTTCCATCCACAAAGGCAAGCTCTTGGGCCATATTGTTTCAAAGGAAGGCCTATCTATTGATCCAGAGAGGGTGCATGCCATCTTATCATTGTCCTTGCCTAAGCACAAGAAGGGCCTAAAAAGTTTCTTTGGTAAGATAAATTTCATTAGGAGATTCTTTCCTAACTTTATTGAGCTTGTCAAGCCACTAATTTCTATGCTAAGGATGAGACGTTCACATGGTCAACAATAAGAAGAGAAAGCTTTGAAGGCATCAAGCAAGCTATCACCCAAGCTCCTACCCTCGCTAATCCAAAATTCTCCAGGGAATTTAATCTATACACCTTTGTGAATGAAGAGGAAATATCTACTATGCTCACTCAAGTAAATGGTGAGAATTTAGAACAGCCTCTTGATTTTTTCAGCCAAGGTTTAAAAGGCTATGAGGTTAGATACATGTATGTTGAGAAGTAGGTACTTGCAGTTATATGAAGTTTGAAGAATTTTAGACATATGTTATCTAGCATCAAAATATACATCATGGTGCCACATCCTAGTGTAAAAGACTTCTTGTTAAATCGAGACTTGAATGAGAAAAGGGTAGGTTGGATCACCAAAGTAATGGAGTATGATGTAGAGATCAAGACCACCAAGCTAGTAAGAGCAAGATGGATATGTGAACACCTCATTATAGACTTGAAAGATCCAAAGGAAGACATTTTGGTACTCCATGATGAACCTATAGTAGCTATACCTACAGTCATAAAGAGCTAGGCACAAGACATGGTTCATTTCCTTCGAACTGGTGAGTGTCCACAAGGTCTTGATAGGAAAAAAATGAGATATTTTAGACTCCAATATCTTCCTTGTGTCTTATTTGATGGAGTTATACTTAAAAAATACTTTTCAAGGGTGCTCTTGAGATACATTGATTTAGACCAAGTTGACAAGGTACTATCTAAGTTCCATGATGGACCAGTTGGTGGCCACTTTGCTCCCAAGGCCATAACTGCAAGGATTGTGAGGGATGGTTACTTTTGGCCCAATTTGTTTAAATACATTCATGCTTGGGTGAGGAAATATAAAAAATGTGCCTTCTTTGATGGGAAGCAATGGATGTTTATCATGTCTCTTCATCCTATTCAGGTGTAACAACCATTCATGAAATGGGGGTTGGACTTCATATGGTTGATCAATCCTCCTTCTAATATTGGCCACAAGTGGGTTTTGACTACCAAGGATTATTTAACAAGGTGGGTAGAGGCCATAGATTTGAAAGAGGCCAATGAGAGTGTAGTCTTATACTTTTATGAAGGCATAGTGACAAGATTTGGGGTCCTAGCCACAATCATTTTAGATATTGCATTGGCTTTCTTGGGAACAAAGACACATGAGTGGGCATTAAAGTATGGAATCTATCTCGGCACTTCTTTCAACTACTATCCATTAGGAAATGGGTTGGTTGAGTCCACAAACAAGAATTTGATTAGGATCATAAAGAGGATAATGGAGGAAAATCAGAGGACTTGGTATGCCAAGTTAAAGATAACTCTTTGGGCAGATAGGATCACTCTAAAAAGGGCAATTGAGAATTCACCATACACACTTGTGTATGGAAGGGAAGCTAGACTTCCTATCTCACTTGAGTTACTAGCCTTGGATCTTTCCCATCAGTTGTAATTGATAGAGAGTGATAGCTTGGAAGTCAGGTATTGTGAGCTAATGGAGCTTCAAGAAGCAAGAGACCAAGCCATGGATGCCATGACTAGTAACCAACAACAAACAAAGAAGCATTTTGATAAAAGGTATATGCCAAGGAGCTTCTTAGAAGGTGACATTGTCTTGAAGTGAGATGAGGACCAAGCCAAGCCTGGAAGGCACATGAAGTTTGATGCTTTATGGAGTTGCCCATATGTCATTGCCCAATGCAAGTGACACAATGCTTTCTAACTCTCCAAGTTAGATGGTGAAGAGCTACATATCCCAGTCAATAGGATATACTTTAAGCATTGTTATTAGGTTTCTTTTGTCATGTACATAGTCTTCCTTGATTTTCCTCATTTTCCCTAAGTGTTGTTATGCATGTGGTAGTGTTTTTAGCCTTTGTGTGTGTTTTTTCCTTATTATTTGGGGTAACATATTTGTTGGTTCATAGGTCCTTATAAAGCTATTTTTGACTTCTCCAAGATGCATCCTGACTCCATGCCCAATGGACTTTATGTCTGCCAATCTTCCCAAGCATAACAGGCATGCTTCCCCTGTGAGTCTCTGATTGTGTTGACCAATTTTTGGTCCTACAAGCCAAAATTGGGCACCCCCTCCTTTTTCTTTGCAAAAGTCATCCAATTCATGTTTTGGCTAGATCATCCCTCTATTTCCTTATGCAAAATGTTCTTTGCTAGACCTTTCTCAGGAAAAAGCAGTGTTTTTCTCATTTTGTTTTGCCAAGTGTATTTTGGGTTTGTCAAGAGCAATTACTTCACCTATAGTAGTGCATTTTGGGTTTCCCAGATGACTTTACTTGTGAAATTTTCATAAGTCAAGTCACTTGATAAACCTAATTTGGTCTTGATGTTGTAATTTTAACTTTGCAAATGTCTTTACTTACAAAGTTTATAAGTAAAGTCACTTTCAAAACCCGATTTGGTCTTGACAGACCAAATCGGGTTTTCCAAGTGTCTTTACTTATTTGCCTTATCAATTGAAGTTGATGTAAAACCTAAAGTAGAAGCTCCTAGGAAGTCTAAAATGGTTTATCTAGTGCAAATTAGGTTTGTGCAGGTGTATTACTTGTCTACTTTTATAAGTAGAAGTGATTAAGGAACCCAAAATGGTCTAAGCAGTTTGCAAAAGGCAATAAATTTTTTTTAGAGGGCATTTTGATGGCTTGAAGGACATTTGAAAAAAGTCTAAAGGGTAAGTGTCTTTCTGGAGGGCACTTGGGAAAATAAAGAGGACTTCTTCACTTTTTTGAAGGGTCATTATAGAATTCCTAAGGGCTATGTGCCCTTACAGAGGGCACCTTGGTTGGTGGCAGGACCAAATCAAAAGTTCCAAGGGGGAATTTTGAGGCACAAAGTGCCCTTACAGAGGGCACCTTGAGAAAGTGAAGATTGAAGCTAAAAGGCCCAAGGGGCATGTACCCTTCAAGAAAAGAAGCAATCAAAAGAAAGAAATCATTCAAACAAAATGTCTGAAGGAATTCCTTCAAACATTTTGTCCAAAGGAAAGCATGGCAAAAATCCTAAAATAAAGAAGGCCCGATAAGTCAAAGACAAGACAAGAAGAAGCCAAGGAAAAGGAGAAGGCAAGGAAGAGACAAAACACAGGCAAAGTAAAGACTAAAAAAAGACAAAATGCATAATAGTTCCAATAATCGACAAAGTCAAAAGGCAGAATCAATGACCACTCAGACCAAGATAAGTGGCATAGATAACTCATCAAGGAGAATTAATACATTTGGTGAAATATATCTACCAAAAACCAATAAAATAGATTGGTTTTTAAACTATAGAGGAGAGCAGCCCATGTTTTCATGCTTCATCATTAATGTGTAACCAGTTGCACCCAACATTGAAGAGAGCATGGTCCATCCACAACAACTTAGGGATGGCTTTATTAGTTGCTAAAAGGAGTATCCCATGCTTTTGTAGGCCCAAGATAGTAAGGGTGGTGACTTGGACATCTACAACATGGCTCTCCCATACGCAATTGGAAGAATATGATAGAAACATGGTTTTTGGTCTCTACAAATATGTATAACTTAGTATGGGTTTCCATTCCTTGATTTGTGAGCTATCTTGTTCCAGTTCTCTATATATTTGTAATTTCTCATTTGAGAAAAGATATCTTAGCTTGTATGGTGAAGCCCTGAAGGAATTTACCTTGAATAAAAATAAGCATTTTTACCTCCATTTGAGCTTGCACTTTTTCATATATCTATGGTTTTATCTTGTGTTAAGTCATTTTATTTTCATGCTTTCATAAGTTTATTCTAACATATCTAGTGTATTTTGAGTTCTTATCTTGTAGGTAAACAAGAAGTGTCCATCTCAAGGTATAGCTGCATGTGAATAGGTTGTCCATAGTGTGTCTAATAACACCTCTAGTAGTTCTTCCTCCCTATATCTTTGTAGGATCCCCTATTGAAACACTGATGTAGGAAAGGCTCTCATTTGAATGAAGTGTATGCTTGCTTGTCTCTATTGTAAAGTGTATGTCAAAGCTAAGTAGACCAACCATTTTGGTGCATCACCACTTTAGTTTAGGTTCTAATTTCAGTATTTCTCTTCCTTTTCATCCCCCCCATTGTTAGCAGTAGGAAATCTAGGGCTTCAGGGGCATCAAGGGGAGCTAGCCCCTAATATAGAGATTCATCCCTCACGTTTGTAACCCATAGTAAGAGGAATGCCTCCATTATGTCATGTGGAGGAAAAGAGCTAAGCCTATCTTCAGAGGGTGTAATCTAATATGTCAACATGTCCTTAGATTGGTTTTCCATCTATAGGAAAGATCTAGGCTAGGTTTCAAGGTAGGAGCTGGTAGGTGAAATTAATGGAGAGGTCCTCATCCTTTGACATGGCCATCATCTCTAAAAAATAACCATTCAATGAAGAAGTAGCATGGATTAGTCTAGATATAGAGTTATGGGGATTTTGTCATTATACGTGCAAGGAAAGTGAAAGATGGCATGGAAATGAAAGGTGAAGATCAGGTGATTAGAAAAGGTAGCTTAAACATTAATAATGTTTTTAGAGAAGTTCTTGTCTTCTAGCATGTTTTATAATCAATGAGGGGCTCGAGGAGATTTATGGTGATCTTGGATAGTTCATTTCATGGTCAAGGTAGTTACACACTCTTAATACAAAAGGGTTCAAGGACATAGTGGTGGTTGTAGCCATTTATGACCTCCCTCTCCATTTTCTCATGCAATCCCCCACTTCTCTCATCCTTTTATGCTATATATAAAAGCTTTTGAGCCTAAAAATAAATCCCTCAATTGGTGATAGAGTTAATTTGTCAAAATCACTTTGTAAATACTCTCTTGAAGCAATAAGACAAACTTTTTTGATTATGGTTTAAAGTCAAGTGTACATTGTTAGAGTTTAACTTGTAGATGTATGTCCATTTTCATCATCTGTAGATTCTCTATGTATCTTTATTTAACTCTTTTGTTTCCTTCTAGGTTTCGTGAAGTGTTAGACATTGGTGCCTTTATTGAAGTGTCACAAGTTTATAGTGTCTCATATAGACCTATTTCTTTATGTCCTTCAAATTGTAAGGTTTCCCTTCAACCTCCACATAAAATACTTATGCTTATGGCCTTGAGATAGGATCAAATTAGTCTATGTCTTGGTTAGGTTCATTATATTTGTTAAGGTTTCCAGGCTGAAAGTGGACCATTCCATATTATGGTGCATCACCATTCTCAGCTCAAGTTTCCCTTTCATGTTATCTTTCTATCCCTTTTCCTTAGTCAACAATAGATTTTAGTACGGTAAACAAGCTGAAGTGAAGCATCTGAGGAGATAGCCTCATTAAAAATACTAGAGGTTCAACCTCATTATAGGATACCCATAGCTTGAGGTTATTCCAATATTATATCTAATAATGAGGGAGCCTAAAAAATTCTCCCACAAGGGTGCAATTCTAGCCTACAAGAAGACCTCCACACCCTTATAAGGGCCAATAATAACTTGTAATCATAAAATGAGATGTTATTATCTAAATTATGTGAAATTTAGAAGGACGTGGTTAAAATTATTGAAGATAATGGGAAAATTCAAAAACAGACCTTCCTATGCCTCTCACTCATTCTTGACAAATCTTTCATCATCCACTCACTACAAGAGATAGTTTCACAATTGAAACGTAAGATTGACACTATGGATACCTCTTATATTGAGCCTAGTCCATCATGTGACACATTACGTCTTCTTAATTTTGGTATGTATTCTTTTGATGTGATTTTAGACTGTGATCTACCATACCATGATTTGACTTTTATATATGATGCACCTGTTGTTGCATCTATTACAACCCCCACTTCAGATCCACTTCCATATATACTTTACTCATTTGAAAATTACACCACTATTTTTGGATCTTGTATAATATTTTCCATCGGTCATTCATGTGGATCTACTGGTAAACACTTTTAGGGAATTATTTCCCCTATATAGTTTGTTCACTAGATTATTCAACATGGCATTGGATATTGAGTATGTCTTTATTCATTGAGACCACTTCATGTAAGATCAACTCCTATTTTTTTTATTCACTCTTTTTGAGGACATAGAGCAACACATGAATTCATATGCATATTTTATTGTGCATGAGAGCCATGAGATTGATTATGTCAGGCATGATATCCCTGACACACTTTCAAATTTACATAGTCATAAGAGTATTGAATTTGATTCGAATGTTTCCTTAAATGCCTTGTTTGGGCACATGACACTAGATCATATGCAAGCATATTATTCAACCATCTATTCCATTTGGAATGTATTTTATATTAGTTGTGTAAAAATCATCAATACTCATTGCATGGACTCTACTACTATAGTTCCTTCAAATTTTAGTTGCATTATCCACACACTTTCCATACTGGCTAATAGTGATCCACTATTATAGAGCAAATATCATATTTATAATGACTTTTTTGATAGATAAATAACATTATTATTTGTATATATTCTAATACACACAATGTATCTTTTTCATTTTTGGTGTTTTTGGGATGTATCATGTACTCACACTAATCCATAAAATGTCATGGGAGGTTTGTTATTTCAACGTATTCTACTTTCATGTGTGTGTTTTCTCACACCCTTTTCATATTTTATTTTTGGGTACTTTGCCTCTTCAATCACTATTATTTTCATCCTTGATATGTTTTATCTATTTATGATATATTTTTTATTTTTTGACACCTAACTTGACTATGGTACCATATGAAATCCCCAACATATGTTAGTTATTTAGTTTTGAGTAGTTGATTCAAACCACTCATACAAATATTTTCATACAATTCACCCATTCAACATTATGTATGGGTGTGTGAGATTATAGTTTTTTTTAAGTGTTCCATGTAGCTCAACTTTCTTATCCTTATAGTGGCACATCTCAAAACCTACTTCTGGCAGTTCTTCAATTAATGACATTCATTTAAAGAAATATTTTGTAATTTGAAGATCTCATTCACTAGATTTATAGTCTCATTGTATGAAGATTTTTTGGTTCACATAATGACTCTTTTCTTTCTCTAGTGATAGATTAATGGATTCAAACCATTCATGTAGTTTTGAGAGTTTCACTAAGTGACCTTGCACTTGTGATTTGTGTTGTGGATCCACCTAGAGTACTTTTTGTGATGGATTCAACCCATCTAAATAATCCCTCTTCAATTATGGATCAACTTGTCCTATCTAAAAATTATGTTATATTGTTTGTGTGTCTACTACTTCTTGGGGAATTTTGTGGTGTATCTGAACACTTTCAATCACTTATGTTGTTTTACTATTTTTTGAGAGACCCTTGTAGTGTGGATATTTTTTTCAAGTGAACTTTATTATATATGAGTACCTCACTAAGATTATATTTAGGACCTATTTTTAGAGTATTCTTATCCTTAGTGTTGTGTGTAATTGTGTATAGGTCTCCTTAAGTTTTACCTAAAGGGTGGGGGGAGGCAGGGTGTCGGTGCATTATTATATATACACTACTATTAAGTTAACTTAGGTTATCTTATTTATAATAAGTGTGCATTTCACACTTATCTAGGTTTATAATAGGATAAGTGAGCATTTAATTCCACAAACATTGAATGCTACCACCATTAATCAATACCACCTCTATATAGGCCAATCACATGTGCCTCTTATGGAGCCAATAGGGAAAGAGGAGCTTGCTCTTTCAAAAGCTATAAATACTCATATGTTTGTATATTGATGTAAGGAATATGTATGATATATCATGACATGATGCATGTTGATGTATTATGGATGATGTACTATGGAGTAGTCTATTTTTTTCCTTTGATCATACCTTTTCAGAGGGCTTTATGTTTATTAGAGTGAATACATTCTAAGGAGTTTCTTGGCCTTCATTATCTAAGATTGATTCCCACAAGGTGATCAAAGCTATTTTTCAACACGTTTCCATTGGGATTTGTATTTTTTTTTTGTATTCCTAGTCCTTATAAAAATATCTTCCATGTACATGAGGGTCTTTATCTCAATGAGATTAGACCAATATCTTTTTAAAAATAGGTTAAATGCATTTTTTAATTCCTTAGGGGAAAAAATCCATTCAAAGTGGGTTAATGATTTGATCTTGGCAAGGTGTTTGGTCATTTTTTATATATGGTTCATAAACAAGTCACCATTTTGGTCTCTCCAAATTTCCCATCTTCATTGAACAAGATAGGTATATTATTTATACCATATAAAAATAGATGGTACTTAGGGGACATGCCAAGAGGTCACTTAGGGTTCGATAGGGGAAAAATATGGATGCAAGAATGTATGTCATCATTAATTTGGACATCTTTTATTTCTCTTTCTCTTAGGGTTTCTGGACCACACGACTTAAAAACCTTATCCATTATTTTCTTTAATCTCTTCACAACTAAAGGAGTTATCTATAATTTGGATAATATTTCAATTTTTTTTTAAAAATGCATTAGTATTAAAACCTCAAACTAAAAATAAAAGGTTAACACTATAAAACATGAAATTCATAACTAAACAAGATTTATTTTTGAAAATACCATGTAAAGTTACTAGATTCTTCCCTAGTCAGAAGAAGACTCTGAACTAATAGAAATGACATGTTTTTTGTATTATTCCTCTTTATTTGGGGGTTGATTTGGTGGCTAACTTTAATTTTTATTCCCTTTTCCCCTATTTGTTTTTTTTGCCTCCCATTTTCTATTAATACCTATAGTAACAACCACACATTCAAATGTTTAGAATAAAAAAGACACAACCACACTGAAAATATTTTTGTGACCCTCCTATGACTTTCTAAAGACGATAATAATAATAATAATAATAATAATAATAATAATAATAATAATAATAATAATAATAATAATGGATTCACCCTTTTAAAGTTTGGGGCTCTTTTTATAATTTTTGTTTGTGGCTAACACTACTCTTAATATAATTGTGTTAGTTGTTGCACTAGGATAAATCCTGATGATTGCATAATAGTTTGCATTAGTCGAACGGTAAGATTTTTTAATTTATTTAAAAAATATGTTAAACTTTAAAATAAGACAAATGTGTGCATAATTAAACTTCGTTTTTTAAAATAATAACACTGCAAATTAAGAAAAATTTATATTTAGTTAAAATTATTATTTTTTAAATGAGAACATCGCATATTAATAAAAATGTCCATGGCTTCCTTTACTTTCCCACAATTATAGTTTTCAATCTTCTTCAATGAGAATAAAAACCTTGACCTCAAATCCTCTACCTAGTTGAAATCTTTTAGTGCCAACATATCATATTCTTTTGAAATTCAAAATAATGTACCTTCAACCATGAATAACCATTCACCTTCAAAGATACAACATACCATACCTCATCCATATATTTTAACTCTAATTGTACACACTTTTCCTCATAATTTTCCTTTCAGACACACATATTTTAACCAAGTTTTTGGGTTTACAAAGTTTGAAAACCCTCACATATGAATTAAATCCAAATTTAAGCTTGGTGCCATTTTATTAAAAAAAATGAACCTAGTATTAGCCATTGAAATTCAAGTCCATTAAAAAAAAAAAGCTCTCTCCATTCATATATAAAAAAATCATTCATTTAACGTCAAAATTTATGTGAAAACTATTAATTGTAGTTGGCACTAGTTATTTTCACAACACACACATGTGGAAAGTGAAATGGAATGGGAATGGTAAATGAAAAAGATTAAACTGTGATGACCACTCTAATATTTATATGCAAAAATTATGAAAGTGGGGATGAAGCAATTTGGTTAAAAGGAAACCTGAGGATTATAACTTGAATGTATGTTGGAGAAAAAAACTTTGTTTATGACAAGTAACTAAAAAATAACTACCTTCACAAATTAGATTAGTGGACAATAAAAAAAAAGGTGTCAGAAAAATGGCGTAGATCCAATCTAAATAATAAATTACCCCTTTCTTGAAATGCAATATGAATATTAAAGAAAAGAATTAGAATCAAAGTCCTAAATTTTGTTTGGGCCATGATCATATGATTCTAAGAACAAATTCCTCTTTTTTTGTATCCACTTGTCTTAATGGAAATAATTCATGAATTTTTATGGCATTTCAATTCTCAAATTCTTCTCTAGAATCACTATCATTGTATTCCAAAATACTTTTATTTAGAACTAAAAAAACAAAACATATATACATTAAAAATAAACTTATATACTCTAAAAATTTAAAATAAAATGTATATACATCACAACAACAACAACCAATGCCACAAAAATAAATGCATAACAATTTTATTGTAGAACTAAATGGGAAAATTTGAAAATAAATCCTGCTTTCAAGGCAAAAATGTGTGTTAAAATGATTGAAAATTTATTTGCCTATAAAATTATTTCTTCGAGCAAATTTGAGAAGCTATTATGATTGTTTTAAAACTTAGAGCAAGTTAAATATATGCTTATGTTTGATGAAGCTGTTAAAATAGTTGATATACTATTATAGGAAATTTCCTTTGCTAACTATGACCATTCTTGCAAACATTTTTCACTAACCAAAATTAATCTAGCTTTGGGATCTCAATAAATTAAGGTTGGATATTGATATTTATGTATGCCACTAGTTCTCATGGCATTGTGGACAATGGAAGATAGTGATAATAAAATTTCTCCCTATGGGCCAAGAATGAAGGTGGATTCACATTCTTCTACCCATTTGAGCCTTCCTCTCAATTTATAGTATCAAATTTAAGTATCTAAAATAAATTATGGAACCATGAATAGTTAAATGAAAAGTAACCAATTAAGAGCTTAACAAATTTAATAGTTTTCAACATTACCACACAACTTTTCGATTGCATATCATGTTTTTGAGCCCCTATGTTTTTGGCTTTCCAAAAAATATCATTAGGGTCTTTTTCATTTGCACCATATAGAAACCTTAATTCCACCATGTTTAGTGTCATAATTGAATTCATTAAATATCAACATAGTCACTACTATTCTTTACTAACTTACCAATTGAATTCCATATTTTATCCCAAGTTCACTAATATCATTTCTCCTCCCAAATTCAAATAGTTGATTAATATTATTTAACTTATTATTTATAATTAATCGTGCATACATAAATCTATAAAAATAAATAATAATTCTAATTTCCAAGTCACCAAACCACATCCTCAATTCTCTCAACCAAGAGGTTGAGTCAATTAACCATTTCTTAATTCTCACAACCAATTATTGGGTCATCCAACCAATTCCTTAAAACATGAAACTATCATGGTGACTCATGAAACTACCTTGACTCATTGCTAAGAATATTTCAACTACTAACTAACTTCCCATATATTTCTCAACCATTTGAGGAATTGGTCATCTATACTTGGATGAGAAATCAAATCAAGCCATCCAAAAATCTAGAGATTTAATGATTCAAGATTAAATGTTACCATCCATTTTACATAGAAGAATTCCATAAATTAACATGATTTCTCCATGTTAAAACATCCTCTATCAAGCTATCAAATTGTTATTGAATGATTGAATCAATCATCCACTCGAAATCACAATTTATATGTCCTTATAATACTAAATTTCCATTTCATTGGAAATTTTTATTAACCATATACCAAGATCACTTGAGCACAATCAAGTCATCAAATCAGAATATCTTCACTTAGTTGGTAAAGTGAAGGTGAATTGTATTTTGTCTTTCTTTGGTTGAATCTCAATATGAGGTTTTATGTTAAGTTTAGAATAGAGAATTTTATTATTTGATTTCTAATTAGAATTTTAAATTTTACGTATTACATTCTAGCATGCCTGGTGGGAGCATTCCCAATCCTTTTAATCACTTATTTTCATTGGTTTTTCAGCTTGTTTCAAATCCCTTTTGATTTGCTCACTATTGTAGCTTATTTTTGGGAAGTTTTTACTTGATACTACAAGTATATTTATAAAAATTTGATCATTTTATTTGGATATAACAAAAAAAATGAGAAACATCAAAATCATTCATAAAGCCAACAAAATTGAAAGACTTTTCAACGAAATTGTCAAAATTTTAGGCAAAATAGTCTAATAGTGTTTTTATAGGATTTGTGTGGAGTGATGAAATTGTAAATAATATTAGTGAAATTATAACTATTTTTGGTGAAATTGAAAAAATTAAAAAAACATCATCTCTCTGGTTTAATATGTTTTGTTGGTATTTTATCTATTTATTTTTACTTTCTTATCTCTATTTTTATTTATTTCAATATTTTGTTCTTTGTTTCCCATTCTTTTGTCTTTTATTTTTTGTCTTTTTGTAAAATAGTGAAATCATTTTGAGGGAATAAAAATATTTTCAATAAAATTGACCACATTTTTAGTGAAATCATGAACTTTTCAGTGAATATATTCCATGTTTTAGTGAAATCATCCATTGTTTTAGTGAAATCATTATAGTGACTTTTTTAATTCTATATTATTTTTATGATTTTCAATGAAGTTGTTATGAGTTTCAATAGAATTATTTTACGCGTCTTTTTATTTTTTGTTTACTATCTTTTTTGTCTTTGTTTTGACTAATTTATAGCCTTACCACTTGTTAAATATGCTTCTTACAAACTACTAATTATTTTGTGTATCCCCACTTGTCAAAGACATAATAAAATCAATACAAAATTTTTAAAACTTGCTAACATATTTTATTTTTTATAAGTTTTTAGTTGCATAGTTAATTTAAATTCATCTAATTTGGTTTACTAACATTTATTGTTTATAAGTTTTAATTTAATCTTGTTTCATTAAATTCACTTGTATTTACTTAATTTCATTTAATCAAGTTTTTGTATGTGTTCTCTTTCCTCATATCACCTAGTGGCAATTTTGGAAATCCAAAGTAGTCCTAGTAACTTTTTTATCGTAATAATCAGAATAGATTATGCTCTTTCCTTTCATCACATAGATGGCAATTTTTAAAATAAAAAATAATTTGAGTCATTTTATTTTTATTTTTAGGGATTCTATCAATTATGGATTTCATCACCATGCGGTAGGCTAAACCTCATGAACTGACAAGGTATATAAATTGAGGATTAACTATTTCAATTAATTAAGAGGTTCTCTATTTTACCACTATTATGAAGTGAGGGGGTTTAATTATCTAATACCCAAGGTTTTAATAGCTACCTTGAGGTTGGATTTTTTTATGGCACTCTAAGAAAATCTTATGAATAGAGTGGGCACATGGGGACTAGATCCTTTTGTACAGTATGTTAATCATCCTCTTCCACAGTCTTGGGCCTCATTGAACTGAAAGGTATATAGAGGAAATCCACTATTTAAAATTATGAAAATCATAAGCCATATGAAGTAATTTTGTTTTTTGATTCATGGTGCCCTTAAGAGGAGCATATCGCCTAGGGAAGTTACTCTCACCTTACCCTTGAAATCTAGTTTAGTGGGATATAGACACAAAATCCTATGTAGTTAGTGCTTTGAAATATTGGATCGACACTATCCAATGGGCAAGTAAGTATATATGAGATTCCATGAGTCAATCAACACCTTACTTAGATTTATCCTTTGAAATTTTGGTTTACTTGTGTTATTTTCATATTCTTGAATAATTTAGGTTATATTTTGTATGCTTTAAATTTTCCTCCTTATGATATACTAGTGATTGAATCTTTGTATTTTATGTTAGGTTCCATACAATTTTTATGAAAACTAATGATTAAACATTTCATAACAAGGCCAAGTTAAAAATCCTTCCTTAAACAAAAGCTATATTGAGTAGGGTTATATTGAATTCAAAACCAAAATCCTTAATCCATAGTGATCTTGAATCAAACCATCTAAATTTTAAGACGTCAAAAAACATTTCCAATCCAAACTATTTGGGGTCAACCTATTTTGAGTTAAAATCAAACAATGCATAAAAACTATCTTGGATTAATCCATTACGTATTTTAACTATCTTAGATCACAAATCCATTAATACATTGTGCATCCTAACCATCTTGGGTCACAAATCCATAAATTCAGTATGTATCCTAACTATCTTGGGTCATAAATCCAACAATATCATAAATCCCAATCTTGAATCAAATTCAAACAAATCCATCAATCCATTTTGAATCTTAACTATCTTGGGTCACAGTTCACCAATCCACCTTGAATCCTAACTATCCAAAATCCAATCCTAATCCTAAGTCACATACATAGAGTCACATCGTGCCTCCAACTACCCAACTCCAATAATATTTGAACATTACTCAATATAGGGAAGAACCTTTTGGTAGAGATCCCTTTCACTTTGAAAATTAAGAAGAATGCATAGAGGTGAATGATGATGATGATGATGCTAGTCTTGTTAACTATAGTGAGATTGGTTTTGAAACTAATGATCCACTTAAAGAGGCTCCTAACCAAGTCCAAATCTACTTCTTAGCACATAAATATCAAGCCTCATTACATATTCTAGGGATAGGTGATAAACTACCTCCATATTTTAATCCTGAGAACTTGCATTACCTTATATGCAATAGGGATGAAACCCCTCCTAAACATGATTAAGATCCACCTAGTTATTCCTTAGATAAAGGCAAGATAATATTTTAATCCTATCATGAAAAATTAAACAATGGGTCTTACATTCATGATGATAAAGGGAAGGAAGGCAATTCTAGAGAACCAAACCCAACAAAATAAACCTTTTGATGTATCTAAACATGTCCAACAATTAAGCCAAAAGATAGTCAATCTTAAATATAAAATCAATCCTTCAAATCCCAAATTCAACAACACCAATCAAAATAAATCAAATAATCAAAATTAATCCCCATCCTCACCTCTCAAGGATTTTCTTCAAGAATGAAACATATTAAAGACCAGATCCAAGGATTGAAATATGGGAGTTTTATTGTTGTTTTCACAACATAACCCATTTTTTATTTACATTTTGGTCTTATATCTTAAGGTGTTTTGGTGTTTTCTTATTAAACTTCCTTATTTCAAATGCATGTCTTGCTAGATGTAATGATCTAAATATGAATGTGCTTCACTATTTTAGCTAACCTTGAATGATAATATTGCATCACAAATAATTGGCATAAATATTATGTTGAGGGATGGATTAGTTAAAAATATGAATTTGTATAAATCTATTAAGTCTTAGTCTATCTTGTACTTGTGTTTTGAAACACAATTTAAAATCTTCCTTTTAGGTAATTTTGCCTTACTTTTGTGCAAATTACTTAACTATTTCATAGTTTTCTATTTGTTTTCCTTAGCATTTTATTTATTTCTACTTCAAATTCATGGTAAATCAACTATAAATCTACTTTTTCTTAGTTGATTTCATTAAAATGGACAAAATTTACATTGGGAGAGATTTCTTTCACTAGGTTTTCATGACTTTTGTTTCATTCAAAAGACTTATCCATTTTATTTTGAATAAAAACTTAGTTGTTATTTTTAAAATTTGATGTTTATTGATTTTTCCTTCTTATTTATTACTTTTAGTTGATTAGAATCTTCTCAATGCCTAATGGTGACTTCTTACAACTCTTGGTAGCCTGGGCTTGTTCCAAAAAACTTTTGACACTTAGTCAAAATTTTAAAAGTTGCCTAGTGCCACAAGGCATATTTTTTATGCCCCACAAGACTTAGTCAAATTTCAAAAGTTGTTCGATGGACCTCTACATCAACAAAATCTAGGAAAGCAAATCAATAGGATGTTTTCAAGTGTCAATATCCTAGTGACCAACTAATCCTAGTCAAAACTGTACATTATAAAATATTTAGGTGAGTGGGTTAGTAGGATTACACCATGTGGTGTGATCCAAATGAACCTCTACACTAGAAGTATCCATACAAGCAAAGAACCTCTGAAAAATTTAATATGTGGAATATTTCCATGTGGCATCATCCCAGTGACTTGCTATCCTAGATATTTCTATATAAAAATATCAATTCCTAGGAAATTAGGTGAGTGATATGATATCACATGGTGAAATATCATTACTCTATAATCCCAAGATGATTTGTGTAGCCAAGTAATGTGTTAAAGTTCTCGATGAGCAGGATGATGCTACATGGTGAAATATCACTTCACCATGGTATAAATAGTCAACATGCATAAAATCCAATAATTGAGCAATGGAATAATGAGGAAAATACATGTGGCACCAAACCTACCAATAAAGTACAAGTTGGTTATGCATCTAGCGAGGTACAACCATAAATTTGATGAGCCATCTAGGCATAAAAATTGTCAAAAAACTAATAATGGACTATGCATCTAATTTCATTTATAAAATCAAGTTGCATATTGGTTCCTCACCAAAAATGATAAAAAATTATGGAATTCAATACGAGACTTGGCATATTCATTCAAGAATCATGAATGAGATGTGAACCAAAGCATGTCATATACATTGAAATCATGTGTAGAACATAAAATACAAATATGTCTTAAAGAGGCATGATTTCAACCATGCAAGATGTGGGTGATTGGCTATCTTAATGCAATCCCAACTACTTTTAGATGCTAAAATTTAATTTAAGCATGATTTTAATTATATGAAGCCTACACATGCATCCAATTTGTTAGATTCCTAACCACATTCCCTCAATCAACAATGATTGATTGTAACTACCCCATTAGTGTAAAATTTGAATTTGAGTTCTAACTAGTCAGACCTACATGCCTATATAATATTATCTCTTGCATTGTTATAATGGTTGGCTCCTTTAGAATAGAATAGATTAGTGGATCAGACTGGTTGGTTCTCCCTAATTAAGTAGATCAATCATTTATTTTTATGCATATTTCTTACTATTTTAGTTATCTTTTCTAATTCGAGGTTGTTTAGAAGTTATGTTTGTAACTCAAGAGTATCTAATGAATTTCAATTGATCCCTTTAATTAAAATATATTTATCTAAAATATTTTTCATTTTATAGACTTGGTTTGTGCATGTATATGGTGACCCTATTTTCCTCATTGGCTCTACTACTTCGTTCCATAAACTTTTACACTGTCATTAGTTAGAGTTATGTTAGGTCTAGCTCAACTAAAGAATGGTTACTATAGGATTCATCTTCTCAATACAATCAAGTTGGAATACATTATAAAGTGGGTTATTTTTTTCTCTTTCTGCTTGCCCTTCCCTCTTTTTCTCTTTTTTATCAGTTTGTTAGATTAGATTAGTTTAGTTTCTTAGTTACAATCTAAGTTTGCATATTTATCTTGATTTCATATATTTGTTTATTATTGTGGTTATACTATTGAATGTATAGGATAAATGAACATGTTTTACATCAGTGGTATTTCCATGGTTAAATTCATATCCCCTGATCCCCAAGGCAACAAGTCCACTAAACCAACCAATTATTGGTCTAAAATACTCTAGTAACTAGCAAAGGCCCCTTGAAATGGAATGGTCACAACGAGCCACTAAGTGAAGATTAGTGTGCCTAAAATAGGTGGAAAAAACATTAGGGAGATCTTAAGAGATCCTTGCAAGAGGGGTTTTTGGGGTGTCAAAACCACTAGAAACTTAGTTGTTTTTTGGCCACATAAAAATGACCATCAACATAATTGACACTAATAGGAAGCCCTGAATTGGATTTTTTTAGACTTATTATTTACTTTTAATAAGTTGCCTCATTATTTTTTAGGTTCTTATATTAGAAAACTTGATTATATAAATCCTCTAATGGCCCTTGCTTGGCTAGATGAATGTAATTATCTTGTTAATATTCTAGGACCTTCCCATGACTTGCCCAAAAACCACCACAAATTCTATGTGAAGTATATTAATGGTGAGGTCAAGACTATTAAAGATCACATCTAAGATTTTAAATAAGCCATTATCATAAAGTAGATTCAACATGAGGATGTGACTTGTTACATATTCCACTTATCAATGGAAAAAATGACCTATTCTTGGTACCTTGGTCTACCATGAGGGTGCATCACCACTTGGGCCATCTTTGAGAATCTATTCATTAACTATTTCAATCTTCCCATTAACCCTTATGTCTTGTTTTCTTAATTTCCCATTGTCTATAAAGAGCCTAATGAACTAACTAGTACATTCAATTATAGATTCCATCATCTATACACTAGGTTGAAGGATCCTTTTCTAAAAGTAGAGGTCACATCCATAATAGTTTACCTCAATGCTTTAGATCCTTTGACTATGATTTTCATTAAAATGAACCCATCTTCTCATGAATCATTAGTGTTTATCTATCAAGAGGCTATCAATGTAAAACAACAGTTAGTGACTTAGAGATCTACCATGGACCCTTCTTATTCTTTAGAACAATAGAGTTTTTATGCCCAAGATCCTTTGAGTTACATTCCTAAAAGTCATCCCATAGACAAAAATGTGCCTTAAAATAAAACATTTACCCAAGCCTTCATCCAACCAAACCTCCCTATGACTAATGAGATCCTTGATTACTCTTTTAATCAATGTAACTAAGTTAATTATGTGTATAATTAGCATGTTAATTCATAATATTTTAGTGAATAAGTATCTTTAGGTGTTATTATAAATCAAATAACATTTGTTATAGGAGATAATTAGAAGATGATGCATAATCCAAGCTGTGAAGCTGCACATCCTAATGCACCATTTGAAGTCTATAAACCTAGTTTGTTGCTAATGTTGAGATGATCATACACATCGAGAATATCCCATTGCACAATCCCAATCCATTTTTTGAAGGATACATTAGTGGTGATGATGAATTCAAATATGAGGAGACAATAATTGTATAAGGTGACCTAGTGGCCAAAAACCCAAATTGATGAAGAGCTACCTATGTAGAATGAATAATTTGACATCTCTTGTAGTCAACCAAAAGAATAACTAGAAGATTTGTAAGAATTAGATGAGGAATATTGATGTTTTTGCACCTAAATCATTCTTATCCTATGCACTTACTCTTATTGTCCTAAACTAAATTAAGATGGCCAACAACTTGATGTAAATAACCAAGTATTCCTCCCAATGGTAGAGGTAGTCAATCTCAAAATGGGAAGGAAAGAACTTTTAGGCTCAAACAAAGACAAGTTCCTATCTGAACTTGAGTCAAAGGAAGAAAAGGAACTCATCAGTTCCTTTGATGACACCATAACCATCCTTAATTTACCAACACCAACACATTCCACATTAAAGGCAATAGAGATGGTCAAGGTACAAATAGAATATAATGAGCATATGGTTTGAATGAAGGAGTCATGATATTGGAGATGAAATCTAGGGATGACCTAATTCAATCCATCTCTCCACATACTTCAGATACTGATGACAAATTTAGAATGTCTTTGATATGGGAAGAACCTAAACCACTCCCATGCCTTTGGATGATGAAGACAAAAAAGAGGACGCTATGTAGGCATCCATTTGCATCAAAGTATAGCTACCAATTGATCCATCTATTCACTACAATAAAGAACATGTCACTATCAGGTTGGATCTTCCAATTAATTTGGTATGTATAGATACCCAACATTATTCCTCACTACAATACAATGCATGGGTTGAGGTATTTTCTTCACCCTATCCTAAGAACTTTCTACAAATTAACTATAAACACATTGCTAAATTGCAGAATTTTAATTTACTTAAATTCCATAAAAGGAACATTGATAAATCTCTATGGGGTAGTGTATTCTATCACAAATGAAAACATATACACAAGTAGATGTTTTATTTACCCTTATCAAAATATTTAAAAGAATCATGCATCTAATTGATTCAATTATATATTTGCTTGAAAACCCATGTGAATATTTTCTTCTCCCTTTCATGTTTTCTTTTCTTTTTATTTCCTTCTTGTCCCTTGTTCTTAGCTTAAGTTTTTTTTTTTCTAATTTTGGTGTTCGATTTGACCCAACTATTTTTATCTATGGTTCCCTTGTTAATCAAAGTAATGAAGAGAAAGGCTATTTTATAAGTAACATAAATGGTGCTCAAATAACCTAATTGTAAATTTTGCTTGAAAATATTATGTAAACTATTATGATTTATTTATCCATTTCTTGAATTTCAAAGGTCAATGATTCTGAATAGAGCTTGTAAATTTAGAAAAGTATTATCTTTTCTGAAACCATATAATAGACTTAGTGAAATATCCAAAAAAAATATAGCATAGCCTTAATTTTGATTTGTCTTGAGTTGTCATGAATTCATCGATTTCCTTTTACTCATGTCTTGGTCCCCAACCTCTATGAATGAATGTAAAAGATCCTTTCAAAAACAATTGAACTAAAATGTAAAATCTAAGAAATTTTCCTTTTAAGGGTGATCTTGGTAACCTCCACCATAGGCTTTATAACATGGTTGGCAGTGGATCAAGGCCTTGGAAGTGACCAAAGGTAGTCTGTCAAGACTATAGATGCATGGATGTCAGTAGAACAATTCCCACATGACTTCCCCTAGCTAAATTCTATTTTTTTCTCCCTCAGTAGTTATAGACTTATGCAAATCTAAAGTATTGCATATGAATTCAAAAGAAAATGAATTAATCACTTGATCACACACTTGGATGGTCTTTGGTTGGATGTTTAGCTCCATATGTCACTTGTTCTTATTGACTTTAGTGACTTTGAATTTTGGTTTGATCTAAGTAATTTCTTGTAGGTAATGATTTTTATTCTTGTGAAATTAGAGATTTTAGATTCTCAAAATACTTAAGAGAATTTCTGATCATGAGTCACCATTTCTTATTTCTTGCACAACATGCCTCATTTTCAAATTAAAAATAGGGACCCTCTTTTTGCTTTGGAGTTTGGTCTTATATAATAAGGAGTTTTGGTGGTTGCTTGTTAAATTTCCTTCTTGGAAATGCATGTTTTGCTAGATGTGATGAGATAAATTTGAATGTGCCTCATTATTTTAGCTAACTCTGAATGATAATATTGCATCATAATTACTTGGAATAGAAATCATGTCTAGGATTGCATTATTTAAAAAACTAAATTTGTATGAATCTATTAAGTCTTGGTCTATATTGTACTTGTGTTTTGAAATATATTTTAAAATCTCCCTTTTAGGCCATTTTGCCTTACTTTTATGCAAATTATCTAACTATTACAAAGATTTTTGTTTCTTTTCCTTAGCATTTTGCCTATTTATACTTTAAATTCATGATAAATCAACTATAAATCTACTTTTGCTTATCTTTTACCTTAGTTGATTTCATTAAAATGGATAAAAATTGCTTTGGGATAGCTTTATTTTTATAATTTTTTATGCCTTTTATTTCATTCAAAAGACTTAGCCATTTTATTTTGAATAAAAACTTAGCCATTATTTTTTAAATTTGATTTTTTTTTAGTATGTCTTCTTATTTATTACTCATAGGTGCTTAGACTCTTCTTGGTGCCACATGTTGACTTATTGAAGCTCCTAACAACCTAGGCTTATTTAAAAAATATTTTGACATAGTTGATTTTGTAGAATTTAGCCAGTGTCACATGGCATCTTTTTGCTACCTCATAGGAATTGGTTAATTTTTAAAGGTTTTCTAGTTGGCATACATGTTAGCAAATATCTAGTCAATCATATCATTAAGATGTTACCAAGTGTCAATATCCTGATAACCCACTGATCCTGGCCAAAACCATACATTACAAGAGCTCCAGGCAAGTGGGTTAATAGGATTGCACCACATGGTGTGATTTAGTGACCTATTATCTAAAAAGGATATGTATAATTAAAGAGACTCTATATAATAAGATAAGTGGTATAAAACCACATAATATCATCCTAGTGACCTATTATCCAAAATATTTCCATACAAAAGTAGCAATCCCTAGGCAAGTAGGTGAGTGGGATGGTGTCACATGGTAAAATCCTATTGCTCTACAACCATGGGCTAGTTTGTGTAGCCAAGAAATGTGCCAAAGCTCCTAGTGAGTGGGATGACACCACATGGTGAAATCCCAATTCACCACAGCATAAATAGTTAGCATATATAAAATCCCTTGGTAGAGAAGTAAAATAGAGAGGAGAAGATGTGTGGTAGCAACCCTACCAAGAAAGGACAAGTTAGCTACATAGACAATGAGGAATGAACATAAATTTAATGGCCCATCTAGGCATTAAAACTATGAAAAATTCAAGAATGTATTTTGCATCTAATTTTATTTGTAGAATCAAGTTACAAATTATTTCCTCACCAACAAATGATCAGTAATGAAAGAATTCAATGTGGGACTACATAAATTCAACTGAAAATCATGATTCAAATATGAATCAAAGTATGGAATTTGCATTGGGATCACACTTAGAACATAAAAGATAAATATATCCTTTAAAGAGGCATGATTTCATTTGTGTAGGACATGGGCATCTAGATATCCTGATGTAATCTTGACTGCTTTCAACTTCCAACATTCAATTGAAGCATGGTTTCAATTACACCAATCTGGGGCATGCCTCCAATCTATCATATTCCCAACCACATTCCCTCAATTAATAATGAATGTTTGTAACTACCCCATTAGCATAAAATTTGAATTTTAATTCTAACTCCCCAAGCTTCCATGCCTATATAATATCATCTCTTAAATTATAATAAGGGATATGTCCCTTAAAATATAATAGATTAGTGGACTAGATTGGTTAGTTTTCCCTAATTAAGTAGACCAGTCATTTGTTTTCATGCATTTTTCCTACTTTCTTAGTTAGCTTTTTTGAGTCAAGGATATTTAGAAGTTATGTTTATATCTCACATGAGTATCTTATAAGTCCCAATCAATCCCTTTAATAGAAATATCTTTATCTAAAATATTTGTCATTTGATAGACTTGGTCCATGTATGTATATGGTGACCCTATTTTACTCATTTGCTCTGATATTTTATTTTACATGTTCTTACACTATCCTTAGTTGGAGTTGTGTTAGGTCTAGCTCAACTAAAGAATGGTTACTCTAAGATTCATTGTCTCAACAAAATTAGTTTTGCCCACATTAGAAATTAGGATCTTTCTCTTTCTCCCTGTCCTTCCCTCGTTTTCTCTTTATTATCATTTTGTTAGATTAGATTAGTTTAGTTTAGTTTATTAGATGCAATATAAGTTTACTAGTTTATCTTGATTGCATACCTCTATTTATTATTTTGGTTGCATTGTTGAGCATATAATAATAATGAACATGTTTTAAATCAATTGTATTTCCATGATTAAATTCATATCTATTGATCTCCTAGGAAAAAAATTCACTAAACCAAGTAAAACCAATGATTTGTCTAAAATATTCTAGTAACCAATAAAGGCCTCTTGAAATGGAATGGTCATAATGAGCCACTATGTGAAGATCAATACACCTATACTAGGTAGAATAAATTTGGGGAGATCTTAAGAGCACTTTATAAGATGGGTTTTTTGGTACACCAGAAACAACAAGAACCTGGTTGTTGTTGGTTATGTCAAAATGACCATCAACAAGTCCATCCTCAAGTAAAAAGTTTAAGTTTGAAGAATTGTGCCCTTATAATTTTGGCATAGACATGATGAATGTACATTTTCCCTCTCACTTCAAACCTCTAAATTTAAATAATTAAAAAGGGAAAGGTGACCCTAGGATCATATTAAGGAGTTCTACATGGATTGCCAAGAGGTTGCCTATAGTGAAAACTACTTACTTCGGCTCTTCCCACGTAATAGAGGTGGACAAGATCTAGAATGGTTCTTATGTTTACCAATGGGGTAAATCACTACCTTTGTATATCTATCTACAATATTTTTTAAATTTTTATCATAAGATGTATAACATTAATTTATCATGATAGACCTATATAATGACAAACAATGAAATGGAGAAAGTTTATCCTCTTTCTTATAGAGACAACATGACTTAGATAGCCATTTTCCTTCATCACTACCTAAAAAAATTCTCATTACAAATAATCTCAACTCTGAGATGTGTTATCACCTCAAACATATTGGTGTAAACTCCTTTGATGAAGTCATTGAAAAATGAGTTCAAATAGAAATGACACTTATCAAAAAGGGTCTTGTCAAACTTTTCAATAAGGAAAACCAAACTCATAATTAAAAACCCAAGTTTTTCAATAAGAACAAGAACGTGGTAGATGATGGTGTGATAGATTTTAAACATGTTAAAAACATTCAACCTAAACCTAATCTTACCCTATCAAGTGGTCAAACTATACAAGGATCATGACTAAATAATTCTACTTCTTTGAATGTCCCCCTTGATGTAATTTTCCATAAGTTAGTAGCTATTAATATAATGATATTTTCAAACACTAAACCCTTTGATGAAAATAACTCTACACCTACTTGTTATAAATATGATCAATATTTTGAGTTCCATAGAGTTAAAGGTGATGCCACCAATAGATTTCTATGAATTAAAAAATATCCAATATCTTATCGATCATGGTGATATAGAAATAGATAATAACACATCTACTTCCAATAATCAAAATCTAGGGATATACCAAAATCCCTCTTTGAAACATGACCAAGATGATTCCAAAACAACTCAACTAATAATGTTAATTCTACCTAAAGTACCCATCCATTTGATTCCATTTTCTGCCAAGTCCAACAAATGGATAACCATGTTTCCATGATCAAAATAAAATCCCAAGATCACACAGTCATTTATAGGCATGCAAAAATCACTATCCCTAATTCTCCTCCATTTACTTCTAAGGGAAATATAATATCATTGAGCATATTGAGAAGACACCAACCCAAATCTATTTTGGACCTTTTCAAAACATTCACTACCTATAAATATATTTTGTATAAAACCTTGTCGGATTCAATATTTCCTAAGGATATCAACCCATCTAATTTACAAGATCTTTCAGTACATTTGTCCTCTTACAATCAGGTCGATTTTGATCACAGTGATATATCCCATGTTAGTTCATCTCACAATTTACCCTTGTATATTGAAGACATAATTTAAAAACACAAAGTAAAAATGGTATTTATAGACAATGGGTGTAATTTTAACTTGTGTAAATTAAAATTGATAAAACATCTTTTTATTTGATAGCAACACTAGAACCCAATACCATACCTATCAAGGCTTATGATAATGTTGAATGCCAATCAACAGGAACTATGCATATTATAGAATGGAAGTTATATTTCTTGGTGATCCTCAACTCTTTCAATATTGTAAGTTATTGGAAGTAATATACTGCAAATCCAATTATTTACCCATTTTATATTATACCTATTAAATAAACAAGGAATCACCAAAGATCAAAATTTTTGTCCATCTAGATGAGTTACCATCTACATCCACAATCTAACAATCTATATCCAAATCTACAACTTCATCAACCAAATCCAAGTTTAAGATTTATAACAAGTTCCTGGGAGAATATGAAATATAAGATACCTTATACTTAGGCAAAAACCATATGTCTCCCAATAACCATGGCAAGGCCCACTATAGGAAAGAAACACCAATTGTCGTACCCACAAGTTTGGTAAAATCTCTTTTGTTAAAGACAAATTTTTTTATTCTATCCTTCTTGGATTTATAATGATGATCTTGCAATCTGATTTTATAGGGAAGCATATACTATACCCAAAGTTATCATGTGTACTATTATGAATTATAAAGGCAAAGATCTTGGTCTTCACAAACAAGGCCTTGTAGAACCAATATTTATCAAAAAAAATTAATCACATCAAAGCATTGGATATATATTGCTTAGTGTGGAGATACATAATTACATTAGTAATTTTTCCATGATGTATGAGGAGTCCTATTCTGACATTGAAATTAGTTTTGTACATATATGTTATGATGACCTTTAATCCACAAACCTTTTTCATGACACAACTATTTTAAACCTTGAACTAAAACACCCTCAACTCATATCTTGGGACTAACAAAATCCACCCTCACTTAAATATTTATATAATTATGAGGTAATTACTAAGTTATTGGGACTTAGGGTTAATACTTCAACAAGTGATCATAAAAATGGTTTTACCTTCAATTTGGCTAATTCAACATATTTTTCGGAACATGCAGAACTCCATAATGATAGGCAACTTAATCATCATAACAATAACAAATTTAAATCTCCTAATGAAAATTTATTTGAGGCCTTATCAAATGAAGACAATCCAAATCAAGAAGCAATAAATGAGGACCTTAATATTCCTCCCCCTCCTACACAATGTAAATATGATTATACATTATTTATTGAATAAACCATAGATGTCAATACTTGCACGAATGAAGAACCTAAAATTATGAAACATACAACTACTCCCACTCTTGTAGTATGATTACTTCTAACCATCCTTCTCAAATAATTTTTAGAGATTTTTTCCTAGTCATATGCAAATATGCCTAGATTGAATCCATCACTTGTAGTGCATCACCATGTTGTTCATGAGGATTTAAACCCATACAAAAATTAATCAAAATGCATCTTAAGGTAGAAATACTTGTGAAATAATAATTACAAAAACAATAAGAGATAGGCTTCATTAGACCTATTGATTATTCATAGTGGATCTCTAATGTAGTTATAGTTAGTAAAAATTTAACTAGAATCAGGGTATGTACAATCTTTCAGGACAAACAAAACATGTACAAATGATAACTTTCCACTCCCAAATATTGATATGAATGTAGAATCCACAATGAGTCATGAAATTTTGTCACTCATGTATGGTTTCTTTAGCTATAACCAAATCAAAATTTCACTAAAATACCAACACAAAACAAATTTCATTACACCTTGGTGTACATTTTGTTATTAGGTCATGCCTTTTGGCCTCAAAAATGTAGGGGCCACAAATCAACATGTAATGATAGTCATATTCCATGATATGCTTCATGATATTGTAGAGGACTATTTAGATGATATATTGGCAAAATAAAATAAGGGCATATCATCCTCATGTGTTACATAGGATTTTTGAAAGGTTGAGAGAATATAAGGTTCATTTAAATCCAAATAAATTTGCTTTTTGGATTACATCAGGAAAGATATTGGGTTTCATTGTATCAAAAATATGCATAGAATCTGGACCTAGTAAAATTTAAAGCTATAACATATGTCTCCACCAAACAATCTCAAATATCTTTATAGTATCCAAGGAAACATTTAAGATAATCATAGATTCATATCCGAACTTGATGATATATGTCATCCATTTACACCTCTACTTAAGAAAGACTCTACCTTTAATTATAATGAATTAAATATTTATCCAATACTCCAATTTTGATGCCACCTACTCTAGGGAAGCCATTATTGTTATACATTTCAGCTACATAGTATGCCTTGGGGGCACTTTTAGCACAACATGATAAACAATGGCCTGAGAGAGAAATTTATTACTTAATGAAGACTTTGGTATCTTATGAATTCAATTAAACCATTATTGAAACATCATGTTTAGCATTCATTTTCACTTAAAAAAACTTTGACATCATATGCTTAACAATCAAACTAAGATCAAGTCCAAAATGGATCCCCTTAAGTATCTTCTTTCTAAATAAGCCCTTCCATGAAGGATGGATAAATGGATTGCATTTCTCAATGAATTTGGAATTGAGTACATGAATTAAAAATATATAAAATGCCAAATTATTATAGATCGATTAGTTTCATCTCCCTTAACTAATAATCAACCATTGATCATGGACTTTCCTAATGATTATATTCTCTCTAAAGGATTCTTCAAAACAATAGTTACATTTTGATGGTTCCTTCACAAATCATGGCTTAGGTGTAGGTATATTGATCATTATTCCACAAGGTGATCTCATCTTGATAGCTTTTCAAATAGGATTTCCTTGCACTATAACATTATAGAGTTTGAAGTCCTTATTTTGGTTTTGAAAATATCCATCTAATGGGGTATTTACCACCTATTTTTATATGGTGACTCAAAGATTATCATAAAATAAGGCAATGGTGAATATTAAGCTAAATACGATAAATTTTTTCCTTACAAATGGATGGTATGAAGTTTGAAACAATCCTTTTGACATATTCAGTTTGAGCAAGTTCTAGTGCAAGTAACAAAGTAGTAGATACAATAGCCACAATCAGTTCCCTTCTCAACATGCATCTAGACATCGATCAAAGTCACTTCTTAGTTGAATAGTTAATGATTCTAGCATATGAGAGCCATTATTATTAAAAAAATTGTGAGATTATTGGTCCCAATTCCACTTGGTACCAAGACATTTACACGTACCTATATGACAACCTCATACCTCCAAATTTATCCCATAACCATAAGAAATCATTTATCTAATGTGATTCTCATTTTACACTTCTCGATAACACCTTGTATTGTAGAGGTTATGATGTAAATTTGTTATGCTACTTAAATTTAGATGAGGCTACCTTATATATCAATGAAGTTCATGATGGAATTTGTGATGCACACACTGATGAAATAGTCCTCTCTAAGAAACTTATACAAACTAGATATTATTTGCCTATAATGGAAACATACTCTTACCACTATGTCAAAAGGTGTGTAGCATGTCAAAGACATGGGGATATTATTCATGCTCCATCACAATCCTTACAACCTATTTCCACCCTATGGCCCTTTTCCACATGGGTGCTTGATCTCATTGATAAAATTAATCAAAATTATTTCAATGGTTACAAACACATCATAACTACCATTGAATACTTCACTAAATGGGTGAAGTCCATCCCACTTATTTATGTAACTAACAAACAAATATCTATGTTCATCCTAAATCATATTATTTGTCATTATGGTATCCCATCCACTATAAATTTTGATAATAGTAAGTCCTTCAAGAATAAATATGTAAAATCCCTTTGCTAGTAATTTCATATTACACATAAATGGTTCACCCCATATTAACCACAAGGTAATATCCAAGTAGAGGCATCCAACAAGAACACCCTTAAAATACTCAAACAGGTTGTCAATGATGTTGGCCAAGATTGGAATTTACAACTTTTACCTTATGGGATTATCATACTAGTATCCATAAACCCATGAGGGAAATACCTTACTCCCATTTATATCCAATTAAAATTAAGTTAACCTCATTACATATATATTTTCATGATTTAATTGATGATAAGGAATATAAAGCCTCAAGGTTACATGAGTTAGAACTTCTATATGAGAAAATACTCTATGCACTTAATCACCTACATGCAAATGAAAACCAACTTCGCTAAAAATATAATAATAAAATCAAATCTAGGGAGTTTGTAGTTAGAGATATTATTCTAAAATAGAATCAAAGGAACACAAATGTTGGTCATGAGAAAAAGGCAAATTAGATCCTAACTAGTTAGGCCTTTACATAGTCATAGCCAAGTATGGACTATGTGCTTATAAATTGGCAAATGAAGAGAGTGAAGAGCTTGATGAACTTATGAACATCATGCATCTCAATCAATTTCATAATTAAATGGCTCTAGTGCTATTTTTATGTATATAGAAAAAAAAAATTCCAATATTGAAAACCATTCTTATGGCATTTTGGGCAAGTTCCATAGTGAAAACCAATTTTTGACCCCATGTGTAGTATTATTATCTATAAGTATCCATTTTATTTGCGGGCATCCACTATTCATACCATCCCATCCTTAATTTATCCACTTGTATAAACCCTATCTCACCAAGGTCATCCACTCTATATTTATCCTTAATGGATATACAAATACCCATGTTTTTAAATAACTTTGGTACACTTTCATCCACATCTATACACACATGGTCACCTACTAGTATGGTTTCATGAAGATTGGGTGCATGACCTCCACTTTGTGCAATACTTGGACATACATTCTTCCCATCCATATTAATCCCCCATCATCTGCATTCCTAATCCTATAACCACTTTTACTTCTGTAGATAGTCAATTTGTTATCTCAAAAATCTCCAAAAATACATAAATTTTTTAAAATCCAAAAATAATTTGAAAAATCCAAAAATAATTTGTCCTTGTTTGGTTATTTCCCTTATCATATCATAGGCATATCATTATAGATTTCTAAGGCCCCATATTTCCCTTATCTAACCCATGGAATATATTCTTGGTTGGGGAAAAAAGGATATCTTTATCTATTGTGGACAACACACCCCCTTCTTCAAAGCAGTGGGGGACCCCTCTAAAAGTGTTCAACTCAAAGCTCCCAGAGTTTCAATCCCTTTTCAGTCAGCACCTTCTTTGAAAATCCTTAAACCTTTATTTTGTCCTAATCTACCAAACATTTAACAATGTTTGTAATGATGAGTTGGTCTCTGTTAAATATCCTTGTAGTCTTTTAAGTATAAACACAGTCTAATTCTTGTTGTTTTCTATAGAAAAAAAGTTTTTCACGCATAATATTTTATTATGCTAACTATGATATTCATAGATTTGAACTCATTTTGGGTTTTCTTGGAGTATCAATTGCCTAAAATCCTACTCAATGTTTCATAAGGCATTTTTAGTAGGCATGTGAGCCTTTAATTGATTATGTGGATTTATTTTGACTTAGTCACTTTTAAAAAAAAATCTTACAGGAAATCCTAACCAAATGAGGAAGTGCCATGTGGAACCTATTAGATTTTTCAATCTTCTATACTAATCAAAGATGTTAGAGCCTAAGATAGCCTAACCAAATTAGGAATCACTATGTGGATCCTATCAGAGTTGTTAGTCTCTTAGATTTGTCAAAGATGTCAAAGCCTGGGAGAGCCTAACCAAATGAAGAAGTGCCACATAGATCCTGTCATAGGTTTTAGTTTCCCAGACCTGTTAGAGATGTCATATTTTAGAAGATCCCAATTTAATGAGGAAGTGCCATGTGAAACTTTTTAGATCTATTAGTCTCTTGGACCTATCAAATATGTTAGATCTCAGGAGGGCTTGACCTATTAGACCATACCACATACCACTTGTATATAAGCTAGAATAAAAATCCCAAGACACCTTGATATGGTTAGAATAATGAATATTTGATTTTAGAATCCAATGAAAGGATGACATGCATCACCTCACTAGTCTAAGTGGTCAAATCTAGCACTTAAAATAGTAAGAGTGCAACACTTGGTTATGCTTAGGTGGCATCCATGGATGGTAGGACCAACTAGAAATAGACATGTGGTGTAACTTAGATCTTCCCATGATTATATAGAGGTAAATTAGTCATTGGCCTACCACGTGTATCACATTAACCAAATGGGAAACTGGGCTTTGATTGGAGTATTTTAAATGTCTCATTGCAACCACCAAATCTAGGTGGAGAGTGTATATTTAAATTTTTTGAGTTAATGCCAGATCAGTAAATGAATGAGTAGATTGAAACACCAACTAAAATGTTAACTCATATTGGGTGAGTCACCAAAGACCATTAATGTAAAAGATATCCACAAATTCTTATATGTCTTCAATTCAATTGAACATATCACTATAGTTCTTAATTCCCTGAGATCCTTCTCTATAGTGATTCCTAATGATTTCTATGTTTCTCCTCACCCTTGAGTTTAATGATCTCCAACATATATAAATTGTTGCTTCATATTCCAATCCCTAGCTTGAGCCTGAATACAAGGACACCACCTTCTCACCCAACCTAATGGTGTTCAACCATTATAATAAGTCCTTATGAGTAATTTAAGACTTGAATATGCCCACCTTAAATTATGATGATGATGAAATAAATTAATTTGACTGCATAAGGTCATGTCCAAGCCTAAGGTTTCCCCTTGTGCATACTTCTTCATCACCTTGTTGTATACTTCTAAGTTGGTTATCTAATATGGGAGAGACTTGGTTTACTCCATAAATTTATAAAACCTAGTCATAGACATATCAATGGATAATTTTAAGTAGTATTACAACCTCTCAGAGTACACCTACAACTATGATGCTAGCATAATTGATGTCTAAACCAATACACATAGCATATATGAGGTCCTCAAGTACTAGTCCATCAACCAAGAGTGATGTGTTTACAAGGAAGACATCAACACTTACCCTATCTATCTCTTTAGAAAGGGGGTTTGCATTGGGATGATAATTCTAAACTACCTATGTGGAGCTAGTGACACCATGAATCTCAATCTATTATGGGTGCCCTTGTTGAGCATAATCCTAAAAATGGATCAAGTCCTAGACTTAGGGAGCATGATAAATTTCAACCTCATTTGGGAAGTATTAGAGGCACCAACTAAATTAAATTTTTATATGTTGAGTTATATGGTGGACGTCATCTCTGACACCATTGTGTTTAAACCGTCTGTATTTCCACCATGGACTCCTAGGAGTGATGTGGTTCATGTAGATTTTTACAAGCTATATGGACACCACTATCATAATCACATCTAGTAAATCTATGAGTCTTTCTTCTTAGTAGTCTACATGGTTATTAATGAGGTAGCCATGCCTCTATTCTAAAACAAAATTAAATAGTCCCTCACCCCCATTAGTGATTACTAGTAATATAGGGATGACACCATCATCTGAGTCACAAGCATTGGTAGGGTCCCCTCTGCCTACCCTATTAGGTCCTAAACTAGTTGTCTAATTAGGATATATCTAGTCAATTTTTGGATGGCATGTTTAGCCACTATCTCATCTTCCAGCAAAAGGCTTTCCTGACCTTCCCCATAATCATCCCCCAACATTTATATAAGATCCTTATTCTGTTGCATAAAATGGATATAGTTAGGGACTCTTACACCCTTGACAGATTGGAGAATTAAGATGAGACCCTTGTGGGGTCATTATGGATCATGTGATGAAGTATCAAGCTCATCTTAATCTTGCTAATAGCCACATGCCTCGCCTAGATGATGAGATCCACCTCAACCTAGCTGATGACAAGGAGGTGATCACCAAGATTGAGGTGAATAATATGGGGAAGTAAGATCAAGTTGGGATATCCACTCATAGTATACCTCCTTATAATGTTATGTATTATTCACTCCAAAACCTTGCATCTAAAGGCACTCATGAGGTTGAGTGTTTCAGAGAGAAAATTGGGGGACAATGCATGGAATAAAGATATCCCTTCATTAATTTTAGGATTGATGTTAGTTCAATCCAAGGACCAAGTAGTTTAACCTATTATACTAAGATAACATGGATTAATACCACTAGAGGCTAAAATTTTATCTAATAAATGCCTAGAATTACTATTATCTGATAGAACTTGATTACTGACTACTCTTTATCCTAACCTTGCCAATTTATAAATCATGGGAAATTGTTTTAATTCCAAAATAAACATAAAACATGAAAGAAAGATAGGGAAGAAAAGGATATTTATAGTTAAAGATAATGCTAATGATTGAGAAATGAAGCATGTCAAGTTAGAGTTATACCACTGTGATCTTGATTCAGTGATTGCACAAATGTTTAGCCACTCACTGGGAAATCTTAAAAGGGACATTAATATGAATATACTACTAGTAGGTCCTTCATAGAATGTAAACACTCCAAAGATTTTAAATAATGACAAACAAATATTTTGAAACACTTTATAATTGAAATCACATAAATCATATATTATTCAAAAGGAAATTTAAAATAACATACAAGGAGTTAGACTCGAAAACACACAATCTAAATGCCATATTCATTTTTGTAAAATAAGCATAAAATCACTCCTCTTGCATAAGAATCAACTCTAAATTATAAATAATGGACCATATTCCATGAGTATAATACCAAGCTACAAAAAATAGAAGTATTGTATTATAGCTTTAACAAATTTTCTTTACAAAAAGTGTCTGTAAACACCTAAATCTGGCTGCCAATCACCTCCAACCAAGCTTTTGACAAATTTCCACCAAAATGCACAATTTAGCCTAAAAATACTAAAACATGTTAAAAGATTTAAATCTAACATATTCAAGTGCCAATTTTGGCCAAGGTATCACTAAATGGGGCAATGCAATTTATGGGCCCACTAATTTTGATCAAATCATTTCGAGTCAAAATGCCAATTTTGCACCTAGGTGCTCTCGATTACTATTTCCTATCAAATCACTTGCACAAGACATGTGCCTTCATTATTTACTATTGGTAACATCATAAATTTGAATATGGTTCCAATGCATATGACATTAACTTCCAATTCTAATCTAGTCAAATTTTGGACCAATAATAAGGCATTCTGATCAATTTGAGTAAGTTGTGCACAAAGTGCTTAATCATGCTTATGTTGGAAATATATTCATTGATGTCAAAGGTTTAGCATTATTGGTGATAAAGGCCCCATTGCATTTAATGTTGTTTGTAATAAATATATCTTGGCTAATATGAGCTAATATTTAGTTAATATTAACGAATATATTTTTGGTTGCATATGAGACAAAAGAAGGGCCCATGGAGAAGTCGAAGAGCCACAGGGTAAAGACAAAAGAAGAATGGGACACATTTTCCCATGAAGATTCATCTTGGGGAATACCAAGAGTCACCAAGTGAAGACAAAAGAGCAAGGGCACAATTTCTCATGAAGGGACACTTTGAGGAATATGAAAAGTCGCCAAAGATAAGGACAAAAGTGGGAAGGACGTTTTTGATCATGAAGGGTCACCACATGACTTTCCAAAGGCTTGGATATGAAGGGTCATCCAAGATTGGCACCATTTTCCATGAGGATTGAAGGGTCACAAAGGGGGAAGGCCAAAGGTCATTTGAAAAGCTATAAATAAAGGCTTGAGAAGCCATTTGTAATATGAGAGATAGAGGTTGATTTGATATTGTAATATCTAGCTTAAAAGAGCAATTGTGAGAGATGAATATGATTTGTATTTGTTATATCTAGCTTAGAAGAGCAAAGGTGAGAGAGAGGAAAGAGATGTTGTATTGAACTATCATTTGTTGAGATAGCAACATTGAGAGATAGGTGTGTGGTATACACAAAGGGGTTGGTGCTCCTGTGAGTTAGTGCTCACAAATTGTTGTCGGGTTGGTGCTTGACAAAGGGGTTGGTGCTCCTGTGGGTTGGTGCTCATGAATAATAGCTGGGTTGGTGCTTGGCAAAGGGGTTTGAAGCTCCTATGGGTTGGTGCTCATGAATTGTAGCTAGGTTGGTACTCGGCAAAGGGGTATGGTGCTCATGTGGGTTATTTCTCATGAATATACTTGAGATTGTTCTCCATGGTTTTTCCCACATTGGGTTTCCACGTTATATCTGGTGTCTCTCTCTATCTTGTGTGATGTTTATTGTTTGATTTTTATTGCATATCTTGAATGTTTGATTGAGTGGAATTTGATAAAGGGAAAGTTTTATAAGATATATGATATACTGATTCACCCCCCCCTCTCAGTATATCTCATGCTTAACAGCTTAAGAGCTAATAAAACCAAATTATAGCTTAATTGATAATTCCATGGAAACTTGTTGAATACTTGTTTTTATAAATGAATATTGAATATTTGCATCATTAGGTGACCTTTTTTCTTGAGAAGACATCCCTAGGCCATAAATGCCATAAATATCAAGATTATGGGTCTCCCATGCCTCATAATGACCCTCCATGTCTCTTCAATGCCCCTTTTTCCAATGTCATGAGTAGTATAATTATATATTTAATTCTAAAAAATTGAATTAATCTTCAACCACACATCTTCATCTCAAGATGGACAGTTCAATTTGATTCTGAGCAATCTCAAAAATCTATAAATAGGAGGCCTTACCTATTGAATTTTAAGCTTAGATAAAGCAAATTTATAATGCACAAATGATTTCAAAAGCCATTGAAATTAGTGTTATAATGCTAAAATATTGAGAGAAGCTTCACATAAGCCAAGCCAAAGACGAACATGGTGCCAAGAGGAGGTGGAGGATAGTCAAGCTCCATTGCAACAGACCTTTTTAAGCACAAACCAAGCAAGCCAATCAAATAACACTCTTGGAGCACCAAGGAAGGTAAGGAATTTGTGTTTCTTGCATTTTATTTGTGCTTTGTTCATTTTTTTTCTTCAATAAGACCCCCCTTTGAGATAGGCTTAAGGTGTTAGCATTTAGTGTGTTTTGTTTGATTTTGATTTCATTCACTAACATGATACTAATCTCCCCTTATTGCAATCCTATGCTCATGAATGGCACACCCAGTGGGACCAAAAACATCCCACACATGAAGAAGATCATTATGCAACTTTAAAATCTTCATTTGGATAATTAAAACTTTTACAATTTGATTTTCTAACTTTGTTTTACTATTTTTCTTTGTCATGGGTTTACATAATAACTGTCATCGATTGAGTAAACCGTCAATGAAACATTGTTGGTTAAGATAATCATCTTTAGTTAAGTTAGTAAAACTAATGTCAGTCTGCATAATTATCATTGGTTAGTAAAACCATCGTCAGTCTACATAAAAGTCACCATCGCCGATTAGTATAAATGATGACAGTCACTGTGTTTTTTTTACATAAACAATAGAGCTCATTTTTCTAAGTTGGTTGTTTCATATTCAAAAGTTATTCTAAGCTAAACATCTTGCTAACATTTTTTTTGTAGGTTTTACTTGAAAAATAGTCAAAGCATGCTTAAATAGATCCTTTAAAACTTCTTTTAGGGTGTTTTAAAATGAATCAAACTTTTCATTTTGGTGCTTAAAGGAAAATCATTTAGGGTTCTATTGCTTAAATCTTGTAGTTAGCTTTCAAAAATACAAATTAAGACCAAGGGTTCAAATGAACACCACCAAATCTTTCATTTGGGCTTAAAATTGAACACACTTATCATTTTTGTCTTCAATAGTTGTTTGATCTAATTTTTTTTAACAAAGAGAGGGGTGTTACATGTATGCTCTTGGGTTGATGTGTTAAGTGGGTTCAACATTTGCACTAAACTTGAGGGAACTTAAGTTCAATTCGCAATTTGGGTTGAAGGCCATTTAAAGAATCGTGATCGTTATCACCACTTGATAGACTTAAGTCATTTTGTGCTAAACACTTGCATTTTGAGTCTATGCACCACAACATTTCAATTCAAGAAAGGTAGTGTTATGCTATCAAATTTATGATAAATTATCTTTGCCTTAGAGAGTTTTTGAAATGAGCATTTTGTCACATCTTTTGGGTAGTCTAGCACTGTTACGCTACCCAAAACATTTCAGATATTGTTTCATAGGCCCTCTTGCATAGAATTCAAATTTGTTCCTACATTTTCAAACTAATCTAAGTATACCTTTGGGAACCTTTATCTAGCATATTTATGTTGTTCACTTTTTGTCTAGCTTATTTGTCAAAAGAACCAAGTTTTATACCATTATTTGTGAGAAAACAAACTATCTCTAAAGTGCCTTTTATTTCATACCTTATACCTATTTGATTGAGTCCATGTCCAAGAATAAAATGCCTATCTTTACTAGAAGTGTTTCAAATCTATTAGATTAAAACTTTCATCTATTTTAAAGTCTAGCTTTTGACATCATTTGGCCAAGAGTCCTAATGCATGCCTTGTTTGAGCCTAGCTTTTGACGTTGCATTTTGGCCAAAATACCTAGTAACTTTTAATTTACTAGATTAGACTAATTTGAAACACTTCAACCTTAGAGTTTGGCATTTTGATTTTTGGTTAATTTACTTCATCTTTTTGTCTAAGACATGTGACGTTAGACACTTAACGTTAGCTTATGTTATCATAAATCTTTAAATAAACCTTTTTGATCCTTTTGATGAATCTAGACCAAGTTTGGATATTGGCTTTTAGACATTGTCTTTTTAGAGTTTGTAGAACTCTTTGACCTTTTATTACAAAATCATTAACTATGGATCTCAACATGTATTCATACACTCATAGTGGACTCATGTACAATCCAGGGATTAGTAATGTGGTTGGATAAGAAGAAATGGTACAAGACCACTACGTAGATAGTATTAATTATGAGACTGATCCCTATCCCTCTTATAATACTCAATTAGGGGCACAAAACCAAGATCCATTAGCTAACTATTTGGTTAATATGCCACCTTATTCAGAACAATACCAAAAATAAACTGCACAATACCTAGCTATAATACCCACAATTAATGAACCAGTTCTTCAACAATCACGCTCTACTAATACGCATTCCACATATGATCCATTTTTATTTCAGCATCATTTGTTAGAGAAAAAAGATAATATTTTGGTTACAACTATAGAGGTAGGGGCCAAGTTTCCCATAAACTTCCCTCATGAGAATTTACCAAGCCTAGTAAGAATGCCCCACAACATAATTTATGATCAATTGGCTTCTTCTAATGATCCTTTGGCTCTAATCCAAACAACATATCAAGACCTAGCATACCTAATAGAGGAAAAAACCTCATGGAAGACCACTTTAACCAAATGCAGATGGCATATCAAACCTACCTAAATCTAGCACATAATTTCAATTAGATGAACATGGTGAGCAAACCTTTTATTGACTTAGTTCATTCAACAAGATTTTTGATAGGGTTAACTAGTCAAGACAATCAGAGTTCAGAACCATTCATGTAAAACATTTTGGTAGACAGCTTAATACATATGCCCATTATTGAGGAAGTGTCTTTTGCTTTTATGTAGAATAATGAGAAAAATATATTAGATAATGTGCAAGTAATGTCCAATCTGAATCAAAGTGGTACTAACACACAAATAACTAGTCAACAAAATGTGCCTCTAGTTAACACTACAAGTGGTTCTCCAAATTATGGAGTAGGAGTTTCTACATCCCAACTTCAACTCGTTGATTCATCAACCATGCAACCAATTGGATTAGGTAGTCAAAAAGCACCTAATGTCATACCTCAATAATAGAATGTGACAAATCCTACTCCTCTTCAATAAATGATGAGTAGTATTCCATAACATCAGGCATAATCTAATGTACCAATGGAACAAAGGATGAATGTATGACCACCTCAACATGGGGCAACTAATGTTCCAACTCATCAAGTAGTGACAAACATACCTCTTCAATCATAGACTAGTGTACCAATGCAAAACCAAATGATGACTAGCCAAAAATGTGTAAATATAGGTCAGTGATAGATGTTGAATCTTCAACATGTGGTCACTTCTAAATAAGGATTCATACAAAAAGGAGGCTCTCATGTTTCTCAAGTACCTATTAAATAATAATCGGTTCAAAATGTGCCACAAGTTCAGAGACAGGGTCTTGGTTCATAAGTTCCCACTCAACAACAAGATTTGATTAGTCAGTAGCATGTCCATTTTCAACCACAATAGGCATAGTATAGTTATATCCCACCACCCCAACCACAAAATCCTATAATTCAAACCTTCATAGCCAACCCAAATTAGAATATCACACAACCAAATGTGAAATTCAAGTACATCCTAATCCATGTATGCATATTCTTGGTCCATTTACCAACCAAACCAATATACCCCAATAGTTATCTCCATCATAACCTGGTCAAAGTGTCCCACTTTTGACCTCCCAACCATCTACCCAAACCAATATTCTCCCTCAAACCAATGTTCCTTCTAGTTTTCTATTCCAAGAATTACAACATATGAAGGATGTAATTGCTACTATTTAGGTTAGGAAATAGACTAAAAAGTTTAAGTTAGATGACATGTGTTCTTATCCATTCAACATGGAGTACTTGTAGATACCATTTCATTCAGGATACAAACCACTGAAATTCAACAAATATAAAGGGAAAGGTGACCCTAAGGCCCATTTAAACAAGTTCTTTGTCGCATGTCAACTAGTGGTATATAGTGATATATACCTTTTGTTGTTGTTTCTAAGGAGCTTGATTGGACAAGCCTTGAAATGGTTTTTAAAGTTTCCCAAGAATTTAGTAACCAATTTTGATGATCTTTTCGATAAGTTTATGCAGTACTTTTCCTATAATCTCAAACATGGGATTTCATTAGTTGACTTAATATAAGCAAAAAAAAAGGCTGGTGAGAATTTTTCAAGTTATCTTCAGTGATGGAGATCCCTTGCAAGTTGATTCACCCACAATTTACCAGATAAATAATTAGTCACTGTGTTTACTAAAAATTTGCATAGTGAGATAATTTATCATCTAGAACTATAATGTGCACATACTTTCAAGGAGATCATCGACAAAGGTTTATTGATTGAGCAAGCCCTTTTAATAAAGGTATCATCAAGCTTATTTAAACTAATCAAAATCAAGGTACTAATCAGGGAAGTGTCCAAATCCAACATCCAATCCAAGCACAAGCACCACAACTAGCACAGGACAATAACCAAGATAGACCAAAGTAATTCAACCATAATAAGAATGTTCTGGCTAATGGAGTAACTGAGTCATGTCATGTCCAAATAGTGAAAACATCATCTTCACAACTTTTTTAGCTTACTCCTACCCAAAAACCTCTCAAACTAATGCTGCAAGCACAACAAATAAGATCTGTGCAACAAATGTAGCAAACTTTACCATTACAAACCCCTCTTCCAAGGAGAATTGTGCCTACGCATCATGTCTTTAGTGACCTAGGAGAGCCTATTGAGTATGTACTTCATAAAATTTCCACTACTAATATAATTAGTTGGCCTATACAAAAGCATTATGCATAAGGCATTCCTTACCCTGATTGGTACCATGCAAATGAATTCTATGAATATCATTGGGTCAATGGGCATAATATATGAAGATGTGTGTAAATCAAGCATTTGATTGAGAATATGTTAGCAATTATGGTCCAACATCTAATCTTGATTATGTAATCACAACTTAGAGTTCAAAGATTAAAATCCCAAGTTCACAACCATCTACCACTTTGCCTATTATCCAACCAACCATTTAGCCTGAAAATAAACCATTCATCATTGACCAAGATAAGAAGTTTGATATTGTGGAGCAATTGTAGAAGATTCCAGTAAAAATGTCTATTTTACATTTGTTTCAAATGTTAATAATCCACAAGAATATTTTGAATGAGTTTTTAACCCAATCCACTATTGCCAGTGACATATCTCCTAATAAATTTCAAGCTTTGGTTGGACACCTCGCTCTAGCCCAATAAGTCACATTCAACCAAAGTGATATGTCTTCCCTTGGCCCACTCCATAATAATCCATTATACATAGAATTTTATATAAAGTGGAATAAAGTGAAATTTGTCTTTATAAACAATGGATCAAGCCTCAACATAGTGTCTCTAAAGCTCATAAAGCTTCTTGGGTACATAATGGTAGATCTCCAAATAGAAATGATAACTATCAAAGCCTATGATAATTAGGAAAGAGAATCACAAGGCACCATTATCTTACCAGTTATCATTGGGCCTTTGACCCATGATACACTTTGCCATGTGCTTGATCTTGAGTTGTCATACAATATGCTTCTAAGAAGGCCTTAGTTACATGAGATTCGTGTAGTCCCATCAACACTGCACCAATGTGTCAAGTTATCCCACTCAGGGATGGAAGTGAATACCCATATGAACACTATAAACATCTTAAGGCCAAGTTTTAAATCTATAATTACTAATACATCATGAATCCAAGTTCCAAGTAGGATAAAGGAAAGGCCATACTTATTGATCCTTCACAGTATAATTACATAGATAATAATACCTTGGATTCCCTTTCCCACATACCACCTCCTAAAGCTTCTAATCATTTCACCATTTTAGATAATGGACCATGAGAGTATGTGACCCATGATACCTTTGTTGACCATTTTGGTCCTACAGGCCAAAATCAATCTCCTTCTTCCCCTATTGTTCTGAGCCAGTTCAAATTTGGTTTGCACAAGTCTTTTGGAAAAAGGATGAACCAATTCAAAGAATGCAAGGCTTTTACAAAGCTTCTTCAAAAAATTTGTCGAAATAAATCCACAAGGAAAGAGAACAAAACTTGAAGGCACGTTTCCAAAAAATTGAAAAGGGTGGTTCAACGTCGGGGTTCAATGGTATGAAATGAACTACATAGACCGACCAATAGTCACATGATCTTTCCAAGAGATTTGAACTTTGAACTTTAAACCATGGTTGGTTCAATTGATTGGTTCAATGGTTTGGTTCAATCGGTTGGTTCAATGGGAAGGTTCAAAGAGGCTCTAAAGATAGAGTGTCCTTGTGGAGGGTAGAGAACACTTGTGAAAGGATCAAAGGGAGGGCCAAAAGGTAAGGTTTTCTTCAAAAAGGAAAGAAAAAGGCAAAGAATTTCTTTAGACTCTCTATTCGAAGGAAATTCTTAAGGAAAAGAGCAAAGGATTTCTTCGAATAATTTGTCTAAAGAAAATCCATGTAGAACCAAGTGTCAATTCCTTCAGACAAAATGCTTGAAGGAATTCCTTCAAAATTTTTGTCTAAATAAATTCACAAGGCAAGGAGCCAAATGGAAGATTACCCTTTAGAAAGAAATCTGTGGCAAAATGGCAAAGGCAAATTCCTTCGAACAAAAAGTCTAAAGGATTTCCTTCAGACATTTTGTTTGAAGGAATTTATTTGAAGAAAAGGATTGACCAAAAGAAAGAAGCACTGAAACATGAAGGAAACATTTCCTTCAGACATTTTGTCTGAAGGGATTGAGAATCTAAGACAGCCCGAAGGAGCCTAAAGGGCAAGTGCCCTTATAGGGGACTCTCAGCTGCCAAAAAGGGGGACCTTTTCCAAGCTCCAAAGGGACACCTTCCCTTTAGGAGGGTTCAACAACAGAAGGCTGATAGAATTGTGAAAAAGATGAAGGAATTACCAAAGGGGTGATGGGCTCGAAGACATCAAATTCAGGACAATGGAATATCCATTGGCTTTCAAATGGTGATGGGTGCACGAACGTCAACTTTATGGTAGTGAAATAACTGTTGATCTCTAAATGATTGAGCACTAGCCTGAATTAATTAAAAGGACTTAAGGCCAAAAGGAAGATACCACCGAGAGAGCTAGGAAAAGACAAAATTTGGGAAAGGACAAAAGCCAAGCGTAGAAGTAGAAAAAATAGTCTAGGTGGCAAAAGAAGGAGTCGGCATAAGGAGTTATTTCAGTGGTTGAAACAGTCTCTGCCAAGTGGTCATCAAGGAGCACAAATAGTGAAGACAAGGTCTATTTTTCCACACATTGCATGATGAGTAGACAACTGTGTGAATGTCTTTAAGAAGCGATCTTGTTTGCAGATAAAGGGGCACTTCCCATGCTTTCACAATAATGTTTGAATGCCAAAGTTAAGATTGGCAACTGACATAGCATGTTATTTCAGTGACTTCCTCTTCCCAATGTTTTTTAATGTAGCATGGGCCACTTGTAAAAAAGGGGTGCCATTGCTTCCTCTTGCTCTATATATATTGTAATCTCTCATTTGAGAATATATCTCTCATTTTTTAAGGGGAAGCCCTACCAATTTTTCACCTTGAATCAATAGAATACATTTTTAACCCTATTTGGCTAGATATATCTCTAAGAGTGCCTGAGTATTAACCTTGTGTTCAGTCATTTTCCATAATGTTTTCACAATTTTGATACCAACATACTTGGTATAGACAAATAACCATTCCTACAGGTAACAAGAAGTGTTGTATCTGGAGCATAGAGGCAGAAGAGGGTTACCAGATAGTGTGTTTTCCTACAGTACATGTGGTAAGTTCATTTTCTATGTGTCTTCATTAAGCCTCCTTGTTCAGCTCCCTATAGTCTGGTCTTTCCAGTAGATAAAGTGTATGTATGTCTTCTTCTGATATAAAGTGTGAGAAAATGAGTAGATCAAACTTTTTTGGTGCATCACCCTATTAATCTAGGTTTTATTTTTAGTAATCCTTCTCTCTTTTCAACCCCCCCACTATATATATTAGCAATAGTACTGGAATAACTTAGAGATGCATCAAAGGGAGCTAGCCGTTATCTAGAGATTCTCCTCTTAGTTTTACTAGACCCACAGGCAAGAGAGGAGTTAACATTGTGTCGCATGGAAGATAGAAGTTTAGCCTTCTGTCAAGGGTGCAATCCACAACGTCAACAGTTTTTGGCACACCTAGTGGGACCAATTTTTAGACACTCAAAAAATTTCCAAGATTGGTGTTCATCCTGTTACAGTAATAATGAACCATTAATCTAGCATCTGACTTTTAATCAGGTGATTGTGGGACAAGTTTTTACCCAAAGAGATGAATTTTTTTGATGTGTTCTTCAACCAACCAGCCTTTGGAGGCTTTTTCATCAAAACCAATGGTGACTCTGAGTTGAATCAATTGGTTAAGCAGTCCTGGTGCCATCAAGAAATCATAGATTGGTATGTATAACTCCATTACTTAGAACCATATAACTTGTTTTCCTTCATATAACTTTGATCAATCTTAGGTTGTTCATGGCATCACCTCAAGCAGCTCTCCTAATTGTCCTTCAACAGTAAGGGAAGTAACACATGAATTTGAGAAGCAAGTGATGGAGATAGATAGATTGGATGAGAAGTATAGATATCAATAAGAGCTTTTGTACAAAGAGGAGTGTTTGTTCAGGCAAACTCAGGGCTTGCAATATATGAAAGAGAAGGTAGCAAAATGGAAGAGTCCATTTAATCAAGGAAGTTAGCCTTATGTGCCCCCTCCTATTCTAGATAAATCCCCCTCTTGTGCACCAAATCCTTTCTACTAGATATCACTTGCCCACTCTAGCTCATCTGATGCAGTAACCAATCCTGTTCTTGATCCCTTGCACCTAGATTTACAACATCAAAGGGAATTAGAGCAACCTATCATGGAGACTAACCTTCTAAATCATTTAGAATGTGGACCCTCTTTTGATGGGAATCACCCTATATCTTTTGAAAAGCAACACATCTCTCTTGAAGTAGCTCTTCCTATGCATCAACAGTCTCTTCCTAGTCTTCATAAGCCTCCTCAAGTCTTTCAACATGATGTCAAGATTCCAAGTTAGAGGAGGGAATACCATGAACCAGCTTAGGGCCTTAAAGAAGATGAAGCTACTCCTACTCATCATGATGATGCTTGTGACCTCCAAGAAAGACTCTTTTAAGAGAATATAGCCAAGCAAATTACAGAATTGGAGTCCAAAATGAGGTTCCTCAACCAAAGTGTGATGGATGGTTCAAGCCAAGTAGAAGATCCTACGTCTAAACACACCCCATCTACACTCCTCCAAGAGAGCTATCAATCCACATCTGATATAATTAAAGTGCTAGCCAAATGGAAGGAAGAGAATCATTTGATTCTTGCTCAAGGATTACCTCCTCTTCTACACGAGTTTAACCATCAACCTTCTACTTCATCCCTTCTCAAGGAGGAATCTGTTTTGCAAGAGGCAAGTGAAGAAGAGAGGATCCAATTTGCAGCTGCCCAAGAGGCTATCATGAGTGACACTGAAGATGAAATCATCATGGATGCTCCCTTTTAAGACATCATCAACAATGGAAAAGACACAGGTCATGCATACATGTGGATGTTCCAACAATATGATGAGGAAAGTAAGCATGGTGAGCTCTCTCCTCCCTTATTTGATGAACTTACTTGTCATTTTGATGAATAGAATGACCATGCCATGGAAATTGAGTTGGAAGAGGATCAAGAGTATGTCTGGGAATAACTAGAGACTCTGGTCTTTGAGTAAGAAAAGGAGAGGCCTGTCCATCTTGATGAAATATTTGAGGAAGAGAGCCTTGAGTAAGAAGGTGATGTGTTGTGGGATGAGAAATTAGTCTATGATCTCATTTCAGACATCACAATAGTCACCCTTCTTCAAGAAAGCCATGATGATGTAGAGGATCAGTTTGATAGGGTCTTCAATGAAGCAAAAGGGAACGAGTCAAACTATGATGCATGTCAAAGGGACTATGCATATCAAAGGGCTTATGGTGATAAGCTAGCAACCATTGATTTCTTAGTGAAACACAACAGCATGAAGAACTAGTAGGAGGCAAACTTCTAAGAACAAGAAGAATACATATATGTTGGAAGCATGTTTTCCCCTGATTCATTTGGATACGAGCCAATCGAGGTGGTAGGTAAGAAGAGCAAGTCACCAAGTCTCCATTCCATTCAGCCACTTATCCGGCATCATAAGTTTTCTTGTTATGAAGGAGACTTAAAAGGTTTTCCCTTTGATCTAGGAGGGAGGTAGATATACCTGGTTAGTTGTACATAGTATTTTGCTTTCAGTTTTTCTTTCCCTATTTTCCCTAAGTGCTATTTGCACAGGTAGTGTTTTTTAGCCTTTGTTGTGTGTGTTTTTCTTTGTGTTTGGGGTAAAAGCTTCATGATTGATTCTTGGATCTCTCAAGGTTGTTGCTAAATTTTTCAAGCTACGTTCTAAATCCGTGCCCAATGGAGTTTGAGGCTACTAGTTTCTAATTATAGCAAGCATGCTTCCCCTAGAAGTCACCAATTTGTTGACCATTTGGTCCTACAGGCCAAAATCGATCTCCTTCTTCCCCTACTATTTTGATCTAGTTCAAATTTGGTTTTCACAAGTCTTTCAGCAAAAGGATGAACTAGTTCAAAGAATGCAAGGCTTTTACAAAGCTTATTCAGAAATTATGTTAGAAGAAATTCACAAGGAAAGAGAATAGAACTTGAAGGCACATTTCCAAAAAATTGAAAAGGGTGGTTCAACGTCAGGGTTCAATGGTATGAAATGAACTACACAGACCGAGCAACAATCACATGATCTTTCCAAGAGCTTTAAACTTTGAACTTTGAACCATGGTTGGTTTAATCGATTGGTTCAAAGTGGTTGGTTCAATGGTTTGGTTCAATTAGTTGGTTCAATCAAAAGGTTCAAAGAGGCTCCAAAGATAGAGTGTCCTTGCAGAGGGTAGAGAACACTTGTGAAAGGATCAAAGGGAGGGCTGAAAGGTAAGGTTTTCTTCAAAAAATGAAAGAATAAGGCAAATAATTCCTTTAGACTTTCTATCTGAAGGAAATTCTTAAGGAAAAGAGTAAAGGATTTTTTCAAATAATTTGTTCAAAGAAAATCCATGTAGAACCAAGGGTGAATTCCTTCAGACAAAATGTCTGAAGGAATTCCTTCAGACATTTTGTTCAAAGAAATTCACAAGGTAAGGAGACAAATGGAAGATTACCCTTCGAAAAGAAATATGTGGCAAAATGGCAAAGAAATATTCCTTCAGACAAAAAGTCTAAAGGAATTCCTTCAGACAAAAAGTCTAAAGGAATTCCTTCAGACAAAAAGTCTAAAGGAATTCCTTCAGACAAAAAGTCTAAAGGAATTCCTTCAGACATTTTATTCGAAGGAATTTGTCTGAAGAAAAAGATTGACCAAAAGAAAGAAGCACTAAAACATGAAAGAAACATTTCCTTCAAACATTTTGTCTGAAGGGATTGAGAAGTCAAGGTAGCTTGAAGGATCTCAAAGGGCAAGTGCCCTTGTAGGGGACTCTCGACTGCCAAAAAGGGGGACCTTTTCCAAGCTCTAAAGGGACACCTTCCCTTTGGGAGGGTTCAATAACAAAAGGCTGATGGAATTGTGAAAAATCTAAAGGAATTACCAAAGGGGTGATGGGCTTGAAGACGTCAAATTCAAAACAATGGAATAGCTATTGGCTTTTAAATGGTGATGGGCACACAAACGTCAACTTTACGATAGTGAAATAACCATTGATCTCTAAATGCTTGAGCACGAGCCTGAAAGAATTCAAAGTCCTTAAGGCCAAAAGGAAGAGACCACCGAGAGAGCTAAGAAAAGACAAAAGTTGGGAAAGGACAAAAGCCAAGTGCAAAAGTAGACAAAATAGTCTAGGTGGAAAAAGAAGGAATCGACACAAGGAGTTATTCTAGTGGTTGAAACAGCCTCTACTAAGTGGTCATCAAGGAGCACAAATAGTGAAGGTGTGGCCGATTTTTCCACTCTTTACATTGATGAGTAGACAACCACATGAATGTCTTTAAGAAGTGGTCTTGTTTACAGACAAAGGGGCACTGCCCATGCTTTCACAATAATGTTTGAATGCCAAAGTCAAGATTGGCAATTGACATAGCATGTTCTTTCAATGACTTCCTCTTCCCAATGTTTTTTAATGCAGCATGGGCCACTTGTAAAAAAAGGGTGCCATTGCTCCCTCTTGCTCTATATATATTATAATCTCTCATTTGAGATGATATCTCTCATTTTGTAAGGCGAATCCCTACCAATTTTTCACCTTGAATCAATAGAATACATTTTTTAGTTCTATTTGGCTAGATATATCTCTAAGTGTGCCTGAGTATTAACCTTGTGTTCAGTCATTTTCCATAATGCTTTCACAAGTTTGATACCGACATACCTCATATAGACAAAGCACCATTCCTAAAAGTAACAAGAAGTGTTGTATCTAGAGCACAAAGGCAGAAGAGGGTTACCAGACAGTGTGTTTTCCTACAGTACCTATGGTAAGTTCATTTCCTGTGTGTCTTCATTAAGCCTCCTTGTTGAGCTCCCTACAGTTTAGTCTTTCCAGTAGATAAAGTATATGTATGTTCTCTTCTGATATAAAGTGTGAGCAAATGAGTAGATCAAACTTTTTTCGTGCATCACCATATTAATCTAGGTTCTATTTTCAGTAACTTTCAACCCCCCCAACTATATATATTAGAAATAGTACTGGAATAACTCAGAGATGCATCAAAGGGAGTTATCCCTTATCTAGAGATTCTCCCCTCAATTTTTCTATACCTAAGGCAAGAGAGGAGTCTACATTGTGCCGCGTGGAAGATAGAAGCTCAGCCTTCAATCAAGGGTGCAATCCACAACGTCAACAACCTTCCATATTTCTAATCTCCCTCAAAATCTAAAAACCTTTGGATGACCTAAATTTACCCCACGCATGCATTAGAAACAAAAGAACAAAGGTAAGGGACCTGTCATGTTTGTACTAGCATCTAGCCTATAACTAGACCTTATTGAAGGGGACAAATCATGGTTGTACAATAATAACTAAGCTTATGAAGGAAGAGGCCTCATATCGAATAAACAAAGAACCATTGAGATAATTTATATGACTAAGTAAAAAAGACCTTATGGACTTGGATGTAAACCACCTAGGGGTGACCCCACATATCTTATTTGAGTTCCATCACTGATGGCTAGTGATGATGATGCCCACAGTGAAATAGAGTCTGATTATAGCCTCACCTTTGATGACCTAGTTAAGACTAACCTATTCGATAACAATGCCATTTATACCCTTGCCTTAGTCATTCATCACAACCCATTACCATTATATTATCCCCAACTAATAGATTGGGACCAAAAATAATCCAATTTGTTGATTGATGAGTTTCAAAATGATGAGGCATTATGTGACCTTTTAGGCCTTAGAGATAACATTTCATTGAGAGATCATAAATCAGGATTCTCAATTACATTGGATCCTCAAGCCTATTTTGGAGAGCAGGTGAACACCCTTAGCCAAAAATAAATAAATAAAACATTGAGGTCCCAAAGTGAAAACCTCTTTGAGGCACTTTTTAAACAAGGAAAAAGTAAAGATAAAGGCCAGTTAAGTTATCATCATCCTCGACCAAGTTTATCATGTTTACCATAATTGGGGTCCCATGATTCTAACCACATATGGGTAAATCATTATACACCATCCCACCTACATTTCTCAATGATTATAACCACCTTTGGGCAAATCATTGTGGTCTCACCAAATTTACTTTTCCTACCCAAACAAGGGTATGTTGTTATCTTGTTTGTCTACCATAACTAGGGCAGCATTATCTTGTTTGTTTGTCCTAACTAGGGCAACTCCATCTTCTCAATGATTATAACCATCTTTGGGCAAATCATTATGCTATCATACTACATTGCCATTATCAGGGTATAATGCTTATAACCACCTTTGGGCAAACCATTGTATATCATCTCACTTCTATTCTCAATGATTTTGACTAATTTTTCAAAATCATTGTGTTTTTACCCCATTATCTTTCCTTTTTTTGGTCCCCTTGTTTTGCTTCTTATCGAGGGACCGTTTACCGACCTACTTGTGCCAACCATTCCCTCGAAGGGGCATCATATAGTTAGTTTATCATCATTATAATTATAGGCATATATGACTTTTTCATTATTTAAGAAGATGTTACAATGCTTATAGCTTGTAATGCCCAAATAGGGGCAAACTGTAGACACCTAAATATGGCTATAAATGACCTCCAACCAAGCTTTTGACCAATTTCTATAAAAATGCATAATTTGGCCTAAAAACACTAAAACATATTAAAATATTTGAATCTAACATATTCAAGTGCCATTTTTGGCTAAAGTATCACTAAATGGGGCAATGCAATATATGGGCCAACTAAGTTTGATCGGATCATTTTGAGTCAAAATGCCAATTTTGCACCTAGGTGCTCTGGATTTTTATTTCTTACAGATCTCTTACACAAGACACGTGCCTTTATTATTTATTTTTGGTAACATCCTAAATGAGAACATGGTTCCAACACATCTAACATTGACTTTCAAATCTAATCCAGTCAAATTTTGGACCAATAACAAGGCATTTTGATCAATTTAAGTAATTTGTGCACAAAGTGCTTAATCATGCTTAAGAGATAATAAAACCAAATTAGAGCCTAATTAATAATTTTATGGAAACTTGTTGAATACTTGTTTTTAAAAATGAATATTAAATATTTTCATCATTAGGTGACCTCATTTCTTGGGAAGACATCCCTAGGCCATAAATGTGACAAATATTAGGATTATGGGTCTCCCATGCTTCATAATGACCCTCCATGCCTCTTCAATGCCCCTTTTTCCAATGTCATGATGATGATAATTATAGATTTAATTTTTAAAAATTAAATTTATCCTCAACCACATATCTTCATCTCAAGATGGATGGTTCAGGTTGATTCTGAGTAATCTAAAAAATCAATAAATAGGAGGCCTTGCCTATTGAATTTTAATCTTAGATAATGCAAAATTATAGTGCCCAAATGATTCCAAAAGCCATTTCTATTAGTGTTATAATTCCAAAATATTGAGATAATCTTCACACAATCCAAGTTAAAGCCAAACATGGTTCCAAGAGGAGGTGGAGGATAGTCAAGCTCCATTTCAATAGACCTTTTTAAGCAGAAGCAAAGCAATCCAATCGAGGAACACTCTTGGAGCACAAAGGAAGGTAAGGAATGTGTATTTCTTTCATTTTAGTTGTGCTTTGTTCATTTTTTCTTCTTCACTAAGCTCCCCCTTTGAGATAGGCTTAAGGTGTTAGCATTTAGTGTGTTTTGTTTGAGTTTGATTTCATTCACTAACATGATACTAATATCCCCTTATTGCAATCCTATGTTCACAGTGTCGATAGTTTAAAGAGAAAGCTATTTAAAATTTATAGAAAAGATGGGACTTGACCCCAAATAAAATGATATTCCCATCGTTGGCCATAATGACCTCCCAAATTTGTTACAACTACAAAGATTCAAAATAAATAAAATATTCCCCACTCCTCCCAAAATATTCTTGAGGGCCCACTTAGTTGATATGCTAATGAACTAGAGAATAACCATCTCCCAACTTCTTAGGTTGCACCTCCTTGGTAGCTAATGTCACTACCACCAAATTTAAATCCCTATCCAATTTGAACAAGTTCATAGGAGGCTCTCAAAAAATCACCTTCGACTAGGCGAGTAATATTTGATGCAATTGAAGTGGGGCCTTAAGGGAAATTTTCACCTTTGACACCTGGTTAATACTAATCATGGATTGGGTTGAGAGATCCAAAATCACCTTAGCTCCAGCATTATTGGCCTTGACCAATTTTCTCCTTATGATCTAGTTGAAATGACCCAGGTGGACCTCATATTATCCTCTGTCTAGTAAGGTGCCATCCAAATGGAATAACACTGTGATGTTGACTTCTTTGAAGTAAGTCATCATTTATTCCTTGCCTTCTTCTAGAGGTTCCATGACCATCTACACCACTGACAAGTATTCTTCAATTAAACCTCTCATGCCCTCAGCATAGGTTTTATATAGGTTTAGGCCTAAGAAAAGCATGAGTTTTAACTCCAAGAACATGCCCTTGTTAATAACCACAATGAATCTTTACACTTTTTATCTATACAAGTGATCCTCTCCAAGTATTCTTGCACTTGTTAGAGGTGTTCCTTGCTCATGGTCAATGTTATGAATACTTACCTAAGAACTATGAAGACTTGCATGAGGGCCTATTTAACCTAACTAATTAATTCTAAAATAAAGGTGTTCTTCACCTGCACCTTGATCACCCAAACTTTCTCCTTTATATTTATAAATTTATTGGACATGTCATGAGTGGCTCAAAGTAGGGATACTAAATCCTTAGCCACCTTCTCATATTTGTTGGATGTTTTCACTTTGGTAAGGGAGAATAGGTTGTGAATAGTCTGACACACTATTGGGTCTCCTTAAGTGAATTTCTATGTGAAGATCCTCTTCATCTTCCCTTAGTTCCTATCAAACTCCCATTGGACCTCTAGATTTACCTAAAAGATCATCTCAAGCCCTTCTGATCATGTGGCAACTTTCAGGGTAAAAGAGGGTAAAGGTGGGGTGGTAGAGATAGAGAGGTGGAAGTATGTGTTGGCGAGGAATAGATGAAGTGGAGGGAAGGAAGAAAGAGATAAATGGAAGAGGAGGAATCATGGGGGAATAAGGGGGAAGGACAAACAAGTAAGCCCATGGAACATCTGAGCATGTCATTGGCTTTGGGTTAAATTGACCTATGGGCTCATGGTGTTAGGGAGAGGAGTAATCAAAATTAATGAGTAAATTGGATTTTTAAATCCAAATCCTTGGGCACCCAAGGTGATGGAAAATGAAGTCTTTGGAGGGACAAGGGGAGAAATAGGGGATCGAGTAGTAGGATTTATCTTTTGTTTCTTCTTGGGACTCTTGATAGGATAAACTTGCACCATTGTAATAGAAGGATTTGTGTTGTTAGTGGTGGTAGAGGTTGAATGGTGAGTCTATAAAATGACTACAAGTGTCACTAAGGTGGATAGATCCAATAGAATTGTACACACTAGCACACTCATTATTGGGGGTGTCATTAAGACCATTGAAGTGGGAGCACTTAGAGTTGGTTGAACCTATGTAAGGACTTAATAGGTCATCAAGAGACAAGTAATAGAAGATCTCAAAGACCATAGATGATTCAAATGAATCCTTACGTATGGAATGGACTGAGTGGAGGGGAAATGGGGTATGGGGATGTTGTACATGGCCAAATCTAGAGGTACCTAAGTGAATTGTGGGAGGGTTATAATGGGAAATAGGAGAGGCACCATCAGAGTAAGCCTAGTAAGGATGGGGAAACTAGGGAGTGATCCACTTGGATGAATAAGAATGGAGGTGGTAGGGGTATGTTTATGGCAGAATCAATAAGCCAAGGAAGTCATTACTTGAAAAAATACACTCCTAGTGTAGGAAGGACTACAAATGAGCACGTAACATTATAAAAAATATCTCTAAGACTTGTCAATGTTGAACATGAAGATGTGGATCTTAGACCATTCCCATTCATGCTTATGGATGCATCATATGATTTGTTTCTAAACCTCCTTGAGGACTCCATTACTATTTGGGACTAGTTTAGTAGTACTTTTGTTGCCCAATTTGGTCAAGTTAAAGACCCAAACATTTTGTATCAACAATTTGCATGTATTAAATGAGAACCTAATGAACTTATCAGGAATTTAAATTCTTGATTCTATAAGATCTATAGCATAGTCACTAATCTCTACAAACCTAAGGTTCAAATAACATTAGAGATGTATAAAAATACATTGGACCCATGGACTGTGATGTTCTTGAGGCAAGATCCTAAGGTAATAACATTACCTTTGGCATATGTTGAAGCTATAAATTTCAATATAAACTCAACCCATAGGTTCAAATGATGTATCCCATCCCTAATGCATCACCCAACATGTCAGCCTTGAACAACATCCCTAGTGCAAACCAAATGTGCCTCTATCTCAACTGTTACTGATAATTAACTAGCTTCCTTTGAGACATTCTATTCCAAATCAACACATGAGTTTTCTTAACCCATTAAATAATGAAATGGTTCCTCACTTGCAACACTAAATCACATTATCAATATCTAATAATGCATAAACCATAACCTAAGAGTCTATAAAAAATGAGTTGGGTGTCATCTAATGAATGGTGCAAAGACTAAGCGATGGGTGTTGTCAATCCCCTTCATTTAATAATATAAATTTAGGGCTAGTGTTTGAAGGCTATATGAAATAGGAGAAATAGACCTTTGGCAAATGGTTCTTTATATCACACTCCACACTTTATAGGAAAGGAAAATTACACTTGCAAAAATTAAAGCACACTTGTAGAATGTAAATTGTTAAATTGAAAATAAATGATAAATATATAAAATACCTAAAGGTTTATAACAATTTGTACAAAAAAAATTATTACAGCAATAAAGAAATAAAAAAATAATTTATAACAAAAAGGATAATTATATAATAAATAAATAAACATAAATACATGATCCATCTTCCTTGGAATGAGTGACCAACTCATTCTTTAGAAGAGAATTTATTCAAAACATGAATTTCAGAATGAGCTACTCAGAATAATGGAAAAAAGTGTTTTGAATGATTTATTATTTCATTCAAGTGTATAAATTTCCATTTATAATTCATGCTTTAAACCAACACCTTGTTTGGGAGTAACAACTGAGATACTCTGTTCGATCTCAATCTCAAACTCCATAAAATATGAAGAGAGATATTTATGCTAATAAAGAAATATATTACAAAATAATCTTGATCTCCACCAAATATGGAGATAATTATTATTAGAATGAAATTACATAAACCTATATTTAAATATAATTTATAATAGAAAATCTATACATAAAAATCTATATATATAAATAATTTAAATGGAAATCATTCTTCATGATAACTAGAACATTAGAATACTCTTAGAAATACTTCTCAAACAAGTCTATAGTAGTTTTGTTTAAGTCTATAGCAATTCTATTGAAATCCATAATAACTTGCTAAAATCCATAGCAAAGCTACTGAAATCCATAGCAAGCCTATTGAAACCTATAGCTGGTTGATGTAATCCATAGCTAGTCTGATGTAATCTATAGCTGATCCATAGCAAGCTTGTTGTAATCCGTAGCTAGTCTATAGCAAGTCTATTATAATCTATAGCTACTGTAACAAGCCTATTATGATATATAGATACTATAACAAGTCTTTTTAAATCTATAGCTATTGTAGCAAGCCTATAATATTTTATGATGTAATCCATACCTATTATAGCAAGCCTATAAGAGTCTATAATAGGCCTATAACTTGACCAGAATGTTGGATCCATTGTAAAAGACTCTGACACTACTCTAACATTATTCTTGAATGATTACTTTTTATACTTTGAATCATTCTTAGCTTAGTATGGACTGTGTATGCACTCATTAACCTCTTTTACTCAATAATCATTAGTAATAGCTAACAAATAGATAATAAAAAATTCTAAATACATAACCTTGATATATACTTACTATTTTATTCTAAATAAACCAAAAGTTCAGAAACTAAATTTACATTCTCTTCCTATGCAAAAAAAAAGATGTTATTTTATGGATATAATGAGTCATTTTATGGGCTCATCATCTCCCCCACACCTAATCTCATGCATATCCACATGAATACCACTATTTAAAACATCATGGTACATATTCATAGGTTAGACATAGCTTCATACTTCAAATAGGCCATCCAAATTGATTTTATTTGTACAAGTATAAACTCTAATAAGTTTAAACCCACACTAGTTTTGTAGAGAACAATACTGACTTACACAACATCAAGATCAAGTTGGTTGCATTAATATTTCATGGATGAGGTTTAGGAATAAATGAATGCAAGAAAAGAGGAGTTCTAAGACTCACTAAAAGTTCACATCAATGGCAGAAAGAACACCCAACCATACCCACAAACAACATTGAAAAAATTCCCTAAACAAGGTTAGAAAGGAGGATGATAGATGATTTAGGGACCTCCTTTCTGACCTTGTTTAGGGAATTTTTTCAATGTTGTTTGTGGGTCTGGTTAAGTGTTCTTTCTTCCATTGATGTGAACTTTTAATGAGTCTTAGAACTCCTCTTTTCTTGCATTCATTTCTTCCTAAACCTCCTCCATGAAATATTAATACAACTAACTTGATCTTGATGTTGTGTAAGTCAATATTGTCCTCTATAGAACTAGTGTGGGTTTAAACTTATGGGAGTTTCCTATTTTATTTTGGTTCATCACTTGGTTATCCTTCTTAAGATCATTTATCCCCTTTCTAACCCTTTTCCTGTGGAACATTAGTTTAGCTTTAGTTTTAGGTGATCTAACCAAAAGAATCTGGCCTTCTCTAGAGGTTTAACCTCACTACAAGATATCCATAGCCTGAGGTTGTTCTAATTTTGTAGTTGGGAGTGAGAGAGCCTAAAAAAATCTACCACAAGGGTGAAATTCTACGCTACAACATGAACTTCTTTGTGTATTAATAGTTCAAGGATTGGATTCATAAGTCTTTATTTCTACTCAAACAATATTTGGTCTGGCTTAAGGGGAATGGTGTGAGTGATCACCTTTGGGTTGAAGACTTTGAAGTCCTAATAGTTTTAATAAATTATGTCTTTATAACTTAGTATCAATTTTAAAAACTATTACATCTATGTATTTATCCAATTAGGACCCATCTTGATAGTTTTGGGTATTTCCAAGGAACCAAGCTTAATGGTTTGCCACTTTTGATCTAAAAAATTGGGTTTCTTTATTGGGGGCATAGGGCCAAATGTGTCAAATGCCTTTTCTAGAGAGATCATCCCCTTTGGGATTCAATTTTATTAGTTATTTAAAATTTCATCCTTGTCAAGTTTAGTTTTAACACTATACCTTTCCTCTTCATCTATTATTTGGGCCTCAAATGCCCCAACATTGTTAAGGAATTGGATAATTTGTTGGTCATATTTAAAGACTGGAAATTCATCACATTATCTAGAACATAGGGGTAAAAGACTAATTCAACAATGAATTATTATAACTTGGTGTCATCAAGGGGAGTTAAGCTCACATTTAAGGATGCTAATGAGTCAATAATCTAATTTTCTTACTTGAGGATAGGGATGATTTTGAATGCATCAAATTATTTGAATAAATCCCATGCCATATGTTTTTATTTATTGAGATATGCTAATTTGCACTGAAATATGATCTTAACTTTGTTCACAACCAATTCAAAATCACTAAACACTATTAGCTCTTTAGTTTTATGTCTTAATGTAAATTTTAGTCCTAAAATCAATGTTCCATACTCAGCTAAGTTATTAGTGTAGGCGAATTGCAACCTATATGAAGCTAGGAACCTCTTTCCTTGTGAGTCTATTAGTATAACTCATTCCACAATGCCTTATTTGGAATGGACCCTATCAATGTATAAGGACCATAAACCTAGAAATTCAGGGCCATTGCCAACTCTATATTCAAGAGGCTTCATACATAATATATAAATTATTAAGTCAGAGGATACTAGGTTTACTTTCTTATTAATTACATTAGACTTAGTTATCATGTGCTTCATACTAGGTTCCCTATCTACTATGATCTAATTGGCTATGCCTTTCCATGTCAACCACATATGGGATAAATATATAATCATGTATTTGTTTAATGATTTTGACAAGTCCTAACTAAGGATCATCTTGTAGGCCTTGAGGATCTCCACAACTTGAATATCCATGAATTTATAGATCCTAGGTTCTAATTCTAGCTACATATGTGCATTAAGAAGTTTACCAACTACCTTAACCTTAAACTTATCTAGTTGGACTATGACTTTGTCTGATTTGATAGGGACTAAACCTAGTTTCTCATAAATTCCTTCATACATCACATTGGTCGAAGCTCTTGAGTTTACAAAGTAATTATGTATATTCTTCCTAAATAGCATAAAAGAAAGGGAAGAACCTCGATCTTATTCTTATAAATGAGAACGTTGGTGTGATCAACCTTTTGTTTTGTTTGGGCTGGCTGAAATAGATTTTTTGTGAGTGACTTTAGTACAAAATCATGTTGCTTAGTGATTTTAGAAAGCTCATGAAGAGTGATCTTCACTTTAATTTTCTTCATATCTTCTACTATGTTGTACCCAACTTTACCTTAGGCTGATGGAGTTTCTATAGGGGCTTTGGATTCACTAAGCTTTAGAGGTGGAAGGTCATTCCTAGCACTATGATTAGCAGGGGTTGTACCATTATTAGAAGGGGTTGAGGTGGGGAGGGGTTATTGTTGTGTCCTATTCTTAATGGTGTAATCAATTTTTTTGAATTGGTGAAAGGCTTGAACATCATTAACACTCTCCCTTAGTTCATTTTATTTATGGATATGAAACTCCATGGTTTTTAACACCATGTCTATACTAGGGGATCTACCTGTGTTGGATGATTCTAGGGAGTTTAGAACCAACTCATACTCTTCCATTTCCCTTTGGAAAATATTAAAGGCACTGCATAATTTGATGCAGTCAAGCTTCATGTGTTGGGTTGTGTTATACACGTGACACCAATTCAGAAGGGATATTTCATTTTGATTTTAGGTTGCTTATTAGGAGAAGGCTCTGGCTAATTATGGGGATGATTGTAATTTTTATTTTATCCCTGTTAAGTGAAGTTATTGTTTGAACTTTCAGCACTAGAGCTTCTCATTTACCTTTATAAACCAAGGAAGTCATTACTTAGTGATGAGCCCATAAAATAGATCATTATATCTATAAAATAACATCCTTTGTCTTGCATAGGAAGTGGATCTAAATATAGTTTCTAAACTTATGATTTATTTAGAATAAAATAGTAAGTATATACCATGGTTATGTTTTTAAAATTTCTTGTTATCTATTTGTTAGTTATTACTAATGATTATTGAGAAAAAGATGTCCATAAGTGCATACACAATCCATACTAAGATAAGAATGAGTCAAAGTATGAAGAGTAACCATTCAAAAATAATGGTGGAGTAGTGTCAAAGTCTTCTACAATGGATCCAACATTCTGGTCAAGGTACAAGCCCATTACATACTCCTATAGGCTTGCTACAATAGCTATGGATTACATCATAAAATCCTACAGGCTTTCTATAATAGCTACAGATTAAAATAGGCTTGTTACAATATCTATAACTTACAACAAGCTTGTTACAACAACTATAGATTATAACAAACTTGCTACGGACTAGCTACAGATTATAATAGGCTTGCTACAGATCAACTATAGATTAAATCAGACCAACTATGAATTACATCAACCAACTATGGATTTTAACATGCTTTCTATGGATTTTAGTAGGCTTACTACAAATTTGTATAGGATGCTATGGATTTCAACATAATTACTATAGACTTCAACAAAACTACTACAGACTTGTTTGAAAAGTATTTCTAAGAGTATTCTAATGTTCCAGCTATGATGAAGAATCCTTTCTATTTAAATTATTTCTATATATAGATTTATATGTATAAATTTTCCATTATATATTGTATTCAAATATAGGTTATGTAATTTCATTCTAATAATAATTCTCTCTATATTTGGTGGAGATCAAGATTATTCTATAATAGATTTTTTTATTAGAATAAGTATCTCTCTTCATATTTTATGGAGACTGAGTTTGAAATAGGATAGAGTATCTCGGTTTTTACTCCCAAATAATGTGTTAGTTGGAAGCATGAATTATAATTGAAAATTTTCACACCTGAATGAAATAATCAATCAATGAATACATTTTTTCTTTCCATTATTCTGAATAGCCCATTCTGAAATTCATGTTCTAAATAAATCCTCTCCTGAGGAATGATTTGGCCACTCATTTCAAAGAAGATGGATCATGTATTTATGTTTATTTATTTATTATGTAATTATCTTTTTTACTTAAATTTTTATTCTATTTCTTTATTATTGTAATCATTCTTTTTTGTACAACTTGTTATAAACCTATAGGTATTTTATGTGTTTGTCATTTATTTTCAATTCAACAATTTACATTCTATAAGTGTGATTTAATTTTTGCAAGTGTGATTTTCAATTCCTTCAAAGTGTGGAGTGTGATATAAAGAACCATTTATAAAAGGTCTCTTTCTCCTATTGCATACAACCTTCAAACACCATCCCTAGATTGACATTATTAAATGAAGGGGATTGACGACACCCATCATTTTTGGCACCATTTTTGGGGAACCAAGGTGTTATTAAGAGATTTCTAGTGAGAGAAAATGTCTATTTATAAATTCTTTGATAGGAGATATTTAGTTAATTGTTTCTTTAAGATTTATTTTTTGCAACATAGATTAAAATTTATTTTTATGCAATTAGGGATTTTACATTTAAAAAACAAAACAAAACCCCCAATATTAATATTACTATGTAGAAAATAACAACTACCAACATCATGAAGTAAGATCTAAATGTTGATGCGGGATGGAAATGAAATTTTGAGATAGCTGCAAGATAGAGAAATCATCCTACTACATGAATTTCTATCATTATTCACAACAACTCTGAAATAGATACTTCTGTATCTAACATGCATATTTAAGAAATGATCTGCATTTTAAATTAGTTAGATCAACTATATATGGTTGTGAGAAATTTATACGAATATAGCTACACCTTTTCCAGAACTGCCTATAATAGATCACACATCTTTTTAGATGATTCTAGAAAAGTTGCACGTAATTCTTATTTTTGTTAAGAAATAGGTAAAAATCATTGCTAAATTAGTCTCTAACTATTTTAAATCATCTCATACCTACATGCCTGCAATAAAAATGTTTTGTTGTTTTCTATTTCATTGCAAAACACAAACAATTTCCAACAAGATAATGATTGCACGTCATATTTCGATTGTGAACAAAATAAAAAAATGACTAAAGTTTATAAGATAATGGAGTTACAATCTAAGTACTTGTTGAAGGAAGACTCTTGAGATGGAATTATGTGGGGTATTTGATCTCCCAAGTAAGTATAATTTATTTCCAATAATGATTGATATAATAATAATTGGTCAAAAATTTGAAAAGAAAATAACTGTATGATCTGCTGAAAAAGAACTATCACTCCATCCAAAATCCTAGTGATTTTATCTAGTAAAGTGTTATGAATGGATTTCATTTTGATATGGTATGGATGAGCAATTTGTATACGTAATAATGGTTTCAATGGTTTTGCTACTAATTCATGTTATGACCTGACAAGATTCATACAAATAATCACCAATCAAGATAAGTCAATGGATGGAGAAATTCATGCGAAGATTTATGGATGAAATACACAAATATAGCCTCCCATAAATCTTGCATGCAATATTGCCATACATAGAAATTCAATCTAGATAAAATCCATGAGGGTTAGACAAATTAAAAATAGTAAGAATCCATATATAAGTTAGATTATGGAAGTAGATAAGGGTCATGCAACAGATTTAACATGATTAGTTTGTAGTATGCAACAACTTTGGTGACATAAAGATATAGCTCCAAATTTTGTGTGAGTCAAACATCTCAACATTGAAGGTAAGTCTCATATTATCATTGATTTTTATAAATTTTTAGCATATATAGTTTTATGATCTAAATATTTCAATTTATATTTTCTTTTAGATTAATAGCTAAGTTTATACCGATTTTTTGTTTTTAAGATTCTTTCTAAACTATAGCGATAATGTTTAATAGAAAATATCAATTGAAATACTCAAAATATTTAATTACAATGGTATCAGTACTAGATGTTTATTCTATTTTTTGTGTTTGTTGTTAAGTCTGCATGGATGGGGAAGTTTGTCCAAAAAACAAATGACAACATTCTCAAAAATAATTAGACTTGCATCCCAAGACAAACTAGCATACAAACTAGAATATATAATTTACATATAATCACATGAGACCATGTATTTAATAATTTTTGAGTGTTGTAGATACTAAAAATTAGTAGGAATTACATGCTTTCATCAATCTATCTCAAATAACATGAAATCATTAAAAAAATCTTCAATGCAAAACAAATCTATGGTTACAAAAATGATAAATTAGGCCTATTGCCCCTTGAACCCATTGGGGTATGCCACCTCCAGACCCCTACTTTTTATTTCCTAGCCAAAAAATAAGATAGTGAAAAGCTTGATTAGCATGATGCAAATCTAGGCCAAATTATAGATAAACAATATAGAATTTTCAGCTGTAGAAAATGCATACAAAATCTATTTGCAATAAGGAAGCCAAAGGCCTCTAAAATTTAGTTACTCAGGTATGTTTGTTTCCATCTAATTTAGAAATGTAGTTTTATCTTCTTTGTACAAATAAAAGTTAGTATTTTTTACACAATTCACAATAAAATGAATTGATGACATTTCATTTACTCATTTCCATCCATCTTCAAGAATTAGCTAAACCTGTATGCACTTGCATAATACTAGAAATTGTTTGAAGAAATTTTTATTCTCCACAATAAAATCTCATTAGAAATAATGTTAATTCTTGAACCATCAATGATTCTTACATAGGTTGAAATGCATTCTTCCATATACATCCAAATGTTCATCTTAATATTCTATTGTTGGCATTTATATTTCTTTGACATCGTTGATATTATGCTTGTCTAGAAATGTTTTGTTTATTTTTGGTTTTTATAAAATACTTTAATTACAAGGAGTCATTTTGGAGATGAGAATTTATGCCCATGACTTCAATAAGTAGTTGTCAGATTATCTTGAATTAACTTTGACAACATAATGTAGAAGAATTAGTAAAGTGTTTATCACTAATTATTAGTCATCACTACATAGACTAATGCTGAAGAATGTCAACATATAGGAAATTCCATGCCATATTTGTAAGCATTATGAAGATGCATAGAGTCTATGGCTGAAATTTTCCATGTCATCATTTTTAAAAAATTAGAAAAAATAAAAAATAAAAAAACCAATAATGAAAACCTTTGGGCATTGTTGAACACCTTGGTTTGGAAACCAGCTTACTGGTGGATCAAGTTCTAGAATAAAGAGCCTTGATTAGAAAACTAGTTTTCTAAATAGTCAAGGTAAAAATATAAAAAATAAATAGAATACAATATGTCAAATGGAACAGTGATGTAGTTTTTCTAAACTTGGTTGCTTGCTTCTGTGCTATTATTTTTTAGCATAGCAGGAATGTACTTTTATCAAAGTTTTTTCCAACTTTTTTCACTTTGGCTACCATGAAGGAAGCAATAAATATTGGAGATATGCCAAGGTATTTTACTTTACTATTTTACATTTAAATTTACTTGTAAGTTTTGTTATTACATGAAGATACACTCTTGTAAACAACTTTGTTTTGGGAAAGGGACAACCTTCCATCTGATCTATGTAATTTCATCCCACTTCATTCATTTGGAATGCATGAGGACATGCATGAGCTTAGATGTGAGGGAGGAGAATAGATTTGAAGATATAAGAATTGGGATTATCCAAACACACAATTTAATGTAAATATAGTTTGATCTTGATCATGGTTCATAGTTTTGAAAGGAACAAGATTTTTTTTATGTCAAAAGCTGCTTTGTGGTCAAAATAAGTATATGTAGACACAACAAAAAATTCTCAATAGAAGAACCTACTCTCACCTCATTTATATAAAAAAAAATAGAGAAAGGAAAAATTAGAAAGAAAGGAAAAAATATATGAAGAAGAGTAGCATGAGAATTACACACAAGAACCTATGTCAAAAGGATCCAAAAGAATCAAAGGATAGTAGGAAAACCATCCACACAAAAACCCATCCTTAAATGTCTATTTTCATTGGTCACTTTCATCTAAGATTTTAAAAGATAAATTTCATTATACTTGTACAAATAAAATCAATTTGGATGGCCTATTTGAAGTATGAAGCTAAGTCTAACCCATGCATATGTACCATGATGTTTTAAATAGTGGTATACATGTGGATATAGCTATTGTAACAAGCTATATTCCCTAAACAAGGTCATAAAATAGGAAAAAAATCTCTATAAAAATTTGTAGTAAGCCTAATAAAATCCATAGTAAGCATGTTAAAATCCATAGCTGGTTGATTTAATTCATAGTTGGTTTGATTTAATCTATAGTTGATCCATAGCAAGCCTATTATAATCTGCAGCTAGTCCGTAGCAAGTTTGTTATAATCTGTAGTTGTTGTAATAAGCTTTTTGTAAGTTATAGATATTGTAACAAGCCAATTTTAATATGTAGCTATTGTAGAAATCCTGTAGGATTTTATGATGTAATCCATAGCTATTGTAGCAAGCCTATAAGAGTATGTAATGGGCTTGTAACTTGACCAGAATGTTGGATCCATTGTAGAAGACTTTGACACTACTCCAACATTATTTTTGAATGGTTACTCTTCATACTTTGACTCATTCTTCGCTTAGTACGGATTGTGTATGCACCTATTGACATCTTTTTCTCAATAATCATTAGTAATAACTAACAAATAGATAACAAAGAATTTTAAAGACATAACCATGATATATACTTTCTATTTTATTCTAAATAAACTATAAGTTTAGAAACTATATTTAGATCCACTTCCTATGCAAGAAAAAGGATGTTATTTTGTAGATATAATGATCCATTTTATGGGCTCATCACTAAGTAATGACTTCCATGGTTTATAAAGGTAAATGAGAAGCTCTAGTGTTGAAAGTTCAAACAATAACTTCACTTAACAGGGATAAAATAAAAATTACAATCATCCCCATAATTAGCCATGGCCTTCTCTTAATAAGTAACCTAAAATCAAAATGAAATATCCCTTCTAAATTGGTGTCACGTGTATAACACAACCCAACACATGAAGCTTGACTGCATCAAATTATGCAGTGCCTTTAATATTTTCCAAAGGGAAATGGAAGAGTATGATCTGGTTCTAAACTCCCTAGAATCATCCAACACGGGTAGATCCCCTAGTATAGACATGGTGTTAAAAACCATGGAGTTTCATATCCATAAATAAAATGAACTAGTGGAGAGTGTTAATGAGGTTCAAGCCTTTCACCAATTCAAAAAAATGGATTACACCATTAAGAATAGGACACAACAATAACCCCTCCCCACCTCAACCCCTTCTAATAATGGTGCAACCCTTGCTAATCATAGTGCTAGGAATGACCTTCCACGTCTAAAGCTTAGTGAATCCAAAGCCCCTATGGAAACTCCATCAGCCTAAGGTAAAGTTGGGTACAACATAGTAGAAGATATGAAGAAAATTAAAGTGAAGATCACTCTTCATGAGCTTTCTAAAATCACTAAGCAACATGATCTTATACTAAAGTCACTCACAAAAAATCTACTTTAGCTAGCCCAAACAAAACAAAAGGTTAATCACACCAACATTCTCATTTATAAGAATAAGATCGAGGTTCCTCCCTTTCTTTTATGCTATTTAGGAAGAATATACATAATTACTTTGTAAACTCAAGAGCTTTGGCCAATGTGATGTATGAAGGAATTTATGAGAAACTAGGTTTAGTCCCTATCAAATCAAACAAAGTCATAGTCCAACTAGATAAGTTTAAGGTTAAGGTAGTTGGTAAACTTCTTAATGCACATATGCAGTTAGAATTAGAACCTAGGATCTATAAATTCATGGATATTCAAGTTGTGGATATCCTTGAGGCCTACAGGATGATCCTCAGTCAGGACTTGTCAAAATAATTAAACAAATACATGATTATATATTTATCCCATATGTGGTTGACTTGGAAAGGCATAGCCAATTAGATCAGAGTAGATATGGAACCTAGTACGAAGCACATGATAACTGAGTATAATATAATCAATAAGAAAGTAAACCTAGTATCCTTTGACTTAATAATTTATATATTATATATGAAGCCTCTTGAATATAGAGTTGGCAATGGCCCTGAATTGCCAGGTTTATGGTACTTATACATTGATAGGGTCCATTCCAAACAAGGCATTGGGGAATGAGTTATACTAATAGACTTACAAAGGAAAGAGGTGCCTAGCTTCATATAGGTTCCAATTCCCCTACACTAATAACTTAGCTAAGTATAGAACATTGATTCTAGGACTAAAATTTACGTTAAGACATAAAACTAAAGAGCTAATAGTGTTTAGTGATTTTGATTTGGTTGTGAACCAAGTTAAGATCATATTTCAGTGTAAATTAGCATATCTCAAGAAATAAAAACATATGGCATGGGATTTAATCAAATAATTTGATGCATTCAAAATCATCCCTATCCTTAGGTAAGAAAATTAGATTATTGACTCATTAGCATCCTTAAATGTGAGTTTAACTCCCCTTGATGACACCAAGTTATAAGAATTCATTGTTGAATTAGTATTTTCCCCCTATGTTCTAGATAATATGATGAATTTTAAGTCTTTAAATATGACTAACAAATTATCCAATTCCTTAAAAATGTTGGGGCATTTGAGGCCCAAATAATAGATGAAGAGGAAAGGTATAGGCCTAAAACTAAACTCGACAAGGATGAAATTTTCAATATCTAAGAAAATTGAATCCCAAAGGGGATGATCTCTCTAGAAAAGGCATTTGACACATTTGGCCCTATGCCCTCAATAAAGAAACCCAAATTTTTAGATCAAAAGTGGCAAACTATTAAGCTTGGTTCCTTGGAAATACCCAAAACTATCAAGGTGGGTCCTAATTGGACAAATACATAGATGTAGTAGTTTTGAAAATTGATACTAAGTTATAAAGACATAATTTATTAAAACTATTAGGACTTCAAAGTCTACAACCCAAAGGTGATCACTCACACCATCCCCCTTAAGCCAGACCAAATATTGTTTGAGTAGAAATAAAGACTTATGAATCCAATCCTTGAACTATTAATACACAAAGAAGGTCATGTTGTAGCATAGAATTTCACCCTTGTGGTAGATTTTTTTAGGCTCTCTCACTCCCAACTACAAAATTAGAACAACCTCAGGCTATGGATATCTTATAATGAGGTTGAGCCTCCAGATAAGGCTAGATTCTTTTGGTTAGATCAAGTAAAACTAAAGCTAAATTAATGCTCCAAAAGAAAAGGGTTAAAAAGGGGATAAATTCTCTTAAGAAGGCTAACCAAGTGATGCACCAAAATAAAATAGGAAACTCCCATAATTTTAAACCCACACTAGTTCTTTAGAGGACAATACTGACTTACACAACATCAAGATCAAGTTGGTTGCATTAATATTTCATGGAGGAGGTTTAGGAAGCAATGAATGCAAGAAAAGAGGAGTTCTAAGACTCACTAAAAGTTCACATCAATGGCAGAAAGAACACTCAACCAGACCCATAAACAACATTGAAAAAATTCCCTAAACAAGGTCAGAAAGGAGGATTATACTTCACAATGTCATAGTATGCAACTCAATAGATATAAACCCAAGGAAAGAGATAGGAAAAAAAAATCCTTTATTGCATCAAGATGTAGTTCTTACAAATTCTTCATAGGGTCGAGCCTAATCAATCTGAGCATATTTTTCAATATCTCTAAGAGTGTCTCGTCTCCCAGAGAGATAGAAAAATCTAAAAAACTAGGAATCCCTTAATAAGAAAAAACATGAGATATATATAGAGAAAGGGAAGAGAGAAAGAAAAGGCTTGTGGGATAAAGGAGAATTAAGAGAAGAGGTCATCATGATCAAGACCCTTGTTGTTTTACTTGAGCTCTTTTTACATTTAAAGCTTGCAACTGCCTTAACCATGAGATAAAGTATCTAGGATCACTGCAAATCTCCTCAAGCCCCTCATGCATTAAAGTCTCCACTTTTAGAGCTGAGAGATTCATGCTTGGGTAGATGCATCTCTCTGCTAAGTGTGAATGATTTGATCTTTGCATTAAAACCTAGTGTGCTTCTTCACTTTACATGTCCTACCTAAATAAGGATGAAATCTCCATATCTTTGAATCTAGACCTAGCCATGTTGCCTCAACATTGAACAGTCACTTGTTGGTGGTGATGGCCATATTGAAGGATGAAGACTTCTCCATTAATTGTGCCTACCAGCTCTTGCCAGTTAAATGCATATGTGATACTTGTCATGCACACTTTTACCCTTGAGATTTGTTGACCCCCTTTGACCACCTTTGAATACTAATAGCTATCTAATAACACCCATCTTTGACATGTGTACAAATCATCTCATCCATTTCAAATTCAAATGGCTACTTACTGGGGGTTAGATTTTGACATTTTTGGGCTTGTCATGGGATATTTGAATCCCAAAGGCTATTTTCTGAGCTCGAACTTGACACTGGCATGAACGTCATGTTTTTTTTACACACTTTCCTATGGGCCTTTTCTTTCGAGCCTTTTTCTTGAACATTTCCCTTGGATTTTTTTTAATGAATTAAACTTAACTTTTTGAGAATGACCCTTCAAATTTGTTGAAAATTCCTTTGGAAAAGTGCCATTCCTAAAATAAAAGTGCTTTTGACCACTTTGAAAATGCCCCTTTCCAAGGGGAAAGTACCCTTCAGGAATATTGTAAATGTACCTTTTCTAAGGGAAAATACCCTTACCTTTTGTCCTTAATATTTTTTTCAAAAGAAATACCCTTCGGACTTCTTGCTAAGTTCCTTTTGAAAAATGTAAGTGGTCCCTTTACTCAAGAAAAATATCCTTTAGAAAAAAATGCAAATGGCCTCTCTAACTTTATGAAAATGATCTTTCAAAAAAAGTGTTTTGGCTCTTTGCAAAGGGAAATTGCCCTTCAGATTTCTTCAATGGACCATTGGAATTTGAAAATGCCTTCAATTTTTTGCTTGTTTGAAAAAGTCCCTTCAAAAAAATGCAAGTTCCCCTTTAAAATTTTGAAGTGGACCATTTCCCCAAGAAAATACCCTTCAGAGAAATTGTTTGGGATGCTTTGCTTGAAAAGGATAAGTCTTAAAAAAAATTTGAAAGAATTCCAATCACTTAGTCAAAAAAAAAATTATCGAAGAGAGAACACTTAGCCAAAAGAAAAATTCCTTTTGGAAAATTGTGTGAACAATTTTCCTGAAGTAAACCATGAAACTTAGCTTAATAAAAAGGCCTGAGAGAAAAGAAACACTTAGTACCCATAAAGTTTGAAAGAATGAACAAGGACTTAGCTGAATAAAATATTTTGCACTTAGCCCTTTGGCTTGCAAGCTTATCCTTGAACACTATTACTTAGATCTTTCTCTTAGGCCTTTTGATCTACCACTTCATCAAACCATGTAAGATCTTTAGTATGTGGGCCAAAAATGGCCAACATTTTTGGTGACTTAGGGAAGCATGCCTATTATGCTTGAGAACCTAGACCACTTGCCTTGTCTAGTCTATTAGGCATGGAGTTATTAGCCTCTGCAACTGATCTGGTTTGAAATTGGATACAAGGTAGACCCTTGTTGTAAATTCCTCTTGAAGCAACAAGGAAAACATAAAACAAAGTGTCCAAGGCACTTTGGAAAGGAAAAATAGAACAAAAAGGAAATGTGCACAAGGCATTTGGAGGCAAGCATGAAATTTATCCTAATATATACAAGGTTACAATTTACAAGTATCTCCCTCCTAGATCAAATAGAAAACTATGAGTATTATTCACTTGTGACAATCTAAAATGAAAAATACCTTGTTTTGGAGGTACCAAAATTGGTGAACTAGGTAGCTTTATGGTCAATCCTTTTGATGTGCTATTTAATGGATAGAATGGAATAAACATGTCTCCAATGTAGACATACTAGTTCATGTCCTCCAAAATTGGTTCATGTTAGACGGGGATTTTGTAATATCCTCATTTTATGGCTCAATTATGTTTTTTGAATCAAGCACATCATGTGATGGCTCCTTTAAACTAGTGTTTGGTTTACTATCTAGATTTAAGAAGAAAATCTCTAAGTCATCCTAAAAGGTAGCTTTCTCTTGGTCATTTGAGATAATGCCAACTTCAATTCCATATTTTCTCTATTTGCTTTGAAAGGAGCCATATAGTATTTCATCAATCCACTTAAGGCCCAATATGTCATATTGTTGTGGCTCTATATCTTACTAGTTCCCTCATTCTTGAAGACATCAATACTACCTTCAATGGATAATTCATCTTGAGATTGGTCAGCTCCTTCAACCTGATTATCAAGTTCATCCTCATACTCTAGAAGAGGCATAGGATGGTTAAAAACCTCTACCTCATCCATGAAGTCATGGTATAGCTACTACCATGCTTCATCTTGATCTTCTTGCTCATTCATGACCTCTCCAACATGGTCAACTAACTAATTGATTATGTCAATCTCTACACCTTGGTCATCTTCATTTATAGCCACACCAAATGGAAGCTCTTAAAACCAAACAAAATCCTCTTTACTCTCAGTTACATCCTGAATACACACCTCCTTTAATTATGAAGGCATAAATACTATCTTTAGGATCTAATTCATCAATGTCAAATCCATGCCACAATAGTTGGTCCAAACCTGATTTCTCCTCCCTTTTTTGGAGTGGACTACCTATCATGATCTCCTCATTATACACAGTTGTCTTGTCCTCTTCAAGCTCAAATTTGAATTTAATTTCCTCCTCTATTCCTTGAAAAATAGGCTCTTCCTCCAAGAGGGATATGGTGGGAAGGTGAATAAGTTCATTTTTCTCACAGCTTAAGAGAGTGTCTTTCCAACTAGGTACTTTGAGTGGTCTCTTTGGTGGTTCTTGAGAGAGGAAGAAAAAGTCTTGGAACTCTTGTAAGGCAAGCTCATTGAGCTGAGCTAACACCTCTTTTTTATTTTATTTAACCACTAACTCCTTCTCTTGAATTGGTTCTTAGACCACCATAATTGACACCTCTTTCTTCTTCTCTATGCCTTTCTAAACTAATTTCCATGATGGATGTGTAGGGAACATCTACATTTTCTTCCTTTTGAAAAGGTATAGGAGAGGGTGGTTTCACAAGAGAGGGCATGACATAATCAAGGTCAAAGGCGTAGGATAAGATCCATGATGGAAGGGATTCATGATTTTGAGTGGGAATGGGCATTGGGGTAGGAGAAGGCAAACTAATTGGCTCTTGAAAAGGAGAGGACACATAGGATTGATTGCACTGAGTTTACTGATCTTCATAAGACATCAACACACTTTTCAAATTTTGGACTATGCTTCTCAACCACACCTTATTTTCCCTCTCACAAATTGCCCATTATTTGTCCTCATAAATTGACCACCTATTATTGACCAATTGAAGAGAACTCCTTGCCTCTTGTATAACATGAATAGGGATAAATGAAGAAGTTATAAACCCCTATCAATCTCCCTTATCAACTCAATATAATATGATAATTCTTGTTTGAATCTTGAAAAGGATGTAACAAGATCAACATAGTCTTGACAATGGGAATTAATTAACTGATTTGAATATAAAGGAGACTAATCTTGGTCATATGCAATAGTGGGAGGGGAACAAAGGCCATAATAGGGTTGATAGGTTATTTGAGGACCACATGGGGGGAATAAATAAACATTATTATATTGATAAGTGTGATATTGAGGTAGAGAATAAATATGTTCATCAAAATATGGTTGATTAAACATACCAAAAAATAATGATTAGGCACTTGGGCTACTCATACCAACTGATAGATGTTTGGAGTCACCATTGATGTTTGTTGAATGCCTCTAATGGCTAATATATATAATAACAACACCAAAAATCTTTCTACTATTTTGGACCTTAGTCCCACTAGGCATGCCAAAAATTGTTATAGCATAGAATTTCACCCTTGTGGGAGAGTTTTTTATGCTCTCTCACTCTCAACTATAAAATTAGAATAACCTCAGGCTGTGGGTATCTTGTAGTAAGGTTGAACAAACCTGCAAAGAAGGTTGGCTTCCTTTGGTTAGATCACCTAAAAATAAAGCTAAACTAATGTTCCATGAGAAAAGGGTTAGAAAGGTGATAAAGGCTCTTAAGAAGGCTAACTAGGTGATGCACCAAAATAAAATAGGAAACTCCCATAAGCTTGAACCTACACTAGTTATGTAGAGGACAATACTAACTTACACAACCTCAAGATCAAGTTGGTTGCATTAATATTTCATGGAGGAGGTTCATGAAGCAATGAATGTAAGCAAAGAGGAGTTCTAAGACTCAATAAAAGTTCACACCAATGGTAGAAAGAACACTCAACCAAACCTACAAATAGCATTGAAAAAATTCCCTAAATAAGGTTAGAAAGGAAGACTATGGATGAGGAAGATTATATTTCACAATGCCATATTGCACAACTCAACAGACACAAACCAAAGGCAAGTGATAGGTAAAGAAAAGCCTTTATTGCATCAAGAGGCAGTTCTTACAAATGCTTGATAGGGTTGAGCCTAATCAATTTGAGCATATTTTACAATATCTCTAAGAGTGTCCCATCTCCTAGAGAGATAGAAAAGTCTAAAAATTTGGGAACCCCTTAATAATAAAAAACATGAGATATATATAGAGAAAGGGAAGAGAGAAAGAAAAGGCTCATGGGAGAAAGGAGAAATAAGAGAAGAGGTCATCAATGACTAGGACCCCTGTTGTTGTACTTGATCTCTTTTTGTATTTAAATCATGCAACTACCTTGACCATGAGATAAACCATCCAAGATCACCGTAAATCTTCTCAAGCTCCTCATGCATTAAAGACTCCCCTTTTGGAGCTGAGAGAGTTATGTCACAGGTAAATTCATGTCACTGCTAAGTGTGAATGATTTGATCTTTGCATTAAAACCTAGTGTGCTTCTTCACTTTGTATGTCCTACCTGAATAAGGATGAAATCTCCATATCTTTGAATCTAGACCTAACCATGCTGCCTCAACATTGAATAGTCACTTGTCAATGGTGATGGCCATATCAAAGTATGAATACGTTTCCATTAATTGCACATACCAGCTCCTACTAGTTAAATATGTAATTGACACTCCTCATGCACACTTTTTCCCTTAAGATTTGCTAACCCCCTTTGATCGCCTTTGAATACTAATGACTATCTGATGAGACCCATCTTTGACGTCTATGTAAAACATCTCAAGCCTTTAAAATTCAAATGGATACTTTTTGGAGGTTAAATTTTGATGTTTATAGGCCCTTCATGGTATATTTCAATCCCAACAACTATTTTTTGAGCTTGAACTTAACACTAGCATGAACTATATGTTTATTTTAGACACTTTCTTATTGGCCTTTTCTTTCACGCTTTTTACTTGAAAATTTTCTTCAGACTTATTTTTTAATGAATTAAACTTCATAATTTTTGAGAATGACCATTTGGATATGTTGAAAAGTCCTTTGGAGAAATTCCGTTCCTAAAAGAAAAGTAATTTCGACCACTTTGAAAATGCCCCTTTCCAAAGGGAAAGCACCCTTTAGGAATCTTGCAAACGTACCTTTCCAAAGGGAAAGGAACTTTTACCTTTTATCCTTAAGCACTTTTCTGAAATAAATACCCTTTGGACTTCTTGCTAAGTTCCTTTTAGAAAAATGTAAGTGGTCCCTTTGCTCAAGAAAATATCCTTTAGAAAAAAAATGCAAATGGCCTCTCCAACTTTGTGAAAATGATCTTTCAAAAAAGGTGTTTTGGCTCTTTGTGATGGGAAATTGCCCTTTGGATTTATTGAATAGACCATTGGAATTTGAAAATGCCTTTATCTTTTTCCTTGTTTGAAAAAGTCCCCTTGGAAAAATGTGAGTTCCCCTTCAAAATTTTGAAGTGGACCATTTCCCCAAGAAAATACCCTTTGGAGAAATTATTTGGGGCACTTTGCTTGAAAAGGATAAGTCTTCAGAATTTTTCTTTTGGATAAATTGTCTGAAATAATTCCAATCACTTAGAAACAAAATTCCTGAAGAGAGAACACTTAGCCAAAAGAAAAAATTCCTTCGAGGAAATTGTGCAAACAATTTTCCCAAAAGAAACCATGAAATTTAGCTCAATAAAAAGGCCCAAGAGAAAAGAAACACTTAGTCCCCATAAATTTTGAAAGAATGAACAAAGAATTTGCTGAATAAAATATCTTGCACTTAGCCCTTTGGCTTGCAGGCTTATCCTTGAACATTACTACTTGGATCCTTCTCTTAGACCTTTTGATCCACTGCTTCATCAAACCATGAAAGAGCTTTAGTATGTGGGCCAAAAATGGCCAACATTTCACAAGCTCCTTTGTACTAAAATATATTTTTTGGTTCACCATTCCATTTGGGTTGCAAACTTAGTACCCATCTAGAATAAGAAAGATGAAATTTGACTATGCATAGACTTCTAAAATCTAAACAGAGCTTTAAATAAAGATAATTACCCATTGCCTTATCTTGATAAAGTGATTAAAATGATTAATGGATCCTGGATGATGTATTTTTTAGATTGATTCTCAAAATATAATCAAGTTTTAGTGAATTTTGATGACCAGACTAAAACTAAATTTATAATGAAATGGGGCACATTTGGCTACAAATGAATGCCATTCATATTAATCAATGTTGGAGCATTATTTCAAAGATCAATGGATTTTCCATTTTAAGATATAATTGGTAAATATATAATAATATACATGGATGATTTAACAATTATTTTCAAAATGTAGACCAAATCATATCTACCATTTTCAAAAAGTTTTTGAAATATGGAGAAGGTATGGAATTTCCTTGAACCCAAAAAAGAGTGTGTTCGATGTCACCTAATGTAAGCTTCTTGGTCATATGACCATCATAAAGGAATTTATTGATATTAATCCTAAAATAACTTAAGTAATTTTAAAATTATATCAACTGAATAGTAAAAAATAACTAAAATCTTTCCTTAGAAAAATCAATTTTGTTCTCAAGTTCATTTCTAGATTTGCTGAAATTGTGAAGTCTCTAAATGCTATGTTGAAACAGGATGTTAAAATGGAGTGGCATGATGAGTCAAATAAATCATTTCAAGACATAAAGTATACCATAACACAAACACCAATGATAATTAGTCCAAATTATGCTATATATTTCTACATTTATCCTTTTGCCTTTAAACACACCATTGTTGCCTATCTCAGGTAGAGATTGGATGGAGAAGAACACATGGTTTCTTTCATTAGCACCAATCCAAAAGATTTATAACTGAGATATTATACTTTGGAAAAACATGCCTACACATTCATCAAAAGCTATGAAAAATTTTAAGCACTATATTCTTAGGAATAAAGTGCATGTAATTATTCCAGACTCAGCTATCAAGTAAATGTTGGGTCGTAACAAGCTAGGTGAGCACAAAGGTGGATGACTATGCTACAAGAGTATGAATTGGAGATAAAACCTATCAAGTTGGTTAAAGGATAAATTATTACTCAACTAATAATTAAGATTGATTTAAGGATAATTTTTCATCAATTAGATTAAGAGCAAGTACTACAATAAGATTTGTATGCCTCAATTGTCCATTACCTTCTATATGAGATCCCACCTCTTAGACTCAATCAAACACAAAAAAGAGATCTCAAATTGAAAGTAGCACATTATATGTTTAATAAAGGAGTTATCTTCAGTAAAAATCATGAAGGCATCTATCTTAGATGCCTATCAGAAGTTGAAGATAGGGAAGCAATGGTAAATTTCCATGAGAGGCTACGCACTGATCATCCTACAACAAATACAATGGCACATAAAATAATTTGAGTATGATATTATTGGCCAACCATATTTAAGGATGTCCATGCACATGTTAGGATATGGCATCACTGCCAAAACTTTACTAAAAGATAAATCTATGTTGTAATGATGTTACACTCAGTTATATAAGGAAAACCATTTACCCAATGGGGACTAGATTTCATGGGAGTCATTAACCACAATCTTCAATAGGACACAAGTTTGTTCTTACTACCATAAACTATTACATGAGATAAATGACATTACTGGTGACAAATAAAATCAATACAAGTGAACTAATCAAGTTCATGGAAAATAATGTAACCACTTGATTTGGGACCCCTATCTCATTAGTTTGTGATAATGGCCCTATGTTCCATTACACAAAATTCATTGAATGGGCATATGACAATGGGATAAATTTAAGTTTCTTGTCCAATTACTATCTACAAGGGAATGGATTGGTAGAATCAACCAATAGAAACCTGATTGAGGTCATCAAGAAGTCTATAGAGGAGAAGCATTGAGAGTGGCATTTGTTTCTAGAGTTTTATGTATGGGATAACTGCACCAAACATAAGGATCTCACCATTTCTAATAGTCTATGGAATATATATAATTCTACTAGTTACACTCAAACTACCAACCTACAAGTTTATGCAGTAGTAATTGAAACATAATGATAAGGTAAATTTTAGGCTTTTAAACATTGTCCAATTAGAAAAATCTTGGGATGAATCCTTACAAAACTTCAGCAAGCATTAAATCACTATCAAACAATGTTTTGAAAAAAATGCCATAGTGAAGTCCTTTAGGATTTCATATCTATTGTTACTATAGGAAAAATCCCATGAGAAGAAGGGTCAACATTCCAAGTTTTATCCAATTTGGATTGGCCCATACCAAATAGTTGAGCTACTTGAGTAAAATGCTTTCTACCTCAAGAACCTCGAAGGCAATGACCTCCCACTACCTTTGAATAGGCAGTTCCTAAAGGATTACTTATTGGTTGTCCCTTCCAATACAATCTCAGATTTGACAAGGGTGGTAATGGATATATTAGATTAGGCTTAGGTTAGTTTTCCTCTATTGTGTGTTTGATTTTTTTTGTGTTTGCTTATGTTACATGTTTGATTTTATGGTTTGTTTTTCCTTCCATCTTGTGTGTTTTTGTGCCCCATGCTTTTTTTACCAACATTATAGTAACTTTTATCCCAATTCCCCCTCTTGGGAGGGTAGTGCTTAACCCAATGGTTCATTGAGAGGAACTGAGTCTAGAGAAATTGATAACTATTCTAAATGATGATCAAATAGTACAAACTAGTACTATAATTGGGAAATAGAAGGTGAACCTCTAATATTGAGCATAGTGATAAGCAAGGAAACTCTCCAAGAAGCACTAAGAGAATTAAAAACCACTAATTCAGAACTAAACAAGTAAATTAAGAAAATGTCTACTTAAACCAATGCCATCACAAACACTTCATAACGAAAGAACAAAAGTATTATGAATAGTTGAATATATGAATGGTCACCTGAATATTGGAAGCCTGATGAGACTACCATCAAATTTGGCTACCCTGGTCTCTAACCCTCATAGAAAAAACATTAAATATCATATCAAAATAAGTTTGAATTTGAAAATATATACATATTAAGTTTCTCCCTCAGAAAGGGTGATTTTGGCAACCTCCATCGTAAGCTTTCCATCTTGGCTAGCAATGGATCAAGGACAAAAGTGAGACCAAAACTATATCTTTCAAGGCTATGGATGCCTAGTTGGAAATATAGAAATTCTCAAGCCTTCTCTCTCCTCATTAGCCAAAATTATTTGAAATGCATACCTACTCAAAACTTATTCAACATCCTAGACATACCTAGGTTTACTACAACAGTCCATAAAATATAAAAAGGAAATGTGATCCTACATTGATACACAAAGTGTCTTTGGAAGGAGTTAGAGCCCAGTATGTTACTTGTTGAAATAAAATTGAGAATTTTTTTTACTTAAAGTGTATTGGATAGAGTTTGGCTTGACTATCTCTATGTTCAATATTGGATGATTACAGTCTAGGTTCTAAATACTGGAACAACATTTTTATTATAAAGTTGTCATTTATTATGGATAACACACCCCCTTCTTCAAATAAGTGGGGGACCCCTCTAAAATTTCTCAACTCAAAGCTCTCAAAGTTTCAATCCATTTCCATTCAGCATCTTATTTGAAAATCCTTGAATTTCTATTATGCCCTAGTCTACTGAATGTTTAACAGTGTTTGTAATGATGAGTTGGTATTTACTAAATATCCCTATAATCTTCTAAGTCTAAACACAATCTAGTTATTATTGTTTTATGTAAAATAAAAGGTTTTCACATGTAGAATATGTTATTGTATTAAGTATGTTATTTGTAAATTTAAACTCATTTGGGTTTTTCTAGAGTATCAGTCACCTAAATTTATACTCAACATTTCATAAGGATTTATTAGCAAGTAGGTGAGCCTTTAATTGATTATGGATTTATTTTGCCTTAGTCACTTTATTCATAAATCATCACAAGAAATCCAAATCAAATGAGAAAGTGACATGTGGATCCTATTAGAGATGTTATTCTCTCAATCATGTCAAAGACATCAGAGCCTAAAATAGATTGATCAAATTAGGAAACACTATGTAGATCTTGTCAAAGTTTTTAGTCTCCCAAACCTATCAAAGATGTCAGAGCTCAGGAGATCCTGACCAAATGAGGAAGAAACACAAATATTATTAGAGGTATTAGTCTCTCAAACTTATCATAGATGTCAAAACCCAAGAGAGCCTAACTAAATTAGGAAGCACCATGTGGATCTTTTCAAAGCTATCATTCTTTTAGACCTATAAGATATGTCAAATCTCAAAAGGGCTCAACCTATCAAACCATTCCATATGTAACTTATGTAAAATCTAGTAAAAAAGGGCCAAGACACCTTGAGATAGTTAGAATAAGGTTCATTCAGATTTAAAATCTAATAAAAGGATGTTATGTGTCACCTCACTACTCTAGAAGGCCAAATCTAGTGCTTGAAATAGTAAATTATAGTACCCAACTGTGCTTAGGTGGCATCCATGGTAGGTAGGACCAATTATTGATTGAATCATGGCATAGCTTAGAGACATATAGGATTACATAGAGGTAAATTAGTTCTGGGTATACCATGTCTCTCACATTAACTAAATTAGAAACTAGGCCTTGATTAGACAATTTAAAATGTCTCATTGTATCCATCAAATTTGGGTAGGGAGTGTAAATTTTGAATTCCTAAGTTAATGCAAGATTAGGAAATAAATAAGTAGATTGAGCCACTAATTAATAGTTGAACTTATGTTGGGTGAGCCATTAATGGACATTAATATAAAATATATATGCAGATCCCTATAAGTCCTTGATTCAATCGATCATACCATTACAGCTCTTAATTCCCTAAGGTACTTATCTATAATGCTTCCTTATGTTTTTTATTTTTCTTCTTGCCCCTAAGTTTAGTGATCCCCATCCAAAATAAATGGTTTCTTCATCTTCCAATCCCCACCCTAAACCTAAATACAGGGACACCACCTTCTCATACATTTTAGCTTCATTCAATGATTACAACAAAGTTTTCAAGGAAATTGAAGACATGTAGATGCCCCATTCAGATGATGATGATGACAAAACAAAAGTACCTTGATGATCTTGCTATGTTTGGAAAGTTAAGACTACACAAGGCCATGACCAAGTGTGATGTTTTCCCTTATGTAGACTTTTTTGGCACCTTGCTATAGACTTTAAAGCAAGTTCTTTGGGATGGGTACAACCTATTTTACTTTTTCAATTCAAAAAACATGGTTTTAAACATATTAAGGGTTAATTTTAAGCAATATTAAACCCTCCCAAAGAACACCTACAACTATGATGCTATCGCACATGATGCATGAATCAATGACCATAACATATATGAGGTCCTCAAGGATTGGATTGTCAACTAGGAATGATGTGTTAACAAGTAAGACATCAATGCTTACCCTATCCAACTCTTCAAAAAGGGGGTTCATGTTGGGACAATCATACTAAAATGCTTGTGTAGAGCCAACAACACCACACATGTAAATCTATTATGAGTGCCCTTGATGAGCTTAATCCTTAAATGGTCTCAAATCGTAGACCTAGGTAGCATGATCAATTTCAACCTCATTTGAGAAGTATTAGAGGCACAGACTATAGGTAATTTATATATGTTGATTTACATGGTGGACACAGTCTATAACACCATTATGTTCAAACCATCTATATTTCCACCATAGACTCATGGGGCTATTGTGGTTCATGTAGTTTTCTACAACTATATGGACACCACTACCAAAATCACATATAGGAAATTTATGAGTCATTATATCTAGTAGTCTACATGGATATCAATGAGGCAACCATGCCTTGACTCTCTAATGAAATCAGTTAATCCCTCAGCCTTATTGGTGATTAATGGTACTACATGGATGATGCCATCATTTAAGTCATAAGGCCCCCCTCTACCTACCCTATCAAGTCTCAAACTGAATGGCTTAGCATGATATAACACTTAAATTAGTGGATGGCATGTTTAAACACTACCTTAATTGCTAGTAAAAGGCTTGCCCAACCTTCCCCATAGTCATTTGCCAACATATGTATAGGATCATACCTCCACTATATAAAAGGTTATGGGTAAGGACTCTAACACCCTTGTAATAGAATATCGTGAGGAATGGGACCCTCATGGGGTCATCAGGGCTCATGTGATAAAGTATTAAGATCATCTCAATATCACTTATAGATATGTGCTTCACTTAGACAACAAGATCCACCTCAACCCAACTGATGATAAACAAGTGCTTGTTAGGATTGAGGTGAAGAAGAAGGGGAAATAAGCCCAAGATGGGACATCCACTTAGATTATCCTTAAAACTATACCCCAGATCTTGAAGAAGATTATCTAGGGGGTCCCTCTCCTCTATGGGTTTTTCCTCTTCAACTCTATGCTCTAGATCCACCACCTTTAATGAACCAAGTTCTACCACCTCCATCAACTCAATTTGTTTGACCCTAGGCTATACAAAAACTATGATTTGACTTTGGTAGTAACCTTGATTCAATACCAAAGCATGACCAACAACATGCATACATGGAGATTCCTTCCCCTGTTACCTCCATTTCTATTTAGCCTAATGGATCACCCCATAGTTTCCCTATCCCTACCAAGCCTACTCTAGTGGTTCCTTCCCTATTTACCATTCTAATGCTCCCATAGTTTACTTAGGTAGCTATGGAATTAGCCAAGTATAACATCCCTATACCCAATTTTCCCTCTACTTAGCTCATTCCACCCACATGGATCTCTTAGGCTCACCTCTAGTTTTTAGGAACTTCTATTGCTTGGCACTCAATTCCATCTATATTCCTTCTATAATTTTATCCACCTCACCTCCAAGAGATATCATTTCAATGGTCCCAATGGCACACCTAATAGTGAGTGTGCTAGTGTGTGCAATTTTATGAAGTTCATCCACCTTAGAGGCACCTATAATCACTTTTCAAACTCCCCAGTTGGCCCCTACCACCACTGCCATCATAATTCCTAATACTTTAGTGAAAATTGATCTAGGAAAGAGTCTAAAGAAGAAGTAAAAGGTAAATCCTACTTGTTCCCCTATTTCTCCCTTTGTCCCTCCCAAGTATTCATTTTCTATCATCCCAAGCTCCCAAGGATTTGGATTTATCTAGACAATTTCCTCATTCCTTTTGAATACTCTTATCCCTAGCACCATGAGCGTATTAGCCAATTTTGACCCACATACAGAGATTTACCTGAAGAGGTCCATGGTATAATTTTTTTTAGCAAAGTCTTGGTTGAGTAGAGGTTCTAAGAGTGAAAGGAGAAGATCATGTAGCATGCAAAGCTTTTGAAACACTTTAACTTAAAGTGGTATTTGTCAAATTATGAGGGAAAAATATACAAAGCAAAGGAATAATATCCAATTAGGTTTCATGGTGACCAATGTAGGCAAGGTTAGGAACAAGTCTATACAAGCCTTAGAAAATCACTAGAGCTTTCAAAGATCGATCAAAAACTCATAGCACAAGTCCAGAAAAGCCTATAAGCTAAAACACTAAGTGTTAATTCTTTCAGGATTTTATTTTGGCTAAGTTCAAATTTCGTCAGACCTTTTATTTGGATAGGTACTAATATTTCCTTTGGGATAAATGTTTTGGGATTTTTTACTAAGTGTTGGGAATTGTTTTGAACATATTGTCTGAAACAAATTCCCTGAGGACCCAATTTCCTTTGGACATTTTGTCCAAAGCCTAAGTCATTCTTTCAGATAAATTATTCAAAATAAAAATCCCAAAGACTTAAATTCTTTTAGATAAATTGTCTAAAATAAAAGCCCCAAAAAAGCATATTCTTTTAGATATTTTATCTGCGACAAAGTTTCTAAAGACAGATTATTTTGGGAGAAAATCTCACAATAAAAGAGCCAAGGTGGATTTATTTTAGATATTTTATCTGATACAAAAATGTTGAAGCAAAAGGCCTAATGCAAAAAATTTGAACAAGAATATTTTTTTAGGGAAATTATTCCATAATAATTTCCCTGAAGACATAATTACATTGACCAAATTGTTTTGTCAAAGTTGATCCAATAGGGTGGTGACAGGTGCATAAATGTCAAAGTAAAGCTTTACAACCATCCATTGGATTCCATATATTGATAGTCATGTATAGGTCATTGACATTCCCATGGATGTCAATTAATAAGTACACAGACATCAAGTTTAAGCCCCATAAAGTAGCCATTCTAATTCAAACAACAAGATCTTATGGTGTGGGTTCATTAAGCCAAGATCCAATGGTGTGTGCTCAATCAATAAGGAAGCAATCCTATATAGATCAAAGGCTTGTATTGATTCATACATCTTGATCTGATGGTGCATGATGAGTGAAAAAGTCAAGGAACTTGAGAGGCCACCACAAGGTGTAAGCATAGAAGCATGTAAACTGACAATAGATCTTGAGTATAAATATAGGACTTCCAAGTCGAACCAATGTGGGTAGAGTTGACAATTCAAGGGTAAGATAGATGGCTCTCACTTGATCATACTGATCAAGATCAATGGTGCATGGATGAGTCAATATGTCAATAGTCTAAGCCATGGTTGATAGTCAATAAGCAAAGGGAAAACTTGAGACATTTTGATGAAAGTTGATACGGTATTCTTAGACCTAGGAAAGATAAGTATGAATGGAACCGAGCTTGATCATGATTTAGATTAGACCAAGATCAGATATGTTGGGATCAAATGACACTATTAATACTTTATAAGGACATAATGGGTCTATTTAAACCTATTTAGATGAATAAATAGGCTATAGATCTGCATCGACATAATAACTATAGGAAAATCAATGGTCTTAGATTGGTTTTCCACCTATAAAATGAACCTATGATTCAAACATAGAAATAGAGTAGAGATGTGATTAATGCAAAGGGACCTCCCCCTAAACATGGCTATATTTTTTATAAGTAGTCATCTAAGTCAGATAAGGCCATGATTCTGTCAGATCCATGAGCATGAGTATTTTTCCTCAAGTGAGAGATGGCATGAAGAATCAAATAAAAGGTCTAGTGTTGGTAACTACATCTAGGGGCATTCAATGCATTCTCAAGGCCTTATGGGACTTTTCCCACTTGGAAAGCCATGAATAGTGTCCTAATTAGACGAAAAGATGGTGGAGCATCCTTTGAAAGGTTGGAAGTTCAATAATTATTATCAAAACATGCCCCTTCTTCTCTCTTCTCCCCTTTTTCTATATTATCCCATTCTCTTCTCCTTTGTGAAGGTTCTCAGATTTTAGAATTTTTCATCTTTCTGGGAGACAGGGATACTCTCTGAGATATTAAAAGATATGCTCATCTTGATTAGGCTCAACCCTATCAAGCATTTGTAAAAAATAATTCTTAATGTAATAAGACTTTATTTACCTATCCCTCATGTTAGATCTATGTTGGGTGAGTTGTGCACTATGGCATTACGAAGGAGAATCTTTCATGCCCATGGTCCTAATTTCTTACTCATTTCTAGGTGTTTTCAAGTTGTTTGTAGGTCTGGATTAGTGTTCTTTATACCATCAATGCAAGCCCTTAGTGAGTCTTAAAACTCATCCTTGTTTGCATTCATTGTTTCCTAAACCTCTTATATTAAATACTTACGAAAATTAGCTTGGGATTGAGAGATTGTGTGAGCTAGCATTATATTTTGCAGATCTAGTATGGGTTCAAGCTTATAGGAGTTTCCTATTTTCATTTGGTGCATCACAATGTTAGCTTATTTAGGATCCCTTTCCCTCTTTTTAACCCTTTTCCCTATGTAAGTATTAGTTTAGGTGAGCATCAAAGAGGAAGCTAACCTTCCTCATAGGTTTAACCCCACCATAGGTGACCCATAGCTTGGGGTTGTTCCCATAGTTCATCTCAAGTGGAAAGGGCCTAAATAACCCTCTTCTAAGGGTGAAAATTTGAGCCGTAATAGTTCTATCATGCCAAGTGGGACCAAGGTCCAAAGAAATGGTAGGATTTTTGTTGTTTTTCTTCTACATATCATCCTTTGGAGGCATTCTACAAACATCAATAGTGACTTTGAGCTGAGCTAGTTAAGAAACCTAACTAAGTGCCTAATCATCATAATTTGGCATGTACAATCATCCATATTTTGATCGATATGCTTGTTCCCTACCTCAACATCACACTTATCAGGAAAATAATTTTTATTTATTCCTCCCAAGTAGCCCTTAAGCAACTTATCAGCCCTATCATGACCTTTGTCTTCCTTCCACCCCTACATATGACCAAGGTCAGCCTCCTTTGCAATCAAATCAGTATTCTAATTCCCCTTGTCAAGACCAAGCTTATCCTATTACATCTTTGTCAGGAGTCAAGTAAGTAATATCAATTTATATTAAGTTGATAAGGGAGACTGGTAGGGGTTTAGATTTTTCTTTAGTCATCCCTATCCATGTTCTACAATAGGTGAGGAGTGATTTTTAGTTAGTCAAGAACAAATGGTCCATTCTTGAGGGTGAAAGATGGACAACTTGTGAAAATGAGGACATGGCAATGATGAGGATCATAATATAGAATGCAGATAGTGTGTTGATATCTTTTGAATATTAGTATGATCATTTGGATTAGTCTTATGTGTCTTCTAACCTCTAAGAGCCTCAAGCTCAAACTTCAAGAGTTCTTGATCAACCCCCTAGTCAACCTTGTCAAAATCCATTCTTATCAAAATTCAAAGAGGCAATATTAGACCAAGGTAGAATAATCATGAAAATCAATGAGGGGGTTAAGCTTAGACAAGATTTCCCCATTCATGCCATGGAAAGGCTACTAATATTCTTGTAATATTTTTGGAACATATGGACATTAGTTGAAGAGGTTGACTATCTACGGGCTAAAAAACAAGACTTGAAAGGGTGGGTATTATCCATTGAAAAGGTATTTGAGCAATGGGAGAAGGAGCATTTCAAACCTAAGCTAATCAATTTGCCTTCTCATATCCCTATGCATGTTCCCACTTAAGAGCATGAATCCATTTTATCATGGATCCTCTCCAACACATTTAACCCTGGCTATGTCATGCCCTCACTTGTGAGACCAACCTCTCCTATAATTGTTCAAAAGGAATAAAAGGTGTTTGTTTCCTACTCATTTACATTATGGAAATCATTTTAGGAAAACATAAAGGAGGAAGTGATGGTTTAGGTAGTCCAAGAGACAGTCTTGGAAGAGGATTTAGTTATGCCAAAAGTAAATCAAGTAACCATAGCTCAGCTCAATGAGCTTGGTGTACAAGAGTTCTAAGATTCTCTCTCCTTTCTATAAGAGTCATCAAAGAAGCCATTCAAAGTCCCTAGATGGAAACACAATTTCCTAAGCTACAAGCAAGGTGAACTTATTGACCCTCCCACCATCTCCCTCTTGGAGAAAGAACCTATTTTACAAAAGATAGAGGAGGAGCTTGTAGCCATATGTGAGACTAAAGAAGACAAATCAAGTGTCTATGACAAAAATATCATGATAGGTAGCCTACTTCATAGGGAGGAACATGTTTTAGCTTTAAAGATACAAGAGGTTGATGAGAAGCAAGAGGATAGCCTTTATGAACCTATTATGAAGGTCAAGGGTAGCTCAAGTGATTTACAAGATCAATGGCAACGTTTGTGCTTAAAGGTATTAAGTGAAATAGATCAGCTTAATGTTGTAAAATTTCCTAAAGAAGACAATCCTCAAGTTGAAAATAGAATAGACCTTGAATGGACTACTGAAGGTCCATCCTTCATAGACAAAAAAGATGATCAAAACCAATTACCTAAGGTTGGTCCTGTTGGCAAAAAATATCACGACATAGAAGAGGGTGTTCAATCCTCTTCTATATTTGGGCAATATGGGAATGGTCTAAGGCTATGGGTTTCCTATATCTAGACCAAACCTCTAGGATTTTTGATGAGGCTAGCTCCTCTGATGCATCATTTTAGAACTTTCTTCTAAAACCTAAAACTAGTTAGGGTGAAAAAGGACAAGGAGTTGCATAAATGTAAACCTACTCTAACTTATGGTGATTCGCCATGAATATTGTCCATCCACTCATACTTGAGCCTCTAAAACACTAGTGAGATGAAAATAAATAATAGTATCTATGACTCCAAATGCCTATCATGCATCAAAATTTCATGTAGAGGTTCATCAAGTGAGCAAAACCTAAGGAAGATGATGGAGAGTCCTAGTTATAGGTACTAATCCAGTCAACATGTCTAATGTTGGCTTTAGTCAAATGACATTGAACACTAAACATAACTAGATAATCTACCATCTAGGAGAGATTAAGACTTGGCAAGGGAGAATGATCTACCACTTATACAAATCAAACTAACATAAACACACTAGGCTAATATCATGAAATTTGAAAACATCCATCTTATTCATCTCAAGAGGTTACAAGGCTCAATCTTGGAAGATTCTAGTGATGCCCAAGAGAGGGATGCTAAATAATATCTCGAAGGTTACTTATAGTAGAAAGGAAGCAAGAGAGAGGGCATAATGCCTTAGAGAATGGATAAAGTCCTCAAGGTCAAGAAATGAGGTGATAACACTTTATTGCATTATGTTTGTGTGCCTTGATCAACAGTTATTGTTCTAATAATCCTTGAGTTCAGTCTCATTAGCTAAAAGTGCCCTATTAGAGACAAGGGTTTGTTACATGATGACCAAGTCTATTTTAGTAGAAACAAAGCCCCTAATTGCATCTCCAAGTACCAGCTCACCACCTTGGGAACCTAAATCCACTTGCCATACTTATGAAGATCAAATCCTTGAGTCCTGATATTAACAATCGTGCCATGTCTTGGGTGGTATAGCACCTACTTTGTTGATGATGGGCACCGTTACATTTATTCCATATTTACCCATTCCCATATCTAGATCAGAGGTCCCACCTATAGATGGAAAACCAATCTAAGGACATTAATTTCCCCTATAGTTTTTTATATTAAATGGACCCATGGATCATTTATCAACTTTTATATTATAATAGGTTAGAATAAACCCATTATATCTCTACAGGGATAGGGAATTCCTTATACACAGATCCTTTTTTAACTTGATGAACCAGTCACAAGAAAGAACCCTATAAGCTCTAACTTATCCAACTAGAGATCAATATAAGCTCCAATTGTGGTCTCTTCCTATTCTTAAAATCCTACTACATCATCTAGACCACTTTGTGGTGTTTGAATCAGCTCCAATGGTTTTAAGAAGACTCTACAAAACCTTTCTTTCATGGTCAAAAACATCCTTTCAACCCTTGTCAAGAATCTTGGGATTGTCATTGATTTCAACCTTATTTTTCATTGGTTATTGATGCTCGACTTGGCTCATTGACACATTAACCCAACTCGATCCATTTATTTACCTATGCATGGATGCTTGCGAGCTATCGATCTCTTACCAATTGAACATGTCTTTGACACTTGTCATACACACATTCACCCTTGATATTAGTTCACCCCTTTGACCTATGCTCACTATTGATCTTCAATGTAAGATTGATTTCATGCCATTGGATTTTTATAGGCCCATTAACTCTATCTTTTCTTATGCATCATTAGATCCAAACTTAAGCTCTTATAATATTACCACTTGATATCACTACATTAATCCTTGAGAGATTTGAATTTAAATGGTTAAATTATGAGGCTTGAACTTGATTTTCACACACCTATCTAGATCACCATTCCATGGGTTATTTATTTGGGACCCTTTTGTTGGATAATTATTTTAGTTTTTGTGTCTCAGCCACTTCCTTTGAAGGAAATTTCTTACTTTATCTTTGCCTTGAATAACTCTTGCAGACAAAATGCCTAAAAAGATCCATGTCTGGGCCCTTTTCCATCTAGAAAGTGTCACTCATAATTTTGACTTGGTCTACATTATTTTATAAAGGTCCTTCAGAGAAAATTTGGAGGACACTTGCTCGAGAAATTGACCCTTTAGACTTTTAAAAAGTGCCCTTTGGAAAGAAAAATACCCTTTGAAAACCTTGAATTGGACCATTTCCCTGAGAAACATACCCTTCAAATAAATTGTTTGGGGCACTCACCTACAAAAAATGACCTTTCAAAAAAAGTGTATAAGACATTTTCTTGAAAAGATATCCTTTAGACTTTTTGCAAAGGTCCACTTTCTCAAAGAAGATATCCTTCGAGACTTTTGCTTGGTTTACTTCCCCGAGAAAATTACCCTTTAGGAAGAGTTTATAAGACACTTTGCTAGAAAAATTATTACCCTTCAAGATTTTTGTTTTGGACCAACTTCTCTAAAATATATCCTTCAAAACTTTTGTAAAGGACCCTTTTCAAAGAAATGACCTTTCGGGGAAATTATTTTGGATAAAATATCTAAAATAATTCCCGACACTTAAACAAAAAGTCCAAAACAAAACTTTTGAAAGAAATGACACTTAGCCAAAAGACCAAAATAAAGATCCTAAAGGAATTAATCCTTGTACATTTCCTTTAAAGGAAATCTAAATACTCCAGTCACTTGGCCAAAAGTTGATCAAAACTCACAAGTGTAGCTTCAGGATTTTCTAGACCTGCTCTTGTAACTACTCAACACCATGAAAACCTACTTGGATCCCTTCACTTGCAATGTTGAGACTGATTAAAAGCCACCTGAACCATTTATCAATTGGGACCCTACTCATATACTCAAACTAAGCAGAAGCTTGGTATGTGGACTAAAATAGACCAACATTTTTGGTGACTCATAGGGGTTGCATGCCTACCTATGTAAAGAACCCAGATCATGTGCCTAGTCTAGTCCATTGGGAATGGAGTCTTTACTTAGATCCAACATATTGACCTGGTGTTGATCCTACTCTAACCTCTCAAAACAAAAAAAGGATAAAAATGAAAAAAATAGAACAGAGTGCTTAAGGTACCCATGAAAAGGAAACTAACCTAAAATAGGGACAACAAACAAATGTGTTAAAGTATCACTTAGAGGAATTTGAACAAAACTATCCTAAAATATAAAGCCTAAAGCTATGTGTACCTTTCCTCTTATATCAAAAAGAAAGTTTGATAATTTTATTTCCTCATGGGATGTGGAATTGAAAGAGACATGCAAGTCCTTGACTCTTGATCTTGTTACCTACTTCTCCTTTATTGCAACTGTCATCCTCTTTAGCATGATGCTCAATGAGAACCAAGCAACTCTAAATAGGTTAGCTACATACATCTAGATAGTCTTAGCTTTCTCATATGGCTCCTTGACTGTAACCTCCAATGTTAGTTTAACAAGGTATACCTCTTTGATTTCTATGACATCCTCAATAAGACTAGGCTTCTTCTTTGATTCAAGTTCCTCGATCTCATCAAGGAGATCTGCATATTCTACCCAATCTTAATCATTTTCCTCCATGTTAAATTCTTTCTCCACCTTCTCAAGCACTTGATCGTCAACTTGACCAAGATCTTCAATTTCTTGAAAAATCTTCATTTGTAGCTACCAATGATCTTTGTCCTCCTTGTCATCTAGAATCACTACTTCTTCAACGTTCTCTTCTTGATGCATGAGGTCATCAAGCTAGTGTTCTTCATGATCCAAAGTATTAATGGAATGTTTAAGAGATCCCACCTACTACACTATCTCATCATCCAAATCTCCATCTTGACCTCATTAATCTCACTCATGAAATCATGGTACAACGGATGCCAATGGTCATCTTCTTCAGGAATGCTCTCTGCTTCAACAATCGTTCTATGTAAATTTTCCTACTAGCTACCTTCCAAATAAGGATGAGCCTACACTTGATCCATATCAACTACCACCAGATCTTGAGAAATCTCTTGATCTTAGACAAATGATATGTGATCAAGAGGTTCTTGAGAAATAACCTCTTAATGCACACATGAGACTTCCTCCTGTTGTATCTCATTTCCATCTTGCACTTGCTCCTATAACTCATCCTTGACATCATAAAAGAATGAGACATGCTTGCTCTCACCAAGTGGTGTCCTAATAATGATTTATTCTTCTTAGACACCCAATTTATCTTCATTTCTTGCTTCTTTAGCTGCATCTTCTTGATTTGCCTTACAAAGGAGAGGCTATTTTTCAAAGAGTGGCATAGTATATCCTTAAAAATACTCAACAAGGTGATAAAGGTCCAAAGAAGATACCATAGGTACCTAATTTTATTCTTGAAATTGATCCTCTTGGATCACCTTCACCTCCACCTCCTCTTCCTATTTCTTTGCCTCTTGAATAGCTCTCCATGAAGGAAAGGCTATGAGGTTTTAAGGGGAAAGGAGTCAAGGCTGCAAGGTCTCTTGTCTAACTTCAATAATCACCACATCCTTCTTCTACCGACTATTTTGAAATGATTTCCAAGATGGAAATGACCTAGGTTATTGAGGAGAGAGGGCTGGGGGTTGAATGACCTCAAATTTGCTTAACTACATGACTTGGTTCTAACATGGGAAAGACTGAGGTCTCTTTTTAGCCTTCTGTTTCTGAATTTCCTCTTCTTTCCTTATCTTCAGCTCTAACTTTTTGATTTGCCTATCAATATTTTCTTGGAATATCTTCTCTTTGAGGTGGCTAGTAGATTCATGAAGACAAGGAACACAAAAAGGTTCTTGAGGAAGGATGAGAGAGATTTGTAAAGGTTTAGATCCACATTTATCTTGGGCCTACAAATCTATATTTTCTTTACTTTGTCTACCCTATAACTTCACCACTTGATTCCATCTTGTAACCTTGAAGGAATTCATAAGGGGTTATTGAGGAAGGTTGGAGTCTTGGACCCAAATAGTAGGTTGTTCCATAATAAGCTCTTCATTTCTTTGATAGCTCCCTTGGATAGATTTCTAGGAAGCAAAGGTCTAAGGAACATATGAAGAACTTGTAGCATTCAAAGGAACACTTGGAATGGTCTCTTGAAGAGGAATATATAGAATATAATAAGGTTAATGTGGTGTATATATAATCATAAAAGGTTGGTGAGGTTGGACCTATTGTTCCTCAAGGTCTTTTAGCTTGTCCTCAATTTCTTGAATGTAACCACCTACATCCATCATCTCACCTATAAGATTATTCCAATTTTATCTCTAAATAGGTGCCCATCCTTATTTTATTCATTATAATGACTCTCTCACATGATGGACCTAGTTAGTAGGGACATTTTAGCCGTAATACTTTTGTAATCACAACTCTAGTGCATGCCTAACAAGGCTTATCAGAGTCCACTTAAGTGCTAGTATAGATGGCTCATGATAGGGTTGATGAGGAGTAGTATTATGATGGATTTGTTATCTATAGGAAGGATCAAATCAATATCCTTGATGATAAGGATAATGAGAAACCTAACAAGGCTCCTCATAGCTTTTATAGGGCTCATGGTAGGGTCGATAAGACTCATATGGATCATGAGGATCATATTGGGCTGCTAATAAGGGGTGGATAATAGGAATAACCACCATAGTTATTCATATTGACCTCATATATCAAATAAGATGCAAAAACTAATTAGAAACTTCATTGAGACATACTTAGTCTACTCATAAATAGAATCTCGATTTGGAGTTACCATTGGTGCTAATGTGCTTGCTTCCAAAAGATGATAGAGGAAAGACACACCAATAATCTCCCTCTTCTTTTGGACCTGGTCACACCAGGCATGCCAAAACTATTGGTGACAAATCTCTCACCCTAGAAGAGGGTATTCAATCCTCTTCCAAATTTAGGCAACATGGGAATGGTCTAAGGCCATGGATTGCCTATATCTAGATTAGACCTCTAGAATTTTTAATGAAGCTAGCTCTTCTGATGCATCATTTTGGACCTTTGCTTTTAAAACCTAAAATTAGTTAGGGTGAAAAGGGAGAAAGAGTTGCATAAATGTAAACCTATTCTAACTTGTGGTGATGCACAATGAAGATTTTCCATCCACTCATACCTGAGCCTCTAAAACACTGGTGAGATACAAATAAATAATGGGATCTACGACTCCAAATACCTATCATGCACCAACATTTCATGTACAAGTTCATCAAGTGAGAAAAACCTAAGGGAGATGATGGAGAGGCCTAGTTCAAGGTACTAATCTAGTCAATATGTCCATTATTGGATTCAGTCAAATGACATTGAACACTAAACATAACCAAAAAATCTACCAACTAGGTGAGATCAGGACTTGGTAAGGGAGAAGGCTCTACCACTTATACAAATCAAATTGAAATGAACACACTAGGATAATATCATGAAATCTAAAAATAGTCATCTTATTCATCTCAAGAGGTTACAAGGCTCAATATTGGTAGAGTCTATTCATGCCTAAGGGAATGATGCCAAATAATAGCTCGAAGGCTATACTTATAGCATAAAAAAAGCAAGAGAGAGGCACAATGCCTTAGATAATGGAGAAAGTATTTGAGGCCAAGGAATGAGGTGGCAATACTTGATTATATTTTGTTTGCATGCCTTGATCAACAAATGGATCTCTTAATGTTCCACTAATCCTTGAGTTACTCTCATTAGTTGAGAGTTCCCCTTTAGAGACAAGGGTTTGTTACAAGATGACCAAGGTTGTTTTAGCAAAAACAAAGCCCCTAACTACATCTTCAAGTACCAGCTAACCACCTTGAGACCCTAAGTCCACTTTCCATGATTATGAATATTAAATCCTTGAGTCTTGATATTAACAATCATAGCATATCTTGGGTGGTAGAGCACCTACTTTGTTGATGATGGGCACCCTTATATTTATTGCATATTCACCCATTCCCATATTTGGATCACAGGTCCAACCTATAAATGGAAAACCAATCTAAGGGCATTAGTTTTCCATATAGTATTTTATATTAAATAGACCCATGGATCATTTAGCACCTTCTATATTATAATACGTTCAAATAAACCCATAATATCTATGTGGGGATCAGGAATTCATTATGCATGGATCCTTCTTTAACTTGGAGTGCCAGTCATAAGTAAGAACCCTATAATCTCTAAATTATTTAAACAGAGATCAATATAAGCTCCAATGGTGGTCTCTTTATATTCTTTAATCCTACTACATCAGCTAGACCACTCCATGACATTTGAACTAGCTCTAATGGTATTGGGAAGACTCTACAAAACCTTGCTTTTATGGTCAAAAATAGCCTTTCAACCTTTCTTAAGAATCATGGGCTTATCATTGCTTTCAACCTTAATTTTAATTAGTTGTCAATTCTCAACTTGGCTCATTTACACATTAACCTAATTCACTCCATTGATCTACCTATGCATAGATGCCCACAAGTCATCGATCTCCTACCAGTTGAACACGTCTTTAACACTTGTCATGTACACATTTTCCCTTGAGATTTGCCAACCCCTTTGACCTTCACTCACCATTGATCTTCAATATAAGATTAATCACATGCCATTAGATCTATTTGGGCCCACTGACTCTATCATTGCCTATGTGTTGTTAGATCTAGACTTAAGCTCTTGTGATTTTTCCACTTGGTAGAACCACATTAATCCTTGGGACATTTGAATTTAAATAGATAATTTCTAGGGCTTGAACTTGATGTCTGTACACCTATCTAGATCACCATTCCTTGGACTATTTATTTTAGACCCTTTCATTGGAAAATTATTTTGGGCTTTGTGTCTCAACCACTTCCTCTAAAATAAATTGCTTGCTTTGTCTTTACTTTAAATAACTCTTGCAGATAAAATGCCCAAAAAGATCCATGTATTATCCCTTTGCCCTCTGAAAATTACCCTTCAAAATTTTGACTTGGTCCACCTCGCTATAGAAAGGTCCTTTAGATAAAATTTGGAGGAAAATTGCTTGAGAAACTGACCCTTCAGATTTTTGAAAAGTGATCTTTGGAAAAAAAAGTACTCTTTGAAAACCTTGAAGTGGACCATTTCCCTGAGAAACATACCCTTCAAATAAATTATTTGGGGCACTCACCCAAAAAAAAGGACCTTTTATAAAAATTATATAGGACACTTTCTTGAAAATATATCCTTCAAAAAAAATTCAAAGGTCCACTTTCTCAAAAAAGATATCCTTTTGGGACTTTTGCTTGGTTTACATCCCCAAGAAAAATACCCTTCAGGAAGAGTGTATAGGATAATTTGCTAGAAAAAAAGTGCCCTTCAATATTTTTTTTTTTAGACCCACTTATTTGAAATATATCCTTTAGAAATTTTGTAAAGTACCCTCTTCAAATAAATGATCTTTCAAGGAAATTATTTTGGATAAATTTTTTGAAATAATTCTCAACAATTTAAAAAAAAACTCGAAACAAAACTTCCAAAATAAATGACACTTAGCCAAAAGATCAAAACAAATCCCAAAGTAATTAATCCTTATACATTTCCTTTGAAGTAAATCTAAGTTCTCTAGTCACGTGGCCAAAAGTTGAGCAAAACTCCCAAGTGCAACTTTAGGCTTTTCTGGACTTGCTCTTGTAACTACTCAACATCATGAAAACCTACTTGGATCCCTTCACTTGCAATGTTGAGCCTGCTTAAAAGCCACCTGATCCATTCATAAATTGGGACCCTACTCAACTATTCAAACTAGGTAGAAGCTTGTTATGTGGGCTAAAATTGGCCAATAGGTCCACTTCAAGATGAGGTGTTAGTTGAGGACAACCCTGAGATGTTGAAACTAGAGGAAAGCATATCTAACCTTGAGAAAGACAAATGTGATGTTTTAGACCCTAGATGGTCAAATAAAACCTCATTTTTATTTGAATAACAATATTAAAGCTTGAGTGAGGTTGATGAAAGATACATCTCAAATGCTTAATAAATGCATTTTGAGAAGCATACCAGTGAAGAACCTGAAGAGTTATGGCATTAGTTCAATGCCACAACCAAAGAATTTGAAGAGGCCAAGGGACATGTCCTTGTTCTATAAATATATTAACATGCCACTCTAAGCATGAACATTCCTAATTTTCACAAAGATAAGGTGGAAGAACATGATCTCTTTTAACCATTAATTAAACTAAGTGCAGTTGCTCCCAAGAACCTAAATATAGTCTTCATGCAAAACTTTCTCAAAAGTTGATAACAACATCAAGAAAGTGCTCCTAAAGTCCAATATGAACTGAGAGTGGAAGACTTAGATCAATATTTCTACATTGGAGACATGTTTGTTCCATTTCATCCATTAGAGAACATATCAAAAGGATTATCCATCAAGCTGCCTAGTTCACCAATTCTGAAACTTCCAAAGCAGGGTATTTTCCATCCTAATTTGTTACAAGTGGATGATACCAAAATTTTCCCTTTTGATTTAGGAGGACCAATTTTAAAAAAATCTTGTATATATTAGATTAGTTTTTATGTTTTCCTCTAAGTGCCATGTGCACATTTTTTTTCTACTGTGTGTTTCCATTAAATAAGTGCCTTGGGCACAATTGTTTTTTTAGTTTATTTTGCATTATTATTTTAAGAGAGTTTCCAAAAAGGGATAGCCTTGTATTAATTTAGGTTCAACTAGAAGAAAAACTTGACTCTGTATGCCTGATGGATCAATTTAAGAAAACTAGTCTCTTGCATATCAAGCATATAAGCCTGGGATGTCACCAAAAATGTTGGCCAATTATTGCCCACATACATAAATTTGCCTGAAGAGGTCCATGGTATAAAAAATATGATCAAAATCCTAGTTTAGTAGAGGTTATAAGAGTGAAAGGAGAAAATCATGTAGTGTGTAAAGCTTTTGAAACACTTTAAGTTAAACTATTATTTGTCAAATTTTGAGGGATAGGTCTGCAGAGTAAAGGAATAGGATCCAATCAAGTTTCATGGTGATCAATGCAATTAAGGTCAAGAAAAAGTCTACACATGCCTTATAAAATCACCACAACTTTTAAAGATTGAGCAAAAACTCATAGCACAAGTCCAGAAAAGCTTTAAAACTAAAAATCTAATTGTTAATTGTTTCAGGGTTTTATGTTGGCTAAGTTCAAATTATTTTGAACCTTTTATTTGCTAAATACTAATATTTCCTTCGAGAGAAATGTTTTGGGATTTTTGACTAAGTGTTGGGAATTATTTTGATCATTTTATCCAAAACAAATTCCCTGAGGACCCAATTTCCTTTGGACATTTTGTCCATAGCCTAAGTCATTATTTTGAACAAATTATCTAAAACAAAAGCTTGAAAACTTAAATTCTTTAAAAAAATTGTATGAAATAAAAGTCCTAAAGAGGCCAATTCTTTCGAACATTTTGTCCAAGACAAAGTTTCCAAAGATAGATTATTTCAAGAGAAAAGCCCATAATAAAAGATCCAAAGTGGATTCCTTTCAAACATTTTGTTCGATAAAAAAAGGTCAAAGAAAAATGCCTGGAGAAAATAGCCCAATGCATAAGTTCTGAACAAGCAGATTTATTTTAGGAAAATTATTTTGTAACAATTTTCTCAAAGACACAATTACATTAGCCAAATTATTTCAGCAAAGTTGATCTAGCAAGGTGGTGATAGGTGTGCAAACGTCAAATTAAAGCTCCATATCCATCCATTGGAATCCAAAGATTAATTATCATGTAAACATCATTGACATTCTTATGAATGTCAATTGATAAGCGTGTAGAGATAAAGTTTAAGCCTTGTAAAGTATCCATTATAATTCAAATGACAAGATCCCATGGTACAAGTTCATCAAGCTAAGATCTAATGGTGTTCACTTGACTGATATGTAATTTGGCCTAGATAGATCAAAGCCTTGTGTTGATTCATACATATTGATTCAATAGTACACAATGAGTTAAAAAGTCAAGGATATCAAGAGGCTAGCATGTGGAATAAGTATGGAAGTAAACAGACTAATAATGAATCCAGAGTGTAAATATGGGGCTACCAAGTAGCACCAAAGCAAGTAAAGTTCACAAGTTAAGGGCCAGATCGATGGCTATTGCTCAATTATATTAATCAAGATAAAAGGTGCATAGATGAGTCAAGATGTCAATATTCTAAGTCATGGTTGATAACTAATCAGTAAAGGGTGATCTTGGGACATTTTGATGAAAGTTGATAGGGAATTCTTAGATCTGGGAAAGGTAAGTATGAATGGAACCAAGCTCGATCATAATTTGGATTGGACTAAGAATAGATATGTTAGCATCAAACATCACCATTAAGACTCTATAGGGATAGAATAGGTTTATTTAGACCTATTTGGATCAAGAAAGAGGTTATAGGTCTACATCAACATAATGAATATAGGAAAACTAACAGTCTTAGATTGGTTTTTCACCTATAGAATGAACCTATGATTCAAACATAGAAATAGAGTAGAGATGTGATAAATGCAAAGGGGTTTCCCCTTAAACATGGCCATATTTTTTACAAATAGTTGTCTAAATCAGACAAGGCCATGATTCTATCAGATCCACAAGCATGAGGATTTGTCCTCAAGTGAGAGATGGCATGAAGAATAAAAAAAGGTCTAGTGTTGTGAACTACAACTACAGGAATTCAATGCACTCTCAGGGCCTTATGGGACTTTTACCACTTGAAAAGCCATGAATAGTGTCTTAATTAGACCAAATGATGGTGGAACATCCCTTGAAAGGCTAGTATCTCATTAATTATTCTTGAAACATGCCCCCTCTTCTCTCTTCTCCCTTTCTCCTATATTATCCCATTTTCTTCTCCTTTGTAAAGGTTCTTAGATTTTAGAATTTTCATCTTTTTGGAAGATAGGGATACTCTATGAGATATTGCAAAATATTTTCATCTTAATTAGGCTTGACCCTATCAAGTAGTTTTAAGAACTACCTCTTGATGCTATAAGGCTTTCTTTACCTATCTCTTTCCTTGGATCCATGTTGGGTGAGTTGTGCACTATGGCTTTATGAAGGAGAATCTTCCATGCACATGGTCCTTCTTTCTTGCTCATTTTCTAAGTGTTTTCAAGTTGTTTGTAGGTTTGGATTAGTGGTATTTCTTTCATTAATGTAAGACCTTAGTGAGTCTTAGAAATATTCCGTGTTTGCATTCATTACTTCCTAAACCTCTTCTATGAAATACTTATGAAATTTAGTTTGGGATTGAGATATTATGTAAGCTAGCATTATCTTCTAAAGATCTAGTGTGGGTTCAAGATTATGGGCATCTCCCATTTTAATTTGGTACATCACCTTGTTATCTTTATTAGGATCTCTTTCCCTCTTTATAACACTTTTCCCAATGCAAGTTTTAGTTTATGTGAGAATCAAAGAGGAATTTGGCCTTTTTCAGAGGTTTAACCCCACTATCGGTGACCCATAGCCTAGCGTTGTTCCCATAGTTCAGCTCAAGTGGAAAGGACCTAAAGAACCCTCTTCCAAGGGTAAAAATTTAAGCTGTAATAGATCCCATTGTAAATTAACCCAAATATAATGGCATGCCTAGATGTTCCAGTGGGCTTCCCCATTTATCCTTCCCCTTTTTTATGTTATGCCTCCTCCTCCTCCATTGTTCTCTCCCTTCCTTCCCTCCCCTTCATCTATTCCCCCTTTGCTCATGCCTCCACCTTGCACCTCTTTCTCTACCACCCCACCTTCACCCTTTTCTACCCTAGGATTTTCCATAGGATCATAGGTGCCCAAGATGATCTTGCAAGGAGATATATAGGTATAATGGGAGTTTGATAGGAAATTAAGAAACATGAGGAGGATCCTTACATGGAAGTTCACTCAAGGAGGAGACCTAGTAGTGTGATAGACCAAGCATGACCTCTTATCCCTCACCAAAGTGAGAACATCCAATGGAGAGGAAAAGGTGGATAAGGATCCAATATTCATGCTCCAAACTACTCATGACATGTTTGAGAAACTTATGGAGGACATGGAGCAAGTTCAAGTGTTCAAGGCATAAGTTAAGATCACCTTTATTACATAACTAATTGGATGGATCAAATAGGTTATCATGAAAATCTTCACATCTCTTAAAGAAGTATTCAAAACATTGACCATGATTAGGGAGCACCACTAGTGAGTGCATGCATACTTGGATAGGATTGATTGCATAAACATCAAGTGTAAAAGACTTGTTATGGTTATTAACAAGGGCATGTTCTTGGAGATAAAAATCAAACCTCTCTCAGACCTAAACATGTATCAAATCTATGCCAACATCAAGAGAGCCTCAATTTAATAATACTTAGTGGTGGTACAGAAGATCATGGAACCTCTAGAAAAAGGCAAGGAATAAATGTTGACTTACTTCAAGGAAGTCAACATCACAATGATATCCCATTTTGATGTCACCTTACTAGATAGAGGAGAATTTAAGGTCCACCTAGGTCATTTAAACTAGGTCATGAGGATAAAAGAGGCCAAGGCTAATAAGGCTAGAGCCAAGGTGAATTTAGAGCTCTTGACGCAATCCACAACTAGTATTATCCGGGTGTCAGATGTGAAAATTTCCCTTGAGGCCCCACTCTAGTGCATCAAAGATTACTAGCCTAGTCACAGGTGATCTTCCAGTAGCCTCCCATGAACTTGGCCAAGATAGACATGGAATTCAATTTTATGGTAGCCACACTGGCCACCAAGAAGGTCTAGCCTAAGCAGCTAGGAGATGGTTCTTATCTAGCTCCTTGGTGTATCAACTAAGTGGGCCCCTGAGCATATTTTGGGGGTAGTGAGGAATCTTCTATTTATTTTGAATCTTCATAGTTGTAACTTTAAGAGGCCATCATGGCCAAGGATGGGAATCTCATTCTACTTGAATACAATCCCCATATTTTTTATATATTGTAAACTACTTTCTCTTTGAACAATTGACACTTTATGGATAGAAACTATGTTAAAATTATAATAGAATACTTTATTTGTTATAACCTAGTCTTCTACTCATGGAATATGGTCCATTATTTCTATTTTAGACTTTATGCTTATGTAAGAGGAGTTATTATATGCTTATTTAATAGAGATGAATATGGCAATTAGATTATGCATTTTCTATTCTAGCTCCTTGTATGTTATTTTTAGTTTCCTTATGAAAAATATATGCTTTATGAGCTTTTAGTTATAAATTGTTTCAAAATATTTGTGTCATTATTGTAAATATTTTGAGTGTTTACATTTTATAAGTACATTTTAAAAGGTTAGGCTCAAGAGCATGAATAATCGAGTTTAATTAGCTAACAATAATTACATGAATTTATTAGATAGACTTTGAGCCTTCAGTGATATCAGTCCATGTTACCTAAGTAAAATAGGTTAAATTACTTGTTCCTTAGATTGAACCAACATCAATGCTAAAATTAATGAGGGGATATCTATATCCCTTGTATTTTTCCCCTCTTTTCTATCTGGAACACTCAACCTTATGAGTGATTTTAGATGCAATATTTTAGGGTGAGCACACCTTTACAATACAAAGGGTTTTTTAACTTTAAAAAAGATGAAATAAAAGAAAAAATGTTTGCTTAATTTTGTATGTTATCTATATATTTTATCTATTTGTTTGCTTACTTACTTTTGTTTATTTTCTGATTTAATATTGTGTGTTTCATATGTTTTTTTTACTATTTTATATTTTCTTATTTCTTGTTTTGAGTCAAGACATTATGTGTATAACAATAGTGTTATCATGATTTATCCATATTATGGTGCACTACGTTGTGCAACTATGTTTGTGTCAGTTCTTATGCATTATTATGATATGTCATCATAACCTCCCATATCATTGATGCATATTATCATATGTAAAATGAAAAATAAGGTTACTCAAAATATGTCGAAACTCCATGCAAGACTAAGCAACTCATATCCCATCCACAGTATTACATTATCCATAACATTAATTAAACCATTCCATACTTTAACATCTAAAACTAACTCCATAGATGACTAAGTATGCATAAAAATAAAATAGAAGGAGATAAAATCACACATCATACACATATCCATATATATACATCACATAAATCATCCATCACATCATAAATAACATACATCACAATGGAAGCCATAAATGGTCTGTAGTGTGAAGATGAGGATAAAGCTTTAGATATTCAAAGAAACGTGATCCATGAAGAAATGAAATCTAGGGAGGAGGGGGAAGGAATTGAATCTTTGGGACTCATGGAGGAAAATAAATCTAGGCTAGAAGGAGATTTGTTAGATGATATTCCATATTCAATTGAGGGTTTGAAGACCCATAAACCAGTGGATGCTTTGGAAGGAGGAGATTGAACTATGGTGAGCAAAAAAAAAGAAAGGAAAAGGAAGGAAGGAGGTGGACCCTATTAATATGGCCCTTAGATCCTAAAAATAAAAAGTTTATAAAGACATGTTTATATTTTATAGATCTATAGCATAATCACAGCTTGGTTACAATTAGTTTTGTTTTCCATAAGAAGAGGAGCTTTGTGATATTTTTAACATTTTATCCTTCTCTCCTTTGTATAAGGGTAGAGTCCCTTTCAAAAAAATCCACTTTATCCTTAATAAAAAATCATTCATGAGACAATAAAATAATGATCCCAAAAATGAATCCATATATATATATATATATATATATATATATATTGAATATCAATGTATACATCTCATGTACATAATACATCAAAAATACATTTGCAAAACTCTCATCAGCTCTTGATCTGACCCTCTCATGGAGGACTCTGAGAAAGTGATCTTGGTAAGTATCTATGCAATCTTCTTCATGGATGACCCATCATATGCTTTGAAGACTTCCTTATAGATCATTATGATAATGTCATCCGATCTATCCTACTTGATGATCTCGATATCCTACTAAAGTAATCTAAAAAATAAGGTGACCTCTACTCCATAGTTAATTCCTACACATAAAGACTCATTTAATATTTATCATACTCCATAGCTCATACCACATGTAATAAAGCCTTTATAAGGCTGGGTGTAATCAACATCCATCTGGATTTATCCCTTTCCTCATAAAGCCTTTGATCACCACATCATGTTGAATCCTAAAATAGTCTCAATATCTATGCATCACCTAGTATTATATCATCCTCATCTTTCTGAGTCTCTACATCAATAGTGATCAACGCCTCCTCCCTCCTCTCTAACTCTATAGTCAATCAATCTACCTCGTTATGTAACATAGTGATAGTTAAGCTCTCAAATCTAGTTGACTATATATTAGTGTAGGGTGATTACTTTCCATTTTTTCTTCTTGTGGATTATTTCCTACACATGCCACATGGGTTATTCCACCTCACTTAGATTTTAAAACACTTTTGGGATATACTTGTGTAGGTGTACATTGTTACAGGAGTTACATGTTTGACTCATTAATATCTATATGGAGTTACTCTTGACCAGGTATTTTGGGTATGGGAGTTACACTCTATTATTAAAACATTTGACTTACTTTCATGGGGTGGTTATATATTTCACTCCCTATTTGTATATCTGAGATATTGAGCTATTAATGGTGTGTTAGACATTAAGTCATAATCTCGTTTAATGCAATCATTTTTTTAATTTGTAATTTTAGATCTCACCTACTTTTTAATGTCCCCTAATTAGGACAATGATGATAAAATAGGGTTTCCCAAAAAAATCCTTAATCAACTCCAAACACACTGAATTTTAAAAATTAAAATCAGCAAACCCTAGCTGAAATATAGATGCTCAAAAGACCACATGTATAACAAACCCTAGGCACCAATGTTTGCATAATTAATTCTAAAGTATATGAATCATATAACCACTAAATTTTTCACCTTAAATACATAAAAATGTCATGCATAAACCCTAAATTTATTGTTTTGATAAATACCTCTATATGCATGAGGAAGGGTGTATGTACCTTGGAAATTACCCTTGTCAAAAATCAGATTTTCCTCTTGAAATTTCAGCTGTATTTAATATATAAGATCATCCCTCAAACCTTTTCAAAAAATTTCCTAAAATATGATAAAATATATAAATATTTTAGAATGAAATATTTCTAAGTTTTGTCCCTCTTAAAGCCTCCAAAAACACTTCAAAACAATTCGCCCATATGCAAAAAATTACTATGTTAAATAAATCAGATTTATCCTTTTAATTCAATCACATATGATGTCAAGGGACCTTGAAAAATATGCTAAAAATACTAAAATAACTCTAATATTATTTGTGAAATTTTTAGGGCCTAATATCACCTTAGAAAACTTAGTAAATGTTCCTTAGGTGAATTTACCCACTCATAAAATCATAGCATAATTTTTAGGATGAAATCCTAGGATATTCCCTTCCAAATTCCTTCCAAAACCCTATGATAATTTGCCACAAAAATTATAAAATAAATAACCATGAGTACCTTGTTTAATGTATTCTAAAAACCATTCAATTTGCTCAATTCTTCTTCCCAACTGATTTGCCCTATCAAAAAAATAGGGAATAAATTTTAGAATATTCGACTCTCCAAAATCCTTCTGAATAGCCTCCCAATGTCTCAAAAGTCAAGTCACCCAATCTAAAAATGTCGTATAAAATATCAATAAATTTTTATACACTATTATAACTCCAAATCCATCTCAAACCCTTGAAAATGACTATCTAATAAAGTCACCCTAGATGGAAAATTACATGAAAGCATGTGCAACCCTCTTTGGCCTCTAATGACCCCTCCAAGTGGTTCACCTAGCTCTATAGGTAAGTTTCCACCCCTTGGGAAGGTCTTATACAACATGATTAATCTCCTAAGATGATTCCCTCCTCTTCAAATTTGTGGAATTACCAAAAACCTATTTTTGATAGAAGTAGCAATATTTTCTCAATGAAGGTGGTGTCTAAGAATATCTTTGTAAGATCCACTTGCATGAATACATGTAATTTGAAAGTCACTTATGGCACTTCTTGAAGGTTTTCATCCTCAGGAGGTGGAAACCAAGCTTGACATACTTGATTCAATTTTCTAAAATCAATATTCAACATACCTTTTTAAAAACAACCTCTCTTCCTTTTTATATTCTTCCTCTAATTATGGCACCCAAAATAGAGAGGAAGGGTTACTTTTATTTTTAATAAAAAGATATATAATAATCATCCTATTATCAATCAGACTCACACCCTTATGAAGGTAGTTTTAGGCCTTCACAGTCTATTAAAACATGGAACTAATCCTAGGCTGTGGGTGGCCTAATCAACAAATTGAGTCTCTAGATCTAAGGCTATCTCCCTTTGGTGTATCAATTAGGATATATATTATGCTAAAAACTATTGGGAAAAAGGGAAGAAATGAACTTGAAGGGAAATCCTATCAAATGATGGTGATATACCTAAATTTTGGTTGATCCACTCAATTTGAGTTTCTAAAACACTGATCAGATAGGAAAAGATTGAATATTCAACTCCAGATGGCTCTTATGCATCAATTTTTCATGAAATGGTTTTACCTAATAATCAAATATTGAGGGAAATGATGTAATAGGATTGATTCAATGCACTAACTAGTCACTTTCATCCACTAAAACTTTAGCCAAAAGACATTAAACACATAATATGACCTACATAATTTGACCAGCTAATATCTAGGTAAGGATCAAGACTTGGAAAGGAATAAAAATTCTATCTCATGTGCAAATCATTGACATAAATACACTATACTAGAAGCTAAAAATTGAAAATAATCCTTATATTAATCTAAAAAAGGTTACAACTCAATCTTTGGCAGAATTTTTGATCTTGCCAAAAGAGGGATACAAATCAAGGCTAAGGAGCCAACTTATATAAAAAGATACAACAGCTAAGAAGTTGGCACTAAAAATATAAGAAGAGGTCAACTCAGTGTAACTTATGTTATTTTGACCTTAAAATAAAATCTATTTTTGTCTTATGCCTTGCATGAAAGCTCTTTGGCATTGAAAATGGACATGGACCCAAGCTTGAATCAAAACTTCCAACATGCATGATGTTACGCCAATCTCCAAAAATAGAACTCCTCTTGAGATGCTAGAATGTTTAAAAGCTTTCCTTTGCATGAAATCAATGCCAAAACTAAATTTTGAAATCCACTTGAACTTCTAAAATGTTAAAATCCTTCAACAAGATAAACAAGGGCACATGCATGACTTATCAACTAAACGGAGTACAAGACTAGTCAATTTATAATGGTCTTCACTTGCATGAAAAGCTACGCCACATCTTGGACTGAGAACTCTACTTGAAGCTGAACTGGAAGTGTCTACAAGGCTCAAATTGCATGAAAACTAAGGAGAATCATGACTTGTCAATTAGTTAACCAAAGTGCAAGGTTTAGTCAACTCCTTGGACTAAGAATGATCTCTTGCTCTTGTGTAAGTATTGCTTCGGCATTCTTTATTTATCTGTGGCTTTTTGTCTCTATTTGTTCCTTGATCTTTTTAGACAAATTATCTATGGCTCTCTTCTTTATGTATTTTCTTGTGGCAAGCTCTATTGGCTTATCTTTCCCTTCAAAATTTTCTAATTAGTTCATTTCCCTTAAAAAGTCTTTCGAAGGAATTTTTTTCAACAATTTGTCTAATAGAATTATTTCAAACTCTATCTATCTCATTGAAAGTTGTCTCCTTTAGATAAAAAGTCCAAAGTATATCTATCTTTATTTCTTTTTCAATGGATATTCCCTTCAGGCCTTATGCGAGTTACCCATCGATCTTTTGAAATTGCCCTTCGAGCTTTTTTACAAACCCTTCAGGATTTGTTTAATGATCTTTTCATAACTTTTTGTGCATCCACTTATCCTTCAAAAAAAATGAAATGGTCTTATCCCTCAAGAAAGTTAAAGTGACCCCTTCAGCTTTTGTAAAGTGGACTCTTTCTTTTAGCCTTTTGCCTCTCGGACAAAATGTCAAAAGCTCTTCTTTTATGCATTTTTCCTTGGGGAAAAAAGTCTAAGGGAATTGTCTCTTTTTTTTTTAAATGAATTCTCCAAAGGGAAAGTACCCTTCAGAATCTTAAAAGTGTCCCTCAAAATTTTGATAAGTGACTTTCTTGAAGGGAAAGTGATCCCCCAACATATGAAATAGCCCTTTGGGATTTTGAAATGGTCCACAATTCCATGAAATTGACCCTTCAATTTTTTGCAAATGGTCCTTTAGCCTTTTGGAAGTGAACTTTATCGAAGGGCAAATACCCTTTAGCCTTTTTAATGAACCCTTCAGAATATTGTAAAGTGGACTTTTTCAAAGGAAAAAGCCCTTCAAAAAAGTTGAAATGGTCCCATAGATTTTAAATGGCACTTTCCTTTTGACAAAAAGTCTAAAGGAATTCATGTCCTTGTTCACTTCCTTCAGATAAAAAGTCTAAAGGAATTTTGTCTTCAAATTTATTGGAAAAGAATTTTCCTAAAGAAATTCTACCCTTCAGGTGTCTGCCAAGTGACCTTTCAACCTTTCTAAACTTCCCTTCAGGGTTTTTGACAAGCCCTTCAAAATTTCCAAGTGGACTTTTCTAGAGGAACTCTAACCCTTTAGAATTTTCAAAATGAATTTTCTAAAAGGGAAATTTCCCTTCGAGTTTTCTATAATGGACCTATACCCTTGAAAGAGAACCCTCAGAGCTGTGAAATAACCCTTTAGGTTTTTGCAAATGATCCTTTTGAAAGGATTCTGATGCTTGGACAAAGCACTAAGCCAAATGAAATAACTGATATGACAAAACTTGAAGTATTTTGTGCAAGCCCAAAGTCTTCTTTTTTTTTGTCCTTTTTTTAGAAATGATCTGAGTAAAAAGAAACTAGCAATGACATGAAAAGCTTCAAATGATAATGGTGTTAATTTAACTTGTGGGGTCAAAATTGTCAACACTTCCTTATAAAATCTCTTTTTAGAATGGCCCTTAACAAGGCCCCAAAGTTAGAAAATAAAGTGATTTATCAAAATAACCTTGAAGCTTACTAATCTTCCCCCTTTTTGCCTTTAATCCCTAGTCTTAGGGAATGCTTCAAGCTAAGGGTCTCATATAAGGACTATCTCAAAAAGGGAAACATTACAATCCTCCCTATCTAAAATTTTTTATCCTCAAGCAATTTTAGAAGCCAAAGAGTTGTCCCTATTTCCTTTGTAGTACATCTTTTTATTGAAATAATTTCCCATTCCGAAGAATCTCTAATTTGTATTCCTTGTTTGCAAAACACATACCTTGTGGCCTATCCCCATAGATTTGAGAGGCTAAATTCATCTTCCAAAAGACTTTCATAACTCCCAAAAACATGCCATGCTTGATTGTTGTGGGTATCGTACTCCAAAGTGTATGATGTGCCTCCAAAAATAATGTTCATGTTGTATCATAGAATTTCACCCTTGTGGAAGAGTTTCTCAGGGTCTCTCACTCCTATCTACAAGCGTTGGGACAACCTCAGGATATGGGTATCCTATAGTGAGGTTGAACCTCTAGGATTTTTATGAGGCTAGTTCCTCAGATGCTTCACTTTAGCTCTTATTTCCCATGCTAAAATCTACTACTGACTAAGGAAAAGGGATAGAAGGATAACATAAAAAGGAAATTTGAGATAAGGGAGGTGATGCACCAAATAGAGAGTGATCCATATAAGCATTAAATAAACATTAATTCAACATAAAATATTTATTGCTCACACAACCTCACAACTAGTTAATTTGCATAAGTGTTTCATAAACTAGGCTCACTAAACCATACATGAAGCAAAAAGGAATTTAAAAATCCACACCAAGCATCCATTAATGGTAGAAATAGCACAATTTCAAATTTGAAACTAACTTGAAAACACCTTAAAATAGGCCTAAGAGAGAAGGACAATGGACATGGAAGAACACTTCTTCATAAGGCCATCATGCACAAGCTTGTTAAACATAATTTTCAGGCAAGAGATAGGTAAAAATTGGTCTTTATTGCTTCAAAAGGTATTTCTTACAAATTTGGACAAGGTTTCTCCTTGTAAAATGAGGATATCATATTTTATGGGGGAGCTAATGGATATATATGAAAAAGAAGAAGAAGAAGAGAAGAGGCAAGCAAACATAATTCAATAAATGAGATCAAAACACCCTTCATGAATACTCACCCACATTTGGGTTAATTATAACTAATCCTTCTTCAAAAAATTAACCACCATAAGCTCCAATAGTATTTAAGCCCTCTCATTGGTTTAGAAACACACTAGAAGACAAGAACTTGTTGAGGATGATGATGTCCTGATTTACTAAAAAGGAAAAGTCTAGGAATGTCTTTTTAACGCTCGAACTACCTTTTCTAATCACCTAATCTTCATCTTTCACTTTCACGCCATCCTTCACTTGTCTTACATGTATAAGGACAAAATCCCCATAACTTTGAATCTGGACTGAGTCATGCTTCCTCTGAATTGAGTGGCTATTTTTCAAAGATGATGGCCATTGTGAAGGATGAGAGCCTCTCCATTAATTGTATACACCAGCTCTTGCTTTGAAACCTAGGCCAAATATTTTCTATAGATGAAAAACTAATCTAAGGACATTGGTTTTCCTATATCCATTTATGTTGATACAAGTCTATAGATTGGTAGCTTGTTTTGATCTTTTTAAATTCAAATAGATACGTATAGGGGTTCACATTTTGACATTTATGGGTCCATCATCAATTCTTTTAGACAACTTATTTCAGCCATTTTATTTGGATAATTTTCTTAGACCCTTCCCACACACAATTTGTCTAAAGGAATTTATGTCTCCAGACTTTATGAAAATTCCCCTTTTCGAAAGGGAGGTAACCTTTGGCTTTCTTGAAAGTGACCCCCTTTTTTATCCTTCAAAATTTTGAAAAAATCATCCTTTGAAAGAATTGAAAAGCACCCTTCAGCTTATCTGTTTGGACCTTTCAAAAAAAAGACCTTTTCAAAATTTTGAAAAGACCCCTCCAACTTTGTGAAAATGATCTTTCAAAAAAAATGTTTTGACCCTTTGTGAAGGAAAAGTACCTTCTGGAAAAGTTTAAAAGGTCCATTATGAAGGAAAATAACCTTTCAGATTCCTTTGAATGGACCCTTGGAATTTGAAAATGCTTTTGGACAATTAAAAAGGGTCCCCTTTTCCCTGAGAAAATATATCTTTCAAAACTTTGAAAAGAACCATTTTCCCTTTGGAAGTGCCCTTCAAAAAAATGCAAGAGATTTAGTATGTGGGCCAAAAATGGCCAATATTTATAGCAACTCACAAGGAAGCATGCCTACTATGCTTGAGAACCCAGACCACTTGCCTTGCCTAGTCTATTGGGCATGGAGTCATTAGCCTCTACAATTTAGTTGGTCTAAAATTGGATACAAGGCTAACCCTTTCTATAACTTCCTCTTGAAGCAACAAGGACAACAAGAATAAAAAAAACACTTTACCTAAGGCACTTAGGGAAGGGAAACATGCAACTAAAAAGATGTTCACAAGGCACTTAGGAGAAAATAAGAAAAACTATACATAATGTACAATATATACAATAGTTGCAAACTCTTCTAATGGTAAGGCTTTAGATGAATCCCATTGACTAGGATGGGTAGTAACTCTCCATCTAGCTGGGCCAGTAGAAAAGCATTATGTTGTTTGCATATATGGATCAAATAAGGACCACTCCACAAGCTATCAAATTTGGTATGGTTGCCTAACTTGGCCTTATTTAAATCCCACTTGAGGACTAGGTCCCCTTCCTTAAATTCCCTTACTATGGATCTCTTGTCAAAGGTTTTCTTAACCTGAGCTTGATGTGATTCTAGTGATTTCATTGTAAGGTCTCTCATTTCTTCAAGCTCCATGAGTTTTGCTAGTCTCACATTCATGGGCTCATCTTCCGTTAACTCTAGCTAATGGGCTATTTCTAATGCAGGTAGCTCTAGAGAAATGGGAAACTTGGCCTCCCTTTTGTATACTAAGACATATGGAGAATTTCCAATGGCAGCTTTAGGATTCACCCTGTTAGCCCAAAAGGTTATCTTTAGTTTGGTGTGCCATGCCCTTTAATTCTCTTTCATAGTTCTCCTAATGCTTCTCATCAAATTCTTATTTGTGGACTCAGCTAGTCCATTTATTTAAGGATAATAATAAAAGAGGTATTGAGGTAGATGCCCATCTTGAGAGCCCATTCACTTATTTTTAGACCAAGGAATGCCAATGCATTATCAAATATGATAGTGGATGGAACACCAAACCTGGCCATAACAATGTCATAAAAGTCTAGGACTGCACCTTCATTAGCTTCTTTCAATGCAATGACTTCCACCCACCTAATGAAGTAGTCAATTATAGTAATCACCATTTATGTCTTGCACTTGATGGAGGGTTGATCATTCCTATGAAATCTAGCCCCGATTACATGAAGGGTTGCTTTACCTGAATTGGGTTGAGAGGAAGGGTTGTTAATCTTTCCTTACCCACAAAGAAAGCACACTTTTGACACTTTCTTACCCATGCATACACATCTTTGAAGAGGTTGGGATATTAATAACCAGCCCTTATTATCTTTGTTTTTGTGGTTCTAGGTGCAAAATGACCTCCTGTAGGTCCATCATGGAATTACTCCAAAAGCTTGGTCACTTGGTCATTATCTATGTACCTTAGGAGCACTCTATTGAGGTATTTTTTGAATAAAACCCCATAAACCAATGCATAATGTATGGATTTAAGTCTAAAATACCTTTTTTTACCTTGTGCATACCCTAAGGGCACTCACCTATTATCAAGAAACATGTCATATCCTAGAGCCAACTAGTGTGAGGTTGAGATGCATTTATTTGTGGGTTATCTTGTGTTACCAAGATGACCTCTTTGTATTCATGAAGGTCATCAACCATATGTTCACACAAGCCTTTACCTCTTATTAGATTAGTGACCTTGATCTCCACATCATACTCCATAACCTTGGTAATCTAACCAGCTCTCTTTTTGTTCAAGTCTTTGTTAAGAAGGAAGTCTCTCACTTTAAGATGAGACACCATAAGATAGATTTTACTATTTGAGAACATTAGCCTAAACTTTATAAGGCTTCTTACTACTGCAAAGACTTGATTTTCGACAAAATTATACCTCACCTCATAGCCCTAAAGCCCCTGACTAAAAAATGCTATTGGCTGCTCAATTCCCTCACCATTCTTTTACATCAACATAGTTGATATATTATCAATATTGGCAAAAGCATACAATATGAAATCCATTGAGAAATCAAGATTCATGAGTGTGGGTACTTGGGTAATGGATTGCTTGATAGCCTCAAATGTTGATTTACCTTCATTTGACTAAGTGAACACTTGGTTCTTCTTCAGCATAGCAGTGATGGGCTTGACCAAGTCTACAAAACCAAGTATAGACCTTCTCAAAAAGTTTATTTTCCCAAGGAAACTTTGGAGTCCCTTCTTACTCTTGAGTAAGGATAAGGCCAAGATGACACTTATTCTATCAGGATCAATAGTTAATCCTTATTTTGAGATAATGTGTCCCTAGAGTTTACCCTCATGAATAATAATAAACACATTTCTTGGGATTCAAAAAGAACCCATACTCTCTACATCTCTCAAAGATCAATCTCAGGTGGTCTATGTATTCATTAGCATTCTTGGAGAAAACTATGATATCATCCAAGTATACCAGAACTATTTGATTTAATAGCCCTTAGAAATCCATGTCCATTACTCTTTAAAAAGTGGCCCTAACATTTGATAACCTAAAAGGCATATTTTGGTATGCATATGTGCCCCATTTGGTGGTGAAGGTAGTCTTCAATTGATCTTCTTCCCTTACCAGTACCTAGTTTTATCCTAAGTACCCATCCAAAAGAGAGAAGCATTCTGAACTAGCAACCATTTGAAGGAGTTGCTCCATGGATGGTAATGGGTAGTGATCTTTCAAAGAGACCCTATTCAAGTCTCTAAAGTCAACACACAATCATATTTCACCATTATTCTTCCTCATAGGTACTAGTTTGGTTATCCATGAGGAGTGTTTGATGGGAAAAATGATATTGGATTGAATCAATTTAGTCAATTCTTTCCTCATTAGCTCTTTAATTTTTGGATTGGTAGGCCTTTGCTTTTGCCTCACAAGCTTAGCATTGGCCTCCAATTCTATAGTATGCTAGGCTAAATCTAGATCAAAACCCCTCAGATAACTATCCTCCCAAGCAAAGATATCTAAAAATTCTTTACAATGTTTAATGAAAGCATGCATTTCAACCTTGCTACTTACCTTCCCAAGCTTGAGAAGTTTATCCTTGAAGATGAGGACTCTCTTGTAATTTTCCTCATCGGTTGACATTGCTGATTTGTCATTTCTCATATGGTCTCCCACATGGAAAAGACCTTTAAGGGTGACCATCCCTTTAGGAATTTTGTTAGACCTTAGTTGAATAATTTGATCCTCATACTAATGTTGAATTTTACCCTAGTTTATTAAGTAAAACTCTGCTTCATGTTGTAAGAAACAAGAAATTTATTGGTCATTTTTGAAGACCTACTAGTTGGCTTCATTAGCTAGTACTGATGGCCTCACCACCACCCTGACATGTGGCTAAACCTTGGCCTCTTTTAGCTTACTTAGAATATCAAATTGGGTTCCCACAGTTGCTAACCTATCAACCTGTTTATTCTAGTTCCTTGGCATAGCTTAAATGTTAAAGGCTTAAAAATATTCAAGAAAATCCCACACTATTTTTGTAGGACCTCATCAAATTATTCTTTGTAATGTTCAAGCTCCTGACTTGGTTCACTATAAGCTCACTATCTCCATATGCTTTCAACTACTTGATTCCCCTCTTACTGGTTCATTGGAGGCCGTGGATTAGGCCTTCATATTCTATTGCATTAGAGGAGCAATTGAAATGGAACCTTTAATAAGAGAAAAACTTACCATCTAAAGAGGAAACTAGCATTGCCCCTAGACCTACTCCATTTTTACTCCTTGAACCATCAAAGAATAACTTCTACATATCATTAAGGTCTTCTTTAGGTCTAATGAGGGAAGGCATGAGTTGATTTTCTTCATGTAGCAAATAGACACTCATGTCTTTTTTCTCAACACCTTCCAAAGGGTTGAGAAATTGATTATCCCCCCATAGCTCATCCAAGAACAAATATAGAATCTCCTTAGGATAAGTATTCAGTTCTTAACCAATTTTAAACTCATCCTCATCAATGATAGTATAATTGAGGTTTATGTTATCTGGTTGATGGGGCTCAATGTGAAATTGTGACATGGGCTCAGCCTTGATTTATACCTTCATTTCATACCTCATTTTGAATGCCATGTATGACCAATCTTCTGAGAGATAGCCTCTTATCTTTTTTTTTGAATTCTCGAGAAAGGCATAATACAAAGTGAGGAGTTACATCAAGGATCAGTACATCTTGAATCATTGAGACACTAAGACAAGCATGCAGGGTCATATTTAAATCTTTGATGATACTAGATGGCTTTGTGGAAGAAGTGTCAAGCTAAAAAAATCCCTTGGTATGTGGCTCATATTTGAGGTTTAGCCGAATAGATATGGACTTTGGCATTATCAAAGTGCTTGCTCCACTATCTACCAAGAAATTATGCATCAAGGAATCACCAATGATTAATAAAATGTAAAAGGGAGGATGTTTGACCACATTGCTTGACCTTTCTCCCATAATACCTTTAGCTACATTAGGGAGGACCTCAGCTTCTTTGCTTGGTTGTTTACCTGCAGTTGTTATAACACCTATCTTGGACAAACCTTCTTGAAGGATATCCACTTGATCGGGCATGGAAAGCATGTGCCACATTGGTATACTCATGTTGGATTTATTCATTTGTTTAACAATGTTAATTGGTGTACAACAAACCTTTGTTTGTGTTTTGGGAGCCACTACTATTGTTTGTTGAATTTGTGAGCTTTGTAGAGGTGTCAAGACCTTTGAAGTGATAGCAGGCTCATTAGGCTTAGATAATGAAGGAGCGGTGGTAGGAAGTTCCTTGAATTCTCCTTGGTTGTCACCCATATTCCTTCTTTTAAATCTTATATTAACTGCCACTAGGACATGAGCTTGACTAGAGTTGGCCTGCTAATTGGATGCATAACACTCTTCTTGCTCACTGATGACCATTATAACATCTAGCTATTTTGGTACCTGATTTGATCCTCATCCTTATGGAGACTATTCTAGCTTTTTCATCATGGGAGTCTCCATTATTTGAGCCATTAAGGCTTGATTTTATCCCTAAGCAATAACTTACTACCATTGGTCAATGAATGCCTGGTTAGAACCATTAGTTGGGACAATGGATTGCCCAAAAGACTAATTCTAAGGCATTATCCCTTTAGCCTCTTGAGCCATATTGTTTTGATTAGGAACTAAGGAATTGGAAGAGGTTGCATCATTTGGATTATAGTTCTTTTGTCTAGCATAGTTAGGCTACCCTTGTCCTTTACCTTGTCCTTAGAAATTTAGTTTATAAGGTGGCCTATTTGCTTGATAAGATTGTTGTTGAGGCTAATATGGATCTTGATAAGGTTTATTGACTTAAGCTTGCCTTTTTACATTTACTACATCATTTTTCAAGGATTGGAGCATGCTTTTAAGTTCTAAGTAGTTTTTTTGCTCTTGGGAATCACTCAATCTGCTAGTAAAGGCCTTTCTTGCTTAGGTGAAGGTATAGTAGCAATTGTTGGAGTTGGAAGAATAAAATCAAGTGGGAGAACAATTGAAGGAGGTTGTCTGATCTCAAGGAAAAGAGGCTTTGGGAGCCTAGGAGTAAGCTTACTGGCCTGAACTAGATAATTTTCAGCTTTGATAGCCACCTCATAAGCATCTTGTAATATATCTCCTCCCATGGATTGGATCATTACTGATATGTCATTGTTTAAAGTCTTTAAATAGTACAATAATTCAAATTTAGGGGATGGTCTAACAATGGCTGGAATTCTATCCCAAGATTTTTAGAATCTTGTGTTGAAGTCTTGCATAACTTCATGAGGAGCTCTCTTGATTATGGTCAACTATTCTGCTTGTGACAAATGATCACACTTGTCTAAAAATCTCTTGCATAAGACTATTCTTAGTTTATCCCATGATTGAATAGAGTTAAGATCTAAACCTCTATACCAATCTAAAGCCTTTCCCTTAAAGGATACAACCAATAGTCTGATAGCTACATTTTCTACTATGACATTATGGATATTGCAAAAATTGGCTATATATGTGATGTGTTCAATAAGAGTTATGGCTTGGTCTACTATGAAATATGGGATGCTTTTAAGGGTTGTTACTGGCATAGGATCATATTGTGGAAAATTCAAAGGACTTTGGCCACTGAAACCTACAAAATCTCTTTGGAAAATCATGGTAGCAAGAGGGATTAACAAGGATCTTCTTGCATAGGTATACCTCACAACTAGTTTAGGAAAATAGTTTCTTACATATGGGTGAGTATGGGAAAACCTTAACCTTCTTACTAAATTTAAAGGTAATTCAAAAAATTCAAAAAGAATACCTATAGAATCTGATCTTCTAGTCACCTTTGGCATGAAAGATAGCTACTGTTCTACCACTAGATTTTTTAGTGTTCTTTGAAGTCACCAGATATTGAAAGATGAAAGCTAAAACCACTACAAATTGATAAAACCATCATCAAACTTAACCAATCTTCTTCAAAATTCATCCCACTGGGTGTGTCATAAACTATTGTAGGATAAAATTGTACCCTTATGGGATATTTTTTTAGGCTCTCTCACTCCTAGCTACAAGCGTTGGGACAACCTCAGGCTATAGGTATCTTATAGTGAGGTTGAACCTCTAGGTTTTTTGTGAGGCTAGTTCCTTATATGCTTAACTTCAGCTCTTATTTCTCATGCTAAAATCTACTACTGACTAAGGAAAAGGGATAGGAAGATAACATAAAAAGTAAATTTGAGCTAAGGGAGGTGATGTACCAAATAGAGAGTGATTGAAATAAACACTAATTTAGCATAAGATAACTCTTGCTCACACAACTTTACAACTAGTTAATTTACATAAGTGTTTCATAACTAGGCTCACTAAACCATACGTGAAGCAAAGAGGAATTTCAAAATCCACACCAAGAATCCATTAATGGTAGAAAGAGCTCAAGTTTAGACCTGAAAATAACTTGAAAAAACCTAAAAATAGGCAATAAAGAATGACAATGGACATGGAAGAACACTTATTCACAAGGCCATCATGCACAAGCTTGCTAAACACAATTTTCAAGCAAGAGATAGGTAAAAATTGATCTTTATTGCTTCAAAAGGTCTTTCTTAAAAAATTTGATAGGGTTTCTCCTTGTCAAATGAGGATATCATATTTTATGGGGGAGCCAATGGAGATATATGAAAAAGGGGAAGAAGAAGAAGAAGAGAAGAGGGAAGCAAATAGAATTCAGTAAATGAGATCTAACCACCCTCCATGAATTTTCACCCACATTTGGGTTAATTAGAAATAATCCTTCTTCAACAAATTAACCACTATTAGCTCCAATAGTATTCAAGCCCTCTCATTGGTTGAGAAACACACTAGAATACAAGAACTTGTTGAATATGATGATGTCATGATCCACTAAAAAGGAAAAGTCCAAGAATGTCTTTAATGTTTAAGGTCCTTTTCTAATCACCTGATCATTATATTTCACTTCCACACCATCTTTCACTTGTCTTACATGTATAAGGAAAAAATACCCATAACTTTGAATCTGGATTGAGTCATGCTACCTCTGAATTGAGTGACTATTTGTTGGAGATGATGGCCATGTCAAAGGATGAAAGCCTCTCCATTAATTATATACACCATCTCCTACTTTGAAACTTGGGCCAAATCTTTTATATAGATGGAAAACCAATCTAAGGACATTAGTTTTCCTATATCCATTTTTGTTGATAGAAGTCTATAGATTATGTAGCTTCTATTGATATTTTTAAATACCAGTAGATACTTACAGGGGTTCAAATTTTGATGTTTGTGGGCCCATCATCAATTCCTTTAGACAACTTGTTTTGACCATTTTCTTTAGACAATTTGCTTAGACCCTTCCCATGGATAATTTATCTAAAGGAATTCATGTTTTCAAACTTTATGAAAATGCCATTTTCCGAAGGGAGGTACCCTTCAATGTTCTCTAAAGTGACCCATTTTTTAATCCTTCAAAATTTTGAAAAAAGCACCCTTCAGAAGAATTGAAAAACACCCTTTGGCTTATCTGTTTGGACCTTTTAGAAAGAAGACCCCTTTAAAATTTTGAAAAGACCCCTCCAACTTTGTGAAAATGATCCTTCAAAAAGATTTTTTATCCCCTTGTCAAGGAAAATTACATTTTGAAAAAATTGAAAAGGTCCATTGCGAAGGAAAAGTACCTTTCAAATTCCTTTGAATGGACAGTTGGAATTTGAAACTGCCTTCGGCCTCTTTGAAATAGTCTTTCAAAAAAATTGAAAAGGGTTCCCTTTTCCCTGAGAAAAGATATTTTTCAAAACTTTGAAAAGAACCATTTTCCCTTTGGAAGTGCCTTTCAAAAAAATGTAAGAGATTTAGTATGTGGGCCAAAAATGGCCAATAGTTCACCAATCTAAAATTAATCAAAAAACCTATACCACATACCTTGAAAGATTTGAGTGCTTATGTACAATTTTTCTTGTGTGAGTCTTCTACCACTCCCTTCATGCATAAGAAATATGTAGCCTTGATCAAGGAAAAGCCTATGCCTCTCCTCTACATAGAATTTTACCTTCTTTATTACATTATACCAAAAGTATGCTTTCCCATATGCATTTCTAGATTGTACCCTTGGTTGTATTTTACCAAAAAATTCAAAATTTTGGCCTTTTATATGGTACTATAGTTGATCAATAAAAATCAGAATTCATCATGAGGTCATTTTCTTAATGCATCTTGGTAATAATTTTCCCCAAAGTGGGCTATAAAATGACCATAAATTGCCAATTTTTCCCTTCCATATGTGGTTGAACTTGCCCTTCTACCTCAAAAATAGGAAACAAATAATTTTAGACTTCTTACCACCTTTTCCTATTCGTTATTTTGGCTATCATGTGGATAATAAATAGTTTTTGATGTTTTCAATGTCCCATAGGTAAGTCCCTCCATGTTCATCCTTATTTTTCAAGGAAGAGGATTTTCCTTTTGTACCATTGGTATCTTTTGTACAATTGCTAAACACCCTACTTATTTCAATATTTATGGGGTGTCCTCTTCTTCCCCATGCCTCACTATTTGCTTTTGTGCAAGAGGGAATAGGGTGATTTTCTAAGCATGTTTTGAGTTTTCATTGACACTCCATTCCTTTCCCATCTCTCTCAAATAAATTATGGCAATAATGACAATTTGCAATGCTTACCAATTGTTTGAGAGAAGGCTCAAAATTTGGATGAAGGGGTTGTGTTTTATGTCTAGGGGCATACTTCTCTTTCACACTCTTCATGCTCATGATACAACCCCCTAATAATTTATTGGCCTTGGATTTGGGGGCCTCTCCACCCCTTAGATCATGCAAAACAACCTCTTTACCTTTTATTTTGAATTTAAGCTCCATAGTTTGGTAATTTTGTGTATATTCCCCAAGTGAATACAACCATTGAATACTAAGGACCATATTAGTCTCTGTTATTCCCAGAGACATAAAAATCATCCTCAATCACATGTTTTTCCAAAGTGAGGCTAAGCTTTAGAATCTTGGTTGTATAAAGGATGTTGAATACATCCACTACTGTAACTCTAAAACCCTTAAACTCCACTGATTATAATCTATAAGATGTTACCAATCCCATATCAATGAAATTATGAGTTATCCAACTATCAATAAGTATAGTAATAAGTGTAAATTTTAATGAGCCCTTAACTCTAAATGGGTAGTATCTAGGAGCCCCAAAAATTGATGCCAAAGTGCAACTCATTTACTCCTCCCCTTCTATTTCTAAAGTGTGTTCCTCATAGTTGGTTGTCCCAACTTCTTCCTTCTCATTTTCCTCATAAACAATAACTTCAATGTAGTGAACCTATCCTTTGCCATGATAAGTGTGGCCTTTTTCCCAAGGTTCCTTGCATGTGAAGCAAAGACCTTTCCTATTTAGCTCATTATTTACATCAAATCTACTTCATAGTAGTTCCTTATTCTATCCCAAACCTATTTGGTTTGGTCTAATCAAAGGGCCCACATGGTTGCCCTTAGGTGGCCCTAAAAATCTACCCTTAGGTTGTCACCTCTTTGTTGCCTAGTAGGTGGGGAAAAAATACCCTTTAGCTATCCCAAAAGTGTAAATCTACCCCTCATAGTAGAAGACTCCAAATTGTAGGCCTTCTAAATGGCCTCCCTCAATGTAGGTGGATCAAAAGCCTTGACTAATCCCCTTAGGGAGTCAATCAAGACCTTTATGATTAGAACCACAAATATCCTATCTTAAATATCAATCACCATGACTAAAAGTCTTTGAAGCTCTATAACACAATCATCTACTAAAGTCATCTACCTCAATTAAGCTAAATCATGAAAGTGAAGCTCAGGATCCACTCTATCGAATCTCTCAATCAATCACCTACTAAACTCCTCGTAGGAGTATATGTGTTAATATCCCTATGTGATAAAACCATGATACCACCAATCGTGGGATGCTCCCTCTAAATGTAAGGTGGTAAACTAGATGACCTCTCCCTCTGCCATCGATTGAAATGAAAATAAGGTATCCACCTTATGAATCTAGGACCTAGCTGAACTCCTTTATAACCCATCAAAGAGATAACTTCCCTAATGCATGTTATAGATCTCCATGGTTTCCTCTTTACCTCTAATATATCTTGGGCCCCACTTGTCCCTGTTTCTAAGCTAAAAACTTAGAAAATGTCATAGCCCCCTAACTATATCAAACAACGTAACATACTAATCCATATCTCTTTCTAACTCTTTGAGGGGGTTGAATAACCACTCCCTCACTGATGTGGGCTCCTCTTTCAGAATAAATATAGGCTATGTGGACCTATGTGTGGATACTCCATTACCCAAAGAGGGTGTATGTGAACTTAGCCTGCTCTCTGAGGTACCACTATCTCCATTGAGTGGCTTTAAGCCACCCATCTCACTAAGGGAATGAATAAATCCCTCTATCATAGTTATCATCTTCTCCTAAATTTGAGAATACTTATCAAACCTCTCCTCACCCATCCCATCTCTCCTCTCACCCTTTATTTCCTAGTGTTCCATGTCACTTATATCTCAGTCCTACTTGGGTGAACCAACTAGTGGATGCTCTGCTTCCCTCTTGTTACTCCTCAAATAATACTTAACCTCTTTGTTGCCACTCATGTATCAAAACTTTGACCCATATGAAAGTCAAGATATGGCTTTGATACCACTATAATGTCCCCCTAATTGGGAAAATCATGATAAAAGAGGGTTTCCCAACAAAACCCTTAATCAAATCCAAACAAACTAATTTCTCAAAATTAAAATAAGTAAACCCTAGCTGAAATATAGATGCTCAAAACACCACATATATAACAAACCCTAGGTGTCAATGTTTGCACAATTAATTACAAAGTATATGAAGCATAATCATTGAATTTTTCACCTTACCACAAACATTTCATGCATAAACCTTGAATTTTATTCTTGATAAATACCTTTGTATGACTGAGGAAGGATGCATGTACCTTGGAAAATACCCTTGCCAAAAATCTGCTTTTCCTCCTGATAGTTTAGCTATGTTTTCTTTATAATAAAAGCCCTCAAACCTTTGCAAAAACTCACCAAAAATATGATAAAATATAGGAATATTTTAGAATGAAATATTTCTAATTTTTGGCCCTCTTATATCCTCCAAAAACCCTTCAAAACAATTTACCCATATGTAGAAAATTACTATGTTAAATAAATCAGATTTCTCCTTTAAATTCACTCACATATGATGTCAAGGGACCTTGAAAAATATGTTAAAAATACTCAAATAATTATAATATTATTTTTGCACTTTTTAGGACCTAATAACACCCTATAAAACTCAAAAAATTCTCCTTAAGTGAATTGTCTCACTCATAAAATAATAGCAAAAATTTTAGTATGAAACCTTAGTATTTTTCCTTCCAAAACCCTATGATAATTTGCCAAAAAAATCAAAAAATAAAGAGCCAAAATTATCTTGCCAAATGGAGTCTAAAAACCCTCTTCTTTTCTCAATTCTTCTTCCCAATTGATTATCCCTACTCAAAAAAATAGGGAATAAATTTTAGAATATTCAACTCACCCAAAATCTTTATGAATAGCCTCCCAATGTCTCATAAGGCAAGTCGCCAAAGCTGAAAAGGTACTATAGAATATTAGTAATATTTTATTCACTACTATCACTTCAAATCCATCTCAAACCCTCAAAAACCACTCTCCAATCAAGTCACCCTAGCTATAAAATTTCATGAAAGCATTTGCAATCCTCTTTGGCCTCTAATGACCCCTCCAAGTGGTTTGCCTAGATCCCTAGGCAAGAAGCCACCCCTTGGTAAGGTCTTACACAACACGAACAATCTCCTAAGATGATTTTTTCCTCTTCAAACCTATGAAATTACCAAAAACCTATTTTCAATAGAAGTAAAAATATTTCCTCAATGAAGGTGGTGTCTAAAAACAACTTTATATGATCCACTTGCATGAATACATGTAATTTAAAGCTCACTCAAAACCCTTAAATAGAGTTTCCCAAGTATAAGAAATGGAGGTTTTCATCCCCAAACCTATGGCACTTCTTAGAGTTTTTCAACCTCAAGAGGTGGAAACGAAGATTTACATACTTGATTAAATTTTCCAAAATTGATATTCAACCTAACCTTTCCAAAAGAGCTTCTCTTCCTTTTTATATTCTTCCTCCAATTATGGCACCCAAAATAGAGAGGAAGGGTTACTTTTAGTTTTAATAAAAAGATATATGATAAGCTTCCTTATAAAATCATTTTTTAGAATGACCCTTAAAAAACTCCCAAATTTAGATAATAAAGTGCTTTATCAAAATAAACTTGAAGCTTACTTATGTTCCCCCTTTTTTCCTTTAAATCCTTAGCCCTAGGGAATGCTTCAAGCTAAGGGTCTCATCCAAGGACTAGCTCAAAAAGAGGAACATTACATACTCCTAGGGTTTCATGTATTTATGGTTAGTTATATATCTTGGATGAATTCAACATGATATCAGTGCTTTGCTAATAATCACTTCTACCATTTCAAATTCTTGGTGAGTCTATTCCATTGCATGTATTTATATTTTTTGTTTTTCATTAGTCATTTTTAAGGGTTTACTGGGATTTTCTCAACATCTTTAGAAATATGTGTGGAAATGGCTTAGATTAGAAAATTGATTCTAGATTCTTCATGGAATTTTTGAGTTATATAATGGGTCTTTTCTAGTTTTGGGAGTTCTCATATAAATTTTCCATTTTTAGAGGTTTTATATGTAGATTTATCATCTTTTGCACACTTGGACAATTTTCAAGCCTCATAGACCCTTTACTAGAATTTTATGTAGAGCTTAGTACTCCACTCTTGGATCTATGTAGCTCTCACTACCCTCCAATCACATCCCCGTGGCATTAATTTTATAGTTTTTTAGGGCTTGCCATATGATTATATTCTATTGGCTCTCTACAAGTGTGGTACATTATTGAAGTCTCATTCTAGTTTATTGATCAAATCCACATGATCTTGGAACCTCTGTTGTTAGACATCATTATTTAAACTAAGTCTCATGACCAATATATAGGGTTTTTATTCTATAAATGCATTTAAGGAGGAAACATAATACATAGACGACACCTTCATATACATGTCTATAGTGTTCCAGAACATCACAACATAGTTTTTTAGGTCATATCATGACCTCTCTATAGAATACGTAGTTATGGAGCATACCTATGTGGGTTGAATTCCTTGGCTCACTCCAAATGAAGTCTCCTTTTAATGTCCTCAATAGGTTGACATTTTTTTGGGCTAGTCTAAGCATATTATGGCTTGATGTTTGGCAGATTTCACTAATCATTGTAGTCTAAAACCTTTGGTCCTGACCCTCACATCAACTTCCATTGATAGTTAACCCATTTTTATTTTTCTTCCTCAAATGGTGCCACAAACCCTCCTTCAAAAATTTTATGTTGATCACATCAAATGGTAAATTTTTTTTATCTAAATCATTTTCCTTTTGAAATTGGTGGTTTTAAATTGCCACATCAGGAGAAAATTTGTGGCATACCCTTTTGCATTATTTTTTTAAATTTTAAAATCTCACCTTTTTAAAAAAAATGAATTTTTCATTAAAAAAATAAATATATCTTTGTGAGTGTAAAGTTTTTTCAAAAGTGGGGCATGGTCCTTTTATTATTTTTTCATAAAACAATATTATTGTATTGGGGGCATAGATGATTTTTTGATTGTTTTTTATTATAAACAATATATTATAATTGGGAGATATGTGAGAGACATAAGGAAATTTTATAATTTTTTTGCTTGATCATCCTCATACACCTAACAAAGACAGAGGGTGAGGTTTAGTTTGGAAAGTGGTTAAACCCCCTCATACGCTAACCAACTTTATTCTCCTTCTCTCTTTGCTTATTCATTGTTCGTTGTTTGCTTACTCACTTATACTCCTCACAAACACATTTTTGGTGGAAACCGATGTCCATTAGGGAGAGGGGGCATTGTTTGGATAAAATTAGTGAATTTTGGGCAATTCAAAGGTCCACGTAGGCTCTAAATTATGTTTGGTATCGGTGGTAGTCCCTTTAACCCTACCTTGTACTACACCAGGGAAGGTGCTAAGGGCTCTACCCCCAAACCCCACAGGGGGATTTTTACCTTAACCTCGCTAGGGGTTTTTTCCCTAGACCCTCACATTATGGCCCCTTGTTTATTACTTCTAGTGTAATTTTTTCCGCCAAAGGGTGAGGTCCAATCTGATAGGTGATTAGATCCCCTCACAACAACAATTTATATGTCTTTTTTATATTTGTACATGAATCCATTATCGATATATTTTTAAGTCCTCTTATTTTCCACTGTACTTTTTAAATTATGGTGTCAACTACACAAATTTCTCACATTTGGATGAATTGTCATTTATATTTTATGTCCATTCTTGAGATGTGCATTGGAACTTATGAACTATTTGCTATTACATGTTTGGATGTATTGTCAATTGAATCCATAATTCATACATTGGAATGTGTTATATTACTTTAAAACATATAGGGGTTCATTATCGATTATTTTGAAGGGGTTGTTTTTGGCCCTACTTTCTCTCTTATGTACACACTCAATTTACATGACTTATGTGCCACTTTGGTGTCATTTCCATAGATGTAATGTGCCCATTCCTATGTAGGAGGGCTAGGAGGCCCAATTTAGTCTTAGCCTTGATCATATCTAAGAGGCTAGAGACATTGGGGGTTATTAGGTATGGAATTTCATTAACACCTTCATTTTATGTTATAATTCATCATTAACTTAAGTGATGGGTGAAAAGGTGGTACTTTATGTTTTATTCTTTCATTGGGTCAACTTAAGTGTTCTTTTCTAGCATGGGCACAATAAAGTCACTTAAGTTATCTATGTACATGGTAATTTCCAAAAAGGGGATGATTAGGGTTTTTTTTGGGGGGAATGATTATATATATCCCCTTGTGGTCATTTTTGAGCATTCATACACTTAATCATTTTTGTCTACTACTACTTTCAATATTTTACATATGGAGGTCAAATTTTATAGGATCCCTAGCTTCGGTGGTGAGATATCCACTCCTAACTAGAAGAACATTCTTCGGATAGGGTTTAAAACCCCTATCCCTAGCTTACTGATTCATTTTAATTTAGATTTGAATTTAGTTATTGCCATGATTGAATTGAATATATTTATGGAGTTGATTGTATAGTATTTCTAAGTGTTCATATTGCTAGCCATAGTATTTTGGGAGGACATTGTGCTATTTAAGAGGATAAAAAGTGCCATCCAAATCCAAAAAGAGTGAATGAAGGGGATCATGTGCTGAGGTAATCTAAATTAGACTCATGATAGTAAAGTGAAATGAATACTTGGCACAGATTGTGTCATGTCTAGTGGCCCAACTAGCAATAAAGAGTGGCATTCAGATTAGTAATCAAACCTACCTATATTAAGGTCAAAAATTATTGGTATTTAATATTATTTTAATTATATTTATAATGGTAATATAATAAAATGTTCTTCATATTATATTTAGTTATCATGCTACAACATCAAACTATTTGATATGATGTCTATACCATAAGTTTGAGATTTGTGTGGATAATTGAATGTACTGAGCTACAAACTTGTAACTTTTGACAAATGATTTTCATTATAATGTAAATGAAAAATTATATTGAATGTTCATGAATCAAACAAAAAACAAACTCTCCTACATTAGAAAAAATTAGAAAGCAAGTATAGTGAGTATGCTAGCAAACTATTTGACAAAATGTTAACATTCTAAATCTCATTAGAAATTAGAAGAATTTAATGAAATTTTTAGCAGGGAAAGTGAAAGATCTAAATGAGGAGTTTATGAAGAAAATATTTTTCAACATGGTGAAACAACAAGAGATAACCAATCTTTATTTGAGATAGCTCACATAGAATATGAATCACATCAAATCTAGGGATAATAGGGAAAAGGGTGAGAACAAAAATTTGGGGTAGAAATCCCTCATTCTTTTAACAACCCTTTAAGTATTTATGAGCCCTCTTTCTTGAAAGATTCTAAAGCATCACATACAGGGTAGCCAATAGATACACTTGATGAGGAGTCTTTTTGGACAAAATACCAAACTTTGAGTAAGGGTTTCAGAGATAATATGAAATTTCTAGATTATTATAGGATGAAGATTAGAAGCAAGCCCAAGAGAGATCATCACATGTTGGCACCTGAATTACAAAGGCATTTGGGGCAGATTTCTATTTTTCACTTTGATGGCTCTAAGAAGTGTGTTTCACAATCATGGGTACAAAAGCTAAAGACCTATTTTGATTTGAACCCAATGTGTGAGGAGGATGAAATTAAGTTTGTAATCCTATATATTGAGGGAGATGCACATGATCAGTGGAATCATGGATTAGTGATATAGGGGAACATGCACATTACCACATATATAGGGTTCACGTAGAGTTTAGACGATAGATTTGATAGGAGAGATTTAGATGGATTTTTCAAGGAGTTGACTCACTTGAGGTACACAGACTCCTTTGATGTCTACATTTCTAATTTTTAAAGACTTTTAGTGATGGTTCTAATAATTCAAAGATGAGGTTGACTTAATTATTCATAACAAGATTGATAGATACTTTGGTTGGAATCATGAAGTCATTTGAGCCTCCTTCATTACATGAGGCCATTAGGAGAGCTCAAGATTTGGAGTTGACTACTCAAAAATCTATATTTCCACCCATAGTTTAATATAGAGTGCCTTCACCTAAGCAGGATGATAGAAGACAAAACTTGATTAGGAAGCCATTCATTTCACCAAAGCTTAGGGAGGAATTGAGGTGGAAGAAATTATGTTTTGATAGTCATCAACCTTGGACACGTGGACATAATTACTCTAGGAAGAGTAACACCCAATATATTGAGTTCTATGAGGATAGTGATGATGAGGGAGATGAGGTATTAGAACCTCATGATTTCTATGATGGTGATGGATTGGATAGTGTTGATTTTGAGACTACAAAGGAGACTTTTCCCACTAAGACCAAATCTACATTTTCAAGTACCCCTAGGTATAAGGCATTTAGGGTTTGAGGGGTCATGTAGGGATAGCAGTGGTGGTTTTTATTGACAATGAAGCCACCCACAATTTCATTGATACTACTTTGGTAGAGAGATGGGGCTTATAGATCGAAGATTTTAAGGTTTTTAACATGGTGGTAGCCAATGGTGATTCCTTGAGATGCACACAAAGGGTTCCATAGTTGAGCATCACTATGGGTAACTATAGAGTTACTGATGATTTCTATATTATTAGTATTAGAGAGACCAACATAGTGGTTATAGTGAAATGGTTTCACTCACTTGGTAATTTTTTGACTAACTTCCAAATGATGGAACTAAAGTTTATTTCTGAGGGTAAGATTGTGGTCTTGAGAGGATTATCTTAAGATGCACCCAAAGTGATCACATCTAAATGGATGGAGAGGACATTCAGGCATAATGATGTAGATTGGGTAATTTAGTGATTAGTTTCAACCAAGATTTCAGATGATGATAGGCCAAAGTATCATGTTGATGTCCAAGCCCTACTAGAGAAGCACAGTGTAGTTTTTAGTGATATACCTCCAGGTGTACCTCCTGATAGAGGGTTTAAGCATGTGATAGATCTTGAGGATAGAAAGCTCATGGTCACCAATCCTTACCATCACCCCAAATGGTTTAAGGATGAGATTGATAGGACCATACATGAGCTCCTAGATATGGGGCATATCAGGCCCATTTTTGGTCCCTTTGCTTCATCAGTTGTTTTGGTGAAGAAGGATGGAACCATGTGTATGTGTATAGATTAACGTGCCTTAAATAATAAAACCAATAAGAATAAGTATCATGTGCCTTGTATTAATGAGTTGATGGATGAGCTACATGGTGAAATCTATTTTTCCAAAATATATATGTGATAAGGATATTATCAAATCAAAGTCAGAGAGGGGGATGTGTAGAAGATAACTTTAAGATGCCACTACAGTCACTTTTAGTTTCTTGTGGTGCCTTTTGGTTTGTCAAATTTACCTGCTACATTTTAGTCTTGTATGAACCATGTGTTCAACCACCACCTACAAAAGTTTGTGTTGGTATTCTTTGATGACATCTTGTCTATAACAAGACATGGGATGATCACATGGGACACCTTGATGAGGTTTTGGGTATTTTGGAGGCTAGTTCACTATAAAAGAAGTCTTATAATTGTGAATTTAACATGACAGAGCTATTATGATTGGGTTATGTGATTGGAAGAGATGTAGTTGAAGTTATCAAGGAAAATATTTAGGCAATATTAGATTGGCCACCACTAAGGACTTTAACACACTTGAGAGGGTTTTTAGGTCTATGTACTTACTATAGGAAGTTTGTAAAGGACTTCTCTCCCTTGGTTGATCCATTGATAGAATTGACAAACAAGGGAGCTTTTTCTTGGTTAGATTTAACACATTAGGTTTTTTATCACCTTAAGGAGGTCATGAGTTCATATCCAGTTTTTGCACTACCAAACTTCACCTGACCATTTATACTCAAGTGTGATACATCAAGGGAGGGAATTGGAGTAGTACTTATGTAGGATATGCATCTCATTGCCTATTAGATTAAAATTTTGAGTCCTTTGGAGATGGGGTACTCAATTTATGATGAGGAGATGTTGGCCATTATGCATACATTGGTCAAATTTAGGCACTATCTTATGAGCAGTAGATTCATGGTTCGTACAAATCACAATAATTTGAGGTTTTTCTTGGGGTATAATAATATTAATGACCACCAATAGAGATGGGTGAATTTGGTATAGGATTATGACTTTGACATAGAGTACATAAAGGTAAGAATAATGTGGTAACTAATAGTTTATCTAGGAGACCTCCCTTGATTCTATGATTAATTATATGTTAGATATTGTAGTTGATTATAAGGCTCACACACTTGTTGAGTATTTTGAGAGTTAGTTTGCATGTGAGATCATGGATGACATTATCCAAGATGATAGATACAAAGTCTTGGATGACCTCATATACTATAAGGATAGGATTTTCCTTGTACTAGAGTCCAAGATGAAGGAGAAGATCCTTAAAGCAGTGCATGATACACCTTTAGTAGGACATCCTAGGTATTTTAAGACCTAAAAATACATAATATAAAGGTTCACTTGGAAAGGGTTAAAGTATGATGTCCTTAGCCATATTAGGGAGTGTTTGGTTTGTCAGTAAACTAAGGAAGATCATACTTTTCCTAAAGGACTTTTACAACCTCTTACTATCCTTGAGCAAAAATGGGAGAGCATATCTATGGAAGTTATTATAGACCTTCTCTTAGTACATGGGTATGATTTCATCTTTAAAGTGTTCAATTAGTTGATCAAGTATGCCCATTTATTTTATATGCCTTCTAGGTATACGGTAACGTAGGTAGCACAAACATTCTTCACATGTTTTTTTAGGCTTCATGGCTTGCCTAAGAACATCATCAGTGATTGGGATAGCCATTTCATGAGCACATTTTGGTAGGATATTTTCCAACTTATAGGTATGGATCTGACTCCTAGGATTAGTTATCAACCATAGATATATGGGTAGACAAAAATAGTCAATAGGTGGATAGAGGGTTGCTTGTGCAACTATGTAGTAATACATCAGTGGGCATGGATTAGATGGATACATTTGGGTGAGTATTATTATAATACCACCTATCAGATGATTAGTGGCATGGATCCATTTCACACATCATATGGATATGATGCTTCATCATTTTTGGATCTAGTATTATCATATAACTGAGCTCCCAAAGCTCATGATTGGTTAAAGGAGAATTAGGATATTCTAAAGGCCCTCAAGGAGAATCTACAAAAAGCACATAATAAATAGAATATTTATGCAAATAGACATAGGGTTAATAGGTCATTTGAATTAGGACATTTGTATTTTTTACATTTACAACCCTACATGCAATTCTCACTTAAGAAGAGCAGTGCTGAGAAATTGAAACCACAATTCTATAGGCCATATAAGATAGTTTAGAGGGTCAGGGAAATTATATATTAGTTAGAGCTTATAGAATAGAGTAGGATCCATAATGTCTTTCATGTTTCATGCCTCGAAAGGGCACTTGGATAACATATTGTACCTTATATAGACTTGCCACCTTTGGATGAGGAGGGAAAGCTAGTTTTAGAACCAGAGACTATCATTGAGGTGAGGTAGAGAAAGCTTAAGAATAGGGTAATTATAGAATATCTAATATGGTGGAAGGATTTACCACTTGAGGATGCTACTTGGGAGGGAGAGCAGATTTTACAACATCCTAGTTTGCATTTACTTGTGGTCAAACAAATTTTAGGAAGGGAGGAATGTAATGTCCCCATTCCTATGCAGGAGGCCTAGGAGGCTTAATTAAATCTTAGCCTTGATCATATCCAAGAGGCTAGAGACATTGGGGGTTATTGGGTATGGAATTTCATTACCACCTTCACTTTATGTCATAATTAGTCATTGACTTAAGTGATGGGTTAAAATGTGGTTCTTTATGTTTTATTCTTTCATTGGGTCAACTTAAGTTTTCTTTTCTAGCATGGACACAATAAAGTCACTTAAGTTATATTTATACACATGGAAATTTCCCAAAGTGATTAGGGTTCTTTTTGTGTAAAATGATTATATATATCCCCTTGTGGTCATTTTTTATCATTCATACACTTAATCATTTTTAACTAGTGTTACTTTCAGTCTTTTGCTTGTGGAGGTCAGATTTTGTAGGATCCCTAGCTTCAATGGTGAGAGATCCACTCCTTGATGGAAGAAATTTTTTTGGAGAGTGTTTCGAACCCCTATCCCTAGATTGTTGATTAATTTTGATTTAAATTTAGAGTTGCTGAAAGGAATTTTTTAATTATTGTTATGATTGAATTGATTATATTTATGGAGCTAACCATATAGTATTTCCAAGTGTTCATATTATTGGTCATAGTATTTTTGGAGGGCATTATGTTGTTTGAGAGGACAAAAAGTGCCATCAAAATATAGAAAGAGTGAAGGAATGGATTTTTGAGCTGAGGGAATCTCAAGTGGACTCACGATGGGAAAGTGAAATGAACGTCTGGTGCAGATTGTGTCATGTCTAGTGGCCCAGATGGAAATAAAGAGTGGCATTCAGATTAGTAATCAAACTTGCCTATATTGAGGTTATAAATTGTTGGTATTTAATATTAATATATTTTATTTATATCATAAATATAATATAATGTTCATCATATTCTATTTACTGATTATGGTGTAGTAGGGAACTATTTGATATAATGTATATATCATAAGTTTGAGATTTGTGTGGATAATTGAATGTGCTGAGCTGCAAACTTGTAAATATTTTCCAAATGCTTGTCATTATCATGTAAATTCAAAACTATATTTAATGTTCATGAATTAAACAACAAACAAACTCTCCTACATTAGAACAAATTAGAAAGCAAGAATAGTGAGCATGCTAGCAAACTATTTGATGAAATGTCAACATTCTAAATCTCATTAGAAATCAGAAAAATTCAAGGAAAATTTTAGTGGGGACATTTAAATAGATTAATCTCACATTTGTGGATACATTATCAATTGATCCTGATGTCCATTCACTGATTTTGCATTGTCACTTATGCAGTGTTTTTCTCATTACACTTTTTTTGTCTTTTCTCAATCATGTCGAGTCCACTTGAGAAATACTAGTTGATGAGGATGGTTGATTCTACACTAGTGATTCTTCTTGAAAATACCAATTATTTTTGTTTCCATGGTTACATGGAACACTTTCTCATAATAAATAATCATAATCCATTCCTATATGGATAGATTCCTACTCCCATTAATCATGTTTGGTACAATAAGTGGGATAACACTTGTGACAAGGCTCTTGGTACCTTACTATTGCATGTTTCTATGGATCTTCATTATCATGTGGGACATAAATAGTCCCCTACACTATTTAGAACATCCTATAGTCTCTTTTCATATATCTTGTTGAGATATATATCACTCCTCCTCCTCTACCTATAATCTCTTTAGATACTATTGTACTACCTCTTCCCATTATTATTTCTTATGATGGCACATGCATAGTAGACTATGATGTTCCTTCTTTCGAGCCACCACTATAGGATGAGATCATACCTGACCATATTTATCTTATTATATATTATACATATGTTCCTATTTAGGATGTTTCTCTTCCATAGCCTTCACAATATTTTACTTTGGAGAAGTCTACTATTTTCAGTGTGAGTATACCCATTGAGATCTTGATGACTCATATGTTCCTATAGATATTCATATTGCACATCTGTGTGCTTCATCTATAGTATCTTATTTATTTTTTAAGGGTGTTGATCTGATCTCTCATATTCACATGGACATTCTTCTAATGAATGTTCCATGTCATTCTTCTAATAAGTTCACTTTAGTGGCATTACATTTAGTTCTTGTGCATGATCTTGTCATATCAATGTCACACCTTGTTTTTGGACCTATTTTAGATATCTTCCAACTATTTCCTTCATCCTCTTTTATGGAATGGGTAGAGTTTTAGTGCATACCTCATGTTATTCCTTTGTCAAAAGAAAGAAAACATGTCTGATGCAGATGGAGCTTATATAGTCTTCAGGTACATGATCTCATCGACATTGGTCATTTTATGAGTTGTACTTGGAGTATGGAGTACTTTAACATCATCTTTCAGGGGGCTTCTAGATATCTCTTCTTCTTTTCTCTCTTTTGGGGGGAATTTTTTCCTATGGGTTTTCTTCTTTTATCCACTTTATGATAGTTGTTTTGTACATGAGTGCCTCATCAAGCCTAATTGTTAGGACCCATTTCTTTTTATCCACCTAAGCTTTGCTTATTGGTGGGGGGTTGGGGGTGGCGGGTGTTAGTGTAGGGTGTTTATTTTCCACTTTTTCTTCTTGTTTATTATTTCCTACACATGCCATATGGGTTATTCAACCTCACTTGGATTTTCTCTACACTTATGGAATATGATTGTTTAGGTGTACATTGTCATAAGATTTACATGTTTGACTCATTATTATCTATATGGAGTTACTCTTGACCTACTATTTTTGGGTATAAGAGTTACACTCTATTCTTAACACATTTGACCAACTTTCATGGGGGAGTTGCACATTTTACTCCCTATTTTTACATCTAAGATATTGAGCTATTCATGGTGTGTTGGACATTAACTCAAAAGATCATTTAATGCATTCATGTTTTTTACTTTACAATTTTTCCTCTCACCTAATCCTAGGGTTTCATGCATTTATGGCTAGTTAGATATCTTGGATGAATTTAACACTATCTCTTTATCCACCATTACCCCTCAAACTTGAAATATACACATCTCTCATATTAATCTTCTATCATAGCCTATCAATCAATGGCTCATCTTTCATTTATCATGTAGGCCGTGATGGACCTACTCTATCTTATCTAGTTGGTAAACTCATAGGATTCAGTCATTGTCCTCCATTTCCCTCATCATCACTATATATATATATATATATATATATATATATATATATATATATATATATCAATCATAGGGATATCACCCTATCCCTCATCACTTCTACCCTATCTCTCATCATCCCATCACCTTCATCATAGTTTTCACCACCTAATACTACCCTTTCATCTCCTCCATCATCCATAACTGGTACATCCACCTATATATGCCTCCTTTTCTAGAGTATCCTCTATGGTAACACCCTCAACACCCTTTATATCATCTATTAGTGTCCTTCATCTTTAGTATGGAAGAGTAAGCCTCATAGGATGCGTCTTCTCCCACCATACTCTATATGTATTTGTCACTCCTTTATCCACAACATATCTCATTTCATGAAAGGTTACAGGTTGTAATTGTATCTAGATAGCCTTTACTACCCTCAAGTCAATCCATATTTCCCATTATGATCACTCCTTATCCAACCATGAAAACATAAGAAGTCAAGTAGGCACATCATGATATATACCAAACTTCCTCAATACCTTATATGGTCTATATCTCTCAATAAAATACTTATGTCTCCCCATGATATAACATGGTATCATTGTAAATGATATAAATACCATGTCATCTATATAATCAAGATCTACCTCCCTATACAGTCTCTGTGTGATATCATGTGAATCTAATTCATCTATGGCTCTCCTATAATATGATAAATCCCCTATATGTCTCCTCTATCCACCTACTATAACATACTATCTTTAAGCAAAAATCTCCTCAACCCTTATACCTCAAAACTTCCCAATGGGTCTTTCTATGTTATGTGCTCCCATGCCTAAACTCTTAGTAACATAGAACAACCAATACTCACTCCATTCTTATACATCACTACATGTATCTCCCTATATAATTATGATAGTAAACACAAACCCCATGCAAACTCATCTACAAATTTTATCATGTCACCTACTACATCGGCTAAACTAGATGGAAAGAGCCTCCCACTCTTGTCATGCAGTAGTATGTTGTTGACAAGATCTATCATTTTTAGTGTCAAGCCATCTAGCTCCTCTAGTGCCATGTAGCCATCCAAGTCTATACCTAAATTAATCATATTAATCAAAACATCATAAAAAAACTCTCCAAAGATACTATTTCAAGGTATCTTGCCAATACAATATTCTCTCTTGTATCAAGATACGTAAAATATTCCACACATCCTCCAAGATAACCATCATCTCCCCCATCCGTAGATGAAATTTTTTGGTCTTACTATGCCATCTATATGATAATATTATTAGCAATGCCCTATCTACAGGAATCTTGATCATCTCTATAATGTATGATAACCCCACCACCTCAATAACCCCAACCTCATAATTAGTAAATCTGCTCATCAATTGTAATACCCCTGATCACCTCTCATGTGCTATAAGAATCATAAGTCTACTAAAAAAATCATAAATGACACATAATTAGTCTATTATTCACATCACATTATCAATAAATAATCATTGTTTATTTATCTATCATTCTAAATTAACACAATATCATCATTTCATAATTTATTATTCTTCTAATTATTCCATTCAACTCAATCCAGATAATTTTTCTAATATTTACCATGAATTCACTATTACTTTGCATGAATTTGCTGCCATTGTGATAGACTCACCATTATAATACTTTCAACACCCAAGGTAATGATTAAACTACACAAAACATGAATTCATTGCTCAAACTCATGAATTCACTACACACATGATGAATTCACTACTGCTAACAAAATCACCCTTTCACCTAGATGATTTCACAGATTTCATCATCAAAACCACCATAGGAAAAAGGAAAATTCATTTAGGCCACCTTTAACACGTATTTATGATAATAAATTTCAACTTTCACTAATTCAAGACATTACTTGCCACAGGCCCACACTCTGGTGGTCTCTAATGCTCCTTCAATTTCTCACCATGATGCCTATCGGCTAGAATATGGTTTATTTTCTAGCTCTCATTTCTTCAAATTCAGAGCACTATTCAAATCCTAGGTGGAAACTAGTAAAAATGAATTCAAATGAATTTTAATTCCCCCCACCCATATTTATTTACCCACTGTAATCATAATTTATCATCACACCCAATAATTTAATCCATTATTAGCCTATTTCACAAACCTATCATTGTATTACAAATAAATCAAGTAACTCAACCAAAAATCATTGTAATATAAATTTATCCCCTCCTAACTCATAACTTATCAATGAGATATATCCTTCTCACATCTACTTCCATGTAAGTATCTGTAAGGGGAAAATCTAAGGGTGCAACTTATCTTGAGAAATAGCATTTCTAACATACATTCCCTAACAACTATCTACTCAGGGCAAATCATTTTATACACACATAAAATCATGAAAGCATTTTATCAAGAATGGTAACTCCATTTATTATGATATCAATCACACCATGTTTTTATATCTATGTATACAATCCTCTTTCATCATTTATTCATTTTGAGTGATCATCCACACCCTTTCTCCTTGCATGATCTTTTAAGGGGGCATATGTTGACCACATTTTTTCCACTCTAATTTTCATTATTATTTGAAAAGGCATTGATTCTTTTAGTTGTAACACCCTTTTTCTCCTGTGCAGATTCTTGCTTGGTCTGAAAGAATTTTACATAATGGAGAAAGAGTCGGAGAAGTGACTACAAACAAAGAGGGTTAAATATTGACACATAAATTATGCCACATTTATTTTCATAATTGACTTCACTAAATATCAACACAGTCACTATTATTTTTTACTAACTCGCCATTCTAATTCTAGATTTTATCCTAAGTATATCATTTTACCTCCCAAATTCAAATAGTTAACTAATCTTAGTTAACTTATCCATTAATAATTAATCATGCACACATAATTATATAAAATCAATTGATCATTCTAATTTCCATGTCACCAAACCACATCCTCTATTCTCTCAACCAAGAGGTTGAGTTACCCAACCATTTCCCTAATTATCTCAAGCAAGTGTTGAGTCATCCAACCAAATCCTTGAAACATGCGACTACCATGATGAGTCATTTAACTACCTTGACACATTCCTAAGAATATTTTAAAATTACCAACCAACTTTCCTCATATTTTTCAACCATTTGAGGAATTGGTCTTCCCCACTTGGATGAGGACTCAAATCTAGCCATCTAAAAATCAATAGATTTAAAAATTCAAGATTAAATCTTATCATTTATTTCCCATGAGATAAGTCTATAAATTAACATTCTTTATCCATGATGAAACATCATCTATCATGTTATTTAATTGCTATCTAATTGCCAAATCAATCAGAAGGTTATCAAATTGCTATCAAATTACCAAATTAATCATCCACTTGAAATCATAATTTGTATGTCCTTATGCTAATGAATTTACCTTACATTGAATATTTGCATTAAGTAACCATATACCAAGATCACAAGAGCACAATAAAGTCATCAAAGGAGAATATCTTCACTTGGTTGGTAAGGCGAAGGTAAATATTATTTTATCTTTCCTTTGTTGAAGTTCAATATGAGGTTATATGTTAAGTTTAAAATAGAGAGTTTTATTGTTTGATTTCTAATTAGAATTTATGAATTTCACATATTATAGGACAAAATATTAATTTTAAAGATTTTTGGATGGTTTTCCTACTTTCTAGAAAAATATATAATTTTGGGGATAATTTTCATATTTTACTAAAACAAATTAGAAAAAAAGAATATTTAAAAAAAAATGGATGGTTTTTAATATTTTTAGTGTGTTTCAGTTTAAGTTTATTTATAAGATAATTACTTTTCCTTACTTCATTATAATGGATTTATGCCAAGACCTCCACACCCTTACGCAAGCCAATAATAACTTGTAATCATAAAATAATATGTTATTCTTTTAAGTATTTTTGATTCAGAAGGATATGTTAAAATTGTTGAAGAGAATATGAAAAATAAAAAAACAACTCTCACTATTTCTAACAAAGACACCGTCATTCACTCACTAAAATAAAAATGTAATATTAAAATTATGGATACCTATTTCATTGAGCCTAATCCATCATGTGACATGTTACATGTTCTTGGTTCTAGTACACATCCTATTGATGCACTATTAGACTGTGATATACCATATCATGAGTTGACTTTTGAATCTAATGCCCTTGTTGTTGTATGTATTGCAACCACCACTTCAAATCCACCTGCATATATGTTTATATTAATTAAGAAGCATCCAATTGGTTTTGGTTCTTGTAAACTCTATTCTATCAGTCATCTTGGTGGAGCTAATGGTAAAAATATTCAGGGAACTGTTTCCCACATATAGGTTGTTCACTATATTTTTCAGCATGATATTAGATATAGAGCATGTATTTCTTCACTGAGACCAATTTTTTCAAGTTCAAATCCTTTTTCTGTTTCACTCTTCATGAGGAAATAAATCAACACATAAATTCATATGCACATTTTCTTAGGCATGAAAGCCTTGAGATTGATTTTGTCATGCAATGAGAACCCTCTCACACTTTCAAATTCACATAGGCATGAGAATCCTAACTTTGATTCATATTTTTCCTTGTATGGCCCATTTATGCACATGGCATTAAATCATATAAAATCATCTTATTCAACCATATATTTCCATTTGGGATGGATTTTAGATCAGTTTTGATAGCATCATCAACACTCATTGCATGGACTCTACCGACATAGTTCCTTCAAATTTTAACTACATTGTCTACACACTTTTAATACTGCGTAGCAGTGTTCCAGTATTATGTAGAAAATATCATATTTATTTGGACCTTTTTTACACAATAATATACTTATTTGGAGTTAATCTAATGCATATAATGTCTCTTTTTATTGTTTGGAGCTTTTTGGGTTGTATTTTTTACTCCTATTGATCTATAAAATGCAATGGTGGGTTTGTTATTTTATCCTAGTCTACCTTTGTGTGTGTGCTTTTATTTCTTATGTGTTTCTCTGATTTCAAATTTTGCTTGCATTGTCTCTCCCATCACCAATAATTCCATCCTTGATAGTTTTTAGGCTTTTATGAGAATTTTTTAAATTTTTTGACCCCTAACTTGATTATGTTACCATATGGAATCCCTAACTTTTGTTAATTATTTAGTGTTCGATTGTTATATTCAAACCACTTGTACATATATTTTCATCCACTCCATCCATTCAACATTGTGTAGGGGTATGTGAGGTTATATTTGTTTTTATGAGTGTTATTTATATCTTCCTATTTTATCCTTGTAGTGACACATCCCAACATATACTTCTATAAATTCTTCAATTCAAAGAGTTCATTTGAAGAACTTTTTTATATTTTTGGCACCTCATTCATTAGATTATATTTGTGATGGATTCAACCCATCCAAAGAACCCCTCTTAAATGATGGATCAACCTATCCTCTTCCAAAATTATGTTATATTATTTATGTGTTGTAATTTTTCTTGGGGCACCTTATGGGGTATCTCAATACCTCCAATCACTTATGTTGTTTTACTAGTTTTTTTAGAGACCCTTGTAGTCTAATTTTTTTTCAAGTGAACTTTATTGTATATTGGTATATCAACAGGGTTAGTTGTCAGGATCTATTTTTAGAGGATTATTAGCCTTTTGGTTTCACTTAAGGGGGGTGTTTTTGCATTATTCTATATGCACTAATATTAAGTTAAAATAGTTTAACTTATATATATTATATGGACTGGTATTAAGTTAACTTAGTTTAGCTTCTATATTAGTACCTCATCAGACTTAGTTGTTAAAATCTATTTTAAGAGGATTCTTATCCTTCTTGTTGTGTATATACCTCCCTAAGTTTCACTTAAGAGTGGTGTAGGTCCATTATTATATATGCATTTATATTAAGTTAACATAGTTTAGCTTATCTATATTAAGTGTACTTGTCGCACTTCTCTAGGATTAGAACATGATAAGTGAACATTTAATGATACAAGCATTAAATTATACCACAATTAATCAATGCCACCTATATATAGACCAATAACATGTGCCTATTATGGGTCCAATAGGGAAAGGGGAGATTGCTCTTGCAAAATTTATAACTACTCATCTCTTTGTATATTGGTGTATGGTAGATGTAAGATGGATCATGGCATGACGAATCTTGATGTATTATAGAATAATATATTTTTATCCTTTGGTCATACCTTTTCAAAGTGTTTTATGTCTATTGGAGTGAGAACATTCTAAGGAGTTTCCTAGCCTTCATGTTCTTAGATTATTTCCCGCATGGTGATCAAAGTTATTTTTCAACACTTTTCCATTGAGATTTGTGTTTTTTTTTTTTTGTATTCCTGACCCTTCTCAAAGAATCCATGTGTACACAAGGGTCTTTCTCTCAATGAGATTATAAAAAATTTAATTAACAATAGGTTAAATTCACCTTTTATCTTCCTTAGGGAAAACAAACCATTCAAGGTGGGCTAGGGCTTTGGTTTTGGCAATGTGTCTAATCATTTTTTAAAGATGGTTCTTAATAAGTCACCATTTGGGTATCTCCAAATTTCCCATTTTTCATTGAATAAAATAGTTACTTTATTTATACTATATGAAAATAGATGTTACTTAGGGGTAATGCCAAAAAGTTCCTCAAGGTTGGATAGGGGAAAGCTAAGGGTTTGAGGAGGTATGTCATAATCAATGTGAACATACTATGTGTATCTTTCCCTTAGGGTTTCTAGACTACATGGCTTGAAAACATTAGCCATTATTTTATTCAATATCTAGGAAACTAAAGGATTTATCTATAATCTGGATAGGATTTCAAGTTTTTCTGCAAATGCCTTAGTATTAAGGCCTAAAACTAGAAAAAAGGGTTAACTCTATAAAACAAAAAAATCCTAACTAAAAAAGAGTTATGTCTAAAAACAATATGTAAACATATTAGATTCTCATGTGGTCAAAATAAGAATCTAAATCGATGTAAAAGACATGTTTTTTGTACTATTCCTCTTGATTTGGCTAACTTTCCTTTTTCTTCCCTTTTGCCCTATTTTGATTTTATTTGCCTCCCATTTGCTATGAAACATCTATAGTAACAATCACACATTCAAATATTTAGAATAATAAAGACACTTAAAACCACACCCAAATTTTTTTTGTGACCCTCCAATGAATTTATGAAACAAATTAAAATAAATAATTCGGTCCCCCCTATTAAACTTTGGGGCTCTTTTTTTGATTTGTGGTTGTGGATGATGTTAATCCTTAACATCATTGCATCATATGTTGTGCCAAGATAAAGCTTAATGGTTGAATCATAATTTACATTAGTTGGGCGTAATATATATTTTTTTTAATAAAATGAATGTTTACACATTAAATTAAGATAAATGTGTACAAAATTAAACTTTTTTTTAGAATAATAACACTAAAAATTAAGACAAAATTATTTTAAATTAAAATTCATTTTTTAAAAATTATAAAATTTAAAATTAATAAAAATGTCCATGTTTACCTTTAATTTATGTAGATACTAGAATATGGTCTTCATTACTTGACAAGGACAAGATTGACAAACATTTTTCATGCATGAATTGAGCACCCAAGCAAGGTACTAATTCACCATCCTTTCACTCTTGAATTCTATATTATGATTCTACCCTTATGTTATGTTGTCATACACATATAATAACTTCACTACCTATTTCAAGCCTTCTAAATATACTACACAGAGATCTTAAAACTCCCATAGTAGTCCACTTGTACATGGGTTAGTTTTGTCAATTACGGTCATTACTACAATTCAATAATGACCTAGCTGGTTAAAACCATCTCACTTCTAGTAATGGCTATTTTATAAAATCTAACCCATCTTAGGGTCATCCCATAATCCTAGTGTGTTAGTAGCATGATAAATTATTCAAATTCATCCATATATAAAAAAATAAAGACTTCATTTCAAATCCATTTGGCATCCATTTGGAATTTATTTGGCACTCATATATACACTATTGCACATTGAGAAAATTTACCCTATTCTTCACAATTTGCATACTATTCACTGAGACCAGTCACAAGCCAAATCTAAAGCATTCAAAAGATAAGTCAAAGAAAGCATTTTCAAGTACCAAGTCTAATAAGTTTTTACATTAAAATTAGAAAAGGAATAAAATTGCAAAATCACACTAATGGGGAGAACTATGTAGATTGATTCCCCTCCATGGAATATTAGATATGTCGGTAGTGGTCAATCATAAGACAAGGGTGATTGGGGTCAACACATCCCTTTATGATTCCCCAAATTTTGCATGTTTCTAGCCCTCATAAGTACATCTAGAGTTTTGAGGCAAAAGAGGTTGATTTATGGATATATGCAATTCATCAAGGTTTGGGTTTTTATTACTTGCACAACATGCCTAATTCATATAGGACTATGGTACCCCTTTTTTTCTCCACTTTTGTTTGTTTTTTTGGACTAGTTGGCCTCAACTCTCTTAATTTAATAAGGGGTCATCTCATTTTATGTTCCAAACCAACTCTTGAAATCCCCTCCACTGAGAAGACCAATTCCATTCAATAAAGTTAAATATAAAGTATAGAATAAAATCAGAGTTTTGTTAGTCTAATTTTCCTTTGACACCCTCTCTTACTTAGCTATCTCAAGTTTCTTTAGGGAGGGTCATCTAGGTTTGTGTGTTGAACCAGCCCATGAAACCCACTCTGTTATGATGATTAAGTCCATGCGAGAAAGTTTCATATAAGACACTAAGTTAAAAATGGATTATTGACAACTTAGTTTATGCTTGAGAAATATTGTTCAGATCCCAAGTTAGGTCTATTGTAGATGCATTTCAAATTTCTTAGTTTATAGACCAAATCAGGCTTTGCAATCCTAATTAGGTCTTTGAGGTTCATTTTTTGCCTTATCCTTTACTAATCTGACTTTTCTTTCTAATTAGGTCTTGTTGAGGTCAACATACCCCCATTTTTGAAAAATGAGGACCCTTGTGTCAAATTGTGTAAATTTGAACCTTAACAGTGAAAATTCACTTGATCAAAGTGTCATTAACATGTTTTCACATTATTTTAATTTGAAGATCATCCAAATATAATTGGGTTGGCTAATTTTTTCTCATGGTTCAGGTTTAATCCTGCCTAACATTGCTAAGGATCTTCTTATTTCAAGTTGCAGGTTTCATGGAACCCTCAACGAATGGATTATGCTTGGATTTTATAGTTTAATTCCTATTCAACATTTTACTATCCTTTAGTCTATAGGAATTCAAGATAAATCCATGTTTAAAGCTTCAAGAAATCCTCCCTCAAGGAACCCTAGCAAAGGTTGTTTTGGACCAAATTCAAAAATTGGTAGGAATAATTTTTGTGGGAACACTTTAAAATTGTCATGGACTTAAGTTTAATTTTTATACTAAGGCTTGGGTATGTTTTTAAACACAACTAAAAATTAGCCTAAAAACTATATACTTGGTCTCTTCATGCCCCGAGCCCATCGTTCCTTTTTATTTTTGTATGGTCTAGCTTTAATGTTCGTAGGGTCCCTTTTATTAAGTTCCTAGCTTGGTCTAAATTTATCATTTACATGGTCCCTCTCATCATAAAATTAAACTAGTTTCTTAACTACAAGGGGTAAGAATTTATTAATAAAGACCCAAAAATGGGGAAATTACAAGGCAATATCCTGCTCAACAAGTTGAGTTAACTTAAGGGACAAACTCAATGGGAGCATCTTGTGATCAGGAATATGCCATTGCGGCCCATACTTAGAGGCCCATTTAGCCAGGACGTCTGCAACTCCATTCCATTCCTGAGGAATGTGTTTGAAGTAAATCGACTCAAAGGTAGAACTTAGCTGAAGTATTTGCTGAACTACCCTAGCCAACTGCCAATCCACATTGTCAAACACCCATTTTCTCAGCAAGTTAACCACCACCTGTAAATCTGATTCACAGATAATGCTACTCCAGCCATGTTGACAACACATTTTCACTGCCTCAAGGATAGCCATGGCCTCCATGAGACTATTTATATGCTGGCCCTTATGAATAAAAAACATGAAAAAAAATTCCCCAGTGTTATTTCGCCCAATACGTCTGATTCCAGCATCGCCTAGATTCCCTCTTAAGGATCCATCAGTGTTGCCCTTGATGATCCCTTCCTCAAGCAGCATCTACTATCCCCCACATTCAACCAGTCGTGCTTGCTGCCTGGGCCCTCTCCTAGGACGTGTGGGAAGAGTGAGGGAGGATGCGGTAGGAAGAGTAGGGGAGAATTGGGCATAAATCATAGTATCTTCAGAATTCAAGTCTGCATCACTGTCACACTTGGCTTGGATGGTCTCTTAGAGAGCGTTGAGAATTTTCATCCATACAGCCCTGAGCTCAAGGTCGACATCTTGGAAGAGCCTTCTATTCCTCTCTATCCATAGGTTCTAAAGAATGAAGGTCGGCCCAATTGTCTAGGCAGTTTGCAGGATAGACACCTTGGAAGGAGGAGATCCAAGGCATTACCAGAATTCAACCAATGAAAAAACATGCCAATAGGAGATGCCCCAAACCTTCCACCATAGGTGCCATATCTTCTTAGCAAACTCGCATTGGAAGAACAGATGGCTACCACTCTCCTCACTGCTGCAACACAACATGCATATAGATGGCCCATGAAATCCTCTACTGCACAAATTCTCCCATGTCAGGCATCGATTATAAGTGAGAGTCCATAGGAAGAAATTAGATTTTGGCCAGGATAAGGAGCTCCATTTTCTTGCCCCAACAAAAATCAACTTCACCAAAACATTGCTTTGATAGCTCTAAGTAGCCCACAAAAATAGAGTATTGGCCAGTGGAGGCTTCTCCCCAGGCCAGGGTGTCCCTCCCTTGCAACAAACTATAACTTCTAGACATAAGAATCTGAGCTAACTCTCTTCAGTCCTCTTCAGCCCCTCCTAGCAGCCAGTCAGAAGAGTTCCTCCACCAGAATCTAGCAAACGTGCCCAGGAGAAAAGCTTCTTTATAGTGTTCAATAGTATCCCATCCTTTTGCCAGAAAGGAATCACATAGAGCCTACAAATGTAGATGGCAGAAAAGGAGGGGAGGAGCACCATCCCAGGAGTCTTCCCAAAAGAGTGCCTCTCTACCGTTGTTGCAAATCCAAAAAAGACTATGCTGCACCAGGTGGGCTCCAAGCTTGAGGGTGTTCCACACCATAGATCCTCTTCCCTCAATAGGGAGCCTAGGAATATCAGACGGAGCAACTCCTAGCAAATACTTAGAAGAAAGGATACGAGCCCAAAGGTGGGATTGATTGGTGCACCAACGCCAGTAAAGCTTGGCTGCTAAAGCTTGACTAGACAAAATAGTAGAGTGCAACCCAAGGCCTCCTTCTTTCTTTGGCTGACACACAGTGTTCCAACTAAGGAGGTTCCATTTGGAGTTCTGTAGATTGCCACTCCAAAGGAATTGACTAGATAAAGCATCAAATTCTTTAAGAAAGTATTTCAGAGCAACCTAAACCATACTACGGTATATGGGCAAACCCTAAATCAAGGATTGCAAGAGTGTCACCCTACCAGTGGTAGAGAGCCATCTATGGGACCAGTGATTAACTTTATGCTTAAGTTTATCAAGCACATTCTGCTAGAATAGCCTGGGCTGTCTTCCCACCACTAAGGGAATCCCCAAGTAAGTTACCGAGAGAGATTGGGTTTGAAAACTCAGAGTAGTAGTAATCCATTGCTGGATGGATTTCAGAGTGTTAAAAAAATAGATGGAAGATTTGTGCCCATTAATTTTTTGACCTAAAGCTACCAAATAAATATCTAGGGTAATCTAGAAAGCTTCTGCTTCCCTAACCCAGACCTTGCCTGCTAGGATTGTATCATCAACAAATTGGAGATGAGTCAGCTTGGTTAGCCCATTCCCCCACTACCATCCATGCACAAGGTTCTAAGATGCCCTAGACTTAATAAGATGGCCCAGTCCCTCTGTGAGAATAATAAACAGATAAGGTGAGATCGGATCACCTTGGCGAAGGCCTCTAGATGCCCAAACAGTCTAGATGGCTCCCCGTTGATGAGAACTAAAAAGGATGGTGTAGTCACACAACTTAGCACCCAGCCAACCCATGTCTGACTAAATCCGAAAGCTAGAAGGATTTTTTGTAAGAAATCTCAATTGGCTCTATCATACGCCTTGGCTAAATCAAGCTTAATAAACATGGCCTGCTCTTGAGACAAACTCATGGAGTGAATTGCTTCGGATGCAATCACCACCCCATCCAAAATTTGTTTGCCAGCTATAAATTCCCCTTGTTCTTTTGAGATGACTATCGGGAGGCACACCTTAAGCCACTCCACAATAACCTTGGTAATTATCTTGTAGATCACATTACAAAGCGTAATGGGCATAATAAGGTCTAACTGATTAGCCTGTTCCTTCTTCAGAATTAACACTAGAAAGGTAGCATTAAATGCCCTGAGCATCTCTTTGCTGGAGAACAATTCCAGCACCACATCCAAGAGGTCCTGACTAATAATTTCCCAAAAATCTTGAAAAAATTCTGCTGGGAAGCCATCCGGCCCTGGAGCTTTACCTCTGCACATGCTGAAGACTACTTTCTCCACTTCCTCCATACCTATCAGCCTCAACAATGCCTCATTCATACCTAGAGTAACAACAAAAGGAATGCTTGTTGAAATAGTGTTAACCTCCCTTTCAGTAGGAGGTGCATTGCCAGATAACAGTGCCAAATAGAAACAGACAGCCTCCTGGGATATGTCATGGGAAGACGATAAAGAAGTTCCATTTGGAGTAACAAGGGAGGTAATATAGTTCATGTTTCACCATACCTAAACTAACTTATGAAAGAAGGCTATATTCTTATCTCCCTCCTGGAGCCAATCAATTCAGGCTTTCTATTTCCAGAAGATTTCTTCTTGAAGTTCCCACTCAGCCAGTTCATTCACAACTTGAAATTCTGCCCTGCGGAGATCTTCTGAAAGTCTAAGGTCTCGAATCTATCTAGTAAGTGAGTCTAGCTGATCTTGAGCTCTCTTCTTCATATAATCGAGGCTTCCAAAACAATTTCAATTCCAATCTTGTAGCTTACTTTTCACATACTACAGTTTCTTGGTGACAGTGAACATAGTCGTGCCATATTTAGGTCCCCTTATCTCCACCAATGTGTCATCAATCCATGGAGAGATGGATCCCAGAGCCACATTAGCTAAAACTTAAAAGGAGGTTTCTTAGGGCCCACTATTTTCTTGGTAGTGAGCATAATGGGCCAGTGGTCGGACCCTCTCTAATCTAGAATTTCAGAAGCCAGAGAAATTGTGCCAGATTGCCAAAAGCATGAAATAAGGAACCTATCAAGGTGTTCAGAGGTAGCATCCTTACCTAAACTTCTGTTGTTCTAGGTGAAGAGACCACTGAGAGGTTTGACATCTGACAGGTGGAGCAGGTCCATATTTAGTCAGAGAAGATCAGACATGGGGCCTAGACGTGCTATCCCACCCCTCTTCTACTCTAGACAGAGCACAGTGTTATAGTCTCCAGCCATGATCCAAGGTAGGAAGGGATGACAGCTCCTAATCTGTCATGCATGTTCCCATAACTTAAGCTGCCCCAGGATATCCATGAGAGCATAAACTATGGTAACCAAAATCATCTCCCCAGTGTCTAGAGAGGAGGCAACCATGGATAAAGCTGAGGAACTAGCTAGCCACTAGAATGGCGTGACCTTCTCAGGGTCCCAACAGATGGCCATGCCACCAGCACTTCTCAAAGTGCCTACACACTGGCATTGTCCATAGACCCAAAATTTGGGCAAACAACTGAACATAGCATCCATAGAAAGCTTAGTCTCCTAGACACAGAGAATATCAAGAGAGTGATCAACAACCAACCTTTGCATAGCTTTTTGTCTGGGGGTGCTATTCAAACCCCTTACATTCCAAGACAACACTATCATTGGGTAGAGAGAGGGAAATGCTCATCCAGGGTCTTGACCACCCCCGACTCTACCAATAAGTCCCCTGTGAGTTTGATTTTGTCTTGATCCTTCTTACATCCCACTCTAGCATGTGTGGTGAAGGATACTTTCTTGAAAGTCCTTTGCAATAAGCCTAACACGGATGATGAAGCCTTTTCTTTCTTGGAAGCCTCAACATCTTTAACCAAGTCTACCCATCTGATGTCCTTGTCTTGCTGGGTTGGGACTGCTCCTAGGGTCCCCTCTTCCGACATGGGGGGGGCCTCACTAGTTGGCTGGATCACCATATCATGAGATTCAGTAAGGAGAGGTCCTATCCCCACACAGTCTATAGGACCCCCTGCTCATTCAAAGGAATGCCATCCTCAATGGCCATACTCTCTAGAGTCTTGAAATGGTTGAAGCCCAACTCCACTTGCTGATCTAGATTTATACGCTTCTGCCCATGTCCCATCATACGACATCTAACTTGGGTGAATCCATCTTTGTTAGGGCCATTAAAAATAGCTGGCCCATGCACCATGTTACCAGAATTTATGTGGGCATTCCCCTTTGTGGTGTTTCCCTGCTTGACATTCCTAGGTTTCGAACGGCCTGGTTGGCTTGACTCATTGGCATTATTAGCAAAACTTCCATTTTCTCTAGCTGCCTGCGGACATTGATGATGTAAATTTCCATATTCATGACAGATTTTACACCAAAAAGGAATCGATTCATAGTCAATCTATTGTACCCAGGATGAGGATCCTAGGCATATTTCCATAGAGTCTGGCAGGGGGTTGTTTAGGTTGATCTCTACACAGATACGGGCATAAGTGATGAGCTTTTTATCCAAGGACTAATGTGCTATAACAGTTGGTGTTCATAGCATAGCTGTTATTTGCCTTAGGATATCCTCTCACCAAAATTCCAGAGGAAGTCTTGGAAGGCGCACCCAAATTGGTACTCTAGCTGGAAGATCCTCCACCGAATTGAAACCTACATGCCAGGGTTTGAGAAACAGACCAATATGATCATAGAAGTAGGTTCCTCCCTCAAAGATCTAATTTTGGTCAGATATAGAGGAGAAATTCACCATAAGATAACTATTTCCAGCTAACATAATATCTAGTTCCCCCTCAACCTGCCAGGTTCGGTGGATCCAGGCCTCCAGGGCCGATAAGGAAATTTGGATTCCCAAAAACTTACAGATTAACGCGTGAGCTGTTAGGTATTCAACATCCTCCTTCACTGCCTCAGGAGGGATTACTACAATAGGCCTGTCTTGGGACCGTGGAAGACATCCATTGACCTTGTTGAATCTGACCTGGTCGCTGGAATAAACTGACTCCTTCCCCTTCGCAGACACCTCAAACACAGATCGCTCCTTGCTCCACGCCCCACCAGGGTCATAACCCCTCACTCCTCCACTCGCATCCAACGCCATCAGTCTAAGTACAAATTTTTCAAAATTAAACTAATTTCTTATTCCTAAGGCCCCATTTGTATTTATTAACATAAACAAGACCTTAGTCTTAAGACTTTAACCTAAGTCCCTTTATGTCTCTAAGTCCTAACTTAAACCATGTTCTTCTTTGTAGGATCAATGACCTACATTTACTTGGGCAAGATTAATCAAACAATGCATATTGAGTAAAATTTTGTAAGGGACCTACTATATTTCATGGGACTTAAATTTGACATTCACACACCTATCATTTGACTCTCATGAGGCCATCATTGATGTCCCCATGACTGTCAAATTTTATCCCTTGTGGTTAACTATGTGAGTTTAATTTTGATGCCCATGCGACCATCATTTGATGTATATGAGGTTATCATTGACATTCATGAGACCATCAAAATTTGAGCTCAATAACCAATCTCACTTGAATGAATGAACATGTGTGTTCTTTGTGTTACAGGATCAATGAAATCTTATTTGGAGAATAAACATGCTTAGGGTTCTATACTTCAATGTTAAAATTGATCTTTCATTAGATTTGGACCTATCATGGATTAATTGGATCTATCTGAAGCCATGTTTTGACTCAATACCCTTCTAACTAAGATTAATTTTGCATGGGAGCAATTCTAAATGCCATAGACTTAGCTTAAATGTTATCCTAAGATTTAGCTGTGTTTTTAAACATTTGACCAAACCTTCATCTAAAATCTTATGCTTGGTCCATATTTGTGTCCCATGATCTTATGGTATATTTTATTGGCTTGATCTAAATAATTTAGGGTCCTATTATTATAAAACTTAGATTAGAGCTTTTACCCTAAAGTTTTATCATGTTTATTAAGATGATAAAACCTTAGGTTAAAAACCTTACATTGGGTTCTTTTATTATTTGGGGTCTTCTTTTACTATGTTTTAAACTTAACTTAAATATTTTAGCTTAAGGTTTATTTCATGTCTAGTAACATAAAATAAAAACCATAGTCTAAAGTCTCTAATCTAAGCTATTTATGTATCTCGACCCTAACTTAAACATTATGCATCTTTTCAAGATCTATGACTCGTGTTCACTCAGATGAGATGAATCCGACAAAGTGTAGCCAAGTCAAAATTTCAATGACATTTCCAAAAAGGAAAGGAAGTGGCAAGTGTCATGATCATAGTCAAAGAACAACAAGTAGCCAATGATGGTCCATCCCACAGATTGTAATCAAATGACTGATGTTCATTTGGGTGACCATGATCAGATGGTACGAGACTAGGGAAGACTTTTTTAATGGAGTTTAGAGAAAGTGTAGAATCTCCACATGGTAAAATCATGCTAACTAATAAATCTAACAAGTTGTAAAGCTCAGGAGGCCTGCGAGACTTTCAAGTGGCACGACCTTAGAGCTAAGTATATATAGCAACAAGAACTAAGTATATATATCAAGATCAATGATTCACATTAATTTATGCAGAATGATCCAATGGAGTGAGACAAAATATGGTACCAACTCAAGGTCCTCAAAGTTAGTTAGGAATATTCTTTTTGAAAAGCTTTATAATATTTGAAAATAGAATATTTTTTTTATAAAGGCATGTGCAACTTGTAAGAACATTGCCTATAGGTTAGCCCATTTGGGAAAGTTTAATGTATTCTAGAACCTTTGTAGAAAGGACAATTGTTCTTACACTTTTAATTTTCCAATTGGATATGAATGACCAGCATACTTCCTTGCTTTCTATAAAAGGAGTATTATCATTTGTAAAGAGGAGGTAGTTTTTGAGCTAAAAACTAGTGTAAACTTTGAGCAACTAATGCAAGCAGAGAATTCTAAAAAGATTGTCTTAATTTGTTTGTGTGAATTATTATATGGTTTTTCTCTCACTTGTTTGTTCTAAACTCTATATTTGAATAGTTCTTGTAGAATCTTAGTGTGTACCTTTGAATGTATAATTGTTGGCTTGTGCTTGTGATAGGATAACTAAAGGTTCTCTAGTTTACTTCATTTCATTTGCTTTGCATTTGTAGATTTGCATCAACTATTTGCTTATAGGGGTAAAAATTTAAATTAAGCTCAATTATTATTTGCATTATTCTTCACATTCCTTAAAATTTTGCCTAATGTGTGGTAAGATTTTAGCTTAAGTTGTTTCATATCATACATTAGTTTTAAGTACATGCCTGGATGATACCTAAACTTTGTCATGATGTCCAGAATGAATATTAGCAACAACATATTTTCTCTCTACCCTACACTTGTTTTTGCTTCTTTCTTAACCAATTCACTTTAAATTAAAGCTTCATTGTATATATCCATCTTAGTTTAGATTTAGACTTAGAATTGAGAATATTTCACTTTAATTAGCATAAATAATCTTCTTATTTGTAAATAGTTACAGGCCATGGTGGCTCCCAACCACCAAACATCATAAATATTATGAAACAGTCATTTTTTCTACCTCTATTCCATCATAGATAACAAGATTATCATAAACTATAACTCATGATCTGAATTTTTTGAATTATAAAATGAGAAGTGTCTCTTAAAAACGTTGAGTGTCTTGTGATACATATTTAGGCATCAATAGGGCAAGCTTTCATTGGTGCTAGGAGGGCCTTAGTTAGATCTTTGTGAATTTGTAAAATCTTTGCTAATTTTGGTGTATTTTGATCAAAGATTGACATATTCTGTACATATTTATACTTATTTGAGCATAATTATGTAAAGATCATTTATGGTTTTAAACCAGTCTTTGGGCTTCTTTTAGCCAAAGATCGATATTCTTTGAAGATCCACAGATATTTTTGCAAAGGTAGTTCAACGTTTGTGTATTTCCCATGTTTAAGTTTAGTAATAACATTTTTTTACAAATATTGATTGGTTCGTTGCATATTTGAGTTTATTTGAGCTTAAATATGTAAATATCCCTCTCATTCATCATTATATACATATATTTTAGCTTATTTAGTTAAAGATAGTCATAATTTACATGTATTTGTGCAAAATTGGCTTTACGTGCAAACTTAATCATCGACTTTACAAAGACTAATTTGATACATCATATTTTAAATAGGTTTCAAGGTCATAATCCATAATTACCCAAGGCAAGGCTTAGGTGAGTAAAATTCCCAAAGTCTCAAATGCTTCACCAGTTAAGGTACTCATGTGTTTAATGTATGGCTTGGCTAACTGGTTCTTCAATCAATGTACCATGTATAGTACATGATCTTCTTTGAAATACTAAAATATATTTACCTTCTTTCAATCCTAATGGTTTTTCTACTGTTGAATAACATGTTATATCTTCTAAGGCTGCTTTAAGACTCTTAAATGTTATTCATGAAGATGTAACATGTAGATTATTCCCATTTACTCTCAAATATGTTGCATATGAATGGTTCCTTAACCTTACAAAAGATTATATTTCTAGTTGGGATGATTTTAACAAGATCTTCATTGATTAATTTGGTAAAATCATTAGTCCCTGTATTCTATATTAGTATTTCACCACAATTAAAAGGGATATTAATGAGACCATAATAACCTTTAATGTTAGGTTTTAAAAAATGTTTAACATAACCATAGCCCCTTATAAGCCCAATGAGGCTTTAGCCTTAAAATTTTATAAGGATGTTATGGATTCTATGACCTCTATGTTCCTAAAAAGGTCTCTTTGAGTCATAAACACATTGACCTGGGCCTGTTCTAAAGTTGTGGTCATTAATGATGAAATGCAACCTTAGGGTCAAATGGTATACTCCATCCTTAACACCAATTAGAATATACTTACTCTAAACCAACCTCCAGTATGGCACCAATTACTATTGAGTCATCCATATCCTAACCATGGCTTAGGGTTATTGGATAGTACTACAAATGGACTCCATCCACAACATCATATAACTTTAATGCCCATAGCTAGTGGTAATGATCTAGATCATGAGATTGAGACCCCAAAGATTTTGAATGACTCAATATTAAATATGATTCAAAAATTGAGCACCAATTTTCTTTAGATGTAAAAATAAATACATAATAATATAGGAGAAAGTTCTATCAAGGATTTTCCTTCCCAAAAGTTTAATGGACTTCCAAGCATGCTTCATGATAAGTCATCTAAAGACATATAAATAATTTTTTGTGATATAGATCTAGCAGAACATTGTAATGTTTTTGAAACATATATATATATATATATATATATATATATATATATATATATATATATATATATATATATATATGAAAGAAACACATATGAAGTTATGCCTAACTGAGACAATGTTGTAGGTACATCTGGCTCCCTAGAGACATCTAAATATTTCATGGTGGAGACCTATGGTCCTCCATTTGAAGATGAGGATGAAGATGAGACAATTGGAGAAGTTACATCTAAGATAACTTGCATTCCTGAAGATGTAAAAGAGATTCTCATTGAAGATCAATAGAACGTCATCATTAAAACATTTGCAGATGAAGAAGAAGTGTTGTTAGAGGTTGCTCAAGGATTTTCAATTGTGGATATGGATCAAGTACAAGATGATATTTCTTCAAAAAGTGGCCAGGAAGATGACTCACATAAATTCATTACTAAAATGGAGAATACCTCTGAAGAGGATGTTCATTAGCAATAGTCATACCATGATTTCTTAAATGAGATTAAAGAGTTTGAGATGATGGATAATGAGACTATACAACATATGGATACTTCATTGAGGATTTCACCAATGATATGGAATTCAAAGAAGATAATGTTATCTAAGAGACCCCAAACCAAGATAAGCTAGAACTCAATTAGATAGAAGAGATGTCTTCTTTCACTGAGGATGAAGATGAAATGGATGAAATAGATCAAGAATTTCCACATGAACTCATCAATAAGTCAAAAATATGAGACCAACGTGTCTCTAATGGTGAAGTCCCAGATGAGTTTCATTCAACTGATCAGGATGAAGAGGCCTTATGGGATGACTTGAAATATTTTTGTACAAAGATTGGTAGTCCATTTCCACTTAAAGAACTTATGAAGACATTAGTTTGATAATGCTATCTGAACTACAATTATTGAGTGAAGATGATGCAAACCAATACCTATCTATGGATGAAGCAGAGCTAACATTGTTGTTGTAGAGTAGGATAATTTGGGATGAGGATGATTGGGTCTTAGATCCATATCTTCAATCCATATACCTGATAATTTGGATAGGAACCCAAACTACAATATCAAGAAGACCTGAACATCCAAATGTCCCTATCATTAGGGTAAATTTATTAGAGGGAAACATTCAAACTTTAAGGTTTTGTAATAGAATAAGTAACTTTCCTTTTGATTCTAGAGGTAGATTCTTTGTATAATTAGTGTAGATCTTTAGATTTGGTTTCTTTATGTTTTTTCCTTCCTATCCCTTGTTGTACATAAGTTTATATATATATATATATATATATATATATATATATATGTTTAATTTTCATTTACTTTCTCTTTTGTTGTTTTCCGTTTGCATGCTCATTTTCTCTACCTTGTTCCTTGCATCTAGTAAGTCCTTTTTGGATAGCCCTCAACTCAAATCTCACTTGATTGCTCAGGAACTCAATAGTTCAAAAATATAGGTATGAATATTAAGCATATGTTGACCATGGGTTTGAAATATGAGCTTGATGATTATAATTTAAAGAAACTAGTAAGGACTAGTGGATAGGTTAACTATTATATAAGAACTTAGACATTGTTTTGATCTAAGCTTAGTTTTAAGAAGAATTGCACATGTGGTATGAAAGCTTAAATTACTAAGGCATAGTTATGTTTGCACTTAACAAATATCCTTGCCTCAGACAAAGGTTGTAACCATAGGTATTTTTTGAACATTAGACACTTGACCAAATCCCTAAAATCGGCTAACATGGTTCCCAATCATTGATAGAAAGCCTAAAATATCTAAAAATACAAAAAATAAGAGTTTATTGTAAAATTAAAAGCTTTCCAAGAAAATGTGATTCCGGTAATCTCCATCAAGGCTATGGACTCCTAGATGATAGTAGAGCAAGGCCTTGAGTAGATTAAAAGGCATATTTATTGGGGCTATGGATGCTTGGTTACCAGTAGAGTAATGACCAATCCCTCCCTAAGCTAAATCATGGTTCTTAATAAATATCCAAACATGGTTAGATTTTGATATTTGATCCTAATTTTGTATATGCAAGGTTTGTTTTAACCATGAACTAATCTTGATAGTGGCACTAATCAAGTGGAATAGGCAATCTAGTTATTTGTCTAAAATAGGGTCTTTAAATTGTAACATATTATTATGTTTCCCCCAAAAATCACTATTTATTGAGGTTAACATACCCCCATTTTTGAAAAATGAGGACCCTTGTGTCAAATTATGCAAATTTGAACCTTAAAACTAAAAATTCACTTAATTAGAGTGTCATTAACATGTTTACACATTATTTATATTTGAAGATCATCCACACCTGATTGGGTTGGCTTATTTTTGCATATGGTTTTGGTTTAATCCTGCCTAATGTTGCTAATAGTGGATCTTCCTGTTTTAAGTTACATGTTTCATGGAACCCTCAATGAATGGATTATGCTTGGGTTTTACAATTTAATCCCTATTCAAAATTTTACTAGCCTTTGGTCCATAGGAATTCAAGATAAATCCATGTTTAAATATTTTATAAACACTCCTTTGGGAAACCCTAACACAAGTTCTTTTAGACCAAATTTTAAAATTGGTGAGAATAATTTACATAGGAACACTTTAAAATTGCCATGGACTTAAGTTTAATTTTTATACTAAGGCTTGGGTGTGTTTTTAAACACAACCAAACCTTAGCCTAAAAACTATATACTTCATCTCTTCATGCCTCAATCCCGTCATTCCTTTTTATTTTTGCATGGTCTAACTTTAATGTTCACAGGGTCTCTTTTATTATGTTCCTAGCTTGGTCTAAATTTATCATTTACATGGTCCCTCTCATCATAAACTTAGACTAATATCTTATTCCTAAGACACTTTTCATGTTTATTAACATAAGTAAGACCTTAGTCCTAAGACTTTAACCTAAGTTCCTCTATGTCTCTAAGTCTTAACTTAAACCATGTGCTTCTTTGTAGGATCAATGACCCACATTTACTTGAGCAAGATCAATCGAATGATGCATATTGAGTCAAAGTTTTTAAGGGACCTACTATATTCCATGGGAATTAAATTTGACATTAGTGTACCCATTATTTGATGCCCACAAGATCATCATCGGCGTCCATATGACCATCAAATTTTAGCCCCTATAGTTAATTATGTAAGCTTAACATTAACATTCACACACCCATCATTTGACACCCATGATGTTGTCATTGACGTTTAAGGGAGTGTAAAATTTTAGCCCCTATGGTTAATTATGTGAGTTTAATTTTGATGCTCGTGCAACTGTCAATTAATGCCCACGAGGTTGTCAAAATTTGAGCTCAGGAACCAATCTCGCTTGAATGAATGAACATGTTTGTTTTTCATGTTGTAGGATCAATGGAATCTCATTTGGAGAATAAACATGCTTAGGGTTTTGTACTTTAATGTTAAAATCAATCTTTCATTGGATTTGGACCTATCATAAATTAATTTGATCTATTTTAAGCCATTTATTGACTCGAGATCGTTATAACTAAGCTTAAATTTGTATGGGAGCAATTGTAAATGCCATAGACTTAGCTTAAATTTTATCCTAAGATTTATCCATGTTTTTAAACATTTGACCAAACCTTAGTCTAAAATCTTATGCTTGATCCATATATATGTCATATGATCTTCTGGTCTATTTTATTGGTTTGATCTAATGAATTAAGGGTCCTATTGTTATAAAACTTAGCTTGGAGATTTTACTCTAAATTTTTATTATGTTTATTAATATAATAAAACCTTAGGTAAAAAACCTTACATTGGGTCCTTTTATTATTTGGGGATCCCTTTTATTATGTTCTAAACCTATCTTAAATATCTTATCCTAAGGTTTATTTTGTGTTTATTAACATGGAATAAAACCATAGTTTAAAATCTCTATTCTAAGTTCTTTATGTATCCTAACCCTAACTTAAACATTGTGCATCTTTTCAATATCTATGATTCGCATTCACTCAGATGGGATCAATCTGATAAAGCATATCCAACTCAAAATTTTAATGATGTTTCTAAAAAGGTAAGGAAGCAACAAATTTCATGGCCATAGCCAAAAAACAATAAGCAACCAATGGCAGCCCAACCCATGGATTGTAATCGAATGGCCCACGTTCATTTGGGCAACCATGATATAACAGTGTGAGACTAGGGAAGAATTTTTTAATGGAGCTCTAAGAAAGCACAAAATCTCCATGGGGTGAAAGCATGATAACTAGCAAAGATGACAAGGTGCAAAGCTCAAGAGGCATGTAGGACTGCCAAGTGGCATGACTTTAGATCCAAGTATATATAGAGACCAATGGCATTCAACTCTCAAGATTGAGATCAACAATTCACATTAATTTATGAAGAATGATCCAATGGAGTGAGACAAAATATGGCACCAACTTAGGGTCATCAAAGTTAGTTAGGAATATTATTTTTGAAAAGCTTTATAATATCTTAAAATAGAATATTCCTTTTGTAAATGCCTGTGCAACTTGTAAGTACGTTGCTTATAGGTCAACCCATTTGTGAAAGTTTAATATATTCTATAACTTTAATAGAAAGAATAGTTGTCCTTACACTTGTACTTTTTCAACTAGATATGATTGAATATCATACTTCCTTACTTTATATAAAAAAATTATTGTCATTTTTAAAGAGGAGGGAGTTTTTTAGCTAAAAACTAGTGTAAACTTTGAGCAACTATTGCAAGCAAAGAATTCTATAAAGATTATATAATTTTGTTTGTGTGATTATTATATGGCTTATCTCTCACTTGTCTATTCTAAATTTTAGATTTGAATATTTCTTGTAGACTCTTGGTGTGTACCTTTGAATGCAAAATGTTTATCTTGTGCTTATGCTAGGATAAATGAAGGTTTTCTAGTTTACTTCATTTTATTTATTCTATATTTGTAGTTGTGCATCATTTATTTGCTTATAGGAGTAAATATTTAAAGTAAGCTCGATTCTTATTTGCATTATTCTTCACATTCCTTAGAAGTTTACCTGATGTGTGGTGAGATTCGAGTTTAAGTTATTTCTTATCATACATTGGTTTTAATTACATGCCTAGATGATACCTAAATTTTTTCATGATGTCTAGAATGAAGATCAATAGTGGCATATTATCTTTTCCCTACCCTTACTTTTAATTCTTTTTTAATCAATTCACTTTAGATTAAAGCTTCATTTTATATATCCATCTTAGTTTAGCTTTAGACTTAGAATTGATCATAATTCACCTTAATTAGCATAAATCATCTTCTTATTTACAAATGTTTATAGGCCACAGTGGCTCCCAACTACCAAACATTATAAATATTGTGAAACAACCATTTATTCTACCTCTATTCCATCGTAGATAATAGGAATATCACAAACTGCAACTCATGCTCTGAATTCTTTGAATTCTAAAATGAGAAGTGTTTCTTAAACACTTTGAGTGCTTTGTGATACATATTTAGGCATCAACATGTCTTCATTGAATTGATTTTTTTTCTTATACCTAATTAGAGTAAAAAAATTGATTAGGTCTAAAGTGGATAGTTTTAACTTTTACAGTGGTAATCAGATGAAAATCTATTATTAGGTCATATAGACCTAGGTCCTAATATTTTAGTGTTAGTCACGGGTTTCTACCTACTTAGGTCTTGAGTTTTAAGGTGTAGTGACTATAAACATAGATGGGTTTTAAATCCTTACTAAGTCTCATGTTTAGTAGTGAACAAGTATTAATGTTGGCTAGGGATAAATTCTTGACCAAGTCTATCCAGGCTCAATCGAGCCCCATCCTTTAGTAGTTAGGGCCAAAACCCTAACCAGGTTTTTGACTCCTCCATTTGAAATGTTTATGTAGCACATGTTCAAAAACATGCATGGAAATTTGATCCTCCTCTAGCAATAACTAATTTAATATAGGGATAAAACCTTGATTCAAATGCGAAGTGTTACTGCCAAGCTCCATAGTGTTGTGTAATATTTCAAATCCCAAATAAAACATGAGTACCTAGGCCAATTTTATAGTTATAATTGGGGGTCCTATACCTGATTAGGTATGCAGATCCCCTCAATTCTAAATCCTTTGTATAAAATTATTATAATGCTTGATTTGGTCTATAAATACCATCCAACTATACCCTAATGCTAATTAGGATTTGGGGACCCAATTAGCACTAGATTTGAATATTTTTTTAAAAGTACATCACTACTCCCACAAGAAGCCTTATTAGGTCTACGATAAATGTTTTTACCCATTTTTTATTTTTTAAACATAATTTGTGTCTCGTTGCTCCATTTTTATCTATATGTAGCACCAAGAAGCTGGTTCTGACTCAGATGTAGCCATATCACCAATTTTATAAATTATATGTGGTTTGAAACTTGTCATCATTATCCTTTCATGATTTATTTAAAGTGATTTTAATTGAAAATTTAACCTTTTTTGTTTTTTAAGTTTAAATTAATAAATAAGAGGAAAATGGTATAGCAAGGATAAGTCAAAGACTTTGGTGAAGGGTATTAATAGATACAACAACATTTTGGAAGGAAAATGTCTTCCCCTTATGATGGAAATTTGCTATATATGGTTGGATTGGAGACTTTCCAAGGGTTGGATTATTTTAGAATCCTTGGAGAAATTGTGAACTAGACACATTTCCATGATGTAATTATCCTACTTTTTAGTGTAATATATATCTCTCTTATTGAGTTGCTATTAAGCTGATGAAATCTAGATTCAACATATTGTAATTGACCCAAACTTTGTTATGAATATGAATATTTTTATTAATAGAAGGTTGTGGAGTTTTTTTTGGAAATCTACACATGTAAATGGTGGATTTGATCTTTCTCTTCAACATCAAGTTGTCACCAGATGCTTGCATCGTCTCCATTTATGGTTATGTGTATGTTGGCTAGGTGGGAGAATGATTTGTGGGTTTCATTTCATTGGATGAATAAACTCTCTTTTTATTACAATAAACTATTTTATTTCTTTCCTTTCCCTTACCTTTGATTTTTTTTTACACATTTATTGAATGTAATATGCTTTCATTGTTTTATCTTGATTGCAAAACTCAATTTATTAATATTTTTTCACTATTAAATATAATGTAATAAACATGTTAAAATCAGTCGTATCCACTTCATTAAAAATAAAAAATGTTGATTTATCTCTCTTAAAAAATATATATATGTGCATACTCGTCATTTCCCATCATGCATTTGTAATAAACCTAGATGAAATAAACATAAACTCACACTACCCTCTAATCTATGAAATTTAATATGATGTTTAAATTTCAAACCAATAGGACTCTTGAATTGGGACAATTGCACATTGACCAATGAGGTTACCTAATAAGTCATGACCTGATAAATGTAGACCTTTGAGACATCTTTGGTCCTCATTTTAGGATAGGTTGGATGGACGATCATCCTACCTAAGTTGGTATGCTAAATAACCTATTAAAATATTAGCACTAGAAGGAGGACTAAACTAATATAAATTTATAAATTATAATTATAATATAAATTTTAACTTCAAAATTTTTAGAGGTGTTTCCCATACTGAGGTATTCTCAACATTAAATTGGAAATTAGATGCATACCCACTAGATCAAAGTCTATTGGGGAAAATTTTGAACTATTAGAACTTCCTGAACACATAAAACTTAAAAAAAATAAAGGAAATTAAATAACTAGACACACTAAATTAGCCAATAGCTCACCTATAATAGTTTTTGTTCTTTTTGTTAACCTAATTTTTTGTTTATTAAAACCCACTAATGGTGGCTAATCCTACTTGGCTTGGAGGTAACTACCTAGTAAACATTTTGGGAATTACCCATGATTTATCAAAAAACCCTGAAAAGTTATGCCCTAAAAATGTGCATAATGGAATTTGAACTACCAAGGAGCACATTTCAATGTTCAAAGAAGCCATTATAAGAACCCAAATCAATCATGGGATGTCACTTGTAGGTTATTTATGTATACCTTGGATGAAATGGCCTATAGTTGGTATCTCAGACTAAATAATGGGTCAATAACCTCTTGGAATGACTTGGAAATTATCTTCATCAATCATTTATAAGTGCCCATTGACCCTGATCTCCTATATCACCAATTTTATGTAACCCATAAAGAACCCAATGAGCCATTGAGCATTTTCATCATGATTTTCCATAAGTTGTACAATCAGTTAAAATACTCCTACATGTAAATAGAAGTGGTTGTCACTTAGATATATTTGAGATATTTAGACTTGATGACCTCCATGTTTGTTTGAAGGACTCCCATGACACTTACCTTAAATTTAGCGTATCACTAAGCCATTACGATTTTAAAAAATGGTACCACAAGGATATGAGGCTGGTTTGTTTCCCTCATTAGGAAAGCTAGGTGTATATAACCAAATTTTAATGATAAACAAAGCACTCATGAATAATACACCATCAATGAATCAAATACTTTGTGCAATCTATTTAATTCAAAATTAGGTTTATAACCCAACATCCTTGAACTACATACCCAACAATCAACAATTCATACCTCTGAATCGCGTGTTGCCTCGAGTAAATAGTTACCAAATTTGACCTATGGCCTATGAAAACACTACTACCATGCTTAATCTAGATGGTTATGTTAAACCAAATAACAATCAACATGTTGGTCCATAAATTCTAAATAATTAAACACCTTCTAACACTACCCATAGTTAAATGCATCATGTTGTCCCCACATTTCTAAACATTATGGCACCTGTTGTCAACACATTACCATAAATGGGAAAAAATCATAATCCTAATGTAAACCCATAAGTGGCTAATTTTCATAAAATGGTTCAATGAATGATGAATGACATGGTTAACTTACAAAGACAAATGCCTCAAAATAAAAGTCAACCCATAAACAACCTGCCTCAAAATAAAAAATTTAACTTGCAAATAACAAATCAATAATGGAACACTAGGACAAACGATGAAGGTGTCCCCAATCCTATTAAAAACATAACAATTTTTTTAAAAAATGCTTCAAGCTCCATCAACTTGGTTGAGCATTGCCCTGGTGTAGGTTGCATAACATAATAGCCCACATTGAAACCAGTTATGTTAATTTTATGTTGGCCTCAAACCTCTTCCAAAATGATATGGATAACCTTAAAATAATTCCTACACCTAAGAACAATTCAAATCAAAGTGGAGGGAATCCAATTACCACCTTTATCTTGGAGACCTATGAATTCTCGTATGACAGTGATAATGAGCCTGAAGACAACTTGGATGAGTTCCACATTTTTAAACAATTTCAAAGGCAAAATACATATTTGTTGAGGAGTAAATTACAAACATTTCAAACCAATTCTACTCCTTTGAACAACACCTAGGTCCTACTTGATGAGAACTCAAATAAAAACTCATGTTTGCCTAAAGGACCCAGCTCATCCTATCAACCAAGAATAATGTTACACCCCACAAGCTGATAAATCATTGGAATAAAAAAACTTGGATACATCACTGAAAACTTGGATAAAACTAAGGCTAATATAATTATGTTTGATCTGCTTCAAATCTCTAATAAAAAAGAACTATTATTAAAATTTGTATCTTCTCGTAAGGAAAAAGAATCTAATAGAACTATTGATGGTCATGTTGTTATTTATAAAGAAAAAATTAAAACTCTTCCTTTTCAGCTAACGATGTGTATTTTTGGGAAAAACTTACACAATTGTTTGGTGGATTTATGTGATTCAAACAATGTCATGCCTTACTCAATTTGCCTAGAAACTGGGTTTGACACTTGATAAATTAAACATGAAGGTAGTATAATTTGAAAAAATAGAGGTCAAGTTGGTTGGTGAGCTTAACCATATCCACATACAGTTGGCCTCCAATCTAAGACTACAATAGTTTATTGGCATTTATATGGTGAACATACTTGATGCATATGGTATATTTTTCAATAGAGATTGGTCCAAAATATTGAATGGATATAAACTAAATTCTCCCACATATGGCTCCCATTGCATGGTGTACCCAGCCAAATTAGAATTAAGCAAGATCAAAAAATGAATCATATGATCACAGAGTATAATAAGACAAATGAGATCTTGTATGAGGAGTCTGAACTAAGGGTATACAACTTGAAATCAAGGTTAAAACTCATGAGAACCTAACTATTAACATGTTATAGTATTTCCACACTCCATGTCAATGTTAGAGAGTGATTTTAGATATAACTATGTGGTGTTTTTGGATCGACATTTTAGATCAGACTTAGTGATCCATCATCAAGAAGAGAATAGAATGATAAAAGAATGCAAGCTTAGGTCTTATATAGATTTATAAGATGTTAGGGTTAGATGAACTCTTGGATTTTTATTTTTAATTTTAATTTAAATTAATTTATTTTCATCCAAATTTATTTTAATTTTGTCAACTTACCTCAACACCAAATTTAATGACTATTCCTTAATTTTTGACAGGGTTTCACAAACTTGATATTTTTATTTTAATCTATTATAATAAAAAAAATAAATTTATTTGTATTTTATTTTGAGTTGTATTCCTATTACCTTTTAGATTAATTCATTCTTATTATTATTTTAATACCTATTTTTTATTTTCAAAATTAATTGAATTTATACCTTCATTCTATTTTTAATGTTACTTTAATTTATTTTCATTCTTATAATTTTATATCATATTATTTTATAATTTAAATTAAAAATAAAAATAAAAATTCAAGAATTCACTTAACCCTAAGATCTTCAAAATCTATATAACACCTAAGATTGAAATCTTCTAGCATTCTATTCTTTTCTTGACGATGGATCACTGATTGTGATTCAAAACATCAATCCAAAAAAATACACACACTTATATCCAAAACCACTCTCTAACATATTAACATGTTGTCTGTGTAAGAAAAGGATGAGATTTAATAAATAAATTAGCTAGATGAGGAAGATGCACTCTATGAACCTTAATTACATTCATATCATAGTGTTTCCCTAGCATATGGAGACTTAGAACATTCCTATCCAGGTGTTGAAGGTGGAAGTTCAATACTTATTTGAACATTAAGGACAATGGAAACAAAAAACATCAAGTTTAAGCATAGTGGTCCAAGTGAAAACAATGGGTTTATAAGTTGTTAGGCTAAAAATACTTCCATTTTAAGCAGCCCAACACTTACTTCCACCACTGAGGACCAAACCAAAATATCATTGTCAAGTGAATAATAAAGTGTATAGATGCTTGATGTTGAGAAAAATAATAGAGGTCAACATTTCAATAACACCTACCTCTTAGATTTCATTACAATCAATCAAAGATCACTTGTGGACCCTGAAATTTGATGGCTCTAAGTCCAAAAGCAAGGGTGGTGTCAAGGTTGAGCTCATTATTCCAATAGGAAAATATTACTTGGCCACTTTTCTATTATAATTTTCATACACAAACAACACATCTAAATATAAAGCATTGGTTCAGGGACTTCAGTAAGCTCATAAGAGGAAGGTCAATAATATGAAGGTGTTGGGTAACTCTGAATTGATGGTTAAGCAATTTAAAAGCCAATATGCTCTTAATGACAAGTGTTTCTCCAGGTATCACATTTAGATGTGGAATTTGATAGAATATTTTAATTAAAGTAACATCCAAATAGTGCCTTGTAGAATAAATCATACATTGGATGCATTATCAATAGTAGAAAGCACCTTGGAATTGAAATTCAACTCTAAATTGAAGAGATTCTTATTGGAATTGGTCTCTATTCTTTCCATCCTAGATAACATCAAGAACTTCTAGGTATTCAATGATGACCAACATATTATTGACTTCATCTCAAACATAGATGCATTTGAGTGCCAAATCATTGATGAAGATGACAAAGATGAGTTTGAGTTGGATGAAGGAGTAATAAATATGAAAATGAATACCAAAGGGTATGGTCTCATGGAGTGGCTATTTAATATGGACTATCAAAGTGAAAATGAGAAAAAAAACAGACCAAAGGTATGATACACAAGCATTATAGTCTGGACAATGCCAATGACTCAAGAATGTGCTTCTAGGCACAACTTGCACTGAAGGTGAAAAACATGGGATTACACAAGCACTAAAAGACTTCAAAGATGTTATAGCCTAGAACTATAAGGACTTAGAAGTATTCAATACTTCCATCCTCACTCAAACCATTCATCTTAATCTGATAGTTAAGTCATTTCATTAGACTCAAAGGCTTATGAATCTATTACTAGAGACTTTGATATTCAGAGAACTATATAAATTGTTATTAGCTAGAATCATCATTCCCATCAAGCACTCCACATGGGTGGAAAATCTTGTGCTAGTTCAAAATAAGAATGGAGAGATACGACTTTATGTTGACTTCCAAAACTTGAACCAAGATTTTAAAAAGATAATTACCCATTGCCTTCTCTATATGAAGTGTTATATATAGCGAATGTCTCACAAATTATGTCATTTTTAGATGGGTATTTTGGCTATAATTAAGTAATGGTGAACTACAAAGATCAAATCAAGACATCATTTACAATGAAATGGGTTACATTCTCATATAAAAGGATGTTGTTCAGTCTAATTAATGTGAGTGCTACTTTTCAATGATACATGGACATTTCATTTAAATATCCAATTGGAAATGTCATCTACATGGATGATTTAACTATCTTTTTTCAAGAGCTAATAAGACCATGTGATAGATTTGAAAATGGTGTGGTAGAGGTGTAGAGAACATAATATCTCCCTAAATCCAAAAAAGTGTATATTTAGGGTTACTGAAGGTAAATTGTTGGATCACATCATTTCTAAAAGAGCCATATCCATAAAAATTGATAGAGTAAAGGTAATTATAAAAATTCCATTGCCTGGTAACTAAAAAGAGTTGAAATCATTCTTCGACAAGATCAATTTCATGTGCAATTTCATCTCTAGTTTAACCAAAATAATCATACCATTGAACAACATGCTAACTAATGATGCTAATATTGAGTGGACTAATGAAGCATAAGTGTATTTTTATAAAATAAAGAAATAAATTGTAAATACCGTGGTGTTGATATGTCTTGACTACACATAACCTTTATACATATACTATTTTGCCTCTGAACACTCAAGTGTTGTTCTAATGTAGAGAAAGAAAATGGATATGAGAGACCAATGCCTTTTATGATATCTCCATTAATATATGTTGAACATATATATTCAATAATTAATAAACAAGCTTTCACATTGATCAAATTAGTTAATAAGTTTAGTAATTACATACTACATAATAAGGTATTTTTCATTGTCCTTGACCCCACCATAATAAAATATATGTTAATGAGTTAGGTGAATGGAGAGGCAAGTGGATGACCATTATGAAATAGTTTGACCTAGAGATCCAACCAATAAATATTGTGAGAGGGAAAGGATTAAGTAAAGTAATGGCCGAGGTTGATCCTCAAATTGTTTTCTAATAGTATACAATGCAAGCCATCATAGATGATGATTGGTATCAAAATGTAGTCCATTGCCTACTAAACATTAAATTCCCAAGCTAATTTAACTCTAGTTAGAGAATAGTGTTATGCCTTAAGAGTAGAAACTTCATGATTAATCATGTATACTATACAAAAATAATAACATTAACATCTATTTGATATGCCTAAATAAAACTAAAGCGGTTGAAGTACTCAAGGACTTCCATGAGAAATACACAACTAAACATGGTTTAGGCTATTAAACAACCTACTATATACTTCAGGTAGGTTATTATTAGATGTATGTTTTTAAAGATTCTCATTCCCACATCATAAATTGCCATACTTGTCAAGTTATCATGCACAAAGAACACACCCCTGCTATGACATTTTAGCCAGTTATTGAGGTTTGACTATTCACAAAATGGGGGTTCAAATTTTTTGTAACTATCAATCCTAATTAATCTATGAGACATAAATTAATTTTGATGACAACTTACTATTGCACTTGTTGAACTGAGTCACAAATGGTCAAGAATTACACAACTAATGTCATGATCATCTTTCTCGAAGAGCACATCATCACCAAGTTTGTAATGTTATTCAATGTGGTATGTGATAATGACCCTGCCTTCTCTTATTTGTAATTCATTTAGTGGACATACGATAATCAGGTAATCCTTAAATTTTCATTTAACTATTATGTACAAGGTAATGGGGTAGCTGATTAAAAAATATGAATATGTTAGATGTAATCAAGAAAATCTTGGACAAAAACTGTAGGGATTGATATACCATCTAAAATTTACATTATGATCTAATAGGACTATAATTAAATAACCCCTAGTCACATCCTCATATCATCTTCTATATGACCAAGATCCCATCTTACCTATAAAATTAAGAATCCCGACCTTGTAGTTCATGCGAGATTACTTAAAAACTGATGATAATATAGAATATTTACTCTTGAACTTGATACAACTTGAAGAAAAATGTGATGCATCCCTGCTAAACTTTAGTAAACACTAAGGAGCCATCAAGCATTGGTTTGATAGGTGATCCAAAGTGAAACCTTTTAGATCTCTAATTTAGTCCTTCTCTTAGACAAGGCTCATGATAAAAAGGCACAACATGACAATTTTGATGCCATATGGTTAGGTCCTTACCAAATTCCTAAAATCCTAGGTAAGAATGCATTTTGTCTTAAGTGTTTAACTAGTTAGGGCATCCCACTTTCTATCAATAGGAAGTTCTTCAAGCACTACTTCCAAGTTTGAATTAGCCTAGAAAGCACCTATACATAGTTTCTCTTTGCTTTTTTACTTTTGTTTCCAACATTTGTTGACATTTCTCACTTTTTTTCATTGTTATGGCCTTATTGTTTGTACTTTTTTGTCCAATCCTACTAATTTTTTCCATGTGGATACCTCGTTGGTCAGTGAATGAAGGAATACAATTTTATAAGTATTTGGTAGGAATGATGTTCTGATGATTAAGAACTCTAAGTTATTTGTGGCTTAAGATTTTTTTTATGAGATTGGTTTCAAAAGCTTGGGCTATTATGTGTGTTTTGAATTTGTTCAAGTTTGGGATACTTTAGGTAAACTATTTGGACTTTGAAAATATTCTCTTAAAACCACTCATAAAAAATCATAGTTTAAGGTTTCTAGGATTACTTGGATGAACCTACTATAATTAAGATCTAGGGTGAAAATATATAATTTTGCCTTTCATTTTCCATGATGATCTCTAACCTAGAATTGAGACATTAAATAAAAATAAATGAAAATCAATTTACAAAAAACTCAATTTTTGGGTGATTTAGGAAACTGTTACTCAGGATATGGAAGCCCAATCAAAAATAAAGGACTTGAGTGGGATCATATACATATTTATCAAGTATATGGATGCTTATCTAATAGTGGAATAATGTCCATGTATTTGTTTCAAAGTAAAATTCACTAACCTGATGATTGAGGTTGTACTAGTTATTCCCTATAGGTTTCACAATGTAGTAATTAAGTCATTTGCACACATTGGGTCAATGATAATATTAGATTTTATCTTTTATCCATTCCCTTGTTTTCCTCTCTCAAACCCTTTCATTTTCCATGTGTGATCTTTACAAGAGATTCTAGGTTCATAGACATGTTTCTGTACTTACAAAATACTCAGGATTATTTTTCAACAAAATTTCTATTTTTTGTTGCTTGCACAACATGCCCTTATTCTTATGGAATCATGGTACCCCTATTTTTTAATTTTTGATCCACTCTCACTTGTGCTTATAGGTTGTTTTTTCTCAAATATCTTATGTTTATTTAGGGTGTAATCTTAGTTTATATGCCAAATCAGATCCCAAAACCCCCTTCTGTTGAGAAAACCAAGTTCCTGTAAGAAAATTTCATATAAAGCACTTAGCATAAAAGTGGAGTTTCATTAGTCTAGTTTGCATTTGATAACCTCACTTGCTCAGTGTTCTCAAGTTGATTGGGGGTGGATCATCTCAGGTTGCAATTGAATTAACTCTTGGAAACCACTCTGTTACAATGACCAAGTCCATGCGATAAATTTTCATATAAGACACTTGTTCTACAAATAAAGTTTCAACAACTTAGATTATGCTTAAGAAATATTATTCAGCTCCCTGGGTAGTCTATTATAGATACTTCAAAATTTCTTTATTTTCAGACCTAATCAAGATTCAGAATCTTGATTAGATCTTTAGGGTTCATTCATGTCCTTATCCTTTATTAATTAGACTTTTAATTTTAATTAGTTCTTCATTGAAGTAAATTTTATTTCATAGACCTAATTGGAGTATAAACTCTAATTAGGTATAGGGTGGATGGTTTTAAATTTTGCAATGGTAATCAGATGAAAATATCTAATTAGGTCATATAGACCTAGGTCATAGCTTTCTTAGTGTTAGTTGTGGGTTTTTGCCTACTTATGTCTTGAGTTTGAAGGCATAGTAACTATAGACGTAGTTAGGTTTTAATTCTTGATTAAGTCTTATGGTCAATCACAAGTAAGTCTTAGTGTTGGTTGGGGTTAAATCCTTGACTAGGTCTATCGAGGCTCACCCAAACCCCATCCTTTAGTAGTTAAGGTTGAGACCCTGACTAGGTCTCCGTCTCCTCCATTTGAAACATTGTGTGTTGCATGGGCTCCAATCCCCACATATAACTATAACCCTCATTTGGTAGTAAGTAATGTAATGTGGGGTTACAAACCCAATTAAAATGTGAAGTGTTCCCATCGAGCTCCATGGTGTTGTGTGGGATTTTAAATCCTGAATACAACATGAGCATCTAATCCATTTTCAATAGTGTAATCAACGGTCACACACCCATTTAGGTTTACAAACTTCCTCAATTCTAAATCCTTCGCAAATCACTATTCTAATATCTGATTTGGTCTACAAAGACCATTCAAGTGCACCCCAGTGCTAATCAAGATTTGGGGACCTAATTAACATTAAATTTATTTTTTTTAAATGCATCCTTATTCCCCCCAGAAGCCTAATTAGGCCTATAGGTGATGTTTTGACCTTTTTTTTAATTTTTGACCATAATTTATGGCAACCACATGAAGGTGGAAGCAAATTTGGCACCACTAACCTACAAAAATATGTTAATATGTAATTAAATTAAAATTTATATGTAATGCCTAAGAAATAAATAAAATTTGTTAAAAGTAAACACATTTACATTTGAGAAGTCAACATATCTTGGGAGTTCAATCTAAGGAATAATTAGGATTAGCTTTAATCTTTATAGTAGTGATAATTACTTCATGATCAGATTCACGAACCTTCCATAGAGTAGTTTTTAACATCCTATCTTGATATTTGTGCAATTGAACATTTGTTTCAAGAACCAAATTTGAATAGTGGAGTATCTTTCTGTGTACTTTGTAGTCTTCAAATAACCATACATTTGAATTTTTGATAGGATAGTGTCAAAGCCAAGTTCTAGTAACTACCACAAACCTAATGTGATAGTGAATGTTTTCCCCATCTATGATCATAAAAGTCAATTTCTATTTTTCCTCTACATACCAACACCGTTAGTAGTTTGTCCCCTCCTCATTATCCTCATCTGAAATAACTACACAAACATGTCCTGCATCACAAAACAAAAAAAGATTTAATAACATGATATGCTGATATATTTATCAAATTTAGTATATGTATGAAATACATCTTAAATATATGGACACCTACTTTTACTAGATCAGATACATGGTCAAAGTCATGTGATGATGTCAACTATGTAAGTTGTAATGCTGGTTGAACCTGATAAGTGTCAATTGAAACTAGAGGCCTATAAATCCATTCATCCACCCATTTTTATGACTCACACTTGTTCCAAATAAAGTCAATGCATGTAGAATAAAAGCATGTCATGTGCCTTGTATGAACCATTTAAGAACCCGTGTTTGAGCTATGAAATTGGTGTAACTTATTTGATCATGTTACTATCATACAATCTTCATAGCTTTCCAATTGTTCATCCTCCATTAGCCAAAAATATCTACAAAAAATAGACTTTTGTTGAACACCATGGCTAATATTTTCATTACACCATTCAACTATGTTTTTTGCATCTATCAAATCAATGACCTCTTCAAACTTCAACTCCTCTCTTACAAGTGCTCTTTTGACACATGTTCTTGCACCATCATGATCCTATTTTACATGGCCTACTTTAGTGAAATTATAAATATGTTATACATCAATGGTAAAATGTATCCTACTCATTTAATAAACATCTGTGCATTCTTAAATTGTGACATACAGTTATCTGACTAAATATAATGTTGATTGAAAGTAATGTTCTTTTCACTCAACTTTCCATAAAACATATGAAAACAACCTTACACATACTTTGAATAATATGTTTGATGTTCATTGACATAGAAGTGGTACTCCCTTAATATTTTTTATCATCCTTTATACTTTCAAGTGAATGCATGAATGTTATATACATAAAAAGGGAAACCTGTACTAAATTGTACTATTGTGTTTAAACCTCTTTTTGTGGTTGGAATATGTAATTATCTACAAATTCAACTACTAAAACACTAATACCAAGTGGAATGTGTCCTTACTTGACTTGATTTTTTCATCTATCCATCAAGATCTATGTATGTGTCTTATATACTCATATACAATTTCATCCCCGAATTTATCTATAAATTTGGAAATAGTTATTTGTTTTGTAACTAGCTTATACCTTTTAGATTCCTTTCCATATTTTAATTGATGCATCATATATTTATATTTACTAAAACCAACCAATTCTTGTCTAATTTTATGTGTATTCTCGTCATGGGCAATTTTTTTATTCTAGTAATCCTTGACAAATGTTACAAGTTCCATCCAAACATGCCTTATTATATAAAAATTGCCCATCTCATCTTCCAAAAAAAATGGGTGGAATAAATTACCTTGTTGATTTAGGTGGGGATTGGACTCTACACTCTTGCAAAATGTTGTCAGTATGTAAATTACAATGAACATGACAAAAAATATCAAAATGCATCAAAAATTCAACATGTTACCTACAACAAGTAGTGCGTGTGTGATTGATTTTCATATAGAAGGGTTTGGCCATTTCAAAATATCTTTGGCTAATAGAAATTTATGGATTTTTTTTAAAAAAATTAAGAGTACAATTGTGTTTGATTCATATCCAAAAAATGTTTAGGATGTGGTTCATGGTTATGAGAACCAATTTTTATTTTCACTGCACCTCTAATATTAGATGATACCCTTGTGTTATCTTTCCAAAATTCTACATGTAAATATTTTAGGGCATCAGATATAGCCTTGTCTTTCCATGGGAGTCTACCAGAGAATGCCCACAAGTCATTGTTATCAGCAACATCAAGTTTTCTACATCTCCTAATTATTTTCATTAGTATTTTTTGTTTATGTGAAATGCTTATCTTATTTGTCTAATCAATCGTTTATTCTTTTTTTTTTTACAACTTACCAAAGAAGTTGTAATAACATGACAGACAATGTTACCATCTTTGGTGCCTTTCTTCAAACCTAATTGATGGTATGCATTATGAAAAATTTAAATATTTGCCCTATTTATACCATCAATATTAAATGTTCTTATTACTAGGGTGTGTAGTATAGATCTTATCTTATGCACTTTCATCAATGTAACAAACAATTGGCATCTTTGAGTTTCATTTAATTTTTCAAAGTATCAGTCCTAATTTTTTTTAGCTTTTCTTCTCATATGGTACATGGACATTTTTTTAGGCATTGGTTTCAAAATGTTTTCATCAATTTCAATTAAATATATGCGTATTATTTCCAAAATCCTAGGAGGTGTTCTTAGTGGTAAATTTGATTGATTTGGTGTTTCCATATTATTTCATTCATTACTAGTTTCTTAATTCGATGGTGTTCCCATATTATTTTCTTGATTGTTACTTTCACCAATCAGTGTTTCCATGTAATTTACATCATAAAGCATACTATAATCATCATGAAAATTAAAAACCTTAAAATTTAAATGTGGACTTGTATTATAATTTAGTATACTATCAGAATTGACAATTATACTTTCAAATTTTGGCATACTGTCATTGTTCAGTTCATAATTATTTATAATAATGAATTCATTAGGGATATTATACATGCTTGCATGAAGCTTTTACATGTGTTGCCTTTAATTTTCTCTCTACACTTATAATTTCTCTGACATTTAGTGTTTTAACTTCTTTTCCTTACTAGTATGAAAGTCATCACTCATGATTGCTCAAAGTTTTCAACTTTTGAGGGTGGGGATAACAATCCAACTATTAAAAAGTAGATCTGTTTGATGTGCAATATTAAGTGGGAACAATGATCAAATAGATCTACACTCTTTAGTCAACATGTTATCATTCAAAATGTGCACCCATGGATTCTCTATGATGTGGGGAAGCTTTTAGTGGTAGGACACTAAGTGCAAAGGTCTTATGTAGGGTGAGAGAGTATAAAGTGTTGGGTGTGGAATTAGTATCACTCAACTATGCACACAAGCATCAGTTGTCTCATTGCAGTGATGGGAACATCTCCAAGGTGTGGGACCCTTTTGCTCCTTGAGATGAGCCTTTAGAGTAGGCTAGATTCCTTATATTCTAAGTGTACTTAGTTTAAGACCAATGCACAAGCCTAAAGAGTAGAAAGGTAAACTACCGCTAATCTAAACCTAGGATATTTGAGAGGAAAAGGGAAGGATAAGGTAAGAGACGCTAAAAATAAAAAGGCAATGCACCTAGAATAGAGTGAGCACTCCTACTACCGTAAACACAATATAGACTCTTAAGAACAAGACAATGTCACATAGTTTCCACCAAGCCACTCTAAATGCATAAGTATTTTGCATAGAGGCATGAAAACATAGTGCAATATTGAGAAGGATGACAAATGGTACATATATAACATCAACATAGACTCTAATGTGCACAGGATGTGACCTATAAGTGAGTTTTAATTTCAATGTGGAGGTGTAGGGAATGGACAATGATGAGAGGAGTTAACATTACCCATAGTCAAGGATAAAAAACACAAATATCACATAGAACATCAAAATAATAGAAAGACCCATAGTCAAGGATAAAAAACACAAATAGCACATAGAACATCAAAAGAATAGAACGAGGTGAACTTAATTCTCATTTATCTACAAGATATAGCCAATACAAGTGCTCATGAGGGCAAATTCTAGCACCATGAGGTTGCTAAAAAGTGTAAACCTTTTACAGTGAAAGAACTAGGATTTTATAGTGACCAATCTTATTTTACTATAAATGCACCACTTAGGAGTGGTTGATGTAGCATTAAATTCTTTTGTGACACTACAACCATGCTTCTTGAAGTTTGTCTGATGATTGGATCTAAAGTTGGTGACAGGATTACTTATAGATACACGTGCATAAGGGAATGGAATATTTCTCTAACAAGGTCAAAGGGTGGCATGAATTTGAATCCCAAAGTTTGATAGTCGCATCTACATTTAATTATTTTAACAATGCCTCAATTTCTTCTCAACTACCTCCAATTATTTCATTTATATTTAGTAGCCACTCGACACATGGCATCTTGACAGGCTCTAGGAGGAGTCCTTTATATTATTAGGTAGGAAAAATACAGATGTGACATGTGGGTGCCACTTCTTTACTATGGTTGTTTGGTGGGTCCCCATTTCCCTTCTTCACCAAACAATGGCACTACTTAAATTTTTTTTGAAATAGGCCAGCTTTAGATGAGCACCAGACTATCACATGGATAGATGGCACTTCTCTTGGTGAATCAAGAAATTATCTATGTTAAGAAAGTGCTAGGTTGTCACATGGTAGTGGCAAAATGAAGGTTGGACACTATGTAGTTTAAGGGCATAGATGTAGGATCATGTACACAGGTGTAGAACTACATTGGCTAGGTGTAAGGAAGGCCTCGAACAAGGGTGCATACAAAGATAAAAAATCTTAGGTGCACCTCCATGATTTATATTTTCCTCCTATGCTCTTCCTTTACTTAACCATTCGGAACCTATGGAATTGCATTCTAGATTTCGTGCACCTTTTGAATCATGTGCTTCAAATTCCTATACATGGATGTGCATCGATAAATTTATGTTAGCACAAATCCTCATTACTTTGATGTATAGACTTGTATATTTATTTGGGGCTCAAGCACAATTTGGAAGCATCTATGCACTTTTTTATTAAAATGCATGGGACCTCATAGGTGCATGAATCTTATGTAAGCCTTGACAGGCTTTGCATAGACTGAGGGGTGACTTAGAAAGTCAACACTTCTCGTGACCTTAATGGGCCATTTTCATGATAAACAAGAACCCAATAGCCTTTGAGTAATCCATTAGGCATGGATTCTTTATAACTTCTGGTTGTTTCTCTTACAAATACACTAGCTACTCATCTTTAGATTTGAAATGAATTGAGATTCACTTGACAAGACAAGAACTGCACCATAGGTGATTAGAGGAAAAGACCTGAGATAATAAAACACTACACACAAGTGCTTAAAGGAATTGAAACTACTTAAAAAAAAGGGCATGTAAGTGCATTTTACGGAAATGAAGATCATGTACTCTATTTATATATGATTTTTACACAAAGATTAATGGAGATAACACTTGAGATGAATCCCATTGACTGGGATTGGAATCTCTTATCTAGTCATTCTAGTAAGTTAGCAGGCATTAGATGGCTTGCAACTAGTGATGGTATTTGGACCACTCCATATTACATCAAACTTAGTGTGCCCTCTAGCTTTTGCTTTATCTTCATCCCATTTGAGCACTAAGTCTCCCTCCTAGAAACTCCTATCATCAGCCTTCTTGTCAAATATCCTCTTGGTTTATGCCTATTGAAGCTCCATAGTGCACACAACTTGCGTTCTAGTTTATTTAAGCTCTATTAGCTCAGATAATATTACCTTAAGGGGATCACTCTCGAGTAGTTCCAACTAATATGCAAGTTCTAATGAAGGTAACTTGAGGGATGCTGGTAATTTAGCTTCCCTTCCATAAACTAGTATGAAAGGTAAATTTCCTAGCACTCTCTTAGGTGTGATCCAATCAACCCAAAGAGCAGTTCTAAGCTTAGTGTGTCAAACTCACTGGTTGTCCTCCAGAGTCATTTTTATTATGTGACTCAGGTTTTTATTGGTGGACTCATCTAGACCATTACCCTGACGGTAATAATTTGAGGTGGTGCTCAGATAGATATTGTGCTTGATAGCCCATTCATTGGTTTTAGTTCTAAGGAAGGCCATTGCATTATTTGAGATAATGTTTGTGGGGACACCAAACCTCATTAAAATGTCCTTGTAGAAGTTTAGGATGGATGTCTTATTATCCTCCTTAAGCATAACCACTTTTTTCCACCTTGTGAAATAGTCGGTGGTTGTGAGAATCCATTTGTGCCCATCACTTGATGGTAGGTTAATCATGCCTATGAATTCTAGACCCCACTATGCAAAAGGCTAATCAGCTTGAATTGGGCATAGTGGTAAGGTTGCAAGCCTTTGTTTACCTATGAAGAAGGCACATTTCTTACAATTTTACACATATGGGTGCACATATTTAAACAGAGTTAGACACTAATAACTGCTTAGCATGATTTTTCTAGTAGTGGTCTTAGGAAAATAATGGCCTCCTGAGGGGCCATCATAGAATTATTAAATAATTCTACTTGTTTTCTCTGGTTTTACATACCTTAGGAGTACTCCATTAAGGTATTTTCAAAAACATGTGCCTTCAATGAGCACATTAGGAATGGACTGTAGTCTAAAATGCCTACGCTTAGCTTTGTCAAGGCTACGAGGATATATGTTATGCTAAAGGAAGGTCTTCATCTCCTATGCCCAGTTAGTCACAATTTATTTATTTTCACACTCTCCTTCATGTGACACTAAGACTGCACCATCCTCAAGTTTTGCTATGTCATCCAATTGCTCACAAAGTCATTTTCCTCACACTAGCTTGGTGACTTGGATCTCTATGTCATAGTCCATCACCTTAGTGATCCAGCCAACTCTTTTCTCACTAATGTCCTTACTAAGTATGAACTTATTAATGCTTTCATGCACCACCATGAGTCATATTTTGTTGTTGGAGAGCATATGCCTAAATTTATTCAATGCTCTCACAATTATAATGGTATGATTTCTAACAAAGCTATAATGTATCTCATAATCCTTCATCAACACGCTAAAAAAGGCAATTAGCTACTCTAGTTACTCTTTGTTTTGCTATGTCAGAATGGCCAAGATGTTGTTAGATCCACCGAATGTATAAAGGATAAAATCCTTGCTATAGTCTAGGTTGATCAAAGTGGGTTCTTGCATGATGGTGCACTTAATGGCCTCAAAACTTTCCTCGCCCTCATGCATCTAACTAAATGTAATTTTATTCCTTAACATCATAGTGAGGGACTTGACCAAGATAGTAAAACCAGGCACAAACATTCTCACAAAGTTGATTTTACCTAGGAATCTTTGGAGACTTTTTTGTGGCTCAGAAGAGGTAGAGATGAGATAGCCTTAACTCGCTCTGGATTAATCATGAGTCTCTCTTTTAAAATAAAGTGCCCAAGGAGGGTGTCTTCATGAACTATGAATATGCATTTGTTAGGGTTTAGATAAATTCCAAATTATTAACACTTCTAAAAGACTTGCTCTAGGTGACCCAAATGATCCTCAGTGCATTTAGAGAGAATAATTATGTCATTAAGGTAAACTAATATGACCTTATTTATGATATATTTGAATGCTGTATCTATGGCTCTCTAGAAGATTGTGCCTGTATTTGTCAAAATGAATAGCATGCACTGGTATGTAAAGGTTCTCTACTTAGTGGTGAACATAGTCTTGTAATGATCGCACTCCTGTATAAGGATCTAGTTATAGCCTGAGTAACCATCTAATAATGAAAATATTTTTGCTCTTATGATCATTTGCAATATTTACTCCATTGGTGGGAGAGGGTAATGATCTTTGAGGGAAGCCTTGTTCAGGTCCCTAAATTCCACATAAAGACGTATCTCCCCATTCTTATTTCACACTGGTACCAAGTTGGTAACCCATGAGGAATATTTTATCAAAAGTATTATACTGGCTTCAATGATCTTGGAGATCTCCTTGTGCAACAATGGCTCCAGCTTTGTATTAACAAGTCTTTACTTCTAGTGCACAAGTTACACCTTAGGATGGAGATCAATTATGTGTTGCACTAAGCTAGGATCAAAGCCTCTAAGATATTTATAGCTCCATTTGAATATGTCATCATATCTCCTACTGAGTTGAATGAAGCTTTCAATTTCTAGTGGGGAGCATACCTTACCAGCTATTAGAGCTTTACCTTTTGAAATGACTACATGCATAGAGATATCATCATTGTCCATCCTGATACACCTTTATCCTTTGAATTGGTCATCATAATCAAAGATATTTTATAGGGTGACTAGCCCTCTTAGAAACTTGTTCCCTTCAATTGGATAACTTGATCCTCATATTAAGCTTGCAACTATGCATGTTTCATGGTGCAAAACTTTGCCTCTTCCTATATGAAGTTGATGATTTTTTCATCACTTTCAAACACTTGCCAATTATTTGCAGTATCAATAACTATCAGTCTAACCATGACATTAATGAGTTGATTGGACTCTTTTATTATGTTCTACAAAATGTCACACTATGTATCTATAGTCGCAAGCCTATTTACATCAATGTTCTACACTCTTGGTAAGGAAATGATGTTGAATGCATCAAATCCTTTTATTATATCTAACACTCTATACTTGTAAACTTTCATCAAGCCACTTTTAGTCATGCTCTATGATATAACTTGGTTGATAGCAAGCTCACTATCACCCAGTGCTTGCATCGCTTTGATCCCTTTCTTTTACATGAGTTGGAGGCCTTGAATTAGCATCTCATACTCGATAGCATTATTCATGCAAGTGAATTATAGTCTAAAGGCATGGAAATATTTTTAATTTTGGTGGGAGACTAACATGACACCACTTTGCATTGTGCTTTCTAATAAGAGACAAAGATGCTCTTACTCTCCTTCCTTTAGATGGCGTTGTAAGCTCAGTGAAAAAGAAATCATTGTTTCTTGTAGATGATCTTGTTCTTCTTGACATGTAGGTAAGGGGATGATCTTTATGGACCAGAGATGTTTAGAGTCACCAGGTGCTCTCACTAAGTATCCACTACACTTATTAGCTAAATATAGCACTAATTCTTTAGCTTTTCTTCAAATATCCCACTAGGCATGCTAGAAACTGTTGTCATTCAAAATGTGCACCTATGGATTCTCTATGGTGCAAGGAAGTTTTTAGCTATGGGGCACTAAGTGTAAAGGTCTTGCATAGGGTGTGAGAGCCTGAGGCACTTGGCATAGAAATATTATCACTCAACTATGCATGTGAGCATTAGTTATCTCATCATAATGATGGGAACATCCCCAAGGTATGGGACCCTTACACTCCTTAGAATGAGCTTCTAGAGTAGGTCAGATTCCTTCTATTCTAAGTGCACCTAGTTTAAGACCAATGCACAGGACTAAAGAGCAAAAAGGTAAAGTACCACTAATCTAAACCTAGGATCTTTGAGAGGAAAAGGGAGGGAAAAGGAAAGAGATGCTAAAAATAAAAGGCAATGTGCCCAGAATAGAGTGAGCACTTATACAACCGTAAACACAATATAGATTCTTGAGAATAAGACAATATCACATAGTTTCTTCCAAACTACTCTAAATGCATAAGTATTTCACATAAAGTCACGAAAACATAATGCAACATTAAGAGGGATGACAAATGATACACAAACTCAAGTACGCATAGGATGTGACTTGCAAGTGAGTTTCAAGTTCAATGTGGAGGTGTAGTGAAGGGAAAATGATGAGAGGGATAAATTTTATCCATAGTTAAGGATCAACAAAAACAAATAGCACATAGAACATTGAACTTAATTCTCATTGATATGCAAGATTTAGCCAATATAAGTGCTCATGGAAGGTAAATTCTAGAAGTATGAGGTTGATAAAAGGTGTCAACCCTTTTATAGTGAAATAACTAGGATTTTATAGTGATCAAGCATGTTTTAAAATAAATGCACCACTTGGGGGTGGTGGATATAGCATTAAATTCTTTTGCAGCACTACGATCATGCTTCTTGAAGTCTATTCGGTGATTAGATATGAAGTTGGTGATAGGATTACTTCTGGATACATGTACATAGAGGAATGAAATATTTATCTGACAAGGTTTAAAGGTGGCATGAATTCAAATCCTGAAGCTTGATAGCCACTTAGCGAAGTGGATGAGATAATTTTTCCAAAGGGTTTTCTTGGGAAAATGGTTTGAAACAAAAACTTTGAAGGATCATTTCAAGATTCTGAAGGGATCTTTCCCTTCGAGAAAGTCCTTTTCAAGAAACCTAAAGGGTTCTTTCCCTTTGAGAAAGTTAATTTTCAATAAATCCGAAGGGTACCTTACCTTTAGAAAGGGACCATTTCACAAACCCAAAGGGTACCTTGAAAAATTATGAAAGGCATTTTTATAAAGTCCGAAGACATGAATTCCTTAAGAAAAATTATTGGTAGGAAAGTGATAAATAAAATCTTGAGAAAAAGAGCCTGGAAGGATGTTGAAGACAATGCCCAAAATGAAAGTTTGAAGAAATTGATGACAGGCCAGCAAACGTCAAGTTTGAGCCCTTGTAAGTAGTCGTTGCCATTTAAAAGACCAAAAGGAGCTACATAACCTATGGACTCACACTGACATAAATAAGATAAATTTAGGAAAACCAATGTCCTTATATTGGTTTTCCATCTATAGGGAAGATTTGGTCTGGGTTTCAAGGCAAGAGCTAGTAGGTGAAGTTAATGGGGAGTCCTTGTCCTTCGATATGGCCATCATCTTTGATAAATAGCTGACAAATGTAGAAGCAACATGGCTCGATCAAGTTTATATATGTAATAATTTGGTCCTCATGCATAAGCAAATAAGTGGAGGATGGTGTGGAGATGAAAGATAAAGATCAAGCAATTAGAAAAGATAGCTCAGGCATTTAAGACATTCTTGGACTTTTACTTCTTAGTGGACCATGACATCATCATCCTCAGTGAGATTTATCTTCTAGTGCATTTCTCGACTAATGAGAGGGATGGAAGACTATTGGATCTAATGAAGGTTATTTCATTGGATAAGGATTAGTTCTAATTAACCCCAATGTGGGTGAGAATTCATGGAGGTGGTTGGATCTCATTTATTGATTTTTATTTGCTCACCTCCTCTCTTTGGGTCTTACCCTTTTCTATATATGTCTCAGTTATTTTCAAAAGAAGATATCCTCATTTGATAAGGAAGAACCCTCTCAAAATTTATAAGAAAGACCTTTTGAAGTAATAAAGATTATTTTTACCTATCTCTTGTCTTAAAATAGTGTTTAGCAAGCTTGTGCATGAAGGCCTTGTGAAGAAGTGTTCTTCCATGTCCCTTGTCCTTCCTTTTTACCTATTTTTAGGTATTTTTAGGTTAGTTGTAGGTTTGAACTTGAGCTCTTTTCACCATTAATGGATCCTTGGTGTGAATTTCAAAATTCCTCTATACTTCATATATAGCTTAGTGAGCCTAGTTAATGAAACACTGATGCAAATTAACTGGTTGTGAGGTTGTGTAATTAGAACTATCTTATGCTGAATTAGCGTTTATTTCATGCTTATGTGGGTCACTATCTATTTGGTGCATAACCTTTCTTAGTTCAATTTTACCTTTTTATGTTATCTTTCTCTCCCTTTTCCTTGGTCAACAATAGGTTTTAGTGTGTGGGAATAGCTGAAGTGAAGCATCTGATGAGCTAGGCTCATTAAAAATCCTAGAGGTTCAACCTTACTATAGAATACCTACATCCTGAGGTTACTCCAATTTTGTAGCTAGGAGTGAGAGAGCCTGAAAAACTCTCTCACAAGGGTACAATTCTACTCTACAATAGTTTCTATCACACCTAGTGGGACATTTTCAAGAAATAATGGTCAAGTTCGATGCCAATTTGATCATTTTCTAGTGGTTGTAGCTTTCATCTTTCAGTATTTGGTGACTCCAAAGAACACTCAAAAATTTGGTGGCATAACAGTGACTATCTATCATGCTAAAGGTGACTACAAGATCAACTTATGTAGTTTTTCCATTTAAATTTAATGAATTACCTTTAAACTCAACAAGAAGGTTATGGTTCACCCATACTCACCCATACATAAGAAACTACTTTCTTAAACCAGTCATAAGGTATACCTATGTGAGAAGATCCTTGTTAGCCCCTCTTGCTACCATAATTCCCCAAAGATATTTTGTGGTATTTAGTGGCTAAAATCTTTTAAATTTGCCACAATATGACCCTATGCCGGTAGCAACCCTTAAAAGCATCCCATTTTTCATAGGAGACCAAGTTGTAACTCCTACTGATCACATCATAGACATAGCCAATTTTTGCAATACTCATAATGTAACAGTAAAAAATGTAGCCATTAGGTTATTGGATGTATCCTTTAAGGGAAAGGCTTTCGATTAGTATAGATTCATAGCTCCTAACTCAACTCAATCATGGGATCAGCTGGAAACAACCTTATGTAAGAGGTTTGCAGATAAGAGTGACCATTTGTCACTAATAAAGCAGCATACCACAACCAAAAGAGCCCCCCATGAAGTCATGCAAGACGTCAACATGAGATTTCAAAAGGTTTGAGAGATAATTCCAATCATTGTTAGATCATCCCCAAAATTTGCCTTCTTATATTATTTAAAGGCTCTAAATAGTGATATAGCAGTAATGATCCAATCTATGGGAGGGGATATTGCCAAATGCATATGAGGTGGCCATTAAAGTAAAAAATTACCTGGTTCAAGATGGAAAGCTTACTCCTAGACCCCCAATGCCTCTTTTTCTTGAGATCAAACCACCTCCTGTAGTTATCCCCCCACTTGATGTTATCCTTCCAACTCTAACTATTGTTGTTGTACCTTCACCAAAGTAAGAGAAGGCCTCCACTAGTGGATCCAAAGATTCCCAAGCGCAAAAGAACTACTTAGAACTAAAGAGCATGATCCAATATTTAGGGAATGATGTGGTCAATGTCAAGAGGTAACAAGCTTACAATAAGCCATATCAAGCTCCATATCAGCCTCAATAACAATCTTATCAAGCAAATAAGCCAACCTACAAAGGAGGTTTCCAAGGATAGGGGCAGCCTAATTATGCTAGACAACACAATTATAATCTAAATGTTGTATCCCTTCCAATGATTTAGTTCCTATTCAGAATAATATGGCTCAAGAGGTTGAAGGGACAATACCTTAGAATCAGTCTTTTGGGCAATCCATTATACCAACTTGTTGGGTGAATATTTTGTCGTCAACTAACTGATGACAAAATGGGTATATCAACCACAGCAGAAGGAGATTTATGCCACAAAAAGTGTGGGTTTACCACATTTGGATGAGGTAAATCTCTCCTCTCATCAAGGGGAGGTTCCCTATGAATATTTATGTGCTATATGTATATATAAGTAAGCAGAAAATAACACTCAGGGTAGTATAATAGCATCCACCTCTCTTTTTTTAAAGGTGATGTCCAAAGAACAAGAGAGAGAAATCCTGGTCATTGGATAAGAATATTCCTCTTCTTTCAGGAATGGTATCCAGCCAAGAGTAGAAAATCCCTTGAAACAAGTAACAAAGTTAACAAAGAAACCTACGTAAGCACAAAGTCTTGCGTTGTCTCCTTCACTAATCTGGAATACGAGTAACCATAGAGTGAAATGAAGCACAAAGTCTTCGCCTAAAACTACAAAGAATAAAAGGATCACCAAGATAAAAGTAGCTCAAAGTCTTTCTTCTATCTTTTAGAAATGTCCTCAGATAATATCAACACACACACTTTGCTTATTAAATCAAATAAATAAGAGATTATCAGGAAAGAGGACATAAGAACTATTTCCTAAATAACACAAATAACTTCAACACAAAGTTTGAAATAAACCTACTTCTCATTCATTTAACAAAATATGATTTACAAGTTGAGCACAAAGTCTCAAGAAGTGTCTCAATTTCAGCAGAGTTTTTGCTCTCAATTATCAGAGATACTTTTTACAAAAGAGGTCTCCTCTATATATAGGGAGAAACCTTCAAAATAAAAAAGATTAAAATATAAAAATATCTTAGTCAAAGATGAGTCATCATTGACTTTTGAGATATTTTTCCAAATTTTTTACATGTAATTACACATTACAAAATTGCATGTGAAAATGTCCCAAGTCAATTACAAAGTGCATTTTGAATAAAGCATGGAAGAACATCTTCAATCTTTATTTCCAGTCTTCTTCATGGTCTTCGACTTCTTCAGAGAAACTTCAATGATCTAAGATAACTTTTGTTGAAAAGACATCAATGAAGAGGGATCGTTTAGAGAAACTGCAATAAGAATCATGATTGTCCAATTAGGGGAAAAATTAGCAATCTGAGAAAACTGCACATTTGAGTGATCATGACTAGGGAAACATGCTTGAAAAGGGATGAGGTGAAAGCGGGTTGGAAAGCGAGAGAAAAATGGGGAGGAGGCATGAAAGAGGAAAAGAAAAAAAAATTCTCCAGAATTAGGAAAAATAGGAAGGTATGTAGGGGCGGCAAAAATTGCCGCCCTTGCATATTGGAGAAGTTCTTGTGCATAGGCAGCAAAAATTGCTGCCCGTGCATGTTAGGGAGAAAGTGTGTCGGTGGAAAAAATTTCCACTGATGCATGTTGAAGAAGGTGAATGTGTAAGGGTGGCAAAAATCACTGCCCTTACACCTGGAGGAGAGGAAACGAGGATGCATGGGTGGCAAAAATTGCCGAACTTGCATGGAAGATGTAAACACTTGTCACATTCTGCTGATTCATAACAAGACACGTGACGTATTCCACTGCACTTTGTATTTTTCAATTAGGCACTTTTCTGTAGGCTTTTCTCTTCAGTCGGGCTTGGTTCTTCATTTGATTGAGGATGCCTTTTGTCTTTTCTAGCTTTGTCTCTTCCTGCTGCAATTTGAGCTATCAGGCTACGTTCCCAGCTTTACTAGCTCTTTACGCTCTTTCTCTCAACGGTTCTTCCCTTTGGCATTTTGGCATTCGAATGCATTTGGGTCCATGCTCAAGCCTTCAAAGATCAATAGTTATTTCATTGCCGCGAATTTGACATTTGTGGGCCCGTCACTTTCCTTGGCAATTCCTTCGACTTTGTCATTTGATCTTTTTTAGAGGGGACCTACCCTTCAGGGCTTTGAGAAATGGTCTACTTCCTTTGGCGAGAGTATCCCGCGAGGGTACCTACCCTTTGGGATCCTTAGGGTGGCCTTCAGGATTTTATTTCCTTCGAATGAAAAGTCCAAAGGAATTCCTTCATTGTTTCTTCCACCGGGCTTTTGTCTTTACTTCAGGTTTTCTTCCCAAGTGAATTCCTTTAGATAAAATGTCTGAAGGAATTTTGCCCTGGTCATTTTATCAGGGAAAAACCTTTCTGAAGGAATTCTATTGGCCCCTTGGATTTAGCCATTTCCATCGGATAAAAAGTCTAAAAGAATTGTTCCTTTTGGGCCTTTGAACAAATTCGAAGGAATTCTATCTTTTCTTTGACCTTTGAACCAATGTTGCCTGCCCTCTACAAGGGCACTTGCCTTTTTCACTTTGGGGCAGCCCCTTGAACCTTTCGATTGAACCAACTTTGGTTCAATGGTTCAACGGTTCATTCTTCATTATTTGGCCAAGTCCTTTATTCTTTTGCATCAAGCGCGTTGAACCAACTTGGGCATTGAACCCATTGAACCTTTGAACCAAGGTGGTTCAAAGTTCAATGGTTCAAGCCTAAGTCCTTTATCATTTGTCGATTGAAATCTTTTTGATTAAACCGAGGCACTGAACCAATCCTGGAAATGACCAAGTGTTAGAAGCTTGTCCTTTTGACTAATCTTGCCTGCAGAAGCTTTTTTAACCTATTAAACCTGGGAACCCCTTTTAAGAAAAAAGCTTAAAAATGAGGAATTTGAAAGCTCAGAACAAATTTTGAGGGAATAGAGAAATTTTGGTCTGTAGGTTGTCCCAAAAATGAGTGGCATTTTTCGGGGACAACAGTTGGCTCCAGTTGGGGAACTTCCTTCGATTACAAAAATTGATTGAAGGGAGTAGAATCCAGAATCTCCAGTGCCTTAGAAGCGTGCCATTGGGCTATGGAGTCATGCTACCCAAAAAGAAAGGCTCCAAAAATGAAAATGAAAAGCACAAAATGGAACTAAAGACTATACAAATATACATATGTACATATGATCTTATATGATGCCTCAAGATTTGAAGTGCTTCATATGCCACCCACTGTGAGATAGTGAAAATGGTGTGCCATCCTGATAAACCAGTAGGAAATCATTTTGTCTCCAGAATCGGTGACAGGTGAATGGATCTCTCCACTAGGAATTCAATCCCCTGTGTCTTCCTCTTGGTTCTCTTCTCTTGCTGCCCCTTGGCAAGACTTGCTTTCTAGTTTGAGAACCATGAATCTTGGTTCTCCTACGGAGTCCTTTTTTCTGATTCTAATGGGCAGTAGCTTGGTTTATTACCATAATTTTCTATTATGATAGTTTAGTCTAGTACATGTCTTGATGGTCCCCTTCAAACGCCTGGCAGAGCACCAGCTCAGCATCTCCTTTGTCTCGAGTAGCTCCCCATTTGAGTAACAAACATTCATACTCAGTAGAGTTGTTGATGTTGTTGAACTGTAACTTGTGTAAAGAAGGAAGAATATACCCCTTAGGAGATATCAACACCAACTTGGCCCCAACACTTGTAGAGGAATTGCTGCCATCCATTTCCCAGATCCAAACATCACCAAAAATGGATCTTCTGTCAGATTTCTCTTCATTAGAAATGGAAGACCCTTTTTCATTTGTATTGTGCCCTACCGATCCTTCTGATGTCTAGTTTGAATCAATTCCTAGATCACCACCTACCAGACTTTCATCTCTAATAACATGGACATCCTCTATAGTCAAGAAGTAATCACCCCTGCCTAAAAACTCAAACAAAATCTGAGCTTCAGGGGCTGACATTTGGGTCTTGACATCTTGTACCAACTTGTCCAACTGATCGGGGTTAGACTGTAGGACTTCAAATTTAGTCATTTAACTTTTAGTATTTTTGACATGATCAGTTATGTCAAAAGACTGAATTGGACTAGGCACAGAGGATGGGAGTTCATCCTTTTAGTTTTTGGGAGGGACAGGAGGACTGGACTGCGAAATTGAAGTAGAAATTGCAAAACTGTTTGGGATACTTACTTTTCTCGCAATTATCGGGTCCTTTGGCTGGAAAGGAAGAGTGGATCCCCGCTTAGCAATTGAAACTGTTGGTTGAGGTCATTCCACTACTTTCTCTTTATCAGCTTTTTGAGCTGATTGGTTCTTGGACCAGGTGATTACAGCATATGACCCCTTGTCTGCTTCACCTTTACTTCTAGGTTCATCTTGGTAACTCAGGAAACCAATGTAGGAGTTGCCAGCTGACTCTTCTTGATCCTCTCTGAAGAGGTCAACGTCATTTTCTTGATTAAACTCAAGCTGGAAAGAGAAATCATGCTCTATTTCCAAATATCCAACTACTGAGTTGGCTGGAGGTGCTTCAATGGCCAGGTTCCTATGTGGGGGAGAAAGATGATTTAGTTGCCCTTGACCCGTGGCAACATTGCCTTGATATGGTTGATTGGAGAATGTCCTCCTTGGTATATCTTTATATAGAGGAGCAGAAGGCATACCTTGTGCCATTTGCCTTTTCAAGGCTAGCAATTCATTTGCTACCTTCTGCACCATTGGATCAGTGGTGGCTGCAGGTGAGTTATCAGAAGATGAGGAAGATGCACCTCTGTTAGAATCCCTTCTTATCTTTTCAGCCAAGATAAGGTCATCTTCTAACTCAGTGGCTAAGTCTTGAGCAGCCTCAAGGTCTATATGTCTAGCCCGTCTCAAAAGAAAACTAACTTCAAGCAGCTGCAAGTTGATGAAGAAACACATGAGATTTTGAGGTGTCGACTGGGTGATTATGGGAATTATGTGCCTCAACTTGTCGAACCTGGCAATAAAAAAATTCCACCCCTATCAGACTGCAAGCTATGCTGAAGGCTGCAATGTGTTCATCAGGATAAACTTTCTCATCACCAAAGAATTTGGGAAATTTTTTCCTTGAACTACATGGAAGCTCATGCAAAGGTGGAGTCAAGTTGAGTGGGCCAAAAGAGTTACCCCAGGGGCCTCAAATTGCCATGATTTAATTATGAAAAATAGGGATAACAAATATGAATGGAGTGGCCAAATTTTAGAACAAAAATGGAAAAGAATTGGCTCTGCTTCAGCTTAAGGCTTGAGGCTTCAAACAGTGCACTCTTTCCCAACAGCTTTGGTTTTGTAGACTAGATAAAATAACGGAAGTGGAGGAAGATGGTAACGCTATAATGATAATGGGTAAGACATGGAACGGAGTCGCTAGACAATATAATGGATAAGGGTTATAATGATTATGGGTAAGACACAGGGGATGTTTTAATATAAAACTTGAGGTTTCAAATTGCACAAGATTACTATGTCCCCAACAGAGTCGCCAAAAATTGTTGGGTGAATATTTTGTTGTCAACTAACTGATGACAAAATGGGTATATCAACCACAACACAAGGAGATTTACGCTATAAAAAGTGTGGGCTTACCACATCTAGATGAGGTAAATCTCTCCTCTCATCAAGGGGAGGTTCCTTATGAATATTTATGTGCTATATGTATATTTAAGTAAGCAGAAAATAACACTCAGGGTAGTATAACAACATCCACCTCTCTTTTTTTAGAGGTGATGTCCAAAGAACAAGAGAGAGAAATCCTGGTCGTTGGCTAAGAATATTCCTCTTCTTTTAGGAATGGTATCTAGCCAAGAGTACAAAATCCCCTGAAACAAGTAACAAAGTTAACAAAGAAACCTACGTAAGCACAAAGTCTTGCGTTGTCTCCTTCGCCGATCCGAAATATGAGTAACCGTAGAGTGAAACAAAGCATAAAGTCTTCACCTAAAACTATAAAGAATAAAAGGATCACCAAGATAAAAGTAGCTCAGAGTCTTTCTTCTATCTTTTAGAAACGTCCTTAGATAATATCAACACACACACACTTTGCTTATTGAATCAAATAAATAAGAGATTATCAGGAAAGAGGACATAAGAACTATTTCCTAAATAGCACAAATAACTTCAACACAAAGTCTGAAATAAACCTGCTTCTCATTCATTTAACAAAATATGATTTACAAGTTGAGCACAAAGTCTCAAGAAGTGTCTCAATTTTAGCAGAGTTTTTGCTCTCAATTATCAGAGATACTTTTTACAAAAGAGGTCTCCTCTATATATAGGGAGAAACCTTCAAAATAAAAAAGATTAAAATATAAAAATATCTTAGTCAAAGATGAGTCATCTTTGACTTTTGAGATATTTTTCCAGATTTTTTACATGTAATTACACATTACAAAATTGCTTGTGAAAATGTTCCAAGTCAATTACAAAGTGCATTTTGAATAAAGCATGGAAGAACAGCTTCAATCTTTATTTCCAGTCTTCTTCATGGTCTTCGACTTCTTCAGAGAAACTTTAGTGATCTAGGAGAACTTTTGTTGAAAAGACATCGATGAAGAGGGATCGTTTAGAGAAATTGCAGTAAGAATCATGATTGTCCAGTTAGGGGAAAAATTAGCAATTTGGGAAAATTGCACATTTGAGTGATCATGACTAGGGAAACGTGCTTGAAAAGGGATGAGGTGAAAGTGGGTTGGAAAGCGAGAGGAAAATGGGGAGGAAGTGTGAAAGATGAAAAGAAAGAAAATTTCTCCAGAATTAGGAAAAATGGGAAGGTATGTAGGGGCGGCAAAAATTGTCGCCTTTGCATATTGGAGAAGTTCTTGTGCATAGGTGGCAAAAATTGCCGCCCGTGCATGTCAGGGAGAAAGTTTTTTGGTGGAAAAAATTGTTGCTGACGCATGTTGAAGAAGGTGAACGTGTAAGGGCGGCAAAAATTGCCACCCTTGCACCTGGAGGAGAGGAAACGGGGATGCATGGGTGGCAAAAATTGCCGCTCTTGCATGGAAGATGTAAACACTTGTCACATTTTACTGAGTCATAACAGGACACATGACGTATTCCGTGCACTTTGTCTTTTTCAATCGGGCACTTTTCCATAGGATTTTCTCTTCAATTGGGCTTGGTTCTTCCTTTGACTGAAGCCACCTTTTGTGTTTTCCAGCTTTGTCTCTTCCTACTGCAATTTGAGCTATCGGGCTACCTTCCCAGCTTTACTGGCTCTTTACGCTCCTTCTCTCAATGGTTCTTCCCTTTGGTATTTTGGCCATTGAATGCATTTGGGTCCGTGCTCAAGCCTTCAAAGATCAATAGTTATTTCATTGCCGCAAATTTGACGTCTGCGGGTCCGTCACTTTCCTTGGCAATTCCTTCAACTTTGTCGTTTGATCTTTTTTGGAGGGGACTTGCCCTTCAGGGCCTTGAGAAACAGTCTACTTCCTTCAGCGAGAGCCTCTTGCAAGGGTACCTACCCTTCAGGATCCTTTGGGTGGCCTTTGGGCTTTTATTTCCTTCGGACAAAAAGTCCAAAGGAATTCCTTCGTTGTTTCTTCTGCCAGGCTTTTGTCTTTACTTCGGGCTTTCTTCTCGAGTGAATTCCTTCGGACAAAATGTCTAAAGGAATTTTGCCTTGGTCATTTTCTCAGGGAAAAACCTTTCTGAAGGATTTCTTTTGGCCCCTTGGATTTAGCCATTTCCATCAGACAAAAAGTCTAAAAGAATTGTTCCTTTTGGGCCTTTAAACAAATTCGAAGGAATTTTGTCTTTTCTTTGACCTTCGAACCAATGCTACCTGCCCTCTACAAGGGCACTTGCCTTTTTCACTTTGGGGCAGCCCCTTGAACCTTTTGATTGAACCAACTTTGGTTCAATGGTTCAACGGTTCATTCTTTGTTATTTGGCCAAGTCCTTTGTTCTTTTGCATCAAGTGCATTGAACCAACTTAGGCGTTGAACCCATTGAACCTTTGAACCAAAGTGGTTCAAAGTTCAATGGTTCAAGCCTAAGTCCTTTATCATTTGTGGATTGAAATCCTTTTGATTGAACTGAGGTGCTGAACCAATCCTGGAAATGACCAAGTGTTAGAAGCTTGTCCTTTTGACTGATCTCGCCTGCAGAAGCTTTTTTAACCTGTTGAACTTGGGAACCCCTTTTATGGAAAAAGCTTAAAAATGAGGAATTTGAAAGCTCAGAACAAATTTTGAGGGAAGAGAGAAATTTTAGTCTGTAGGTTGTCCCAAAAATGAGTGGCATTTTTTGGGGACAACACAACTAATGGTTCTAACCAAGCTTTCAATGACCAATGGAAGCAGGCTATTACTTATGGGTACAATCAAGCTCTTATGGCTCAAAGCATAGAGATCCCATGATGATAAAGATAGAGTAGGCTCCACAAGACCAAGGGCCTGCTCAGTTACCAAGCCAGTTGGATGTTACAATGGTCATCAGTGAACAAGAAGAGTGTTATGCACTCAATCAACAGGCTACTTTTAACCAAGCATACATTTTAGTAGAAACTAATACAAGGTTAAAGATAAGGAATATGGATGGTAACCAAGAAGCATTAAAAATCCCTCCTATCATTACTCCTTCACTGTCTAATCCTAATGAGATTGATGTCACTCAAAAGGTCTCAACACCTCTGCAAGGCCCACATATTCAACAATTAATAGTAGTGACTCCCAAGGCACAATCAAAACTTATCAATATACCAATCAACATTATTGATCAAATGAAGAAATCTAACATGAACTTACCAATGTGGGACATGTTTTCCATGCTTGATCAAGCGGATATCCTTCTTGAAGTCTTGTCCAAGATAAGTGTTACAACAACTACAGGCAGACAACTAAGCAAATAAATTGAGGTCCTCACTAATGCAACCTAAGGTCCTATGGGAGAAGGGTCAAGTAAGGAGGTCAAGCCTCTTCTGTTCTATATTTCATTAATCATTGGTGATTCCTTGGTGCATAATTACTTGGTAGATAGTGGATCTACCACTTGAATAATGCCAAAATCAATAGTAGACTAGCTTGGTTTAAAGTATGAACCCCAATCCAAGAGAGTTTTGTAGCTTGACAGATCTTCCACTAAACCAATTGATATTATCAAAGGTCTCAGCCTGACCTTGCATGCTTGCCCTAGTGTTTTCATGGCTCAAGATGTGTTGATTCTAGAGTTGCCTCCTCATTTTACTTTATGCTTATCTAGAGAATTCATAGCAAAGATATGAGACTATCTCACAGAAGATTGGTCATATATGGCATTCAAAACTAGGTATGGGACTAAGGTATCAATCAAGGTTGAACCAATGGCACACTTTCACATTGAGTCCCATCAGCCAGATAACATAAACCTCAACTGCACTATCCTTGATGAAGATGAATTTGCAACTATTCAAGAACTAAACACTTATCTTAAATAAATTCTATATTTATTCTTAGATGAACTATGGTGGGATAATCAATTTCTCAACCCTTTGTAAGGTGTTGAATAAAGAGATAAGGGTGTCTATTTGCTACATGAAGAAAATCAACTCATGCCTTCCCTCACTGGACCTAAAGATGACCTCAATGGTATGTGGAAGTTGTTCTTTGATGGTTCAAAAAACAAGAATGGAGTAGGTATAGGGGAAATGTTGGTTTTCCCTTTAGATGATAAGTATTTCTCTTCTTATAGGTTCCATTTTAGTTGATCTTCAAACATGGTAGAATATGAAGGCTTACTCCATGGCCTTCAATGGGTCAGTAAGAAAGGAATCAAGTAGCTGTAAACATATGGGGATAGTGAGCTTATAGTAAACCAAGTTAGGGGCCTGAACATTATGAAGAATCCTTTGATGAGGTCCTAAAAAAATAGGGTGTGGGACCTAATTGAATATTTTGAAGCCTTTGACATTCAAGCTATGCCAAGGAACCAAAATCAATATGCTAATAGGTTGGCAGTTTTGGGGGCTCAGTTCAACATCCCATGTAAGCTAAAAGAAGCCAAGGTTCAGCCGCACATCAAGGTGGTGGTGAGGCCATCAATGCTAGACACTGAGGCCCATTGGCAAGTTTTTGAAAATGACAAATAAATTGCTTGTTTCTTATAGAAAGAAGCTGAGTTCTCCTCTGCCAACCAAGAGAAGTTTTAACACCAATATGATGATCAAATTTTTCAACTAAAATCTAACAAGATACTTAAAGGGTTGGTCACCCTTGAAGGCCTTTTCCATGAGGGAGACCATATGAGAAAATACAAGGCAGTAATGTCAACTGATGAAGAAAACTATGAGAGAGTCATCATCTTCAAGGACAAACTTCTCAAGCTTGGGAAGGTAAGCAGCAAGGCTAAAAGGCACATTTTTATTGAAATTTATAAAGAGTTTTTAGACATTTTTACTTGAGAGTATAATGATCTGAGAGGATTTGATCCAAAGTTAGCCCAGCATACTATACAGATGGAGGTGAATACTAAGCTTGTGAGGCAAAAGCAGAGACCCATTAACCCCAAAATAGAAGAGATTATGAGGAAAGAGCTAACCAAGTTAATTGAATCTAAGATTATCTTTCCCATCAAACACTCATCATGGGTAGCCAATTTAGTGCCTGTAAGGAAGAAGAATGGTGAGATCTGATTATGTGTTGACTTTAGAAATCTGAATAGGGTCTCCTTAAAGGATCATTACCCTCTACCATCCATGGAGTAGCTTCTTCAAATGGTTACAGGTTCAGAATGTTTTTCTCTTTTGGATAGGTACTCAGGATACAACCAAGTGTTGGTGAAAGAGGAAGATCAATACAAGACTACCTTCACCACCAAGTGGGGCACGTATGCTTATCATAAAATACCTTTTGGATTATCAAATGTTGGGGCCACTTTTCAAAGGGAAATGGACATGGCTTTCTAAGGGATGCTAAATCAAATGGTGCTAGTCTACTTATATGACATCACAACTTTCTCCAAGGATGCCAATGAGCACATGGACCACTTGAGGTTGATCTTTGAGAGATGTAAAGAGTATGGGATCTCTTTGAATCCAAAAAAATGTGTGTTTATTGTGCATGAAGGTAAGTTATTGGGCCATGTTGTTTCAAAATAAGGATTAGTTATTGATCTTGATAGAATGAGTGTCATCTTCGCCTTATCCTTACCCAAGCATAAGAAGGGATTCCAAAGTTTCCTTGAGAAAATAAACTTTGTGAGGAGGTTTATACCCAATTTTTAAAATTGGCCAAACCCATCACTACTATGCTTAAGAAGAACCAAGAGTTTACTTAGTCAAATGAAGGTAAATCAACATTCGAGGCTATCAAATAGGCCATTGCCCAAGCACCCACACTCATGAACCCTAATTTCTCAAGAGATTTCTTATTTTAAGCATTTACAAATATTGATAATATATCAGCTATGCTGATGCAAAAGAATGGTGAAGGACTTGAACAACCAATAGTTTTTTCAGTCAAGGGCTAGAAGGATATGAGGTGAGGTATACTTTCATAGAGAAACAAGTCCTTGCAGTGGTAAGAATCCTTAAAATCTTTAGGCCCATGCTCTCTAGTATAAAAATCTATATTATGGTGTCTCATCTTGGAGTGAGAGATTTCCTTCTTAACAAAGACTTGAACAAAAAGAGGGTTGGTTGGATTATCAAGGTCATGGAGCATGATGTAGAGATCAAGGTGACTAAGCTAGTGAGAGGCAAAGGTTTGTGTGAGAACATGGTTGATGACCTTAATTAAAATAAAGAGGTTACTTTGGTAACAAAAGATAACTCATAGACAAATGCACTCCTACCTCTCACTAGATGGCTTCAGGATATGACACATTTCTTGATGACAAGTGAGTGCCCACAAGGTATGGACATAGCAAAGAGAAGTTAATTTAGACTTTAGTTGATACCTTATGCATTGGTTGGTGAGGTTCTATTTAGAAAGGACCTCAATGGGGTACTCCTAAGATGCATGGATGTTAACCAGGTGACCAAGCTTTTAGAACATTTCCATGATGGACTTGCCTAAGGCTATTTTGATCCAAGGACCATAGCAACAAAGATAATGAGGGTAGGTTATTACTATCCCAACCTTTTCAAAGATGCTTATGCATGGGTGAGAAAGTGTTAGAAGTGTGCTCTCTTTGTGAGTAAACAAAGATTGGCAGCCCTTCCTCTCAACCCAATTTAGGTAGAGCAACCCTTCATGCAATGGGGGCTAGATTTCATAGGAATGATCAACCCTCCATCAAGTGTAGGGCATAAGTGGGTGCTTACTACAATTTACTACTTCACCAAGTGGTTAGAATCCATTACATTGAAAGAAGCTAATGAAAGTGTAATCTTAGACTTGTATGACAACATCGTGACCAGGTTTGGTGTTCCATCCACTATCATTTTTAATAATGCACTAGCATTCCTCAATCTGAAAATGAGTGAATGGGCTCTCAAGATGGGCATCTACCTTAGCACCTCTTCCAACTATTATCCTCAAAGAAATGGACTAGCTGAGTCCACAAATAAAAATTTGCTAAGAATCATCAGGAGAACCATGAAAGAGAACCAGAGGACATGGCACACTAAAATAAAGACAACCTTGTGGGTTGACCAGGTGACTCATAAAGTTGCCATTGGAAATTTTACATATGTTTTAGTATTTATAAGAGAGCTCAAGTTACCCATTTCTCTTGATCTACCTGCATTAGAGCTTGCCCATCAGCTGGAGCTGTTGGAAGACGAGCCCATGAATGTGAGATTGGTAGAACTCATGAAGCTTGAAGAAACAAGAGACCTGCAATCAAGACACTAGAGTCACATCAAGCCCAATTCAATAAATTCTTTGACAAGAGATCCATAGCAAGGGACTTCAGAGAAGGGGATCTAGTCCTCAAATGGGATTCAAATAAGGCCAAACCAGGAAATCATACCAAATTTGATAGCTTGTGGAGTGGTCCTTATTTGATCCACAAATGCAAACAACATAATGCTTTCCAACTGACCCAACTGGATGGAGAGGTACTACCCATCCCATTCAATGGGAGTCATCTAAAGCCTTGCTTTTAAAAGAGTTTATGACCATTATGTATATTTTACTTTTGTATAGTTTTTCATGTTTTCCTCTAAGTGCTTTGGGCACAGTTTTGTTTTGTTTTGGTTGTCCTTATTAATTCAAAGGGAGGTTCTCATTTAGTGAAAAAGTGACTCGAATCCATGCCCAATAGATGGGTTTGATGAGGCAACATGGTCTAAGTTCTCTTGCATTGAGAGGCATGCAACCCCTGTGAGCCACAAAAGATGTTGGCCATTTTTGGCCCACATATGAAGCTCTTGCATGGTTTGATGAAACATTGGGTCAAAAGCTTAGAAATGGATTCAATAGCAGTGTTTGAGGATAATCCTATAAGCCAAAAGCTAATGAAAAATATCTTATTTAACTAAGTCTTTTACTTGTTCATTCTTTCAGAGAATAAGTGAAAGGTGATTTCTTTCAGACCTATTTTGGTTTCATTTTCCTTTCAATAAAATTGTGCAGGCAATTTCACTGAAGGAATTCTTTCTCCTTTCAGCTTAGTGTTCATTTCAGCTAAGTTTCCTTTCTTTGAGAGTTTTTTCTCAATTTCTTTCATTCAAGTGTCAAAAATTCTTTTGGGAAAATTGTTCTCAAATAATTGTTCCAATCAAAAGTTTTGAAAGATATATTTTAAAGCGAAGTGGCTGAGATAATTTTTTCAAAGGGTTTTCTCAGGAAAATGGTTTGAAATAAAAACTCTGAAGGATCATTTCAGGATTTCTAAAGGGATCTTTCCCTTTAGGAAAGTCCTTTTTAAGAAACTTGAAGGTCTCTTTCCCTTCGAGAAAGTTCATTTTCAAAAAACCAAAGGGTACCTTACCTTAAAAAAGGGACCATTTCACAAACTTGAAGGGTACCTTGAAAAAGTCTGAAAGGAATTTTTATAAAGTCTAAAGACATGAATACCTTTAGACAAATTATTCATGGGAAAGTGATAAACAAAATCCCAAGAAAAAGAGCCTAAAAGGATGTTGAAGACAATGCCCAAAATGAAATTCTAAATAAATTGATGATGGGATCACAAACATCAAGTTTGAGCCCTTACAAGTAGTTGTTGGCATTTAAAATACTAAAAGGAGTTATGCAACCTATGGACTCACACTAACATAAATAAGATAAATTCAGGAAAACCAATGTCCTTAGATTGGTTTTCCATCTATAGGGAAGATCTGGTCTAAGTTTCAAAGCAAGAGCTGGTAGGTTAAGTCAATGGGGAGTCCTCATCCTTCGACATTGCCATCATATTTGAAAAATAGACAACAAATGTAGAAGTAGGATGGCTCAGTCAGGTTTATAGTTGTAAGAATTTTGTCCTTATGCATAAACAGACACATAGAGGATGGATAGGAAATGAAAGATAAAGATCAAGCAATTAGAAAAGATAGCTCAGGATTTTAAGACATTCCTAGACTATTCCTTCTTAGTGGACCATGACATCGTCATCCTCAGCGAGTTTTGTCTTCTAGTGCATTTCTCAACCATTGAGAGGGCTAGAAGACTATTGAAGCTAATGGTGGATATTTCATTGGAGAAGGATTGTTCTAATTAACCCACGTGTGGGTGAGAATTCATGGAGGATGGTTATATCTCATTTATTAGTTTTTGTTTGCTTGCCTCTTCTCTTTGGGTCTTCCCCTTTTCTATATATGTCTCAATTATTTTCAAAAGAAGATATCCTCATTTGATAAGGAAGAACCCTATCAAAATTTTTATGAAAGACCTTTTGAATTAATAAAGATTATTTTTACCTATCTCTTGTCTAAAAATCATGTTTAACAAGCTTGTGCATGAAGGCCTTGTGAAGAAGTGTTCTTCCATGCCCCTTGTCCTTCCTTCTTACCTATTTTTAGGTATTTTCAAGTTAGTTGTAGGTCTGAAATTGAGTTCTTTCTGCCATCAATGGATGCTTGGTGTGAATTTCAAAATTCTTTGATGCTTCATATATGGCTTAGTGAGCCTAGTTTATGAAACACTGATGCAAATTAACCAGTTGTGAGGTTGTGTAAGTAGAATTATCTTATGTTAAATTAGTGTTTATTTCAGGCTTATGTGGGTCACTCTCTATTTGGTGCATCACCTTTCTTAGTTTAGTTTTCCCTTTTTATGCTATCTTTATCTCCCTTTTCCTTGGTCAAAAATAGGTTTTAGTGTGTGGGAGCAACTGAAGTGAAGCATCTGATGAGCTAGCCTCATTAAAAATCCTATAGGTTCAACCTCACTATAGGATACCTACATCCTGAGGTTGCTCCAATTTTTTAGTTGGGAGTGAGAGAGCTTGAAAAACTCTCCCACAAGGGTGCAATTCCATGCTACAACAATACCTCTAATTACTTCTTTTATATCTAGTAGCCACTTAGCATGTGGCATCTTGACGGACTGTAGGAGGAGTCATTAATATTGTTGGGTAGGAACAACTCAAATGTGACACATGGTCACCACTTATTTATTGTGGTTATTTGATGGGTCCCCCTTTCCCTTCTTTACCAACTAATGGTGTTACGTAAAATTTTATCAAAAGGGGCTAGCTTTAGATGAGCACCAAATTGCCACATGGATAGATGGTGCTTCTCTTAGCTGAACTAAGAATTTATTTATGTAGAGAAAGTGCTAGGTTGTCACATGGTAATGGTATGAGGGTTAGATGTTGTGCAGTTCAAGGGCACAGATGTAGGATCATATGCATGAGTGTGGAACTGCATTGGCTAGGTGCAAGAAAGGCCTCAAATTAGATGCATACAAATATATAAAATCCTAAGTGTGCCACCATGATTCATATCTGCTTCCTGTACTCTTCCTTTACTTAACCATTATGAACTTAAGGAACTACATTTTGGAATTCGTGTATCTTTTAAATCATGCACTTTAGAGATTTGTACATGAACATGTGTCAAGAACTTTATACAAGCATGAATCTTCATTTCTTTGTTACATAGACTTGGATCTTTATCTTGGGCTCACCTGCATATAAGAAACATCTACGCACTTTCTACTTGAAATGCCTAGGACCTCATAGGTGTGTGAATCTTCTCTAAGCCCTGGGAGGCCTTGCACAAACCAAGGGGTGACTTAGAAAGTCAACACAACCATGAGTACAATTTTTTTTCTACTTTTGAGGGTAGGATCAGTGATCAAATCAATAAAAAATATACCCGAAACATGTGTGATAGAGCACATAGGGGATAGATCCCTCGATGTAAAAAATGACATTGATCATACATGTTTTTATGTTTTTATAGTAGAATTAGAACCAAGTACATGGTATTATATGTATACACAAACACCCCTAAACTCAAACCCTTAACACTACACACTAAACCGTAAACCCTAAGCCTTAAACCATAAACCCTAAATCCTAAACCTTAAATTGTAAACCTTAATCCCTAAACCCAAAACCCTAATCCCTAGACCCTAAACCCTAAACTTGAAGCCCTAAAAACCCTAAACCCTAAATGATAAAATCTTCAAACCTTAAACCAATCATTTGATCCCTAATTACCATTAGTTAAACTAAGAATTAGATTCACAAGGATAAATTTGGCCCAAATCACAACACTAATTGCCCTAATTGACTAATTCTTTTGATTTATGATTACGTGGGGGCTAATGAAACCCAAAAACATAATTTGTTCTCACAAATAGGTTCAAGCAACTCAAATTATCCTCAATTATCTTTGTGGTTGGACCCCAAACCCTACACCCTATACTTTAAACCTTAAACCCTAAGCCCTAAACCCTATACCTTATACCCTAAATTATAAACCCTAAACCTTAAATCCTAATCTCTAACACCTAAATCCCTAAAAATGCTAAACCATGAAGTTAACTCTTAAAACCTTAAAATAATCATTTGAGCCTAATTATCATCATTTAGACTAAGAATTAGGTAAACATGGATAAATTTCGCCCAAATCACACCACTAACTACCCTAATTGACTAATTCGCTCGATTTATGATGAAATAGGGCTAATGGAACCCATCAACTCAATTTATGCTCACAAATAGGTTCAAGAAACTCAAATTATTCCTAATTGCCTTCACAATTAGACGCTAAACCCTACACCCTATTGTTGACCATTATTGGTCCAACAGGCCAAAATCGGTCCCCTTCTTTCCCTGCTGTTCTAAGCCAGTTCATTTTTTGATTTTTCACAAGTCTAGTTATTTCTATGGACTCTATAAGAAATTTCTACGGACTCTGTAGGAAGTTTCTACAGACTCTATAGGAAAATTCTATGGACTCTTCAAGAAATTTCTACGGACTCTACATGAAATAAATAGGCTCCCAATACTTAGGCACAAAATGGACCATTCCAAGTTCAACAACTTGGTTCAATCAGTTCGATTCAATGATTGTTTTAGTCAATTCAGTTCAATGCTTGGTTCAGTCAGTTCGGTTCAATGCCTTGGTTCAATTGGACAGTTCAAGTCAAAGGGTTCAACTGGAAGGTTCAAGAGAGTCTCCTGAAGGACTAATGCCCTTGTGAAGGGCAGTTCCAGACCCAAGTGCCCTTGCAGAGGGCAATTTCAGACCCAAGTGCCCTTGCAGAGGGCAGGGAAAACTTGAAAAAAGGATAAAAAAGTGAACAAGGCCAAAAGGTTAAGTTTTCTTCAAAAAATTTTACAAGGCAAAGGATGAGAATTTCTTCAAACAAAATAAGGCAAAGGATGAGAATTTATTCAGATGAAATGTCTGAAGGAATTCCTTCAGACATTTTGTCTGAAGAAATTCTTCAAAAAAAAATCCCGTAAAAATGAAAAAGGCAGGGCAAAAGCAAGAAATAATTTATTTTAGACTTTTGTCTGAAGGAATTCCTTTAGACAAAAAGTCCAAAGAAATTCAAGAAGAGCCGCAGGTAAAAAACTTGAAGAAAGTTTTTGAAGGTCAAAGTGATCGAGACAATTCTTGCAGACATTTTGTTCGTGAGAAAAATGGCTGAAACAAAAGCCTGACCAGAGCAAAAAGTTGAAGGAAAGGAAAACACTAAAGAAATTTCAAGGGGTGACAAGCTCGAATATGTCAAAATCAAGCACGGTGAACTAGCCATTAGAAGTTTAAACGCCTAGTGATAGGTGCATAGACGTCAAATTTAAGGCAGTGAAATAGCCATTGATTTTGAAAAGTGTAAAGAAGAGCCCAAGGAACTCAGCAACTCGCCACGAAGATAGCCCCGAGGGCTAAAGGAGACAAAGAAGACAAAAATAGGAAGAGACAAAGTACAAAAATGGACAAAATAGCCCAAGTGGCAAAGGGGAAGGAGTTACTCTAGCGATAGGAATAGTGCCTACTAAGTGGTCATCAAGGGGCGTGAACAGTGAATGGCGTGCCCTATTTTCTCCACTTTACATTTATAAGCAGACAAACTACGTAAATATCTAAAGGGAGCAGTCTATTTGCAAAAAAGAGGTGCAACCCATGCTTTCACATTAATGTTTGAACACCAAAGTCAAAGCAGGAGCCAACACAACATTATCTATCAAGCAACTTCCTCTTCCCAATGCTCTCAACGAAAATGGGCCACTTGTAAGAAGGGTGCCAAAGTCTTTTCCAAAGGGGTGCCTTTACTTCTTCTCTCTCTATATATTGTAAACTTCTCATTTGAGAAAAGGGAGATCTCTTAGCCCATAAGGCAAAGCTTTGCCCAAAAATCTTTGGGTTTGTAAGGCAGAACTCTACCAAATTTTACCTTAAATCAAGACTTAGCATTTTCCTTTATGCTTTCGCAGGATGATTTCAACATGTCTAGTGCATTGTGAAGTTTATTCTTTTGTAGGTCTACAACAAGAATATAGGTGCATGTGAACAGGTTGCCATAGTTTATTCTTTTGAAGTGTCTACAATAGGAATATAGGCGCATGTGAACAGGTTGCCATAGTGTGTCTCATAACACCTTTGATAGTTCTTCCTCCTTGTATCTCCAAAGGACCCCTATCTCACTGATGTAGAAGAGTTTCCCACATCAGATGAAGTGTATGCCAACTTCTTCTTGGTGAAAAGCATATGTTTGAGCTAAGTAGATCAACTTTTTTGGTGTATCACCTTTTAGTTTAGGTTTAGGTTCTATTTTCAGCATCCTTCTCCCTTTTCAACCCCCCCCCCTTTTTTTTTTAATTCATTAGGATTAGGAAATATAGGACCTAAAAGATACATCAAAGGGAGCTATCCCTTATCTAGAGACTCTCCCCCCAATTATTATAGACCACAAGCAAGAGGGGAGTTTCCATTGTGACGCATGGAAGGCAAGAGCTCAGCCTCCTATCGAGGGTGCAATCCACCGTGTCAACAATTTTTGGCACGCCTGGTGGGATCAATTAGGACAAGTTTTGTCCAAAGAGTTGAAGAATTTTGGTGTGTTCTTCAACCAACCAGCCTTTAGAGGCTTTTTATCAACACCAATGGCGACTCTGAGTTGAATCAGTTGGTTAAGCAGTCCTGGTGTGATCAAGAAATCATATTTTTATATCTATAATCCCTTTACACAAAATCATAGGCCTTATATTCCTTCATATGGTTTTAATCAAGCTCAGGTTTTTCATGGAATCACCCCAAGTAGCTCTTCTAGTTTCCCTTCAACAACAAGGGAAAATTCCAATTCTGAGGTCATGACATGGAAGCAAATAGTGGAATCATGGGGATGGAAGGAGGAGAAGAAAGGTTTTGCTCAAAACCTTGAAGAAGATAAAGTTGCTCCTACCCATCATGATGATGCTTGTGACCTCCAGGAAAGGCTCTTCCAAGAAGACATAGCCAGGAGAATTGTAGAGTTGGAATCCAGAGCGAGATTCCTCAACCAACGTGTGAAGGATGAAATAGTTTCCATGTCTGAACACACCCTATCTACACACCTCCAAAAGAGCTATTAGGCCACGCCTGATATAGATGAAGTGCTAGCCAAATGGAAGGAGGAGAATCATTCGATTCTAGCTCAAGGACTGCCTCCTCTTCTACATGGTTTTAATCATCAGCTTTCCACTTCATCCCTTCTCAAGGAGGAACCTATTTTTCAGCAGGCGATTGAAGAAGAGAAGATCCAATCTATAGCTTCTCAAGAGGCTATCATGGATGTCAAAGAAGCTAAAATCATCGTGGAGGCTCCTTCAAAAGACATCATCAGCAATGGAGAAGACACAGGGCATGCAGACATGTAGATGTTCCAACACTACGAAGAGGAACATAAGCATGGTGAACTCTCTCCCCCTTTGTTTGATAAACTTCCTTGTTGCTTCGATGAGGAGGATGACTATGTTGTGGAGCCTAAGAAGGAGGAGGATCAGGAGGATGCCTTTGAACATCTAGAAACTCTGGTCCTTGAGCAAGAGAAGGAGAGGCTGGTCCATCTTGAGGAAAGCCTTGAAGAAGAGAGCTTTGAACAAAAAGGTGATGTTCTGTGGGATGAGCAATCAATTTGTGATTCCATTTTAGACATCACAATAGTCACTCTTTTCCAAGAAGGCCATGAGGGAGCAGAGGATGAGTTTGACAGGGTCTTCAATGAAACAGAAGGGAATGAGTCAAACCATGGTGCACTACAAAGGGATTATGCATATCAAAGGGCTTATGGTGATGAGCCAACAACCTTTGATTTCTTGATGAAACACACCAGCATGAAGGACCAACATTCAACAAGCTTCTAATAATAAAAAGAGTACATATATGTTAGAAGCATGTTTGACTTTGATCCACTTGGATGCAAGCCAATCGAGGTGGCAGGCAAGAGGAGTAGGTCACCAAATCTCCATTTCATTCAGCCACTTGTCTAGCACCATAAGTTTTCTTACCAAGAAGGGGACTTAAGAAATTTTCCCTTTGATCTAAGAGGGAGGCAAATATACCTGGTTAACTGTATATAGTAGTTTGCTTTCAATTTTCTTTCCCTATTTTCCTTAAGTGTTGTTTGCACAGGTAGTGTTTTTAGCCTTGTGTGTGTTTTCCTTTATGTTTGGGATAAAAGATTCATGATTGATTCTTGGATCTATCAGGGCTATTGCTGACCTTTTCTAAGTTGTGTTCTGACTCCCTGCCCAATGGATTTTAAGGCAAGTAGTTTCTAAGCATAACAAGCATGCTTCCCCTGGGAGTCACCAATTTGTTGACCACTTTTGGTCCAATAGGATAAAATCAGTCCCCTTCTTTCCCTACTATTTTGAGCAAGTTCATTTTTTGATTTTGCACAAGTCTGGCTATTTTTATGGACTCTGCAAGAAATTTCTACGGACTCTGCAGGAAGTTTCTATGGACTCTACAGGAAAATTCTACGGACTCTACATGAAATTTCTACGGACTCTGCAGGAAAGAAATAGGCTCCCAACACTTAGGCACAAAATAGACCATTCCAAGTTCAACAACTTGGTTCAATTAGTTTGGTTTAATGCTCGTTTCAGTCGGTTCGATTCAATGCTTGTTTTAGTCGATTCAGTTTAATGCTTGGTTCAGTTTAATGCCTTGGTTCAATTGGACAGTTCAAGTCAAAGGGTTCAACTGAAAGTTCAAGAGAGTCTCCCGAAGGACTAGTGCCCTTGCAAAGGGCAGTCCCAAACCCAAGTGCCCTTGCAGAGGGTAGTTTTGGACCCAAGTGCCCTTACGGAGGGCAGGGAACACTTGAAAAAAGGATCAAAAAGTGAACAAGGCTGAAAGGTTAAGTTTTCTTCAAAAAAATTTACAAGGCAAAGGATGAGAATTTATTTAGACAAAATAAGGCAAAGGACGAGAATTTCTTCAGACAAAATGTCCGAAGGAATTCCTTCAGACATTTTGTTTGAAGAAATTCTTCAAAAAAAAATCTTGTAGAAATGAAAAGGGCAAGGCAAAAGCAAGAAATAATTTCTTTCAAACTTTTGTCCGAAGGAATTCCTTCAGACAAAAATTCTGAAGAAATTCAGGAAGAGCCGCGGGTAAAAAACTTGAAGAAAGTTTTCAAAGGTCAAAGTGATCGAGACAATTCTTGCGGACATTTTGTTTGTAGGAAAAATGGCTGAAACAAAAGCCTGACCAGAGCAAAAGGCCGAAGGAAAGGAAAAGGCCAAAGAAATTTCAAGGGGTGACGGGTTTGAAGATGTCAAAATCAAGCACAATGAACTAGCCATTGGAAGTTCAAACACCCAGTGATGGGTGCACAGATGTCAAATTTAAGGTGGTGAAATAGTCATTGATTTTGAAAAGCTTAAAAAAGAGCCCAAGGAACTTAGTGAACTGCCACGAAGATAGCCCCGAGGGCTGAAGGAGACAAATAAGACAAAAATAGGAAGAGACAAAGTGTAGAAATAGACAAAATAGCCCAGGTGGCAAAGGGGAAGGAATTACTCCAGTGGTAGGAATAGTGCCTGCCAAGTGGTCATCAAGGGGCGTGAATAGTGAATGGTGCACCCTGTTTTCTCCACTTTGCATTTATAAGTAGACAAACTGCATAAATATTTGAAGGGAGTAGTCTATTTGCAAAAAAGAGGTACATCCCAAGCTTTCACATTAATGTTTGAATGCCAAAATCAAAGCAGGAGCTGACACAACATTATCTATCAAGTGGCTTCCTCTTCCTAATGCTCTCAACGCACATGGGCCACTTGTAAGAAGGGTGCCAAATTCTTTTCCAAAGGGATGCCTTTACTTATTCTCTCTCTATATATTGTAAACTTCTCATTTGAGAAAAGGGAGATCTTTTAGCCCATAAGGTAAAACTCTGCCCAAAAATATTTGGGTTTGTAAGGCAGAACTCTACCAAATCTTACCTTGAATCAAGACTTAGCATTTTTCTTTATGCTTTCATAGGATGATTTCAGCATGTCTAGTGCATTGTGAAGTTTCTTATTCTGTAGGTCTACCAAAAGTGTCTACAACAGGAATATAGGCGCATGTGAATAGGCTGCCATAGTGTGTCTCAGAACATCTTTGATAGTTCTTCCTCCTTGTATCTCCAGAGGACCCCTAGCTCATTGATGCAGAAGAGTTTCCCACATCAGATGAAGTGTATGCCAGCTTCTTCTTGGTGAAAAGCGTATGTTTGAGCTAAGTAGATCAACTTTTTTGGTGTATCACCTTTTAGTTTAGGTTTAGGTTCTATTTTTAGCATCCTTCTCCCTTTTCAACCCCCCCCTTTTTTTAATTTATTCATTAGTAGTAGGAAATCCAGGACCTAAAAGATACATCAAAGGGAGCTAGCCCTTATCTAGAGACTCTCCCCCTAGTTTTGCCAGGCCCACAGGTAAGAGGGGAGTTTCCATTGTGACGTGTGGAAGGCAGGAGCTCAGCCTCCTATCGAGGGTGCAATCCACCATATCAACACCTATATCATAAACCTTAAAGGTCTTAAGCCCTAAACGATAAACCCTAAACCCTTTACCTTATACCCTAAATTGTAAACCCTAAGCCCAAAGACCTAAACCTTAAAGCCTATACCCTACACACATTAAGTTATTCAATCCCTAATTCTTAAACCCAAAGCCCTAAAAACCCTAAACCATAAATTGTAAACTCAAGCAAAACCCTAAACCAATCATTTGAGCCCCAATTACCATCATTTAGACTAATAATTAGGTTTATAGAGATAAATTTGGCCTAAATCACATCATTAATTACCCCAATTGACTAACTCACTCCATGTGTGATGACATCTAAGGCTAATTGAACCTAAAAACACATTATGTGCTCAAAAATAGGTTTAAGCAACTCAAATTATCCTCAACTACCTTCATGGTTGGACCCTAAACCTTGTAACACCCTATACCCTAAACCTTAAGCCCTAACCATAAACCTTCAATCATATATCATAAATTATAAACCCTAAGCCATAAACCCTATATCCTAAACCCTATGCCTTATGTATCCTAAGCCTTAAACCCTAAGCCCTGAACCTTAAGCCCTATAAACCCTAAATTGTAAACTCTAAAAACCCTACACCAATCATTTGAGCCTTGATTACTATCATTTATATTAAGAATTAAGTTCACATGAATAAATTTGGGCCAAATTGTACCACCAACTACCTCAATTGACTAATTCGCTCAATCTATTATGACATGGGAGCTAATTGAACCTAAAAACATATTATGTGCTCACAAATAAGTTAAAAAAATTCAAATTATCCTCATATAGCTTTGCATCTAGACCCTAAACCCTAAACCCTAAGCCCTAAACCCTAAACCTTAAACCCTAATCCATAAACCCTAAGCCATATATGAATTTTAAACCCTAAATCATAAACTCTTACAACCCTAAACTAATAATTTGGGCCATAATTACCATTGAATTTAAACTAAAAATTAGGTTCACATAACTCAATTTGGTCCAAATCACACCACTAACTACCCCAATTGACTATTTCTCTCAATGTGTAATGATATGGGGGATAATCAAACCTAAAAACACATTTTATGGTCACAAATAGGCTCAAACAGCTCAAATTATCCTCAATTGCATTCATAATTATACCCTAAACCTTAAACCAATCAATTTAGCCTCAATTAACATCCTTTAGAATAAGAATTAGGTTCACTTGGCTCAATTTGGCCCAAATCGTATCACTCATTACCCCAATTGATTAATTGGCTCAATATGTGATGACATGGGGGCCAATTGAGCCCAAAATCACATTATGTAGTCATAAATAGGTTAAAAGAAATCAATTTAGTCGTAATTGCCTTCACAATTAGATCTTATACCCTAAAACCTAAACTAGAGCTATATACCCTAATGCTTAAGCCCTAAATTTGAAACACTAAACCCTAAATCCTAAACCCTAAACCTTAAATTAACTAATTTAACCCCACTTAACATCCTTTAGAGTAATAATTATGTTCATCTAGGGCTCAATTCAACACAATTCACATTACTTATAGGCCCAATTAACTGATTGGTTTAATTTATGATGATGTTGGGGCTAATTATGCCCAAAATTACATTTTGTAGTCATAAACAAGTTTAAATAACTCAAATTATCCTCAATTTCCTTTGTGAATGGACCTTAAACCCTATACCTTATACATTAAACCCTAAACCCTATACCTTATACATTAAACCCTAAACCCTAAACCCTAAATTGTAAACCCTAAAATCTATACCAATTGATTTAGCCCTAATTAACATCCTTTAGATTAATAATTAGGTTCACAGGGCCCAATTTGGCCCAAATTGCATCACTCATTGGCCAAATTAACTAATTGGCTCAATATGTGATGACGTAGGGGCTAATTGAGCCCAATACCATATTCTGTAGTCACAAATAGGTTCAAAGAGATCAATTTGGTCTCAATTACCTTTGTGATTAGACCTTATATACCCTAAAACATTAACCCTGTGCCCTAATATCTAAACCCTAAGCCCTAAAACCTAAACCATAAATTATAAACTCTTAAAACTCTAAACCAATCATTTTAGCCCCAATAAAACAATATTTAGACTAATAAAAGTAGGTTCACATTGCTTCATTTGCCATGCATGTGAAATGCACATTATTTTGTGTACGTAGTAATTCTATGTACATGGTAGTTTTGTGTATGCAATTCATATATTTCACATTTCAAACACATGCTTGAAGGCTTAAGAATGGCTTGGATTTTTGAGCCTGAGGCATGGACCTGCAAACACACAGTTAAATGAGTATTTTTGACAAAAAATGACAAAATACAACTTTAAACATGCTATAAACTATGGATTGATCAATTTTTTCTTGAAAATATTATACAACATCGACTACACTCTTCTCTTCCTAAAGATATAAATTTTTAATATTTTTATTACTTTAAGGTTGTTATTTATATTTATTTAGATAAGTATGTCTTTTTTTAGCACTAAATGCTACAATTATACAAGTTCATCTTTATTTATGTATCTTTTCATTTGTTGATTCAAATCGAAAAAAAATTATATGGTTGTAAACTAGACCTAATTCTATACACATTCAAAATAATTGTATTTTTTGATATTTTTTGAGGTAATTAGGGGGGCCACACCATCGGCTATACATTATTGATCATATTTTAGGGTGTATTAACTTCTGAAATTAGCAAAAAAAAATTTGATTAATTATTTTTTTTAAAAAGGTTGCAAACTAGATGATCTTATCTAACTTTCCACCAAAGGGTTTTAAAAAAAACTAAACGATGCTCAAAAAATGATGGGCCGCACAAAAAGCTATCTACATTGATTTTTCTAAAAAATAGTACTACCTCTTCAAATTTTTGATGTTTGACCTATTTATACTTGATCATTTAAAAAAAAATAGTAGTTTGAAAACTAGACTTGAAATGCTACAATTCATATTCCTATGACATCATCAAAATTTGAGTTTAGGTGTCTCAAATAATTTATACAAGTTAAGGTTTCTTATTTTTCAGGAAAAACATGTCCACTTAAGACCCCCTTTTGCCCTCCCAATTCCATGCACTTAACCATGTGTGGAGTGCCTTTATACCTGTTCAAGTAACAAATTAGTTCTAAAAGTAAATCATTTATGGTAACAATATACATATTTTCAATCACTGATATCATTCTCCCTTTTCAAACATCTACCATTAGTTCTACATGATTGGTAATTGGAATACTAATTCATTTACTTTATCCCTTTAAAATTTGTAAAACAAATTTATAAGGCTCTAATTCTACATGGGTTTTTAGACTGCTAACTTGGAGGGTGGTACTCCCATCTTTAGCGAATGTATTTTCTCTCTTATATTTTACACACCAAGAACACTTTATCCTTCCAAATGCATTGCAGTCTTTTATAACATAAGCCCATCGAAATCTTATTTTCTATTTGGACTTGAATGTTCTTTTCTATTTCTTTGATGCTTGGTCCTCTTCCCAAATTTCTTCCTGATATGATTCATAATCTTCTTCATGTGGATAAACATCAAAGTCTTCATTTTGAGAGTGAAATTGTTGATTAGAATCTTGAGGGATACCAAATACATCAATAAGTGATAGTTATATTTTATCCTTCTTAAGATGACCAATAGAAGCCAATTTCTCACAATTTATACCTATTCAATGAAAAAATTAAAACTAAAATAAAATTTAAAACTAACAAGTGGATATATTTACTAGATATGTTTTGAAGTACTTTAAAAGTGAGTTGAACAACCTTGAGGTAAATTGCAACAATGTTGTGGAACCCTATCAAAAATTTTAGTAGAATCTTAACCTTGTGAAAATAGGCTTACTAACTTTTTCACCTAATTGCCTATGGAAGTGTAAGGCATTGTAAATTATTATTATTTTTAAAAATTTGATTTACATCTAAAAAAATCCATAAACCCCTAAAATGTTTCCTTACACACAATTAATAATAAACCTAAGCAATGTTGATTAAAACCTTCATAAGCCAAAATGTTTAGCTAGACAATAACCCTAACCATATCAAGGTTTCCAATTGATTCTAAAATTCCAAGATTTATTCACATAATCTAAATGAAATTAATACAAAGCTAAAAAAATATAGCTTAAAAATCATATAATACAACTTTAAAAAAAAAAATGAATTCAAAACAATGGAAAACCCTGTAGCTTTTCTTACTAAAATAAAATTGCACAATAATCCTCAAACTTCAAAAATAAAATAAAACAAACCTACCTAAAATGCAATGATTATCATAAATAAGGGAAACAATCTACATTACCAAATTGCTAATTTAATTAAATAATGTATGCTTATAAAATATAAATAAGTGGTAAAAAAATATACAATGTAGATTCCCTTAAGAGGAAAAAGAGCTTTAGATTTGCTATTCTACTGAAGTTAGAGTGTTCACATTAGACTAAATAGTTTTATTTATGTCCATTAGATTAAGCTATGTTTAGGGGTTTAATTGTGTGCACATGTGTTTAATGCATAATTAAGGTCTTAATTATGTGCACATGTGTTTAGTGCACAATTTAGTCATTCTCCACCATTAGTGCACAATATAGTCATTCTCCACCATGAGTAATTTACACATGGCTTGCACTATGTGATTATTTTAATCACTTGCGAATGGAATTTCTCTCATATATATTGGGCACTCATGTAGTGCATTTTTTATGGATTGAATGTGAAGCAAGTGAATATAAAGATAAATTTGTGTATGAGGGTTTTATGGGTTTGGTAATGGCATGTTGGATTGATCTTCGTTGAGAGTGTTGATCACTCCCATAAAGTTTTATGTTGTTTATGCACTGTGTTGTTTGAATGTTACGAAATAATTTATGAAGAATTGACCCTGAGACCTTGATTAAACAAGGTTGCATATGTGACAACAATTGATGGTTGTACTCACATGCGGGCTGCGAAGGATGCTATATTTATTTTGGACATTCTCGACTCTAATTTTTACTCTGCTAATGCTTGTGAAAATATTCAGGTTGATTACAAAGTATTTGACATTGAACGAAATGATCCTCTGTTGTTCATTATCTCATAATACATCCTCAAAATAGAAAATCAAATTCTTATGCTTATCTTAGTAGAGGTTCTCAAACATAAGAATGTTTCAGAGGAAAATCTGAAGGATATACTTAAAACAACTTGTTGAGAGTTCTCTCCATTTATACATACTAAAGAAAAGTTTTACCAGTGTAGAGATGGAAAATATGAAGGATATACTTAACACAGCTTGTTGAGAGTTCTCTCCATTTATACATACTAAAGAAAAGTTTTACTAGTGTAGAGATTTTGGGAAAAGCACAGGCTGGAGTATATTTATAACAGGGTCATGTCACCTTTCATAAGGGCAAATCCTCTACAGACACCAAGATCACCAAAAATGAAGATGGTGTGTTCGTGGCTTTCATCCAGAAGTGCTTATTTGCATTATGTTGTAATAACAACATGTTTGTCCTCAATCTTTCATAATTTGACCAAATATCTTTGGATGACGAACCCAGTAGTACCATATAATCTTGTAGTGAAACCCATGAATTAATGCACTTGGCTAGATCCAATTCAAAACACTTAACATTAATTATCGCTTTCTTCAATGGCACTTAGCTATATCCAATTTAATCAATTTAAATCAAATATTACAATTATATCTCCCTCATCATTTAAAACTCTTGCTAGGTTTGAAATTGTATGTCATGTAAGATCAAATCTTTCAAAATTCCAATCTCGTTTACATGTCAGGGTTGGCACACTCAATAGTCATGATTTACCAATATATAATTTGGTACTAGTAGCGACAACTATTTGATGGGTATTGAATAAAATAGCCCTTTTGTCATTTATTAAAAAAATCAATATTTCAATTATGACATTAAAATTTTATTTTTTAAGGACAATTTTAACTGTATTTCTAAGACAAGTTAGAACCCCTTAAATGTGTTGTGACGGGTTTAATTTTGATCACTCAGCTACTAGTATGGCATTTATATAGAGCCAAAGGCAATTGAATAATGAAAGATGAGAAGACCAAAAAGCATTCATTCTTGACTCAACTCTACGTGTTGGCATTATATTCTAAAGGTTCTTGTACTTCTTCATCTGATTTGTATAAATGCCATAAAGGCAACAAGCATGACAATATGATAAGAAGTGGTATTTCATAGATTTTTATAAGAGAAGATCTGTTTCAACTGTTTCAATCTTATATAGACTTTTTTTTAATAAGAGAAGGCCTGTTTCAATCTTATATAGACTTTTTTTTAATAAGAGATGCCTTGTTTCAATCTTATATAGCATCTTGAGAACTTATTTGTTTCTCTTTGTTTCAGAGAAGCCGTGCTGAAACAATCTGACAAATAGAATCCCTGCTCAAACAATTCTGACCACTAAGAATAGATACGTTGTCTACCCAACAAGACTGTCATCTGCAGTCTATTTTTTCCTCTCAGAATGATAAATAAAAGCTCGATTTTCTCGCGACTTAATTTTCAAGCAAAGCTTGTTATTCTACCCTGCACTTGGCTATCAATTATTTTCTTTTGATATTGACTGGTTGGATGCCGTCACTGCAGGATTAGCCAAAATAAGTGAAACCAGTAATACCAGCGCAAAGTTATATTTGCATCTTTCCCCAAACAAAATCTAGTCTATGGCTGTATCCACAATCCCATACGTATGCAATGTATCGGACATTGAAATTCATGTGGACTTCCTTCGTCTTTGAATTATTTTGGTGGGAGAGTACTCACGATCCAAAAATGGTGACACAATAATGTTGTATATGTTAAGCAACGCGATGGCATCGTTGTATTGAACAAATGTCCCCAAAAATCCGTTCTTTGTTTATCTGCCATTACCCTAAAACCCTATTTTTGACTCTTCTTACCGATTCCAGTTGTCGTCCAAGATTGTTTTTTATGAAGCTCTCAGCATTAATTATGTCGACTCAGCGCGACAAAATTATAGTAACTGATCAAGTTACAGATGTACAATGCGTGCGGCATGAAATTCTGAAAACCTGCATGGAATGCTGGATTTTTAAAAAAAAGTAGTGGGTGACAGGTGAGATTATTTAGAAGTGGATATACATTGAACTCAGCATTATAAAATTATGATATTGATCAAGTTACAGTCATACAATAAATGCTGCACGAAATTTGGAGAGATTAAATTATGAAATTTGGAAAGATTAAATTGGGTAAGATTCAGATTATTTAGGAATAGACATGTATTGAAGCGGTTCATAAAGATTAAAATATAATTATATTTTATTTGTAAAGAAAATTTAGAAAATTTGAATGTAAAAAAGAATGGAAGGAGATCATTTAATTAATTTTCCATCTGGTATAAAAAATATTTAATAAATATTGTAGAGATTATTTAGGAATGGATATATATTGAAGTGGTTTTATGAATTTTAAAGTACTATATAATTATAAAATAAAGTATTTATAGTATTTTTATTGTTCTTGTAAAGATAATTTTTTTGTTTCATCATTTATTCATCTTTAAATTTAAAAAATAAAAAATAAAAATTTTATTTATTTTTATTACTCATAAAATTTACATTTATATAAATCTATCTACAGTTATAAAATAGTTACAATTGTTTCTTTATAAAACCATTTAATTAGTCAACACACTTAAATAATTTTAAGTAACAAGATTTGTAAGGATAATCATACGTGTAAAACAAGATTTGCAGGAATAGACATACGTGCAAACATGAAGCATGTATATATATATATGTTCGATACATTCTATAGTTGGATAGTTACTTTTTTTTTCTCTCATATTTTTATATTATAATTTATTGAAAAAATAAAAATGTCAAATAAAAATACCAAGATTTTAAAATTATATTTTTTTAATAATAATTTTTGATATGAACATAAATTTAAATATAATTTATTTGTATTCTTCATTGATATTAGTAAACATTTTATTGGACTGCCATTAAAACAATGTAATTTTTATAATAAAAAATAATGAAGTTTTCAAATATTATTATGTTTTTTTATTTATGGGGTGATGGGCTCTCATATATATTTTTTAGAATAGTCTATTCTATTTCTTTTTATCTTTTTATATTATTAAACAAACATCACTATTCCACCGTATAATTCTCAGCTAGCAATACCTTCAAAACAATTACTGCATAACTACTTTGTTGTTTTTCTGGTAATTCAGAAAATTCAGCAGCTTTGGAGAAAGATGGCGTCCGTTCCCCGCATTAATCTTGGCACCCAAGGACTCCAGGTGCTGCGAATTTATTTAATTTGCTACATTTGCTTACTACTTCATATTATACTGACATCTATCGTTTTCTTTTCCCCTTTTCTGTTACAACCAGTTTTAAGTTATATGCAATTAATTTAATGATGGAACCGAGTTCTGTTGTAATATAAGATCCTGACTTAATTAAATGAAATAATATTTCTATGCAACATAACCATTGAGTTTTAGAAGCTGTGGAAAGCAGTAAAATTTAATTGCCTTTTTGCTTGTCTTTTTCCAAGCCTCTTCTTCCTAGTAGATTCTATCTAGAACAGCCTTAGTGGCCCAAATGGTGAAGAACTACTCCTCTAAGAAAGGAGCTCACAGTTCAAATCTGGAGAGGGGTACAGAATATACCCCACGTTGATGGTAGCAAAGTTGGGTGTCTCCCTGTCTAGACTCTACGCATTGTAGGTTTATCCCAAGTAACAAAGTTGGGTAAAACCCTCCCATCCAGTAGACTAAATTGTAAAGTGTACCGCTTTGATTCGCTTAGAAAATCAAAACAAGAATTTAAGTCTTTTTCATGAGTAAAACTATAAAGCCTATTTAATTTCTGAGCTTTCTTTCCATTCGAACTGAAATAATCCTGTCATCAAAATAAAAAACCCTACTTCGTAGATCACCAGTCCGGTCCAGTAGGTCTTCAGTAGGCTGATCTCAGTATCTCCACACCACTCTGTCAACATGCCTGCAGTAACCTCCACCCCACCTTATTCTGGTCAGCATTTACCAGGGCTCTTAGAATGATAAGCAATCATAAACATTAATTGGGTGGACAATCAACGGCAAGAGACATGAAGTTGGCTATTTTTACCCTCTATTGACACTCTCAGTGCCATAATGTTGACATTTTGTTTGGTTGTATTGACGATGTTTGGATAAGAATTACAATGGCATATCCCTATGATGTAATTTACTTCCACAGGTCTCCGTAGCTTCTCACCAACTAAATATGGAATTATAATTGATCCAATTTATGTCTATTTTTGGTGACATTGATATTCCTTGACTGAAGAGTATGAGATCCCATCAAAAGACAAGTCCACAACAAATTTGGATTCAGTTAAAATATTCCGGATTTAGTGCAGCGCCCTAGTGATCAGATCTAGGATCAACACAGTGAGGAGGCCATGGTCTTGTCCAACCAAGTCACAAAAGTGCTCAGTGAGCATGCACATATGGATCTGATGATGATGTTTTTTTCTGATAGGGATCATGATATTGCTAATTTCAGATCTGCTTTAATTCAAGAGGGATCAACAATTTGCAGAGATGATATGACCACATTTTTAGAGAGTTATGTAAAGAAGCAAGTCATTATGCCAAATGTTTCATTGTCAAAAGAAAATGGGTGTGATCTAAAGATGGAGACACCAGCAAAAATATCATTCATGAAATAGAAATGGAGAATCGTCCATGGCTGTTAAAAGAACGGGCTCTAATTTGAAGATTTATGGGGGCATTCCTAGAACCTAAGACTCTGAAAATTTGGGTTCAAGAGAACTGCAAGTCAAGCGGTCAGGTGGAGATACTCACGATGCACAAAGGATACTTCCTAGTAGTCCTTGCCATTAAACAAGAAAAAGATTTTCTGTTTCAAGGAGGACCTTGGTTCTAATCCTACAGAGGATATACCAAGCACTGTGCTGGTTTGGGTTTGATCACCTCTACTTCCCAATGAGCACTGGCAAGAATTGTCTATGAGAAAGATTGGTTCAGCCATAGGAGAGTATAAAGCAGCCTTCAAATTCACTAGAAACCCTGGAGAACTCAACTAAGCCAGGATATATATTAGCATGGATCTGGAGAAGCCTTTGCCAGACAAGCTCACCCTCAAAATGGGAGGAATCAAATGGGAGCAGCCTCCGGATTACGAAAATATCCCTTTTAGGTGTAGGGTTTGTCATGAGCATGGGCATCTGGCCAGATTCTGCAGTCAACAACAAGCCCAAGGAAAGCCACCAAGAGAACTAGAAGATAAAGGAGACCAAACGAATCATAACTTTCTCAGCAAAGGAGAGATCAAAAGACATCACATAGAATTTACAATAGGGGAGAACAAAGTGTAGATGGGTACTCAAGAAAACCAAGGAGAGCAACGCTCAACCAGAAAAAAAAGAAATACATTTGGATAACCCTTTTGTGGTGCTGTCAGATCAGGACAAAGACAAGGGGAAGAAAGAGACCACTCTCCCTACCCAGTCCCAGATGCTACCCAAATATGGTAAAACAAAACAAGAAGAGAAACCAGGTAAATCCATAAATCCTATCAAATTTTCAGCCCAACCAATGGAATCAAATTTTTTAGGACAAAATAAAAAATCCAGACCAATGGATCTGCTTCCATCAGATTTTCTTCCAATAGACATGGGGGTATGGGAAACATTGCATAAATCCGACTCCAAGAAGAAGCGTAAATCTTTCCTGAATATAAATAACATATCAGATAGTAGCAAGGAAATCACAGCTGATCAGCACATCCAGATATGAGTTCCTAAAGCATCCAACTCAGATGAAAGTATGAAGGCGAGCAGTTCCTCTAAAGAGCAGTTGTAATCATGCGGATTCTCTCTTGGACTGGGTGTGCCAAACAAACGCTTTTTTCTAAAAACCCAAATCAAGACTGAAGGAATACATCTTCTCCTCTAGGAAGTTGGAAGATGTGAGGGAAAAAATCTTGGCTCTCACTAGGATTATGAGGTGCAAGGAATATCATTCGTTGTCTTTTGAAAAAATTGTTCATTCAGTAGGACCCTTCCAGGTATATTTGTCTCTCATTTGAAATCCTCACATGGGGACTTGCTACTGTCTTCTTTTCTTTAGAAATGTAATTTAAATTTACGGTTGTGAATATTTATATGCCCCCATTGGAAACAAAAGAACTTCAATGTTTGCACAATTGTCGGATTGGATTATAAAACATAAACCTGCCAATCTGATTTGAGATTGTAATACTATTATTAATAGAAAGGAAAAACAAGAATGGATGCACCCCAATTTTTAAATATTAGCAAAGGTATCTAATGCCATTTTATTAGATCACTGGCCCATATATTCATATATATTGATTAATGAAAAGAAATCAATTCATCGTCAATTTAAATTTGGAAAAATATGGGTCACTAATTTGGACTAGAGCAAAAATAAATTCTAATGGTGTGTTAAGGCAGATCACATTCAAGGATATGTAATGTATAAATTCATGAAAAAATTAAAGGCTTTGAAACAGAAACTGAAAACCTGGAATAAAGATGTTTTTGGAAACATATCTACCAAGGAAGAACAGTTTTTGAAGCAATTAGAACTTAGAAGAACTACAAAAACAAATCAGGGAGCAAGAATATACACAGGAAATGGCCAAGAAAGAACAACTTCTGACCCATCACTTAGCACAAATGCAACAACAAGAAGAACAATATTGGTTGCATAAATCAAGAGAGAAATGGGCAATGTATGGGGACTGTAATACCGGTTTTTTCCATAAATCAATGTTGAATAGATAGATACAAAACTTAGTGACTTGACTGAGAAAGAGAGATGGCTCCACTATCTCCAATCACAGTGAACTTATTAAGTATGCCACTGAGCATTTCAAAAAGATCACGATAGAGGAGAATAGCATGCATAATAAAATGCAGATGCAGCAAAGTATCCAAAAATGCATCACAGAAACTGAGAACAAGGACTTGATGGATTTCTTGCATTTTTATTCCAGCAATATTGGGATATTATTAGAACAGATCTGCTGAATGTGGTGGAGGACTCTTGAATAAATAAGAAAATGCTTAATATTGGAATTTGATCTACCTAGGATCAAATGAGAATCGAGTCATAGCTCATATAGGAGAGAGGCAAGAAGAGAACTGAATGTAAAAAAATCTATTAAACAGGTTATTCACGTAATGCGTGATACAAAGAAGGAGAACAGAATATATAGCAAAGCCAACATTGCTTCTCTTATCCTATTGGTCACAAGAATAGGCATATATTGCTGTCCTATAAAAGCGACCAATGTTGGATGGCATTAGTTGCACATCTGTAACTTATTCTAAGCCTAAAACAAAAATGTTAAACTAACTATAGGCTTTATTAATTAACCTAAGTTAAATTAATGAAGGTGCATATAAAATATTTCACCAACAGTCCCCCTTATCTGCATCTTAGGGAAGTCTAAAGCTAAAAACACGAGGCTTATAATCCTTTGAAATAGGTCTTGATAACTAACTCTGATGAGATACATATGTACGAATATCATGAAAATACATTGTAATTTTGAGTGTCTTTATGTACGCCAATTCATTTTGTCAATACATAGGTGTCGAGCTGCTATAACTACCAAGTCAAACTAGGAACTGGCGCTCTGTACGAGGCTTGTTGGAAATTTGAGTGTCATAATGTACAAAGGAGATTGTTGTCTGTAATATTGTCATTGATGTCAAATGATGAATGTTCTTTCAAGCATTACTGACAAAGGTGTTGCATTGCACAGACTTGTAGAGTAAATCGGGTTTGTAAGATTACTCTTCTCTCTATCTTTTCAGTCAAGCATGTCAAGAAAGCTGAATGAATCTTGCCTCACGAGTTGATTGGGTTTTTCAAAAGACTTAACTTCATTCAATTTTATAAGTTGAGCCGTGTCGAGAACCCGACTGGGTCAGGAGAGTGTAAATCGGGTTTGTGAACTTCAATTGCTTCGACTCATAAAGTTTCACAAGTAAAGCAATGCAGAGAATCCGACTGAGTCAAGATAGTGCAAATTGGCTTTGTGAAGTGATTTTACTTATAAAATAAGTAAAGCAATGTCGAGAACCCAACTTGGATTGGCGGTGTAAATCGGGTCTGCGAAGTGCTTCTACTTATAAAATAAATAAAGCAATGTCAAGAACCCGAATGGGTCTAGGAAAGTTAATTGGGTTTTTGAAATGACTTGACTTCTCTCATGTTTATAAGTTAAGCAGTCTCAAGAACCCGAATGGGTAAAGGAAGAGTTGATCGGGTTTCCGGAATGACTTAATTGCTCTTATCTTTATAAATCAAGCAATGTGAAGAACCTGAATGGGTCAAGGAAGAGTTAATCGGGGTTATGGAACTACTTTACTTCGTTCAACTTTATAAGTTTAGCAATGTTGAGAACCCGAATTGGTCTAGTGGAGTTGATCGGGTTTATCAAATGACTTTACTTCTTTCAATCTAATGAGCAAAGCATTGAGAAGAATCCGAAGGGCAAGTGGTGTTGACAATTCTTCCACAGGACATATTGTCTCTTGCCATTCGGAAAATTCACGTCTCCAGCCAAGGAAGAAAGACTACAAAGGAAAGAATACATTGTTTTTTTTTGTGAAGGCCTTTGCTACAACAGGTATTCCTTCGGACTTTTGTCTGAAGGAATGGTTCATCAAAGGAGTTTTCACATAGTTTCGGGAGGTTTAAAGCAATAAGTCTATCAAAGGAAAGACAAAGACAAAGATTCCACAGGCTTTTTATCCATGGGAATACAAGAAAGATATCTTTTAGACATAACCAAGGGGTCACTTTCTCTCACAAAGGATCATAAGAAACCCGAAGGGACACTCAAAAAGTCTGAAGGGTATGTTACCTTTCGGAAAAAGTTCTTTGCAAAATTTTTGGGTGTCCTGCAAAAAGCCCGTGTTAAATGTTTGAAGGGCCATTTTCAAGCTTTGAGAGGGCAATTTCAAAAATCTCGAAGGGCACTTGCCCTTCGGGAAGTTCACTTCAAGGTTGAAAGGGACGTTTTCAAAAAACCTGGGTGCCCTCAAAAAAGCCCAGGTGCCTTAGGAAAAAACCCGAAGGGTGTCATGTCCCCTTCCAGTTGACATCTCTCAGAGCTGATGATTAGCCTATTATGCGACCCTCGTAGGCTGATAGGATGGATAGAGGGTCTTGATGGAGCTTGGCTTGGCTTCGACTGTTAGAATTTTTCCAGTTGGCTTTCGTTCGGGGTCTTTCGGACACCGTTTGCCTGAGTTGCTATTTTTTAGGGGTATTTGGCATTCAGCGGAGCACCCCTGCTATGGTCTGGTCATGTGCGGAATCACCCCTTTGTTCGCCAGCTTCAGACGGTTCGAGAATCGGATATGTTTTGAGGGAGATATTAATATTTAATTGATTTAATTAAATATTAATTATTTGGAGCTATATTATAAAGTTATAATATTTAATATTATAACTCAAGGGTTGACTTAAGGGGGGGCGACCATCATTGAAGGGGGCATTTTTAATTATATATTATAATTAAAAATGTGATTTTTAAAACTATGGAAAAAAATTAAAAGAAGTCCGAATTTTTAATTAATGAAACCTTAATTAGGGAAATCGCACTTTTTAAAGAATATAAGGGTTTCTCATTGGGAATCGTGCCATTCATGATTGAAGTCAAATTTTTGCTAAGTATTTTCTCTGAAGACAGAGCCAAGGGTTCCAGTATTCAATTTGCATTGGAGAATGTGCAATCTTCAGTGTGTGCAATTCAGAGGTTGTGAAATATCCGCTGATCTATTGCCAGACAGAGAAATAACTTTATACAGAGGTTATCATAGAGCTTCACAGAGGTTTATAGCATCATGGTTTTGATCCAGAAATCGTCTAGAAGGAAACCTTCAATATTGGCGCTTCTTTTATTAATATCTAGCATCAAATCAACAGGCCGTACTGTTTTAATCGATGTTGTACACAGGCCGTACAGTTCTGTACCAGGTCGTACCATCACCAGCAGGGGCGTATTTTTCTTCTGGGGCAAAATGCCTTCTTTTTGACTAGTTTGCCGATTCCAATCAGGGCGCCTATACATCTAGCATCATTCTGGATCATCAAAAAAAGGGAAAAAGGGTTATTTAATGCAACCGTACCAGATCTAGGGTTTTTTTAGCTTGCAGCAAATCAGGTTTTTGAAACAATATTTTATATTATTTTTGTTGCATGACAGAGATCTTCTATTGTAATCATCTGAAATGAATAATAAGATCATAGATTAGCCAGTTACAAGGTTTACTGCTTCAATATTTATTTATTTGAATTTATACGAATTTTTCCTTGCAAAATCGCATTCTTCTTTTATTCATGCAAAAAACACCAAAAAAATCAAAATACACAAAACAATCCAAAAAAAACACAGTTTTCAAAAATCAGGGAAACAGGGGTTTCTATAGTGGTATCAGAGCCAAGGTCTTGAGGTCAAGACCTGCAGAGCGTGGTGGGCTGTGATGATCCGATGTCGGGCCCCGCTGGACGATACCCCAGCGGTCGGGAGTGATCTCCTAGTCGGTCGGTAAGAGTCAATGGCACCATGTGTTCTAGGGAATTGCCTCGACGGTCCTTCGGTGACTGGCCATATAGGGGTTTGGAAGAGGACCCAAATCATCCCGGGACTTTTGGTGTGACGGCCAATCCTTATGTCCTGGGATGATTTGGGTCCTCTTCCAGACCCCTATATGGCCAGTCACCGAAGGACCGTCGAGGCAATTCCCTAGAACACGTGGTGCTGTTGACTCTTACCGACCGACCAAGAGATCACTCGCGACCGCTGGGGTATCATCCAGCGGGGCCCGATATCGGATCATCACAGAGGAATAATGAGGATCAGGACACCAGAGACTTCTTCCGTGCTATGGTTACAAGACAGCAGCAGATGGCGCAGGCATTGCAGGCACTTACTACTATGGTAGAAAGGATGAACCCACCTGTTAGACAGAATGGGGAACAAGGAGATAACAGGAGTGCTAAGTTAATCAGAGACCACAACTGACCCATTCCAGAACAACTGATAGGCCTACACGTCCTACATTTGTTCAGGAGGAACCAGAAGAAGCTCCAGCAGAGGAGGCGGCAGGAGACCCCCTATTTGCAGATACGCTCATGGCTGCAAATGAGGAGTGGGAATTATTAGCTCCTCAGGTTCGGGAGAGGATGTCCTTTGATCGTTTTGTAAATCAGAGGAGAGAGCATTACAGGTCACTTAGATAGGATAGGAGGCCTAGAGGTCAGCATAGTGAGCTGAAGAAGGCTACAGGCAAGCTTTCTTTGACTACTTTTGACGGTAGTGGTAAGATGACAGCTTAAGCTTGGATTCATAAGCTTGACACATTTTTGGCATTGAGGCCAATGACAAAGATAGAAGCTATCAAATACGCCGCTTTGCACTTGGAGGGAGTAGCACATGATTGGTGGTACCATGGTATGGTAACACTTTAGCATAATCAGGTGACAGAGTACCAGGACTTCGTGGATAGGTTGGTCGAGAGGTTTGACAAGAAAGATCCAGAGGTTTACTTTCGAGATTTGGCACAGTTGAAACAAATAGGCAACTTGGAGTCCATTGGGGAATTTCAGCGGTTGGCAGTCATGGTGCCAAACATTTCAGAGCGTAGAGTGATAGTTCTTTTCATTGAGGGCCTATCCGAACCCTTGAGAGGTTGGATCAAAGCCTTTGATCCTCCTTCGTTACAGGAAGCTATGAAGAAGGCGTGTAGTATGGAGTTGGCAGCCCCATCCAGTAAATTCAACTCCAGAGGTACTTCATTCAGGGACCATAAGGGTTTCAACAGAAATAGAGAGAAATCAGATTTTAACAAAGACAAATCAGATTTTAAGAATGATTCAAAGGGCAAACCAGCAGCACCACCTTTGGATTGAGAGGCTCTTAACAATCTACGCAGGAAGAAGCTTTGCTTCTACTGCAAAGGTCCCTATGATGCCAATCACGATTGTCCTTTGAGGCCTAAGGGCAAGGCAAATCGAGTGATGTGGGCTTATTATGAGGATTCGAAATCAGAAAATTCCGAACAGCAGGAGAGTTCTGAGGAGTCAGAGTCAGAGGCTTCAGAGCCTCAGGCAGAGGCAGAGTCAGAGCTTCAGATTCAGGAGGCACGCCTATCTAGCATCCAGCAGGAGGGTTCATTCAGACTCCATGGAGTTTTGGCAGGACAGAGGGTCATAACCCTTCTTGACACAGGAGCCACACATAATTTTATCGATGCTAGATTTGTGGAGAAGCGTGGACTGATTACCGAGGAGTTTGACGGCATTAGAGTTAAGGTGGCCGACGGTTACACTCTTAGGTGTGAGCGAATGATTAGAGATCTCCCATTGTGCTTGAACAACTATGAGTTCAAGGCTGATCATTACGTGGTGAACATGGGGGATATCGATTTGGTCTTGGGCATGAAGTGGCTTCATTCCCTTGAGGAAGTCACTCTTCGTCTCAAGGACATGGAGATTCGTTTTGATGTTGATGGGAAGACACATATTCTGAAGGCAATACGGGACAGCAACATCAAAACTATTTCTTTTCATCGGATGGAGAGGCTCATGCGACACGACAGGTAGAGTGGGCTGTCGAGTGCACATTGGCACCAATACAAGAGGGACAATAGAAGACTGAGTATCATCCTGACATTCAGCAGTTGAGAGTCAAGCATGATAAGGTATTCAGTGATATTCCACCAGGGAGACCTCCAGACAGGGGCATTGAGCACATTATTGAGCTTGAGGAGGGCGCTAAGCCCGTCATGATTACTCCTTATCGGCATCCTAAGCGGTTGAAAGATGAGATCGAGAAAACGATCAAGGAGTTACTTGCTATGGATCACATTCGACCTAGCAAATCACCATTCGCTTCTTCAGTTGTTTTGGTGAAGGATGGCACCCTACGCATGTGCATAGACTACAGAGTCTTGAATAAGAGGACTATTAAAAATAGATATCCAATACCTCAAATCGATGAGCTTATTGATGAGCTCCATGGTGCATGCTACTTCACGAAGATAGACTTAAGGTCAGGATATCATCAGATCAGGGTTCGTGAACAGGACATTGAGAAGACTGCTTTCCGTTGTCATTGTGGACACTATGAGTTTGTGGTGATGCCATTTGGGCTCACCAATGCGCTAGCGACATGTCAGTCCACCATGAACAGAGTCTTTCATTCACTGCTGAGGAGATTTGTACTTGTTTTCTTTGATGACATTCTTATATACAGCAGGACTTGGCAGGAGCATTTGGCTCATCTGGAGACCGTGCTCAGTATTTTGGAGAGAGAGTCCTTGTACGCCAAGGAGTCCAAATGTGATTTGGGGATGACCGAATTGTTATACTTAGGTCATATTATCAGTGTAGAGGGAGTGCGGATGGATCCTGAGAAGATTCACGCTATTATAGACTGGCCTATTTCGGCGAATCTTACACAGTTGCAGGGATTTCTAGGTTTGTGTGGGTTTTATCGTAGATTTGTGAATGGTTATTCACGTCATGCAGTCCCTATGACAGATTTATTGAAAAAAGGTGCATTTTGTTGGACTCCTGAGGCACAGGGGTGTTTCGTGAGGTTTAAGGAGTTGATGACTACGTGCCCAGTGTTGGCACTACTAGATTTTTTGAAGCCTTTTGAGCTTCAGTGTGATGCTTCAGGTGAGGGCATTGGAGCGGTGCTTATGCAGGACAAGCACCCTATAGTGTATGAGAGCCGTAAGCTTAGGGGGCCAGAGAGGCTCTACAGCATTTATGATAAGGAGATGCTCGCTATAATGCATGCCTTGGCAAAATTTAGGCAATATCTTGTTGGCAACAAATTTTGCATCAAAACTGACCACAACAGCTTGAGGCATTTCTTGGGGCATCGAGATCTCAATGATCGTTAGCAGAAGTGGGTGAGCAAATTACAGGCATATGACTTTGACATCTCTTTCATCAAGGGCACCCAGAATGTAGTGGCCGATGCTCTCTCACGCAGGCCTTATTTGAGTACTATGGTTCACATTACAGAGGATTGGAGACATATGATTGTGGCAGAATATGCCAAGGATACATGGGCATCCAACATTGTTGAGGGATCGACGATTGATACCAGATATACACTTGTGAATGACTTGATCATTTACAAGAACAGGGTTTATTTGATCCCAGGATTAGAGGTGAAGAACATTGTCATGCAAGCCTTTCATGATGTACCTACTGCAGGACATCTCGGGTATTTTAAAACCTATAGACTGATTTGGGAGAGATTCACATGGAAAGGACTTAAGACAGATGTTCTTCAGTATGTGCGTGAGTGCCCTGTTTGTCAGCAGAACAAGCAGGAGAACACGTTCCCAGTAGGATTATTGCAGCCACTTCCGATTCCTGACAGGAAGTGGGAATGCCTGTCGATGGATTTCATTACCGGCTTGCCTAAAGCCCAAGGACGTGATTGCATATATGTAGTCATGGATCAGTTAACGAAGTATGCCCACTTCTTTCTGATTACCACCACTTACACAGCTACACAGGTAGCAGAGGTCTTCTTCCGAGAGGTATTCAGACTGCATGGGTTGCCTCGGAGCATAGTGAGCAACAAGGATAGTCGGTTCTTGAGTCACTTATGGCAGGAGGTGTTCAGACTCTGTGGGACCGAGCTTACACCGAGCACCAGTTACCACCCGCAGATCGATGGACAGACAGAGATAGTGAATAAATGGGTGGAAGGTTACCTCAGGAACTATATTGCAGGGCAACAAAGGGCATGTGTCAAGTGAATTCATTTGTGCGAGTATTGCTATAACACGACCTTCCATATGACCATTCAGATGTCCCCTTTTATGGCGTTGTACGGATATGAGGCGCCGAGTTTTCAGGATTTGCTACTGAGTGACAGTTTAGTGCCGAGTGCTGGAGACTTGTTGTAGGAGAGTCAGGATACTATGAGGGCTCTCAAGGAGAATATTGCCAAGGCACATAATCAGCAAAAGCAGTACGCAGATCAGAAGAGGATAGAGAGGTCTTTTGATGTGGGTGACATGGTTTATCTTATGCTGCAGCCCTACCGTCAGTCTACTCTTACGAAGAGTGGTTCAGGGAAGCTTAAGCTACGATATTACGGTCCTTTCAGGATTCTGAGGCGTGTTGGAGAGGTGGCTTATGAGCTAGAGCTTCCGATAGAGAGCAAGGTACACAATGTTTTTCATGTGTCACGTCTCAAGAAGGCGTTGGGACCCCGTGTGGTACCTTCTGCAGTTTTACCTCCCTTAGATGACGAGGGAAAGTTGATTTTAGTACCTGAGTCTATTCTGGAGTACAAAGAGAGACAGTTGCGTAGGAGGACTATCAGGGAATATTTGATAAAATGGAGAGATTTGCCAGTGGAGGATGCTACATGGGAGAGCGAGGATATTTTGCAGCATCCAGAGTTGAGATTGCTTGAGGACAAGCAATTTCGGGAGGGGCGGACTGTCATGTCCCCTTCCAGTTGACATCTCTCAGAGCTGATGATTAGCCTATTATGCGACCCTTGTAGGCTGATAGGATGGAAAAAGGGTCTTGATGGAGCTTGGCTTGGCTTCGACTGTCAGAATTTTTCCAGTTGGCTTTCGTTCGGGCTCTTTCAGACACCGTTTGCCTGAGTTGCTATTTTTTAGGGGTATTTGGCACTCAGCGGAGCACCCCTGCTATGGTCTGGTCATGTGCGGAATCACCCCTTTGTTCGCCAGCTTCAGACGGTTCGAGAATCAGATATGTTTTGAGGGAGATATTAATATTTAATTGATTTAATTAAATATTAATTATTTGGAGCTATATTATAAAGTTTTTGTATTTAATATTATAACTTAATGGTTGACTTAAGGGGGGGCGACCATCATTGAAGGGGGCGTTTTTAATTATATCTTATAATTAAAAATGTGATTTTTAAAACTATGGAAAAGAATTAAAAGAAGTCCAAAATTTTAATTAATGAAACCCTAATTAGGGAAATCGCACTTTTTGAAGAATATAACTGTTTCTCATTGGGAATCATGCCATTCATGATTGAAGTCAAATTTTTGTTAAGTATTTTATCTGAAGACAGAGCCAAGGGTTCCAGTATTCAATTTGCATTGGAGAACGTGCAATCTTCAGTGTGTGCAATTCAGAGGTTGTGAAATATCCGCTGATCTATTGCCAGGCAGAGAGAACTTTATACAGAGGTTATCACAGAGCTTCACAGAGGTTTATAGCCTCAGGGTTTTGATTCAGAAACCGTCCAAAAGGAAATCTTCAATATTGGCACTCCTTTTATTAATATCTAGCATCAAATCAACAGGCCGTACTATTTTAATTGATGTTGTACACAGGGCGTACAGTTCTGTACTAGGCCGTACCATCACCAACAGGAGCGTATTTTTCTTCTGGGGCAAAACGCCTTCTTTTTGACTAGTCTGCCGATTCCAATCAGGGTGCCTATACATCTAGCATCATTTTGGATCATCAGAAGGAGGGAGAAAGGGTTATTTATTGCAGTCGTACCAGATCTAGGGTTTTTTTAAGCTTGCAACAAATCAGGTTTTTGAAACAATATTTAATATTATTTTTGTTGCATGACAGAGATCTTCTATTGTAATCATCTGAAATGAATAATAAGATCATAGATTAGCCAATTACAAGGTTTACTGCTTCAATATTTATTTATTTGAATTTATACGAATTTTTCCTTGCAAAATCGCATTCTTCTTTTATTCATGCAAAAACACCAAAAAAATCAAAATACACAAAACAGTCCAAAAAAAACACATAGTTTTCAGAAATCAGGGAAACAGGGGTTTCTACAAAGGGATATAAATACAAAGCAAATAAAAGTTAAGGAAATCCTTTGGGAAAGTTCACTTCAAGGTTGAAAGGGACGGTTTAAAAAAACCCGGGTACCCTCCAAAAAGTCCGATGGATTCCTTCGAAATAATTGTCAAACACAGAGGAGACTGACATTTTTTCTGCAAGATAAAAGTCCAAAGGAAAGAATAAACCAAGGGTCAACGAAATTCCAAAGGAAATGGACCAAACAAAGCCCGCAGGAAGTCAAAGCCAAAAAACCCGAGGGAATAAAGAAGGAAAAGAAAATATAGAAGGAAGATATCATTTGGACAAAAAGTTCGAAGGAATTCTTTCGGACTTTTTGTTTGAAGGATTCCTTCAGGAAATTTGAAAACATAAAGTCCGCAAAAAAGAGGACAGAGATGACATAAAACCCGAAGGAAAATAGACCAAGGGAGTCAAAAGAGAAGTCCGAGGAGAACATTAGACCAAGGTAAAGTCAACGAGAAGGGTAGGAATTAAAAAATCCGTAGAAAAATGTCCGAATGAACAAATTCAGAAAAATTGGCAAGTTAAAAGCCCACAATAATCAAAGGTAAAGCCAGTAGCCAAATTTTCAAAGGAAACGATAAACAAATGGAAGTCAACAGAAAGTTCGCAGCCAGAATTCCGAAGGAATTGAAAATTAGAAGATAAGACCAGGGTAAACTAGGAAATCTGCAGAATTAAGTAAAGGAGATAACAAGGAATCCCAAAAAAATAAAGGCTAAGGGCAGATCTGAAGGAAATTAAATACAAGGTAGAGCTAGGCAAATAATCCGAAGGGGATAGTCCAGTGAACATAAAGTCTGTAAGAAATAAAAAGACCAAAGCTAAAAATCCAAAGGGCAAGAAAATCCAAAGCCAAGGAGATGACAGCATAAAGTCCGAAGGAAATTCTAAGATGAGTCAACAAGCAAAAGTCCGAAGGAAATTCCAAGATGAGTCAGCAGCAAAAAATCCGCAGGAAAGAGAAGTCCAAGGAAATCAAAGATCAAGGAGAAGCCTCGGACATTTTTTCGATTACACAAAGCCCTTCAAAAAATTGAAGGACTCAACCATTTTTAAGCTAAAAGCGAAAGAAAGAAAATCCAAGACAGGAAAATTTGGCAGACATAAAATCCGTAGAACAAGAAGTCTGAGGAAATAAAAAGACCAAGGTAAAGTCAACGAAAAGGGATAGAAAATAGATGATCCACGGGAAGTTAAAATAAGATAATCCTGAGACTAAATATAGATAAGATTATCCAAAAATAGAAGTCCGTAGAAAATAGACACGAACAGGTAGACCAAAATAGGAGAAAATACATGCAAGCAAAGGCTATTTTTGGTTGACTGGTCAAAGCTTCAATTGACTGGTTGTTGAAGTCAAGTTTATCTCTGAGGTCAACTCGTGCTTTCAAACATTCCAACTCAGCTTCCAACGTTTCAATTCGAGTTCTAATTTTAGCATGGCATGGATTTCTGTAATGTCCCCACTTTAGCAGTTGACCAAGTGTGTGTGTGCGTTAGCCTAGTTCTACATGGTCTCGAGGGCTAACGAAGGGTTTAAAAGGATCCTAAAGTGTTTTGGCCTAGTCATTTTCAGTTTGGGCCAAAACGGAGTTGATTTACTTAGTTTTAGGCATACTTAATATTTTTAGTAAGTTAGCAAGACACAACGGATGCTAGTTTTGGTGATTGGATTTGATACTCCTCGACGAGAGCTTTCCGGCAAACTATGACTCGTGCTATTCGGAGTTCGATTGTTATTATTTTTTAATGCCTGAAGTGTTATTAAAGTAACATTTAACTTAATTGCAAAATATTAAAGTGTTACTTTAATATTTATTTTATGGGGATGTGACCCACGGGAGACAAGTAATATTTTAATATGTTGCACATCTTTTATCCCACATTACTCATGAGAGTTGAGTCCCCCCTTGGAGAAAGAATAAAAAGAAGTGTTTGTGGCTTCATTCAGCATGTTGATGAGAAGGAGAATTGATGTACTTGCAGTTTGCAGGTTGTTTTGGCATTTGAGAACATCCTTCCTATCTGTAGCACTCTAGACATCATCCTTGGGATTGGTCTTTCGAGTTTGTGCTTTCAGCCTCATGCAGCCGCGTCATTGTAGCCGTCGAGCGCACTGTAGCAGCGGCGCCACTGTAGCAGCCGTGTCATTGTAGCAACCATGTCACTGTAGCAGTCGCATCACTGTAGCAGCCACGTCACTGTAGCATCTTGTAGCAGCTGACGAGTTTCGTCCATCTCCTGATATAATTGATTTTCAATTGATGTCTTATCAAACCGGATTGGTGTCCAAAACTATCTGCAGTAAGAGTCGGGAGGAACAAACCTGCGGAGTCCGTAGAAAACGAGCCTGTGGAGTCCGTAGAAACAAGCTTCAGAGTCTGTAGAAACAAGCCTGCAGATTCCGTAGTTCTGCTAGATGGAGATCAAAATGATCATACCTTCGGTATTCGTTGAGGATATTCGCTTGAAACAATGTTCACTCTATTGCTGGAGTATTTAGTGAGTTATCGCATGGTCGACACTGCACTTGTTTATTCATTCTGTAATCAATATAAATATAGTGTGCTGGTTATTTCAATTATGTGTGTTTATGCTTTCAATTCTATATTGATGTTACATGCATAAGACTTGGCAAAACACAAAAAAAGAAAAATACAAGCAAACCATTCCAGAGTCATAAGGGGTTTTAAAACTTACATGGAGAAGGGGTTTCAGCTGGGTTAGTTTTGGGTGTAACAGAGGTGCCCATTACAGTGGTATCAGACCCTGTTTTCGTGCCATCCTGTGAGGTTTCATGCATCCAACACATCAATATTACTTGAGGAGAAATCGGACAAACCCAGACTTACGTAATTCCCCAGAGATTGAAGAGGAGGGTGACCCTTTTTCAGCACTAGCCATGGGTGATAGAGATGGGGAAAGGGAGAACCTAGCACTAGGGAGATGCTTAGTGATCTTGCTAGGGGTCAGAGGGAGCTATAGGCTACATTGCAGCATTTGGCTATAGCCATTACACAACATTTGACTAGGGCAGATCAAGGTAATAATGCCAATTAGGGTAATAATGTTAATCAGGTAGGTGGACAGGGTAATGGAGACGCATCGATTAATAGAGGAACTAGGAAATATGCTAGAGCAGGTTCTTCTACTACAAGACTACTCATGCCACGTTTTCCTCCGAGATTGAATGACCAGAGTAATGTTGGTCCTACACAGCAGGAGATACATGACCAAATACTGGAGGATTGGAGAAATTTTGGACCGGATTTTCAGGGTGAGATGTCTTTCAGGGAGTACATGGATGTTAGGTTGAAACATTTACCTCAGAGAGGCAACAGGCAACAACATTATGAGCTTAAGAAGAAAGTGGGTAAGCTCTCAATTCCATATTTTGATGGTACAGGCAAGACTACAGCCAAGGCTTGGGTGCAAAAGCTCGATACATATTTCCAGCTCAGCCCGATGCTTGAGGATGATGCCATCAAGTACGCAGCTATACATCTAGATGGTAGTGCCCATGAGTGGTGGCACCATGGGATGGTGACACTTGGACATACCCAGATTGATACATAGGCAGAGTTCATCGAGAGTTTGATCGAGCGGTTTGACACTAAGGACCCGAAATTGCATTTCAAGGAGCTAGCACAACTTAGACGGTGGGGTTTTGTGGAGGCCTATATCACCGAGTTCCAAAAGTTGGCAGTATTGGTGACAGATATATTTGAGAGGAGACTCGTTGTTCTTTTCATGGATGGGCTTTCCGATCCCTTGTGAGGTTGGGTAAAGGGACACAACCCTTCTTCACTTTAGGAGGCTATTAAGAAAGCGACAAACCTAGCATCTTCTTTCTACAGGTGCAAATTTCACTCGAAGGACTCTCATTTTAAGAAGGATAAGGAAAAAAAGACATTTTAGAAGGACCTTTAGTAGCCTAAGGGGGAAACTAAAGGGTTGGACAATGACACCCTCAATGAGCTTAGGAAGAAAAAACTATGTTTTCATTGTAGGGAGCCATGGGATCTTTCCCATAAATGTCCGCTTAAGGCGAAGGCTAAACAAATGAAGTATTTTTCAGCAGATGAATCACCTTCTGAGGACAAGGAGCAACATTCAGATTCGGAGTCTAGTCAGGGTGATAGCACTGCTGAGGAGAGTTCGGATGATGAGAAGTCTCTTGCTCGGTTGACAAGTGTCCAGAAGGCCATCACCTTTAAGGTAAGAGGGATGATTCAGGGGTAGCGTGTGGTTTCATTGATTGACACATGGGCATCGCATAACTTTATCGATGCACAGATGGTGGCAAAGAGAGGCCTTCAGACAAAAGAGCACGCGGGGTTCAGAGTCATGGTGGCTAATGGCCACAAGTTATTATGCACCCAGAAGATTTTAAATCTTCGCATCAGAATGGGAGGAGATTATGAGTCGGAGGACGATTTCTATATAGTTGACATGGGTGATTATGATGTCATCTTCGGAAGACATGGATGGCTTCTTTGGTAGAGTTTACCTTCAACTTGGCTAAGTTGGAGATGAAGTTTCAGCATCAGGGCAGGAAAGTGGTGCTTTGAGGTTTACCAGATGGGGGGCTCAGGGTGGTATCATTGAAGAGGATGGAACGGTTATTTAGACATGATGATGTAGGGTGGGCAACTGAATGTTTGATCATGCCTACACCTCCAGAGCAACAGGTTAAAAGCCATCCTCCAGATATACAGGAGATCATTTCTAGGCATGATAAGGTGTTTGGTAGCATTCCACATGGGGTTCCTCCCGAGAGGGGTACAAAGCATGTTGTCGAGCTAGAGGAGGGGGCTAAACCAGTCATCATCACCCCCTACCGCCATCCTAAAAAGCATAAGGATGAGATAGAGAATTCGATAAAGGAGCTATTGGAGATGGGGCATGTTAGGCCAAACAAAAGCCCCTTTGGTTCAGTGGTTGTTTTGGTAAAGAAGGATGGGACAATGCATATGTGCATTGATTATAGAGCTCTCAATAAGAAGACAATTAAGAACAGGTACCCCATCCCTAGGATTGATGAGTTGATTGATGAGCTGCATGGAGCACGGTATTTCTCTAAGATAGACTTACATTTAGGATACCATTAGATTAGAATGCGAACAGAGGACATAGAAAAAACTGTCTTTAGGTGTCACTACGGGCACTTTGAGTTTTTGGTTATGCCATTTGGGCTAACCAACACTCCAGCTACCTTCTAGAGTTGTATGAATCAGGTGTTCAAAGGGCAGCTTCGAAGATTTGTATTGATATTCTTTGATGACCACTTGGCGGACACTGTTTCAACTGTAGGAATAACTCGCCTCCCCTTTGCCACCTGGGTTATTTTGTCCATATTTGTGATTTTGTCCCTTCCTGGCTTTGTCTTTTCCGTTTATTCCCTTCCTGTCAGCTTTTCTTTCCGGCAACATTCCTTTGGACATTTTTGTCCGAAGGATTTCCCTTGTGAATTTTTTGCCGCGGAAAATCTTTTCGAAAGAATTCCTTTACTTTGTGAATTTCTTCGGACAAAATATCCGAAGGAATTCCTTCGGACATTTTGTCCGAAGAAATTCGGCCTTTACTTTTCTTCCATTTTTTCCAAAGACAACCTTACCCTTTCGGCATTCTCTTTGATCCTTTCGCAAATGTTCCCTGCCCTTCGCAAGGGCAAATCAAGTCCAAAACTACCCTTCGGACTTTTGCAACGGTCCATTTTGCTCATCACCTGCCCTCTGCAAGGGCTGTTTGGTCTCCAAAATTGCCTTTCGAAAAAGTCACAAAGGTTCTTTTGTCGCCTAAGTGCCCTCCACAGCCTGCTGGAATAGTCCAGTTTGTGCCTGACTGCCCTCCACAAGGGCACTTGTCCTTTGGGCTTTTGGAAGACTCCTTTGAACTTTTTGATTGAACCCTTTCTTGAACCATCCCTTTGAACCAAATGTTGATCCAACCCGATTGAACCAATCACTTGAACTGACTGATTGAACCATTTGATTGAACGGTTCAATGGTTCAAAGTTCAAAATTCAAAACTCTTGGAAAGATCATGTCGTTGAACCCCAACATTGAACCACTTTTTACAACCTTAAGGAAAAGTGTCTTGAATCATTTTAGCTCTCTTTCCTTGTGAATTTCTTCGGACAAAATGTCCGAAGAAGCTTTGTAAAAGCCCTTGCATTCTTTGAACTGGTTCATCTTCTGCCGAAAGACTTGTGCAACCAAAATTGAACTGGCTAAGAACAACAGGGGAAGAAGGAGACCGATTTTGGCCTGCTGGACCAAAAATGGTCAACACTTTTGTAGGCTCATGAAGTTGTTGAGCAACTCTTTGCTTCAAACTTAGAAGTTCTGATTTTTCGGTAACTTCCCCATTAATGTCAACCATTTGCAACCCCATTGGTTGCTCCATAGTTTGTTGGAAATCTTTACTTGGCTGCCCTTTATGAAAAGTTTGTTCCATCTTTTTTGAGGTCACCAATATTGGTGTCCCATTGCTTAAACTATGGAGAACAATTTCCTTGTTGACTGCCATAAATATCAGTTTTGATTCTTGTAAATTATGAGTGTACTCATCAATGGATTGAAAGCATTGGGCTCCAAGCACAATATCTATCTCCCCATGGTCTATCATATTGAATTCTCCTTCAAAGGTATATTCACCTATGGTTAGTTTTAATTCCAAGGTGTTGGAAATGCATGATATGGAGGATCCATCCCCCACGGTTAACTTAAGTCCACCATTTTCCTTGGTGGGCAGCCTATGTCTTGCAACCATTTTAGCTTCCATGAAGTTGTGAGTGGATTCATTATCCATTGACACAATTACCCTTTTGCCTCTAACGGTACTTTTCGCATGGAAAACATGGCGTCTAGTAGTACTGGATAGGATAGCAAGCACCTCTTTCTTTGTCACCTGCTGGCTGTCCTCTTTTCGTTCATGTAATTGTCCTTAAATTTCAGTTTGGTTCATCTTCATATGTTCATTTCATTGCTCCCAATTTTTTGATTGTTTTCCTTTGGTGGCTGTCCTAATCCAGTTTTAAATGCCCTTAACTTCTCTAAATTTTCTGATTTCAATCCCAGCTGACAGTCCATCATAATAGGCCCACAATTGATTGAATTTTACTGCCCAAACTTCAAAGGTCCTTCACTTGATGGCTGCCCTTCAAATTCAGCCTTACATGCCTTTAATTTCCCTAATTTTTTAATTTTATTTCCAGCTGATCGCCCATCACAAGGGGCCTGTGATTGACTGAATTTTGGTGTTTAACAACTTTGTGGAGTGGCTTCCACTTGTACAATTGGAAAGTAGGCTCGGTTAATTGTTTTGGGGGCTGCCTTTCATGCAATTGGAAGCCCTTGCTTGGTGCCCTTAGTGATTTTGGTTTTGATGACTCCCTCTTCTTACCAAACTCATCCACGATTCTCTCAAAGAATTCCTCATGTGACCCAATGGTGTTGTGCCCTTGTGTTTCCCATCCATGACACCACCATTAATGGGCAGCGCCATCCAAATGTTGGATGACAAAAATTAAGGCTTCCCTTCTACCTCTAGGTCTCAAATCAAGGTACTCACTCACCTTGTCAATCCAATCTTTCACTGGAATAACTGGATCATAATCAAAAGTTGGAAGAACTATCTTCCCTAAGTCATCATGCATAGCTATGTGCTCATGGTGCACTTTGCCATGTCTCAAACATAGCCAATACTTGAAGCTCCTTCCCTTTCTATATTGTGGTGCAAGTGTTAAGTACTCATCATAATCTTCCATCAAATCCCAATGAACCAAAGGCTGGTCCTTCACCTTGAGGGGTTGATTCCCACGATCTTGGGCCTAAGTAAGACTTTCAATCCTTCCCTTGTCCATTTTATTGTTCGATATAAACCTTTAATCCCACATATAGCCAAGATATGGCTCTAATACCACTATAATGTCCCCTAATGAGACAATTAGACCTAGTTGGGGTTTTCCAACAAACACTTGAATAAATTTGCCAATTTAACTGAAAATCTGACCCACAAAACCAACAAACCCTAGCTGGAAAATTTATAGAATTTTCAAGCAAACACAGGCTAAAATAGCTTCACAAATTGTTGAAAATAAACTGAAAGCAAGCTACCTTTTTTGACCAAGATATATTGGCGAAGTGATTGAAAAATATTCTGATTTTTATGTGAAAAAACAGTTACGTTTCCCCCACATGAAACACCCTTAAAACCTCCACAAGTGGGTCACCACACTTAGGAAAAATTAGGGAAATAAAACTGATATTTATTTCTTGGAATTTGCCCTTCTAACCACCTTTTGAACCTCTCCAAGCAAGTCGCCCAAGTAGCAAAATAATATATGAAATTTCTGAATATCCTAGGGCACAAAAATAGCCCTCCAACTTGCAAATTGATCCACAATACGTCGCCAAGTGATGGGATAAATTATAAAAATTACCTTTGACCCCAGAAGAGGCTTTCAATGACAATTTGCTCTCTTGAGAGGGGTTGCCATCCTCCCAAAGCAAGTCACCACTCTTGGGATGGCCTTCAAAATCAACAAAGTTCTTCAAACCACGTTCGTCCACTTTTTGACCTGCAAATCATGAATTTTCAGCTCTCCAAAGGGTTTGAAACAATCCTTGATGAAGGTGGTGTCCAAAAACACCCTTGTAGATCCACTTGCATATGACTATACAAAATTGAAGCCTAAACTACAGTCCTTGAGTAGAGCTGCGTTGAAAGTAGGTCTGGAGGTTTTCGTCCCCAAATCCTTAACACACTTTAAGGTTTTTGTCTTCAAGATGTGGTGAACAAGCTTGACATACTTGCACAATAATTTTCATATCTAAATTGCATAACCTTTTCAAATGAGCTTTCCCTTTTCTTTTATATTTTCCATCCAAATGTGGCGCTCAAAATAGAGAGAGTTAACGTTTTTCTTTAAAAAAGATATATTAAAAAGCTTCCATATAAAATTCACTTTTAGCCCTGAAGTGTCCATGACCCTCAAAAGGTTCCAACTTAAGTGAAAATTAGACAAAAAAACACTTTTTGCATAACTCAATTGAAAATTAGAATACTTAAATACTTTTCACTGTTTTGCTCTTTGAATAGCCCCCTCATAGTTCCCTTTTCTTTCTTTCCCCTAGCCTTGTGGGAACAAAACTAAGCCAAGGGTCCTGTTGACAAACCTTCCACAAGTCAGATTTTCTCTTGCCACTTGGAAAGTTCTTGTCTCTAGCCAAGGAAGGAAGAATACATGGTTTTCCTTGAACAAAATAGGTCATTTCTACGGACTCTGCAGGTCATTTCTACGGACTCTGCAGGCCATTTCTATGGACTCTCCCGACACTTAGGCGACAAAAGGGCCTTTGCAACTTTTTCGAAAGGCAATTTTAGAGGCCACACAACCCTTGCGGAGGGCAGAAAAGACAGAAAGAGCCGATGATAAAGTCCGAAGAAATTCGGAAAAGTTGCGAAAGGCAAGGAAAAGCCAAGAATTAATTCGGAAGAGTCCATTTCAAGAATTTCGAAGGGCACTTACCCTTCGGAAGGATCGTTTTCAATATTCCCGAAGGGCACCTACCCTCCGGGAAGGCACAAGACCAAATTCAAAGACCGTTGCAAAAAGCCCGAGTGCCCTCCAATTTTTCCGAAGGGCACGGGCGGAGGACACTTGGTCCGTTGCGAAGGGCACTTGGTCGGTGCCGAAGGGTACTTATCTTGCCAAAGGGCACATTGAAATAGAGCAAAGGCAAAGACATAATGTTGACCATTTTTGGTCCAACAGGCCAAAATCGGTTCCCTTCTCTCCCTACTGTTCTGAGCTAGTTCATTTTCTGATTTTGCACAAGTCTGAAATTTTTTACAGACTCTGCAGGCCCATTTCTACGGACTCTGCAGGCAACAAATGGTTTCCCAACACTTAGGCGCAAAATGGACAAGTGCTTGGTTCAATAATCTGGTTCAGTCGGTTTGGTTCAAGTGCTTGGTTCATTGCTTTGGTTCAACGGCAAAGCTCATCGGCAAAGTCCAACAGTCGGTTCAACAGCTTGGTTCAAAGGAACGGTTCAATGAGAAGGTTTAGTAGAGTCTCCTGAAAGACAAGTGCCCTTGCGGAGGGCACTTGGTCGGCGACAGTACCGAAGCATATTTCCCGAAGGGACTTTTCGAAGGCAATCGAAGGAAAAAATTCCTTCGGACAAAAAGTTCGAAGAAATTCGGAAAAAAGGCCACGGGAAGAAAACCCGAAGAAATGCCGAAAGTCAAACGAAGTGGTTGAAACAATTCTTGCAGACTTTTTGTCCGCAGGGAAAGTAGCCAAGAGAAAATCCGCGAGAAAAGTAGCCAAGAGAAAATCTGTGGGAAAAGTGGCCGAGTGAAAGGACCCGGGGAAATAAGCGAAAAGCAAAGAAATCCTTCAGACATTTTGTCTGAAGGATTTCAAGACCAAGGAGCCGAAGGACCCCGAAGGGCAGGTGCCCTTGCAGGGGACTCTCAGCCAAAAAAGAAAGACACTTCTCCAAAGCCGAAAGAAAGGAAAAGGCCAAAGAAAATCCAAAAGGGGTGATGGGCCCGAAAACGTCAAAATCGAGCACGACGAACTAGCCTTTGGAAGTTCAAATGCCCAGTGATGGGTGCACAGACGTCAAATTTAAGGCGATGAAATAGCCGTTGATTTTGAAAAGCTTAAGGACAGGTCGCGAGTGAACTCAGTGACCCGCCAAGAAGATAGCCTCGAGGACCGAAGGAGATAGAGAAGACAAAACCAAGAAGAGACAAAGTGCAGAAACGGACAAACAGTCAGGTGGCAAAGAAAGGTGTTGACTCAAGGATTTACTCCTGTAGTTGGAACAGTGCTTGCCAAGTGGTCATCAAACGGCGCAAACAGTAAGCGGCGCGGCTTGTCTCCTCCACTTTGCATTTATGAGCAGACAAACCATGTGAATATCTAAAGGAAGCAGTTTGTTTGCAGAAAAGAGGCACGGCCCATGCTTTCACATTAATGTTTGAACGCCACAGTCAAAGCATAAGCCGACACAACATTATCTATTAAGCGGCTTCCTCTTCCCAAGGCTCGGAACGCACATGGGCCACTTGTAAAAAGGGGCGCCAACGTCTTTTCCAGAAAGTGCCAAAGTCTTCTTCTCTCTCTATATATTGTAAACTTCTCATTTTGAGAAGGGATCTCTTAGCCTGTAAGGCAAAACTCTGCCCAAAAAACCTCTGGGCTTGTAAGGCAGAACTCTGCCGGATTTTACCTTGAATCGAGACATAGCATTTTTACCTCTATTTGAGCTTGCACTTTCTTATGTGTCTATGCCTTTGTTTAGTGTTAAGTCATTTTCCTTTATGCTTTCGCAGGATGATTTCAGCATGTCTAGTGCATTGTGAGCTTTTTTTTGCAGGTTTGCCAGAAGTGTTCCTAGAGGAGTGTAGGTGCCTGCGAATAGGCTGCCATAGTGTGTCTGAGGATGCCTCTGGTAGTTCTTCCTCCCTGTATATCCACGGACCCCTAGCTCACTGATGTAGAAGGATTTCTCATGTCAGATAAAGTGTATGGGAGCTTGTTCTTAGTGAAAAGTGTATGTTCGCGCTGAGTGGATCAACTTTTTTGGTGTATCACCTTTTAGTTTAGGTTTAGGTTCTGTTTTCAGCATCCTTCTCCCTTTTCACCCCCCATTTTTTCATTTATTTGTTAGTAGTAGGGAATCCAGGACCTAAAAGATACATTGAAGGGAGCCAACCCTTATCTAGAGACTCTCCCCCCAGTTTTGCTAGGCCCATAGGTAAGAGGGGAGTTTCCATTGTTGCGTGTGGAAGGTAGGAGCTCAGCCTCCTGTCAAGGGTGCAATCCACTGCGTCAACAGTTTTTGGCACCCCCGATGGGACCAACTAGTTTGGTTTCAAAGAGTTGAAGAATCTTGGTGTGTTCTTTAACCAACCAGCCTTTGGAGGCTTTTCATCAACACCAATGGTGACTCCGAGTTGAATCAACTGGTTAAGTACTCCAGGTGCCATCAAGAAGTCACATTTTTTTTTGGATAACTTTGGTGGAGCTCAGGTTGTTATGAAATCACGTCAAACTCCAGCGTTACTTCCCTCATTGTTGAAGGGTAACTAGGAGAGCTGTTTGAGGGGATTCCATGAACAATCTGAGATAAAAAAACTATATGAAAGAAAACAAGGTCCATGGTTCTGAGCAATGGATTATACATGCCAAAATACGTTTTCAATTGAAGCAGCTCTTCCTGTGCATAAGCGGAACCTTCCTAGTCTTCTTCAACTTCCTCATGTCTCTCAACATGATGGCAAGATCCTAACTTGGAAACAAACAGTGTAATCATGGGGTAGGAAGGATGAGAAGAAAGGTTTTGCTCAAAACCTCGAAGAAGATGAGGCTGCTCTTGCTCATGATGACGCTTATGACCTCCAAGAAAGGCTCTTCCAAGAAGATATAGCCAAAAAAATTGCAGAGTTGGAGTCCAGAGCGAGATTCTTCAGCAAACGTGTGATGGACATATCTGAACACACCCCATCTACACAGCTCCAAGAGAGCTATCAGGCCACACCTGATATAGATGAAGTGCTAGCCAAGTGGAAAGAGGAGAATCATTCGATTCTAGCTCAAGGACTGCCTCCTCTTCCACATGGTTTTTCCACTTCATCCCTTCTCAAGGAGGAACCTGTTTTGCAGGAGGCGAGTGAGGAAGAGAAGATCCAATCTGCAGCTTCCCAAGAGGCTATCATGAGCGACAAAGAAAATGAAATCACCATGGAGGCTCTTTTTGAAGACATCATCAACAATGGAGAAGACGCAGGTCATTGATACATGCGGATGTTCCAACAATACGAAGAGGAACGTAAGCATGGTGAGCTCTCTCCCCCTTTGTTTGATGAACTTCCTTGTTGCTTCGATGAAGATGATGACTATGCCGAGGAGCTTGAGTTGGACGAGGATCAGATGGATGTCTTTGAACAACTAGAGACCCTAATCCTTGAGCAGGAAAAGGAGAGCCCTGTCCATCTTGAGGACAACTTTGAAGAAGAGGGCCTTGAACAAGAAGATGATGTTCTGTGGGATGAACAATCAGTTTGTGATTCCATTTCAAACATCACAACAATCACCCTTCTTCAAGAAGGCCATGAGGGAGCAGAAGATGAGTTTGACAGGGTCTTCAATGAAGTAGAAGGGAACGAGTCAAACCATGATGCACCGCAAAGGGACTATGCACATCAAAGGGCTTATGGTGATAAGCCAACAGCCATCGATTTCTTGGTGAAATGCACCAGCATGAAGAACCAGCAGGAGGCAAGCTTCCAAGAACAAGAAGGATACATATGTGTTGGAAGCATGTTTGCCCCCGATTCATTTCGAGACGAGCCAACCAAGGTGGCAGGCAAGAAGAGTAGGTCACCAAGTCTCCATTCCATTCAGCCACTTGTCTGGCACCATAAGTTTTCTTGCCAAGAAGGGGACTTAAGAAGTTTTCCTTTTGATCCAGGAGGGAGGCAAATATACCTGGTTAGCTATATATAGTAGTTTGCTTTCAGTTTTCTTTTCTTGTTTTCTCGAAGTGTTGTTTGCACAAGTAGTGTTTTTAGCCTTGTGTGTGTTTTCCCTTGTGTCTGGGGTAAAAGCTCATGATTGATTCTTGGATCTCTCAAGGCTGTTGTTAACCTTTTTCAAAGTTGTGTTTTGACTCCGTGCCCAATAGACTTTAAGGCAACTGGTTTCTAAGCATAGCAAGCATGCTTCCCCTGGGAGTCGCCAATTTGTTGACCATCTTTGGTCCAACAGGCCAAAATCAATCCCCTTCTCTCCTTGCTGTTCTGAGCCAGTTCATTTTTTGATTTTGCACAAGTCTGAAAATTTCTATGGACTCTGCAGGCCCATTTCTACGGACTCTGTAGGCAACAAATGGTTTCCCAACACTTAGGCGCAAAATGGACAAGTGCTTGGTTCAATACTCTGGTTCAGTCGGTTTGGTTCAAGTGCTTGGTTCATCGCTTTGGTTCAACGACAAAGGTCATCGGCGAAGTCCGACAGTCGGTTCAACAGCTTGGTTCAAAGGAACGGTTCAATGAGAAGGTTCAATAGAGTCTCCCGAAGGACAAGTGCCCTTGTGGAGGGCACTTGGTCGGCGACAGTACCGAAGTAGATTTTCCGAAGGGCACTTTTCGAAGGCAATCGAAGGAAAAGGCAAAGGCATAAATTGATTTCTTTCGGACTTTTTGTCCTAAGGAATTCCTTCGGACAAAAAGTCCGAAGAAATTCGGAAAAAAGGCTGCGGGAAGAAACCCGAAGAAATGCCGAAAGTCAAACGAAGTGGTCGAAACAATTCTTGCAGACTTTTTGTCTGCGGGAAAAGTAGCCGAGAGAAAATCCGTGGGAAAAGTGGCCGAGTGAAAGGACCCGGGGAAATAAGCGAAAAGCAAAGAAATCCTTTGGACAAAATGTCCGAAGGAATTCCTTTGGACATTTTGTCTGAAGGATTTCAAGACCAAGGAGCTGAAGGACCCCGAAGGGCAGGTGCCCTTGCGAGGGACTCAGCCAAAAAAGAAAAACACTTCTCCAAAGCCGAAAGAAAGGAAAAGGCCGAAGAAATTTCAAGGGGGTGACGGGCCCAAAAACGTCAAAATCGAGCACGGCGAACTAGCCATTGGAAGTTCAAACGCCCAGTGACGAGTGCACAGACGTCAAATTTAAGGCGGTGAAATAGCCGTTGATTTTGAAAAGCTTAAGGACAGGCCGCGAGTGAACTCAGTGACCCGCCAAGAAGATAGCCTCGAGGGCCAAAGGAGATAGAAAAGACAAAACCAAGAAGAGACAGTGTAGAAACGGACAAACAGTCCAGGTGGCAAAGAAAGGTGTCGACTCAAAGATTTACTCCTGCAGTTGGAACAGTGCTTGCCAAGTGGTCATCAAACGGCGCAAACAGTAAGCGACGCGGCCTGTCTCCTCCACTTTGCATTTATGAGCAGACAAACCGTGTGAATATCTGAAGGAAGCAGTCTGTTTGCAGAAAAGAGGCGCGGCCCATGCTTTCACATTAATGTTTAAACGCCAAAGTCAAAGCAGGAGCCGACACAACATTATCTATCAAGCGGCTTCTTCTTCCCAAGGCTCGGAACGCACATGGGCCACTTGTAAAAAGGGGCGCCAAAGTCTTTTCCAGAAAGCGCCAAAGTCTTCTTCTCTCTCTATATATTGTAAACTTCTCATTTTGAGAAGGGATCTCTTAGCCTGTAAGGTAAAGCTCTATCCAAAAAACCTCTGGGCTTGTAAGGCAGAACTCTGCCGGATTTGACCTTGAATCGAGACATAGCATTTTTAACTCTATTTGAGCTTGCACTTTCGTATGTGTCTATGCCTTTGTTTAGTGTTAATTCATTTTCCTTTATGCTTTCACAGGATGATTTCAGCATGTCTAGTGCATTGTAAGCTTTTCTTTTGCAGGTTTGCCAGAAGTGTCCCTAGAGGAGTGTAGGTGCCTGCGAATAGGCTGCCATAGTGTGTCTGAGGATGCCTCTGGTAGTTCTTCCTCCTTGTATATCCATGGATCCCTAGCTCACTGATGCAAAAGGATTTCTTGTGTCAAATAAAGTGTATGGGAGCTTGTTCTTGGTGAAAAGTGTATGTTCAGGCTGAGTGGATCAACTTTTTTGGTGTATCACCTTTTAGTTTAGGTTTAGGTTCTGTTTTCAGCATCCTTCTCTCTTTTCACCCCTGCCCCTTTTTTCATTTATTTGTTAGCAGTAGGGAATCCAAGACCTAAAAAATACATCGAAGGGGGCCAACCCTTATCTAGAGACTCTCTCCCTAGTTTTGCCAGGCCCACAGGCAAGAGGGGAGTTTCCATTGTTGCGTGTGGAAGGCAGGAGCTCAGCCTCCTGTCAAGGGTGCAATCCACTGTGTCAACACATATCCTTCGGACTTTTTGTCCGAAGGAATTCCTTCGGACAAAAACGCTAAGTCATATTCTCGCGGAAAAAAGTCCGCAAGAATTATCTTGGTTTATTCGGGTTAATTTTATCGGGCTTATTTTGCGCAGCCTTTCTCCGAATTCCTTCGAACTTTTTGTCCGAAAGAATTCTTCCTTTGTTGTGTCTTCGTTTTACTGTGGCCTTTCTGTTTTGTGCAAGCTTCCGAATTTCTTCGGACTTTTTGTCCGAAGGAATTCCTTTGGACAAAAGTCCGAAGAAATTCGGAAGGCTTAGACAAAGCAAAGTCTACGTAGGCCAAAAGACAAAAAGACAAAGGCAAAACAAAGAAAATGAATTCTTTCGGACTTTTGTCCGAAGGAATTCCTTTGGACAAAAAGTCCGAAGAAATTCGGAAGCTTGCACAAAACAGAAAGGCCGTAGTAAAACGAAGACACAACAAAGGAAGAATTCTTTCGGAGAAAGGCCGCACAAAATAAGCCCGATAAAATTAACCTGAATAAACTGAGATAATTCTTGTGGACTTTTTTCCATGGGAATATGACTTAGCATTCAATACAAAAGGCCGACAGAGCAAAAGACCGAGGGAAAAACCCTGAACAAATAAGAGTAAAGGAAGGTATCCGAAGAGAGAGAAGTCCGAAGGAATTCTGCAGAAATAAACCTGAAAGAAATTGCCAAACAGAGAAATTCGAAGGAAATAAGAAGACTAAAGGTGACGTCCTGCTAGCCGTCAAATTTTGACTATGGGAAGTAACCGTTGGAACAGGGGTAAAGCCGGAGTTCCGAAAGCAAGCCCAATGGAGAAAATATAAATCGGATATAATTAGACTAACACATCCGAATATACAGAATCCGGCCAAAAATAGACACTAACGGGCAGACTAAAATTGGACAGAATGCATGCAAGCAAGGGCTATTTTCAAACTACGGTCAAAGCTTCAGTTGACTGGCTGCTGAAGTATTGTTTGTCTCCAGCCAACTCATGCATCCGAAAGTCCAACTCAGCATGATCTCTTTGTTTAACTCAGCTTTCGAACACTACAACTCGGCATCAAGCAACTCACGTAGAGTTCTAAAATTAACATTTGAACGGATTTCCATGCAAAAGGAGGTGGGCGGTTCATAACAAAGATAAGTTCGCTTCATCAAACGAAGAATCTTCATGCAAGGACAAAAGGGAAAATATATTTTATTGAAAGGCCAAGTAAAGCCTTGAGTTAACTAAAGTGAATATTTCTCTTCAAGTTTCTACGCCAATCTTGGCCTCTTGTAATTTTCTATAAAATGGCTTTCAGCCTTGATTTAAAAATCATCCAATCTCTCTTGGTTAGACCAGACTCTGCCATTAGTGATTTGTGTAACCTCTTCGATCAATAAAAGGACTGTACTTTCAAATTTCAAGCGTTGGCATAGTGTATATTCCTTCAGCAATTTACATAAGTGGTAGATTTTTCTCCCTTCCCAAATTCTGTTTAATACCTAGTTGCTAGATTATCCTTGTGCAGGTCATGTTAAAGTGTTCTTTATTGTCTTTTGCTGAAGCTGTAAGTGGATGTTAGGTGGCCGCAAAGTGTCTTTTATTCGACCTCTCTCCATCGTTTTCCCTCAGGTTTCAAGCATTAGATCGAACCTCTCCATGAAATACTTATGCATAAGTGATTGATTGAAATCATAGGTCTTCTTTTTCCCTTGTTCGTTCAGTGTTCAAGGTTCCAAGTTGAGTGGATCAAAATTCTGGTGTATCACCCCCTTTAGGTAGGATTTCCCCTTTAAGTTTTCCTTCTCCCTTTTCCACAGTAGTCCGCAGCGTAGAGTAGAGATCCTAATTGATACATCATACAGGTACCAACCTTCTCTGGAGGTTCTTCTCACTATTGAGGCACCCACCCTCATGAGATCCCATTGTTTCTGTCGGATAGAGGACTGGCCATTTCACGCACGTCTTCGAATCAGGGCACAGCTCCAGGTTGACAATAGGTCCATAAGCAAGTTATGCCAAAAAGGGGGACATTACATGGGCAACCCTTCTATGCCCTCCAAGGCAATCATACATGTTTCTAGCCACTAAAGAAATGAAGAGTAGGGTCAAGGATGCAAGCAAGGAGGGAAGGTGGAGCTACATCCATATGGGGCATGAAGAGAGGAGGGCTTTGGATTTGATTAACATGTTTGTTTCTTATGCAGGTAGTACCGTGTGGACAGTCAAAGGCCCATAATTCCAGCAACTAACTTGTAGCAAGCATTTCTAGCCTCCATGTTACTGCAAGTTTGGTAAATTCCTCCTTTGTAGTCATCTTTCTGGGGTCCATAGTGTGCAAGGCCTCAATGTGGAGGAAAGGGGGAAGAATGCACTGCTATTATGACACTTCCAGCTTGGGTGGGCAGCCAAATTTCTTTAGGTACAATAGTGAAAGGCTTCAATATGGGGCCTTCTTTACATGGGAAGAGGCTACATGAGGGCTTTGCATATGGATAATTGTTGGGACAACTCCATGGATGTTGCTATTACTTGAGGACAAACAATTTTGGGCGGGGAGGATTGTCATGTCCTACCTTTTGGACATAGAATGAAAGAAGACCCTTAGATTTGTTTGGTTTCCTAAGGGCTAAGGGAAGAAGAAAGAAAAGGGAAATGTTTGGGGTTTCCAAGGGCAATTTGCAAAAAGTACTTCATTGTTTTTAATTTTCACTTAAGTTGGGGTCTCTTGATGGTCATGGGTGCCCAAGGGCTTAAGTTAGGGTTATAAGGATTGCTCTTTTTTATATTTGAAAAAGGTCTTCCCTCTAAAATGGAACACACCCCTTGGGGAAATTGATATAAAAGAGAGTGGAGGATCATTTGGAAGGGGCATATATCTATGATTTTGATAATTGAATTCATTAAGTTTAAGCATGAAAATGTTTGGCTTTCTCCTTGAGAACAAAACCCTTCAAGGTGGATTAAAATTAAGGATGAAAACCCTTAAGACCAACTAGGGCAGCTTCGTAAGGAAGATGTATTGAGCGTCATTGATTGACAAGGGTGTTTTACTTTTAAACACCAATCTTCATTGCAACAAGTTTGGCAAGTAGGTTTGAGGCATCCACGAAGGTAAAAAGGGCTTCCAAACATCAACATCATCCTTTGGTAGGGCAGCAAGTTCCTAGGAGGGTCAAAAACCTCTCCCTAAGGCTGGGCGAGCAGGTTTTAGGGCCTAATTTGGCCATTTTTGGGGTCAAACAATTGTTGGTAATTTTTGGTGATTATTGTAAAGTGTTTCTAGCCATTGATGCTTGGAAAATTATACATTTATTCATAATATCCAGATCTAGACTGTGGATTATTTTATTATATTTTATTGGGGTTTTTTCAATATTTATTGCTAGAAATTTGGTATTATTTCCAGTTATTAATTTAGTGGCTTTCGGGTTAATTATTGGATTATAAAATCACATTTTTTTGAAGGGTAAAGGCAAGCATTTAATTTTGTATTTTTCCTAGCTTGTGGCATTTAGGGTTTGAAGGAAAAATTACTCTTCTTTGCCCTAGTTTATTCATTGAAAATTGATGAAGTTACTGTTGACAATTCTTCCACAGGATGGATTGTCTCTTGCCATTTGGAAAATTCACATCTCCATCCAAGGAAAGAAAGAATACATTGGGAAAGAATACATTGTTTTTCTTTTGTGAGGGCCTTTGCTACAACAGGAATTCGTTCAGACTTTTGTCCGAAGGAATGGTTCATCAAAGAAAGCAGAATGTCACATAGCTTCGGAGAAGTGCTAAGGACATAAGTCCGCAAGAAATTGCAAAGGAAAGAGCCTACAACAAAGGAAGTAATTCCTTCGGACTTTTTGTCCGAAGGAATACTTCGGAGAATTTACAAAGGAGACACCCGCAGCCAAACAAAGGTCCGGCCAAAAGCAAGAAAGGCCCAAGGAATAATTCCTTCGGACAAAAATGTCCGAAGGAATTATTCCTTGGGCCTTTCTTGCTTTTGGCCGGACCTTTGTTTGGCTGCGGGTGTCTCCTTTGTAAGTTCTAAGGACAAAAGTCCGAAGAAATCCAAGAGAGAAGTCAAAGCCCGCAGAAATTCGAAGTAATAGGACCCCTGCAAAAAACTTGGGTGCCCTTCAAAAAACCTGGGTGCTGTCCGAAGGAATTATTCCTTGGGCCTTTCTTGCTTTTGGCCGGACCTTTGTTTGGCTGCGGGTGTCTCCTTTGTAAGTTCTAAGGACAAAAGTCCGAAGAAATCCAAGAGAGAAGTCAAAGCCCGCAGAAATTCGAAGTAATAGGACCCCTGCAAAAAACTTGGGTGCCCTTCAAAAAACCTGGGTGCCCTACAATTTTTCCGAAAAAGGGCGCATATGAAGGACAGATGCCCTTGCGGAGGGCACTTGGTCAGCTACAGGACCATTGCAACTTTCCCGAAGGGCACAGAGGGAGAGCCATGAGCCCTTCCGGAGGGCACTTGGTCAGTGCCTGGACCTTTGCACACTTTCCGAAGGGCATTCTCAACAAGGTAAAGACGAGACAGGATTAATTCCTTTGGACTTTTTGTCAGTCTGAATAAATTCAAGAGGAGGCCAAAGGACAATTCCTTTGGACATTTTGTCCAAAGGATAGCCAAAGCAAAAGCCCGAAAGGAAACAATTTTCGTGGAAAAGTTGTCCGAGAAAATTTCCCCACGGGAAATAAAGAAGACATTTTCCCGCAAGAAATAGACAAAGCACTTATGTGGGAAATCAAGGGTAGTCTGAAAAGAAGCCATAAAGAAATCCTTCGGACAATTTGTCCGAAGGAAAAGAACAGAGACAGGAAGCCCGAAAGAATGATTCTTTCGGAAAAGTTGAAAGGCAATGTTCGCGGAAAAATTGTCCGACAAAGAAAGAAATAAGCAAGACAATTTTCCTGAAAGAAAATAGCAAAGACGCGAAGGAAAGAATTCTTTCGGAAAGTTTGAAAACAACGTCACAAAGGAAGCTGCGGACAAAGTGTTAAGCACAAAAAGGGCCTGACAGAAAATAAGCCCGAGAAAATGCCAAAGGGTGACGTCCCGCGAAACGTCAAATTTTGACCACGGGAAGTAACCGTTGAAGTTCAAAGAGGAGTTCGATTAGAGCCAAGAAGCGAGAGGAAAAACGACAAATGGGCAAATCTCAGGCAATTTCAAACAAAAAAAAGGGGGCGAGGGAAATAACAAGGGTCAATTCTTTCGGGCAATTTCCCCGAAAGAAATCCACAGGAAAGTCCAAAGACAGGCCCAAGGAAATAAACCTGAGGCAAATGCAGGGTGAAACAAAAGATCCGAAGGAAATAGAGCCGTGGGAGAAGTCACAGATAAAGCCGAAAGGTAAGCCAAGGAGACAACAAGAAATCCGAAAGAAATGGAGGTTGACTATGCAAAAAAGAGTTGAAAATAGAATATCCGAGGAAATATAGACCAAATATAGATAAGATAATCCAAAAAATAGAATCCTGCCAAAAATAGACAAGACACAGGCAGACCAAAATAAGAGAAAATACATGTGAACAAGGGCTATTTCTGGCGGATTGCTAAGTTTTGGTTGACTATCTGTTTTATTGGCGGTTTGACTAATCATTCTCATGCATTTGAAGGTCCAACTCAGCCTATCTCTTCGTCCAACTCAGCTTACCAAACGGTCAACTCAGCTTTTCAAACGTTCCAACTCGGCATCAAGCAGCTCACGTAGAGTTCCAAAATTGACATTGGCATGGATTTCCATGCAAAGAGAGGTGGGCGGTTCAATAAACAAAAGACAAGTTCACTTCCTCAAGCGCAAGAAGTTTCATGCAAAGACAAAGGAAAACATATTTTATTGAAAGGCCAAGTCAGCCTTGAGTTAATCTAAGTTAAATCCTTCTCTTCAATTTTTCAATGCCAATCTTTTGCTTTTGTAATTCTCTATAAAATGGCTTTTCAGCGTTAGAAAAAATCATCCCTCTCTTATGCAAGCCCAGACTTTGCCATTGGTGAGTTGTGTAACCTCTTCGATCAATAGTACTATACTTTTAGATTTCAAGTGTTGGCATAGTGTATATTCATTCAGCAATTTGCATATGTGGTAGATTTCTCTCCCTTCTCAAATTTTGATTTGTACCTAGTTGCTAGCTTATCATTATGCAGGTCATGTTAAGTGTTCTTTATGTCTTTTTCTGAAGCTGTAAGTGGATGTTAGGTGGCTTCAAAGTGTCTTGTATTAGACCTCTCTCCATCGTTTTTCCCTCATGTTTTGGTCATGTTGACCATTTTTGGTCCCGTGGGCAAAAAATCGGTTTCCCTTTTCTTTTCTTTCCATTTCCACGCCCAGACATGAAGGATAATGCAGAAATATGCTTCTACAACTCATTTTTTCCTCTTGGCATGCAAAAGGCTCAACTTCAAGCATTTGGTACAGAAAGAACAGGCGGGGTTGAAAGGAGTGATTATGCAGGAATTTGCAAAAGAGCAAGTAAAACCGCTTCAGAAGGCTTTTTATCGGCAAAATGAACCAAGTTCAAAGGGCCAAAGGATCGCTTCCAAAAGCCTGAAGGGTAGGTGCCCTTGCGGGGGGCACCCAGATGACAAGCATGAACTTTGTAACTCTTCTGAAAGGCAATTTTGGAGACCAAGCAGCCCTTGTGCAGGGTGGGAAATGCTTAAAAAGGGACCAAAGAAAGAGGGCCGAAAGGCAAGGTTTCCTTCGGGAAAGTGGACAACGCAAAAAAGGGGCAGAGTTTTCCTTCGGAGAAAGACAAGGCAAAAGATAAAAGATTCCTTTGGACTTCTGTCCGAAGGAAATCCAAGGAGAAAACAAGGGTTGAATTCCTTTGGACAAAATGACTGAAGGAATACCTTCAGAAATTTTGTCCGAAGAAATTCACAAGGCAAGGAGCCAAACCGAAGATCACCCTTTGGAAAGAAATCCGCGGCAAAATGGCAAAGGCAAATTCCTTCGGACATTTTGTCCGAAGGAATTTGTCCAAAGGAAGAGACCGACCGAAAGAAAGAAAGGGGCCAAGGCATGAAGGAAGGTTTCCTTCGGGCAAAATGTCCGAAGGAATTCCTTCGGACATTTTGTCTGAAAGAATTGAGAAGCCAAGGTAGCCTGAAGGAGCCCGAAGGGCAAGTGCCCTTGCTAGGGACTCTCGACTGCTAAAAGGGGGACCTTTTCCAAGCTCCGAATGGACACCTTCCCTTTGGAAGGGTTTGATGACAAAAAGCCAAAGGAATTACCAAAGGGGTGACGGGCCCGAAAATGTCAAATTCAGCATCGCAAACTAGCTGTTAGAATTCAAATGTTCAGCGACGTCCTCGGGGACGTCAAATTCAGGACAATGGAATAGCCATTGGCTTTCAAATGACGACGGGTGCGCGAACGTCAACTTTACGGCAATGAAATAACCGTTGATCTTTAAATGCTTGGGCATGAAGCCGAAGGAATTCAAAGGCCTTAAGGCCAAAAGGAAGAGACCGCCGAGAAAGGAGCCCAAAGAGCGAAGGATTGACAGAAGATAGCCCTGAGGGCCGAAAGAGCCAAGAAAAGACAAAGGCCAAGAGTGAACTCAGCGACCCGCCGAGAAAGGGGCCGAAAGAGCCAAGCACAGACATGGACAAAACAACCTAGGTGGCAAAGCAAGCATCAGCATAAGAGTTATTACAGCGGTTGGAACAGTGCCTATGAAATGGTCATCAAGGAGCGCAAACAGTGAATGGCGCAGCCTGTTTTTCCTCATTTTGCATTAATGAGAAGACAACCGCGTGAATCTCTTTAAGAAGTGGTCTTGTTTACAGAGAAAGGGGTGTGGCCCATGCTTTCACAATAATGTTTGATATAACTTAAACGCTAAAGTCAAGACTGGCAACTGCCACAGCATGTTCTTTTAGCGACTTCCTCTTCCCAATGTTTTCAACGCAGCATGGGCCACTTGTAAAAGGGGGCGCCATTGCTTTCTTTTTCTCTATATATATTGTAAACTCTCATTTGAGAAAGGATCTTTTATTTTGTAAGGCGAAGCTCTGCCAAAATTTCACCTTGAATCAATAAGAATGCATTTTACCTCTATTAGACTGGTTATATCTCTGAGTGTGTCTGTGTATTAAACTTGTGTTTAGTCATTGTAGCTTGATGCTTTCACAAGTTGACATCAACACGCCTGGTGTAGCTAGAGTACCAGTCTTGCAGGTTAACAGGGAGTGCTGCATCTGGAGCACAGAGATAAAGAAGGGTTATCAGACAGTGTGTTTTCTACAACACCTGTGGTAAGTTCATTTTTTGTGTCTTCATTAAGCCTCCCTGTTAAAGCTCCCCACAGTCTGGTCTTTTCATCAGATAAAGTGTATGTATGTCCTCTTCTGGTCTGAAGTGTGAGTAAATGAGTAGATCAAACTTGTTTGGTGTATCACTGTCTTAGGTTAGTTTCTGTTTTCTCTCTCTTTTCAACCCCTCCTTTTATATATTAGTAGTAGTGAAATAACTCAGAAATGCATCAAAGGGAACTAGCCTTTATCTAGAGATTCTCCTCTCAATTTTGCCAGACCCACAGCAAGAGGGGAGTCTCCATTGTGCCGCTTGGAAGACAGAAGCTCAGCCTTCTGTCAAGGGTGCAATCCACAACGTCAACAGGTCATTGGATTGAACCTTCTCACAAAATACTTATGCATAGTGGTTGATTGAAATCAAAGGTCTTTCTTTTCACTTGTTTGTTCAGTGTTCAAGGTTCCAAGTTGAGTGGATCAATATTTTGGTGTATCACCTTTATTAGGTAGGATTTCCCCTTAGAGTTTCCTTCTCCCTTTTCCATGGCAGTTCGCAGCATAGAGTAGAGATCCTCATTGATAAATCTTACAGGAACCAACCTTCTCTGGAGGTTCTTCTCACCATTGAGGCACCCACCCTCGTGAGAAGATCCCATTGTTTCAACTAGATAGAGGATTGGCCATTTCATGCACGTCTTCGATTCAAGGCACAGCTCCAGGTTGACAACAGTTACTATTAGGGTTTCAATTGATTTATTGCAGCATTGTTGTAGCACTCTAGAGCTTAGGGTTTGGTGGAAATTGCATATTCAAGTAGGGTTTATTGGATAACCTCTTTGTTCAGTTTTTAGCTCTAAAGGGGATATTTCAAACAACATTCAAGGAGTATACAACAAGTGAAAACTCGTCTATTCCATCCATACGTATCAATATCATATTATAGAAAATTAGCATATCCATGTAACACAGTGTAAAACATGAGCAAATAGTAAGATGCTTGTAAGATATGTAGTTCAACATGGTTGAGAGGTCACTGAAAGATATAACCTGTTATAATGTAACCTATAGAATTAGATGCCCCTAGCATAGGCATGGCCATTGGGTAGAAGAGAATCTAGCATCTAAGAATCCATGTATAGTATGCCTTTCATCAAACTTATATACCTTGTAAAATGCATGTGTTTGAAAAAGAATATGTTATCTACCAAGATATGTGATAAGTAACATATGTAAAGAAGTAAAATAGCAACTCATGTGATGCTCAGGACATGATTTTTAATTTTTGTTGAAAATTATTTGAATGTTTTTGTATTTTTGAAATATTTGATATTTGTTTTTGAATTTTTGACATATTTGTTCATATTTTTGAAATTAGCCTATGATCCCATCAATTGATTATTGGAGGACCATAGTGCATGTTGGGATCATAGATGTTGAAGATGAATTTTCGTAAACAAAAAGTGCTACAGGTAGATGAATTTGTATTTGATAAGGCATCGGATTGCGTAATTTAACTATCCTGGTCACTAATCAAAATCTTTTTTAGAATGTATAACTCGAGAAGGTGCAAGATTTAGTGGAGTTTACTTTATAATATGCGAAGATTGCACGACATGTGCTTAATGTGGAATGTGCCGAACTCTTCGTGAGACTACTTTAAGATGCGCTATAGAATAACTAGATTTCTTTGAACCTTGAGTAACTCTTTGATCTAAAGTTTGCTATTTACGAGGTTGTACTACTTTCCCTAGAATTGACTATATAGGAGGATTTTGTATAGGTGCAACAACTAATTGTGCACTACGCTTCTAAATAGGTGCCATAATTGTCTTTTTACTGTGCTCTTGAATAGGTGCCATAACCAATTGCGGTGGTGGTGGGGGAGGAGTTACCACTAACTATAGAGGGTACTTGCATTGAATGCTTTGAACTTCAACTACTTAATTCTCATGTATGTAGTTGAGGCATCAATGTACTGTTGACAATACTGCATGGAACTTTTGTATCCAAGGGTGACCTAATAATTTATTAAAGACCCATGTGCTTGGTAAGACTAGAAATCTAGTGATCACTATTGTTGAACTAACTTGGAGAGGTAGCACTAAATGCTCAAAGAGTCTTTTGTGTATGTCCATCAAATGCTTTGACTATTCTTGATGTAACTTCTAAATCTTACTCTGTGTATCCAAGACTACAAAGAAGCGTCATTGTACATGCATTTTCACTTGATCCATTGTCAATCATGACACTATGAATAGGTTGTCTGTAGATGTAAGCTCAAATAAAGAGTGCATTTCTATTTGAATCATCATCATAAAGTTCACTATCATCAAATGTGATTGTAGGACGTGATGCTGATGTGCTCATGGACAATTCTATAGTGTTCTCATAATTTTTATATTTCTCGATTGTCGACATCATGGATGTTACTAATATGGATAATCCTTTAAAATATGTTTAGACTTAAACTATTGAAATCTGTTATGTTCTTTGGAATTTAAATTTTGAGCAAGTTTATCATCATCCAACATCATAACAGCTGGAAGGAGAATGGTTCTACCTTTGATGGATGATTTTGATTCTGTGAAAGGCAAAGTGTAGTTCCAGTTCTCATTGAATGATAACAAATATTTTGAGGGAATGTGTAATGTTCCCTTTTTTGGGCTTAATGAGGTTGGATCCCTTGGCTAAATTTTATGGTTCCCCATTGGCTAAAGGGGGGAGAAGAAAGGGAAACAAATATCTTTTGTTCAAGTTGCCAAAAAAAAAAACCATGTCGGCAACTTATTCTAATTTGATTTCAATAAAGAAGGGGGACTTTATAATTTGATGAAAGTCAGCTATTAGTTGAAAATTACAATGAAATTGCTTTTGAATATTTGATTTTCCCTCTCTTTGTGGAATGCCCTTTTTTGGGATCAATGTTGGAGGGAAAAAATATAAAAGAAGGAAAGGAGGTTCATTTTTCACATGTTATGTTTATGAATTGAAAAATTGTGTTTGAGCACGAATTGCTTGACTTACTTCCATTGAAGATGAAAACCTTCACTCGAAATCTGAAGTTAAGGATGGAAACCCTTAACCTTCAGTTGGGTAGCTTCATTTTAGGGGTTGCAAGGGGCAGAATTGATCAGCTTGTGGTTCTAGGGCATCATCTTGTGGAGCGTAGTAGTTTGTAGAGTTTTGAGAGAGAGGTGTCACTGTTGGAGACCCTTTGGAGGGTGACAAACCACTTTGCAGTACCTTTTTATGTCAGTGACCCACTTGGAGGGTCTTTCTTAGGGTGGCGACCCACTTTGGGACGAAAATTTGCAGTTTTTGTTGCAACGTGTGGAATATTTTGATATATTTGCAGTTTAACATTCAATTGGTATTTATTTATAATTTTTCAAACGTATATTTGCATATTTGTGGTTTGTAATAATTTTGGATTTTGGCAAGTATTTTTAATAAAAAATATTGCAATTGGTGCCCTAAATTTGTATTTCTAGTATTCTGAATTTTATGCTTAGGGTTTGACATAAAAATAAAAAATTGTTTATGTTGGTGTTAGGGTTTGTTGGAAAATTCAAGTTCTAATTTTTCCCTAAAAGGGACATTACAGCGGTATCAAAGTTGTGATCTTGCCAGTCTGTGAATAATGAGGACAATGGAAGAATCCATGTTAAAGTTGTTGCAAGCTATGCAAGAACATTTAGAGGAGTTGGCCAAATTTGGCCCACATACCAAGTTGTGCATAAATGGATCAAATTGCTAATGGATGAGCGGATGAACAAATGTTCTGGATGGAATGAGTGGACTAGAGAGATCTTATAGTACTCATAAAGCTTTTGAAACACTTTAAGTTTGCTTAAAGTGTATTTTGTCAAATTCTAAGGGACAGGTCTGTAGAGCAAATAAGAGGTTTTTGAGTAGGTTTCATAGTGAAACCAAATAGTTAGGGGTCATAAATGCAGCAATATTAGGCCTACATAGTGCTACGGACTCCATTAGAACAACTACGAACTCCATCAAAAAATCTACGAACTCCATTAGAAAAGCTACGAACTCCATCAGAACATCTATGAACTCCATCAACATTACAAAAGTACAAGGTGGAAGACTTCAAGTACTTTGCTTAATTTGGCTAGTAGGTTGCGAGTCATGAGAAAACTGAAGCAAGCCGAAGGGCACTTTTCTTGACAGTGTAGTCCACTTTCAAATTTTCGAAGGGCAATTCCAATTCTTCCAAAGGGCACTTTTGGAGCAAAAAGACCAAAACAAGAAGTTCGAAGGGTATGTTCCTTTCGGGAAGTTCATTTCAGGGTTCCGATGGTCCATAACAGGTTTCTCGAAGGGTATGTGCCTTTCGGGAAGGTTCATTTTCAAAGCTGAAGATCCTTTAAAAAGATATCCGAAGGGTACTTCTCATAAAGTGCCTAAGTACAAAAGGGAGAAGTTTCCAAAGAAATTCCTTCGGAAGGAATTCTTTCGAGAAAATTGTCTGGGACAATTTTCCCGAAGGAAATGGTTTTTTCAAAAGCCCGAAGGAAATGGTCCTGTTGGCCAATTTTTGGCCCACATTTAAAAGCTCTTGCATTTTTGATGAAGCAATGGATTGAAGGGGCAAATAGAAGGATCTGCTTCAGAGGGACCAACAACAATGTTTAGGGGGCAGCAGCAATGTTCAAAACAAGCTCGTAGGCCAAAGGACTAAGCCTTGTGCAAAGTTCTTTTATTTTTTGGCTAAGTCATTAATCATTGCAAAGTTCTTCCCTCGAGGTTTTCTTTGGTTTGGTTTAAGCCTCATGGTTCTCCTTCAGAAAAATTGTCTACTCAATTTTTCCGAAGGAATGTCTCTCTTTCGGCAAAGTTTCTCCAAAAAGCTAAGTGTCGGAATTGTTTCGGAGTTTTTGTCCGAAACAATTTATTCTGAAGGCCACTTTCGAAAGACCCGAAGGGTACCTTCCCTTTGCAGAGGAGCCGAAAACTTGTCTGAAGGACTTGTTCAAAAGTTTTGAAGGGCATGTTCCTTTCGGAAAGGACTGTTGACAAAGTTCCGAAGGGTAAGTTTCCCTTCAGAAGGACCATTTTCAAAATGTCGAAGGGCACTTTCTCAGCAAAAGAAGGGCACTTAACAAAGTTCCAAAGGGTATGTTCCTTTCGAAGGGGCCATTTCTAGGATTTTTGAAGGGCAATTTACAAGGAAAAGGACCATTTACAAAAGCCCGAAGGGTCTCTTGCCCTTCAGGAAAGTCCTTGCCAAAAAACCTATGGAAAATTGTTCCGAAGGGAAGGAACAAAACGGAAGTCTGAAAGGAAAAGTTCTTAAAGAATTCCTTCAGGAAAGAGCCAAAGCAAATTCTCGAAGGAGAAAAAGCACAGGAAAAAAGCCCGAAAGAATTCCTCCGAAGGAATTCCTTCGGGAAAATTATCTGAGAGAAACCAAGCAAATTGCCTGCGGAAGAAATGCTGAAGAACAAGGGGAACCTACAGAAAAAGGTCCGAGAAGAAATAAGTCCGAAGACTGAAGACTTCAAAAGCCCGAAGACTTAAGGTGCAGAGAGTTCGAAGTAGCTGGCCTTGAAAAGTCCGAAGTCTTAAGGCTTGGAGATAGAGAAGCCCGAAGACATCAAGATGGATAGTTCCGAAGTTGAGGGGCTCAGAGAACCCAAATTACATTGCATAGTGTAAGTTGGGATTCTCTAAAGACTTTACTTATGAGATTTTTATAAGTCGAGTAGTTAAGAAAACCTGATTTGCACTGTGAAGTGCAAATCGGGCTTTCAGAGCTACTTGACTTAAAAGAATTTACAAGTAAAGTAGTCATGAAAGCCCGAAGCAAGTTGAGTAGCCACGAAAGCCCGAAGTCATGATCAGACGAATAAGACGTTGCCACGTGGCATAAGCTGGAGCAAAAAAAGCCAATCAATAAAAGACAAGTGGCACAAGGACGACCAATTAGAGCACGGGGGGAGTCCAAGTGACTGGCGTAAGATGGTAGCTGGAAATTTATGAAGGTTTTCATCCTTCGACATTGGCTCGCTCCTGACAAACCGCCATTCAACGCAGAAGCAACATGGCTCGGGCTAGCTAAAAAGACATGAAGACTGTGTCCAAGCAAGACACATGCAAATGAAGACGCCATGCCGATTTTAATGCAAAGATCAACTCAGTTGTGCAAAGAAGCGATGTTCTAGCTACCCACGACATGGCTTCTCAATATCCACCAAAGAGAGACTTGAATGCGGGAGGGATTCGAGAAGATTTTGCGGTGATCCTGGGCAATGCATTTCATGGTCAAGGTAGTAGTAAGCAGCCATCAACGACTCAACGACTTCTTCCCTCTTTCTATCTTCTTACACGGCCCTTTCTCTCTCCTCACCTTTCTCTATAAATATCTCGCAATTTGCCATTGTAATGGCCCCAATTTTTTAGAATTTTGCCATCTTGTTGGGAGACGGTTGGTCATTGAGACGTTTGCAAAAACGTGCTCCTTCGACCAAGCTAAACCTATCAAGATATTGTAAGAACTACCTCTTGAATGTAATGAGACGATTTCTTTACCCATTTCTTGTCTTTGATTAGTGCTTTAGTGTGCTTCTGCTTGGTGGATTCGTGGAGTGTATTTCTAGTACATTAGCCTTCTGCTAGCCTCTTTGAAGTATTTTCAATCTTTTGCAGGTCTGGATTAGTGTTCTACCTGAACCTCTTCCAGCGTGTGTTTACTTGATCTTGAGATAGTGCAAGTCCAAATTGTCTCATGACTGATCTAGTGTGGGTTCAAGCATAGATGAGTGGTCATTTAAATTTGGTGCATCGCCTGGTTAGCCTTCTTAGGAGCCCTTATCTCCCTTCTAACCTTTTCCCCTATGAAGCATTAGTTTAGCAGTAGTTTTAGGTGATCCACCAAGAGGAACTAGCCTCTTTAAAAAACCTAGAGGTTCAACCTCACCACAGGATACCCACAACCTGAGGTTGTTCTCATGCTTGTGGTTGGAAGTGGGAGAGCCTGAACAACTCTCCCACAAGGGTGCAATTCCAAGCTATAACAGGGCCTTCACAAAATTCCCGAAGGAATTCTCCTAAGGCAAAGTGCCTTGAATGAAGTTGTCGAGAAGGGCCCATGAAGGATGGTGCAAAGGTGAAGAATTGCCCGATGAGCCGAGAAAAGGACAGATGGTAGGTCCTTGGGGTTTTTTAAGCACCGGTCTTTTTTTTAAAAGTTTGCCTCACCTTCTAAGCAAAAAGTGTAAAAGTCGCCAAAGACCATGGTGTAAAAGCCCCCGAGGGCCCGAATGGAAAATAAGGCCCGAAAGAGAAAAAAGGGTCCGGAAGCAAAAGGGGCCCGAGGAAAAGGATGCAAGGCCATTTTCAACCATGAGAACAAGGTTTTACAGGGTCTTCCTGAGGCTATTAAAGCTCGTTCAAATGCCATGAAGCGGTCCAGTTGATGCAGCCAAGCGCAAGGAACAAAGGGGGGCGCTATTAAAGCTAAGAACATACTCGTGGATCACAAATTTATATCATATAGGGTCAAATCGTTCAGATGTATTCTCCATTGTGAACAAAAGACCTGTAAAGACTATTTAGGCCTTTTTAGACCTAATAGGAGTCCAATAGGGGTCGTATATTCTATGGATTTATATAAGGACTATAGGAAAACCAATGGATCTCGGATTGGTTTTTACCTATAGTTAATCCAGGCCCAAGTTTCAAGTCATGGAGCAAGGGGGTGATCAATGCAAAAACATGGCCTCATTCTTGACAAGACAGGTCCTGCATCGCTCAAAGGCATGGCTCCTCTAGGGTCATAAAGATTGATGATCTTGTCCTCATGAAGACAATTGAAAGATAGCGTGTAGACCAACTGAGAGATTGGGTGGTTAGAGAAAGTAGCTCAAACATTAAAGGCATTCTGGGAGTGTTCTTCTCTTCTAGTGTGTTGCCCAATCAGTGGGAGAGCTCGAGATCATTGGGACAAACAAAGGTTCAATTACCAAAATGCAGAACAGTGCCCTGATTGATCAAAGGGATGGCAGAAAATTCATTGCAAAGGTGTGGAAACTCATTTGTCAAGTCCCAAGCGAGCTCCCCTCATTTTCTCTCCCCCCTTTTTTTCTCTATATAGCCCTTCTTATTTGTAAAGGGTTCCCAGTTTTTAGACTTTTTCATATTTTTGGGAGATGGACATTCATTGAGATACTGCAAAGTATGCTCCGCTTGATTAGGCTCAACCCTGTCAAGTCTATTGTAAGAACTACCTCTTGATGTAATAGGATGATTTCTTTGCCTATCTCTTATCATTGATTAGTGCCTTAGTATATTTGTGCTTGGTGGATTCGTGAAGGAGATTCTTCCTAATCTATCAGCCTTCTGCTTGCCTCTTTAATGTATTTTCAAGCCCTTGTAGGTTTGGATTAGTGTTCTGCTTGAACCTCTTCTAGTGTGTTAACTCGATCTTGAGATTGTGTAAGCCATAGTTGTCTTATGACTGATCTAGTGTGGGTTCAAGCATAGATGAGTGTCCATTTTACTTTGGTGCACCCCTGGTTAGCTTTCTTAGGAGCCCTTATCCCCTTTTTAACCCCTTTTCTTTGTGAATCATTAGTTTAGGTGAGCTTCAAAGAGGAAGCCGGCCTTCTCCAGAGGTTCAACGTCACTACAGGATACCCACAACCCGAGGTTGTCCCAATGCTTGTAGCCAAGAGTGAGAGACCCTGAAAAACTCTCCCACAAAGGGTGCAATTCTAGCGCTACAACATGAGCTAAGTGCATGGGTAGAAGAAAAGAAAACGAAAAAGTCAAGGTCTGAATTCCAAAACCCTACAAAGGAGCAAAGGAATGAGGAAGCCAAGGAATAAATCTTGAAAAAGGAAATGCCATTGGTTGATTGCCCTAAGAGATCAACAGAAAAGAAGGGCATAAATTATATATGTGAGGCATAATTTAATGATCCACCCTCAACAAGAAAAGTGGACCCTAGGGTTGAAAGAAAACCGACTACCTTGCAAGCAAGCACAAAATATGTGATCAGGACCCAAAGGAGGTGTGATTATTGGCTATGTAATATCCCCTATTTGGGTTATTTGGTTAAACAAGAATTTATTCAACCACTTCAACAACAAAATATTAATTTTCAGATTTTTTCTCAAACCCTAACAAGCTGAAATAACAAAATACTGTTGTAGATACCATGAAAATAGCTCCAAAATATTATTTCAAATCTCCAAGAAATAACAGAAAATATATCAAATTATTTGCCAAATAACCAGCCAAAAACCTGATTTTTTGGTTAAGTGTATTGCTGGAAATTTATAATAAATTTCAGAATATGGACGTGGTTGATCCACACCCTCAAATTGCTTTGAAATGACCCCAAAGTGGGTCACTAACCCCCAAAACCTAGTCACTACCCTTTGTTGAGTATGCAGACCTAATAAATGTTATTCGCTGCCCTAGGACAACCCCTTCATGCATTCGTCCAGCTCCTCCAATGGTTTGCCCACTTGCAAAGTGACACTTGGTGTTGAGAACACCTTTTTGTTGCCAATTCTGCTTTAATGCAACTCCGTGGTAAAGTTGCCCTAGGTTTGAATTCAAGGGTTTTTGTCCTTGATTCAGCTCTCTTGAAGGGTTTTCATCCTCCAAGTGCAAGTCCAACTTTTTCGAGCTTAAGACTTTGTTGACCATTTTGGTCCTGCAGGCCAAAATCGGCCCCCTTTTTTTTTGTTGTTCTGAGCCAGTACATTTTTTGATTTTGCACAAGTCTAGAGGATTTCTACGGACTCCATTTCTACAGACTCTGCATGTGAAGTTTTTACAGACTCTGCAGGCGAGTCTTTCGGCACATGAAGAACCAGTTCAAAGAGTGCAAGGTGTTACAAAGCTTCTTCAGACTCTTGTTCAAAGAAATTCATAAGGAAGGAGAGCTAAAATGGTTCAAAGACACTTTTCCTTAAGGTTGGAAAAATGGTTCAATGACATGATCTTTCCAAGAGTTAGCATCTTTGAACCGTTGAACCATTGAACCGGTTCAACGCTTTGGTTCAATGCTTCGGTTCAATCAGATGGTTCAATCACTCGGTTCTCTCAGTTGGTTCAATGACTTGGTTCAGTCAGCTTGGTTCAACTACAAAGTTCATTAGCAAAGTTCAACGGCGAGGTTCAATCAAATGGTTCATCGACTTGGTTCAAGGCTTGGTTCAACTGTTTTGGTTCAAACATTCGGTTCGATGCCTTGGTTCAACAACCGTTTGAACCATTGAACTGGTTCAATCAAATGGTTCAACGGTTGGTTCAAAGAAGAAGTTCGATCAAAGAGTTCAAGAGAGCCTCCCGAAGGACAAGTGCCCTTGCGGAGGACACTTGGTCGGCAACAACACCCTTCGGAAGGGTCGATTTCAAGAATCCCGAAGGGCACTTTTCAAAGGGCAGTTGAAAAAAAGCAAAATAAAGACCAAGTGCAGAAACAGACAAAGCAGTCCAAGTGGCGAAAGAAGGTGTTGACTCAAGCAGTTACTCCAGTAGGAGATACAGTGTCTGCGAATTGATCATCAAGAGGCGCAAACGGCTAATGGTGCGACCCGATTTTTTCATTTTGTATTAATGAGCAGACAAGCCGTGTAATCACCTTGAAGGAGCGGTCTTGTTTGCAGACAAATGGCGCGGCCCATAATTTCTCATATGATGTTTAAGCGGCTTGCTCTTCCCAATGATCGGAATGCACATGGGCCATTTGTAAAAAGGGCACCAAAAGACCTCTTTTCTTCCTCTATATATTGTAGACTTCTCATTTGGAGAGGACATCTTTCACATTGTAAGGCGAAGCCCTGGCAATTTTCACTTGTAATCAATAAAATGCATTTTTACCTCTATTCTGGTTAGATATCTCTGTGTGTTTGAGTGTTAGTCTTTTGTTTAGTCATTGCTTCCTAATGCTTTCACAGGGTTGACACCAACGCATCTGGTATCTATAAGGCGCCATTCCTGTAGGTGACAAGAAGAGCTGTACCTGGAGCGCAGAGACAGAAGGAGGTTACTAGACAGTGTGCTTGTTCTACAGCACCTATGGTGAGTCCCTTTTCCTGTGTTTTCCATTAAAGCCTCCCTGTTAACCTTCTTGCAGCCGGTCCTTTTACCAGTTAAAGTGTACGTATGTGTTTTTATGGTTCAGAGTGTGAGTGTGAATAGGTCGAATCATTTGGTGCATCACCCTTTTAGAGTAGGTTTTGTTTTCCTGTAATCTTTCTCCCTTTTTACCCCTATATATATATGTATTATCACTTATTGGAATAACTCAGATGCATCAAAGGGAGCTAGCCCTTATCTAGAGACTCTCCCCTCCAGCTTTGCCAGTCCCACAGGGGAGAGGGGAGTTTCCATTTTGACGTGTGGAAGGCAAGAGCTCGGCCTCCTGCCCAGGGTGCAATCCATTGCGTCAACAGACTCTAAGAAAATAGTTATCCAAAAAAGTCATGATGATCCAAACGATCCTTCCTTTGCCTCATATAGTCCTTCCAAGTGAAGCGCCCAAAATTTGTAAGTTAGAGTAACTTAAGGATCCCAAAAGGCTCCTCCCTTATGATCTTTTTTTAATAAATCACTTAAACAATCAAGACCCTTAAATGCCTCTTTTTAAGTGAACTAGAAAACATAAAGTACTTTTTCAAAAAGGTTTTTTTACACATTCAATTAAAACATTTCAATATTCACTTCCCTTTATACATGTCCCTTAGCCCCCAGAAAGGGTTTTAAGGCTAAGGGTCTTCCACCATGCCCCTATCAAAAGAGGGACATGACAATCCTCCATGTCCAAAATTGCTTGTCTTCAAGTAATAGAAGTAACTGTTGACAATTCTTCCACAGGTCAGATTGTCTCTTGCCATTCAGAAAGTTCACGTCTCTAGCCAAGGAAGAAAGAATACATTGGGTAGATGTAGACCAATTGAAATACTCATTTGCAAAGGCCTTGGCTACAACAAGATTTCCTTCGGACAAAGAAGGCTTGATTTCACATAGCTTCGGAAAAGTTCAAAGGACCGTTGCAAAATTTTGAAGGGACACTCAAGAAATCCGAAGGGTATGTTATCCTGGGGAAAAAGTTCTCTGCAGGAAATCCGAAGGAATGAGCTTTGCAATAAGTCCGCGGAAAATTAGCCAAGAATAAAGATGTAATGTCCCCACTTTAGCAGTTGACCAAGTGTGTGTGCACGTTAGCCTAGTTCTACATCGTCCCGAGGGCTAAAGAAGGGTTTAAAAGGATCCTAGAGTGTTCTGGCCTAGTCATTTTCATCTGGGCCAAAACAGAGTTGATTTACTCAGTTTCAGGCATACTTACTATTTGTAGTAAGTTAATAGGACGCAACGGAGGCCAGTTTTGATGATTGGATTTGATACTCCTTGCCGAGAGCTTTCCGGCGAGCTATCACTTGCACCATTCGGAGTCCGGTTGCTAGTATATTTTAATGCCTGAAGTGCTGTAAAAAGTAACATTTAACCCAATTGCAAGATATTGAGTGTTACTTTAAATGTTTACTGTTGATGTAGTGGATTGCACCCAGGTCAGGATGCCTAGCTCCCGCCCTTCCACACGCAACAATGGAAACTCCCCTCTCTCCTGTGGGACTGGCGACGCTGGAGGGGAGAGTCTCTAGATAAGGGCTAGCTCCCTCTGATGTATCTTTTAGGCCCTGGTTTCTCCTACTGCTAACAAATAAAATGAAAAAAGGGGGGATGAAAAAGGAGACAGATGCTGAAAACAGAACCTAAGCCTAAAAATGAAAAGGTGATACACCAGAAAATGTTGACCCACTCAGCTCGAACATACACTTTTCACCAGGAAGAAATGCCCATACACTTCCTCTGAAGGGGGAAGCTCTTCTGCAACAGTGAGTCAGGGGTCCGTAGAGATACAGGGAGGAAGGAACTAGCAAAGGTGTTATGAGACACACTTTGACAGCCTATTCACATGCGCCTATATTCTTGCTGTAGACACTTCTGGCAGACCTGCAGAAAGGAGACTTCACAATGCACTGACATGCTGTAATCGATCTGTGAAAAGCATGAAAGACAATAACTTAACAAAAGAAAACACATACATATACTTTAAAGTGCAAGTCCAGATAGAGGTAAAAATGCTAAGTCTTGATTCAAGGTAAAATCTGGCAGTGCTTTGCCTTACAAGCCTGAGAGAGTTTGGGCAGAGTTTTGCCTTAAGGCTAAGAGAGTCGGGATCCTTCTCAAATGAGAAGTTTTACAATATATAGAGAAAGGGGAAGAGAACTTGGCGCCCTTTTGGAAAAGACTTTTGGCACTCGTTTTGCAAGCTGGCCCATGTGCGCTCTGAGCCTTGGAAAGAGGGAGCCGTTTGATTGTCGGCTCCTGCTTTGACTTTGGCGTTCCACATTAATGTGAAAACATGGCCGCACCTATTTTCTACAAACAGACTGCTCCTTTCAGATATTCATGCGGTTTGTCCCCTTATAAATGCAAAAGGGAGAAGACAAGCCGCACCGTTTACTATTTGCGCCGTTTGGTGACCATCTGGCAATAACTCGGCTCCCTTTTGCCACTTGGACTGCTTTGTCTTTTCCTGCACTTTGTCTTCTTCCTTGCTTTGCCTCTTTCTGTCTCTTTCAGCCCTCGGGGGCTATCTTCTGGTGGGTCGCTGCATTCTTTGGGTTCTCCTTGGTTGGCGCTGGCCACTTTCCATTGATTTTCAAATAAGTGACATGTGGCGCGTTCCGCTGTGAAACAAGCAGGACACGTGGCAGCATCCGCTTGACTCATGGAAGCTTTAGGGACCCTTTGAAGGTCCTGTGGAAGAGGACATGTGTCGGCTTTCGCTCTCTTTAGCAATTCGTCTGGGGCCCACCACAGATCTCGTGGGACAAAAGAGAGAGACTGTGGGTGTTGACACTTGTCGGCTTCCGCTGAGCCTTGTAGGGGACACATAGCACGTTCCGTTGCTCCTAGAAAAGCATGTCAAAGCCTTCCGCGGTTGCCACTTGGCGCCTTCTGCGCTCTGGATTTCCTGGTGTAAAATTTAACGTTCGCGGGCCCGTCACAGTTTGAAAACCAATGGCTAGTTCGCCGTGCTTGACTTTGATGTCCTCGGGCCCGTCACCCCTTGGACTTCTTCGGCTTTCTTGCTTTGGCCTTTTTTTATTCCTTCGGGCATTCTTCCCCTCGGGCTTTTTTCGCGGACAATTTTCCCGTGGACATAAGTCCGCGAGAATTGGCCGCTTTGATTTCTTTCGGGGTTTTCCTCAGGTCCTTTTGAGCTTGCGGCCTTCCTCCGAATTCCTTCGAACAAAAAGTCTGAAAGAATTCATTCAATGCCTTAAGTCTTTTGTGTTTTGAATTCTTTTGGCTGCCTTCAAAGTGTCCCTCAGGTTTATTGAAATCGACCCTTTTGAAGGGTGATTTTGCCGACCAAGTGCCCTCCATAAGGGCACTTGTCCTTCGGGAGCTCTCTTGACTTTTCGCATTGAACCGCTCCTTTGAACCATCAGTTGAACCAATTGATTGAACCAGGTCAATGGTTCAAGCGGTTGTTGAACCAAGGCTTTGAACTGAGCGTTGAACCCTTTGATTGAACCAAAAACCGTTGAACTGTTTGAATTGAGCCGAGCCTTCGAACTTTGCGTTGAACTTTGCCGATGAACCAAGGCGCTAAACCGACTGAGTGAACTGAGTGATTGAACCATCCGATTGAACCAAAGCATTTGAACCAAAATGTTGAACCAACGCGTTGAACCAAGCCAATGAACCGTTTGATTGAACCAAAGTGATGAACTTTGCCGATTGAACCAAGGCTTTGAACCGAAGCGTTGAACCGGTTCAATGGTTCAACGGTTCAAAGGTGCTAACTCTTGGAAAGATCATGTCGTTGAACCACTTTCAGCTCTCTTTCCTTGTGGATTTCTTCAGACAAGAGTCCAAAGAAGCTTTGTAAAACCTTGCACTCTCTGAACTGGTTCTTCAACTGCCGAAAGACTACACCTGCAGAGTTCGTAGAAAACTTCACTGCTGAGTTTGTAGAAATCCAAGCTCTGCAGAGTCCATAGAAATGGACCTGCAGAGTCTGTAGAAAACCTGCAGAGTCTGTAGAAATGGACCTGCAGAGTCCGTAGAAATTTGCAAGACTCGTGCAAAACCAAAAAAGAAGGGGGATCGATTTCTAGTTTGTCAAGAGCGCCAAAGTCTTTTCAAAGGAAGCGCCAAGTTCCCTTCTCCTCTTTCTATATATAAAAAAAACTTCTCATTTGAGAAGGATCCCGACTCTCTTAGCCTTAAGGCAAAACTCTGCCCAAAAATCTCTCGGGCTTGTAAGGCAGAGCACTGCCAGATTTTACCTTGAATTAGGACTTAGCATTTTTACCTCTATTTGGATTTGCACTTTAAAGTATATGTCTGTGTTCTTTTTTTGTGTTAAGTCATTGTCTTTCATGCTTTTCACAGATTGATTACAACATGTCCAGTGCATTGTGAAGTCTCCTTTCTGCAGGTCTGCCAGAAGTGTCTATAGCAAGAATATAGGTGCATGTGAATAGGCTGTCAAAGTGTGTCTCAGAACACCTTTGCTAGTTCCTTCCTCCCTGTATCTCTACGGACCCCTGACTCACTGTTGCAGAAGAGCTTCCCCCTTCAGATGAAGTGTATGGGCGTTTCTTCTTGGTGAAAAGTGTATGTTCGGGCTGAGTGGGTCAACATTTTTTGGTGTATCACTTTTTCATTTTTAGTCTTAGGTTTTGTTTTCAGCATCTCTCTCTCCCTTTTCATCCCCCCTTTTTCATTTTATTTGTTAGCAGTAGGAGAAACCAGGGCTTAAAAGATACATCAGAGGGAGCTAGCCCTTATCTAGAGACTCTTCCCTCCAGCTTCGCCGATTCCACAGGCAAGAGAGGAGTTTCCATTGGTGCGTATGGAAGGGCGGGAGCTAGGCGTCCTGCCCTGGGTGCAATCCACTGCGTCAACATTTACTTTATGAGGATGATACCCAAGGGAGACATAAGCAATATTTTAATGGATGGACTATTGCACATCCTTTATCCCACATTGTTCAAGTGAGTTGAGTCGCCCCTTGGAGAAAGGATAAAGGGAAGTGTTTGTGGCTTCTTTAGGCATGTTGGATAAGAAGAAAAGAATTGTTGCACTTGCAGCTTATTTGGGCAGTTGAGAACGTCCTTCTCATCTGTAGCACTCTAGACATCAATTTTTGGGATTGGTCTTTAGAGTTTGTGCTCTCAGCCACTGTAGCAGCCGCGCCACTGTAGCAGTCGTACCACTGTAGCAGCTCGTCACTGTAGCAGCTCCATCACTGTAGCATCTGTATGTAGCCAGGTGAGTCCGTAGTTTTCAGCGTGCAGAGTCCGTAGTTTTCTGCCTATAGAGTCCTTAGTTTTCTGCCTGCAGAGTCCGTAGATTTCTGCCTGCAGAGTCCGTAGATTTCAGCCTGCAAAGTTCATAGTTTTTCAGCTTGCAGAGTCCGTAGATTTCAGCCTGCAGAGTCCGTAGAAGCTACTATAGAGTCCATAGATTTGGCTACAGAGTCCGTAGAAGTGGCTTGCAGAGTTCGTAGATCCGGTTGCAGAGTCCGTAGAAGCTTCTGCAGAGTCCGTAGTCTCAGCTGCAGAGTCCGTAGAACCTGCGTGCAGAGTCCATAGATCCAGTCTGCGGAGTCCGTAGAAAACCAGCCTGTAGAGTTTGTAGTTCCGCGGGTTGAAGAACAAAATGAAGCACCTTCGGCACTTGCTGGGATATCCGCTTGAAATAATGTTCATACGATCACTAGGGAATTTAGTGAGTCACCACGTGACCGGCATTGTACTTGTTTACTCATTTTGCAATTAATACAAATACAGTGTGTTGGTTATTTCAGCGATGTGTATCTATGCTTGCAATTCTATATTTATGTTACATGCATTAGTCTTTGTAAAACACACAAAAAAAAACAATACAAGCAAACCGTTCCGGAGTCGTAAGGGGTTTCAGCTGGGTTAGTTTTGGGGTGCAACAGGGGTGCCGATTACAGTGGTATCAGAGCCTATTTTCCTACCAACCTGTGTTGGTTTGCAAAAGAAGATTTTCAAAAGTTATTGCACCAAATCCTCAATTAGAAAAATAATTTGGAACCGAAATTGCGTAAGTAGACATCATAAACAACATTCCAACAAGCTAAAGACTCAGAAATACAGAGACTTACAGCAGCATGCCAAGAATTTGACGAACAAAAAAAAATCAGAAATCGAAGGCAGATCAGTTCGGGATATTACAGTAAATAAAATAAAGACAATGGCAGATTTGAAAAGTGTCCTTTTCTCAAAAGAATTCAACGATACTTTTAATGGTGATCAGTGAAGGGATTTACAGAAAGAAAGGGAAGTAAGGAATCGGCTTTATGTTATTGGATTACAATTGAAGTCCATGGGATTTCTTGATGATGTTCTCTCTAAGTTGGGGGAATTAGACACATATTTGTCCAAAGTAGACCAGTCAGATTGGAGGCTTTTGAACTGGGCCTTGCAGCGCTCAATGCTCGCTTTGGCTCAGCACAGGTTCGTGGAACATCCTTATGAAGAGGTGAGACTTGCAGTTGCTTCTTGTCACAGTGAGATCATAAGGATAACAGCACCTGTAGCACCCTTTAATGATGACATACTAAAAGGGATTCTACAACTTATTGTGGAGAGCCTACATGGGTTACATTATGTCAAAGCCCCTACTTTTGGTAAGAAGGCTAAGATTTTAGAAAACATGGTAAGAACTAGATCATTTATCATTTTGTTAAATCTCAGATGTGATAAATTGATTCTTCGAATGTTTCAATGCTTCTTAACTGAAATTAGGAAGCATCATCCAGACAATGTGAGGGCTTGTATGCAAAATATTATGTCCTTAATCTTAGAAGAGGATGATGATATTTGCAAGCAATTGCAATCAGACTTGTTGGCCATTTGGAGGAAGGAGCAGTATGTTTCCCCCACGGCCCATGCATTCTCAAAAGGTTTGGTCGAAGAGAAAATTGGGAGGTTCAAGGAACATATGACAGTTGCAGAGCTAATCTCTTTGGGTATACAAGTCCCAGGTTTACCCAAAAAGAGCAAGAACCAAATGAGGAAAGAGCAGATTTGTTTCACTTGTCAGGAACACTGGTCATTTGATCACGCATGTGGAGTTAATAAGGGAAAAGAACCATTGCAGTCAAGTAGTGTTAAAAATATGCCAAAAAATGAGGTTACAAAGTTTGAAAAGAACGGCTTAACTCAAGAAGGGAGTATGCTTGAGTATCAGAATGTCCCTAATGAATTGTCAGAATCTTCATATGATAAAGAGTTGCATGGAAATGAGGACATGGCAACAGCCTTAGCCCTGCATCTAGATCATTCCTACAGAGATTATGAGGCATCTACAAGAGGGTGCATGAGTCTCTTTGTGGGTGACGTAGAGATTATGATTGACAATCCATATGAAGGTATGATTTCTAATGGTGTTCCTTTGGTTGATCACAAAGTGGAAGATAATGCAAACTTGGATCAGCCCTTTAGAGATATTGTAAACATAGCTTCCTTTGATGTAGAGCATGAGGTTGATATGGATAATGATGGTGTGGATTCTTGGAATGATCACAATGCATCTTTTAGTGAGATAGTTGATTCCTATGATGACACAATTCCTACACATGAAGAAAAATCAGAAAAAAAAAATTTGGAATGGGAAGATAAAGATAGGGAGATCATGGGTCTTTGTCTTCAGTTGAGTATGTTTCATCATTCCATGCATAATTCAACAAATCAGTCCTCTATAGCAGTCCCTTCCATGATACAGAATGACAAAGCAAGGGGCACAAAAGTTGAACAAGTTTATGGAAGAATGGAAGAGCTTCACAAGGACATACCTTGCAACCTTGTGACATCAATGGAAGAAGTACTTGACACACTACCACCTCTAACCACATGGGAAGGACGTGAGACAAGTTTAAAATTGGCGATGTTTGATGGTTCCAGCGGAAGCAAAGAAGAAGATCCCAAAGGTTTGATTTGGGGCAGTGTGAGCCTACGTCCTTCTCTTGATATTGTGGCACTTACACTTGAGAGTACTGATGAAGACAATGTTGCAAGCGTTGGCCAAGAAATTTTCAATGATGATATGGTAAAAGGGGTCAAAAACGTGGCTCAAGCACATAACAATAATTCTAATTTGAATGACAGCAGTTATGTTTCTGTTTTTCAACCGGAGGTAATGACTTGGTTGCATGGGGAGGATAGCGTTATGGAATCTACCTATGATGGCAACCAATTGTGTGTGATAACTACGAAGAATATAGGGTGGATTCAAGCCACCGTGGTATGGAAATTCCTCATCATTCTAGGGAAGATCACATAGGCAAGGACACAAAGGGTGAAACCAGTCCTAAATTTCAGTTTGAGAACAGCAGTGGTATATTTCACCTTTCTCATAATGTTGCCACTAACAACCATGAAGAAATTAAGGGCACAATTTCACCTACTGATGGACTACAAGAGGTTGGACTAATTCCAATTGATGATGCCCTAGGGAAGGAGGTAGTAAGCCGATTTGCAACAAATATAGTGTCAAATAAAGAATTCTACACAAATTCGAATGGACAAGATTTCTTAAAGAGAGTAAGGAACTACAGGGCAGACTAGAATTTAAGTGTACACAAAGTAATTGCTGGAAATTATTACCCCCTGAATCTAGGCATATACTTGAAAAACAATGAGACAGAATTTTCTTTGCTTGTTGACCGTGTTGTTGGAGGTTCAAGTGTTTTTGATGGAGAGCTCGAGCTGATGATTCATAGGCATTTACTCCATGATGATAACAAGGCTGTTGCTGAAAACTTGAATGAAACTTGTATGCTTCAATAACAATAAGACATGTGAAGGCTTAACAGTACAGGGTAAAATGTATCTGAAAGTAAATCCAACAGAACAAGCTTTAGAAAGGAGATATACAAAAGGACAAAAAGTAGGGCTTCCTCTACAAGTTTTCTTTGCCACTATAGAAGATGAACTAAGATTAAGGAACCTCAATTTTCAGCAATGGCAAAAAGCTATGAACTACTGCCAAATGTTGCCATCATTACACTTTAGGAATTAGAGGATCAACAAACCTTGCTGTGTTTAGCACATCTTTACGAGGTTGGGGAAAGTGGCTAGTTATCAAAGCCTACAATTGTTGATCTTCATAATTTGTTTCCAGGCAGGAGGATTAAAAAGATTATGGTTCAACAAGTCAATCTTCACTTTCAACATATTCGTGATATTCGCCATTCTTCTAATGATGAGAGGCACGAATTGCCTAACCCAGAGTCTCCAGTAGAGATAGTTGATCATTCCCATGATGGTGATAGTGATTGGTTTGATGACATATTTGATATCATCTATGCTTCTAATCAGAGTTATGACAGCGAGGTTTGGTGGCCATTTGTGCTGGTTTATGGGCATATGGGGATTCATCTTCACATTGACTGGATGTCTTACGTGCACGGATGGTTACGTAAGGGTACTTGGTTGACAAACCTCTTTTTCATCTCTTACAGTGCGTTCTACATGTTGGTTTGGGATCCAGGTATTGATACGATTGGTGCATTGGCTCTTATGGATTCCATGATGTTGCTTCACAGCATATGGAGTATGGAGTTTTTATCAGGATGGAGCAGCAGGCTGGGCTGAGATTGCTTGAGGACAAGCAATTTCAAGGGGGTGGACTGTAATGTCCCCACTTTAGCAATTGACCAAGTGTGTGTGCACGTTAGCCTAGTTCTACATGGTCCCGAGGGCTAAAGAAGGGTTTAAAGGGATCCTAGAGTGTTCTGGCCTAGTCATTTCCAGCTGGGCCAAAACAGAGTTGATTTACTCAGTTTCAGGCATACTTACTATTTTTAGTAAGTTAACAAGACGCAGCGGAGGCTAGTTTTGATGATTGGATTTGATACTCCTTGCCGAGAGCTTTCCGGCGAGCTATCACTTGCACCATTCGGAGTCCGGTTGCTAGTATATTTTAATGCCTGAAGTGCTGTAAAAAGTAACATTTAACCCAATTGCAAGATATTTAGTGTTACTTTAAATGTTTACTTTATGAGGATGATACCCAAGGGAGACAAGCAATATTTTTTTGGATGGACTATTGCACATCCTTTATCCCACATTGCTCAAGTGAGTTGAGTCGCCCCTTGGAGAAAGGATAAAGGGAAGTGTTTGTGGCTTCTTTAGGCATGTTGGATAAGAAGAAAAGAATTGTTGCACTTGCAGATTTTTTGGGCATTTGAGAACGTCCTTCTCATCTGAAGCACTCTAGACATCAATCCTTGGGATTGGTCTTTAGAGTTTGTGCTCTCAGCGACTGTAGCAGCCGCGCCACTGTAGCAGCCATGCCACTGTAGCAGTCGTACCACTGTAGCAGCTCGTCACTGTAGCAGCTCCATCACTGTAGCATCTGTATGCAGCCAGGTGAGTCCGTAGTTTCCTGCTTGTAGAGTTCGTAGTTTTCTGCCTGTAGAGTCTGTAGTTTTCTGCCTGTAGAGTCCATAGTTTTCGGCCTACAGAGTCCGTAGTTTTCGGCCTACAGAGTCCGTAGTTTTCAGCCTACAGAGTCCATAGTTTTTTAGCCTGCAGAGTTCGTAGATTTCAGCCTGCAGAGTTCATAGATTTCAGCTTGCAGAGTCCGTAGAAGCTCCTGCAGAGTCCGTAGACTCAGCTGCAGAGTCTGTAGAACCTGCGTGTAGAGTTCATAGATCCAGTCTGCGGAGTCCGTAGAAAACCAACCTGCAGAGTTTGTAGTTCCGCGGGTTGAAGAACAAAATGAAGCACCTTTGGCACTTGCTGGGATATCCGCTTGAAATAATGTTCATACGATCACTAGGGAATTTAGTGAGTCACCACGTGACCGACATTGTACTTGTTTACTCATTTTGCAATTAATACAAATACAGTGTGTTGGTTATTTCTACTGTGTGTATCTATGCTTGCAATTCTATATTTATGTTACATGCATTAGTCTTTGTAAAACACAAAAAAAAAAAAACAATACAAGCAAACCGTTTTGGAGTCATAAGGGGTTTCAGCTGGATTAGTTTTGGGGCGCAACAGGGATGCCCATTACAAAAGACCAATGAGCCAGCCGAGAGAGAAGCCAGGAAAAAATAAAGTTCAAAGGAATAAGGACACCTACAAAAAACTCGGGTGCCCTACAAAAAGCCCGGGTGCCCCACAATTTTTTCGAAAAGCCACAGAGGAAGGATAGAAGTCCTTGTGGAGGGCACTTGGTCGGTGGCAAGACCTTTCCAAAAAAACCCGAAGGGCATTTTGCCGGTGGCAAAATAAAGACAAAGGACTAATTCCTTTGGACAAAAAGTCTGAAGAAATTCAGAGAATTTACAAAGAAAAACCCGACAGAAAGAAGTCGCCAAAGGCAAAAGAGAAAATAAAGAAAAGGATATCCTCAGACAAAAAGTCCGAATGATTAATTCGGAAAAGTGAGAAGCAAAAAGTCCGCAGAAATTCAAAGGATTTAGCCGTGGAAAAATTGGCAAACAAAAGTCCGCAGAAATTCAAAGGGTTAAGCCGCGGAAATATTGGCAAACAAAAGTCCGCAGAAATTCAAAAAACACAAAGCCCGCGGGAAAAAGTCTGAGAAAATCAAAGGGAGATAAGACCAAGGGATAAAACATAATTCCAAAGCAAAAAGTCCGCAGAAAACCATGGGGAAGCCAAAAAGTCCGAAAGAAATGGATATCCTTCGAAAAGCTTGGTCAAAGAAAGGGAAGTCCGAGGGCAGAGAGACAAAAGCGAAGTCCGAAAAGAATGAACACGAAGGGAAAATGACTTAGCAAATAGCCCAATGGATTATTCGAAGAAATAAAACAAAAGGGAGAGGTCCGAGATAATAAAGACCCAAAGAGAATGAACATTAGGCCGAAGGAATAAGTAAGAAGGGAAAGTCCGTGGAAAGACAAATATAATAAACGTCAAGAAGAAGAATTCTAGATTTAGCCAAGAGAAATCACGGACAGTTGAGCCAAGAGAAACCCATGCACAAACAAAAGACAGAGTCAATGTGGAATTCCATGCAATAAAAAACTAATTACGGTTGATTAGTCAAGGCTTCAATTGATTGGTTGTTGAAGTCAAGTTTATCTTCAAACGTTCCAACTCAGCCTTTCAAACATTCCAACTCGGCTTCCAATGGATCAAGTCAGAGTTCTAAAATTGACATTGGCGTTGGATTTTATGCATGCTATTGTCATCTCATACTTTCAAACGTTCCAACAGCTCATGAAGAAGCTAAATTTAGAGGTGGACGTAGATTTCCATGCAAAGAGAGGTGGACGTTTCAATAAACCCAGCTGTCCACTTCCTCTAACGCCAAGGAGCTTCATGCAAAGACAAAGGAAAAATATATTTTATTGGAAGGCAAAAGTTGGTCTTGAGTTAATCTAAGTTGATCTTCCTCTTCTATTTTTCAACGCCAATCTCTTGGCTTTTGTAATTCTCTATATTAATGGCTTTTCAGCTTTAGATTTTTTTCATCACTCTCTTGGCAAGACCAAACTCTGCCATTGGTGAGTTGTGTAACCTCTTCAATCAATAGGACTACTTTCAGATTTCAAGTGCTGGCATAGTGTATATTCATTCAACAATTTGCATGTGATAGATTTCTCTCCCTTTCCAAATTTTGATTCGGACCTAGTTGTTAGCTCATCATATTATGCAAGTCATGTTCAATGTTCTATATGTCTTTTGCTGAAGATGTAAGTGGATGTTAGGTGGCTGCAAAGTGTCTTGTATCATACCTCTCTCCATCGTTTTTCCTCATGTTTTGGTCATTAGATCGAACCTTCTCATGAAATATTTATGCATAGTGATCAATTGAAATCAAAGGTCTTCTTTTTCCCTTGTTTGATTAGTGTTCAGGGTTCCAAGTAGAGTGGATCAACGTTATGGTGTATCACCGTTATTAGGTAGGATTTCCCTTTCAAATTCTTTCTCCCTTTTCCATGGTAGATTCGTAGCACAGAGTAGAGATCCATTGATACATCTTACATGAACCAACCTTCTCTGGAGGTTCTTCTCACCATTGAGGCACCTACCCTCATGAGAAGATCCCATTGTTTCAACCGGATAGAGGATTGGCCATTTCATGTACGTCTTCGATTCAGAGTGCAGCTCCAGGTTGACAATAGTAACCAAGATGCTATCTCCATGGTGGGTCTTGTGCCAAACTTGAGCCTAGGCCCTTCCCAAAGGAAAGACCCCTCTTGGTGATTTCTTCTACAGCTGCATATGAAGTTTTTGTGTGGCTTACGCAAATTGAAAATGCAAAACCAACAACACCTCATGTTGTCAATTCTCATTCTTGAAACCACTTGTTTAAAAGATGCTCTTAAGATGTTGAAAGCAAAAAAATTCTTGATTTTGTCATCACAAAGGTGGCTGGAAATCGATATTCCATCTAGGTAGTGTTCATTTGTGAGGGCTTTGATTGCCCCTATATCCTCATCTTCATATGAAGCAAACATGTTAGTCAAAACAATTGCTTTCCCCTTCTCTTTGGTGTTATGGACCAAGATTTGTTTGGGAAGTATGGCTGCAAATTTCTGAATGTCATGAAGGTTGTAGCCCCTATCAACCTCCTTATCCTTACATACAATGATTTTTCCCTTTATCATCTTGCTGCTCCAAGTGTAACATGTTGTATGCAACTCATAACAACTGAATAAACTTTGGAATTTATTCTTCAAATTCCTCCAATGATGCATCCCAAGAACTAAAGACTTATGTGTAGGAATGTCAAGTCCACCTTTGACCCACCAATTCATTTGTACCTTGGTATTGGAGTGAACCAACTCCTTTGCCAAACAACTATCATGATTTTTCATAACCCTGCAATTCTTTGTTGGAGTTAAACTATTTATCCCTAAAGTGTTGTCCAACAACTCCTTAGTGTCTATGCCACATACAAGAGACATCATGATCATAAGAAAAAAATCAGATTTGGAAAATATCAAAGAGCTGCCCTCTATGTGTACCTTGAGGGTTTTGAAAGCACATATTGGATTTCACAAGTGTGGATGTTGCTTACCTTGGAAAAGTGAAGCGATAATTGGAACCTTGCCTTCCAAAGAAAACTTACCTTTTCTTGCAAAATCAGACTTTTTAGAGGGCTGTTCATCGCCCCTTTTTACCTTGTTCCAAGCGCACATATTCAGCTGAAGTGGCCATTCATTCCCTCATTAATATCATTAACAAGTGTCCTTTTGGTTTCAAACCTTGGACCATTTTTAACCAACTGAATTGACACTTTATGGAGCGTGTTTCCAAATTGTATGATAGGCTGGAATGACATATAACACTCAGAATTTTTTGAATGTACGTCAAAATTTCTCCCTAAGCCATTTTCAGATTTCTTACTTTTCCCCAAACATGGAATTCTAATTCCCCAATATACCAATTTTAAGCACAAATTTTCAAAATTGGCAAGAAAAAGAGGAATTGAGTGAACCCTTCCATACCTTGGAAATCCAATATCATTAACTCCTTTTAACAAACCTTTCACATTACCTTGCCTTAGGATCCATATTTTAGTGCACTTAAAAAACCAGCGTATGCAAAGAAAAATTTGGAAGCCCTTTTCATATCTTAGAGGCTGCCTTAGACTCCTAATATTGCATTTTTTGTATTGGAAACACTTTCCCACCATTCCTTTACTCCATGTGTCATGTATGAGACTTTTTTTCTTCATGAGAGTTGGCTGTCCCAACTTAGAAATTTCCAATTGCCTAGCAGCCACAACATACATTTCTTCATATATCATGCTTTCCATTCCTTTGGACATTGCTCCCTTGGGTGTCCTATCTTGCAACCCATGCAATATCACTTCCTTCCCATTGACGTCAAATTTGAGCTCCATTGTTTGGTAGTTTTGGGTGTACTCCCCAAAAGAGTGCAACCATTGTATACCAAGCATAAGGTTAGTTTCCCCAATACCAACCACATAAAAATCATCTTCAATGAGGTGTGTTCCTATCATTATGTTTAGCTTTGGAATTTTAGTGGTGCAAGGGATGGTAAAGCCATCCGCCACAGTCACACGAAAACCACTAAATACAATAGATTGCAAACCACATAAAGCCACTAATTTTTTATCAATGAAATTATGCGTGACTCCACTATCAATAAGAATAGTGACCTCCATACCTTTTAAACTATCCTTTATATGAAAGGGGTAGTACTTAGGGAAGCAAAGGTGCCCTCCAAGTTTTCTCCACAAAAAATCTCCAAGTGCTCCTCATCAGATGTGGATTCCCCTTCCTCTAAATCCTCATCTTCTCCATCCGAATGCACTTCAATGTAGTGCACTTGACCCTTTCCATGGCAATGGTGACCTAGTGACCAAGGGTCTTTGCAATCAAAACACAACTTCTTCCTTCTTAATTCATTCCTTGTTTCAAAACTCTCTCTTGAAAAATCTCTTTGATGCCCCAAACCTTGTTGGTTTGGCCTTCCAAACTGCCCTATACCATGCTGATTAGGCTTGTCCAATTGCCCCAAAGGCACTGATCTAGGTGGCCCAAAATTGCTGCCCCTTGGCTGCCCCCAATTGTTATCTTTTGGCTGTCCATAAGGCTTAAAAGCATTAGTTTTCTGAAAATTAAAGGGCAGAATTTTACCTTGTGGTGCTAAGGACTCAAGATCAAGAGCCTTTTGAATGGCTCCTTGGAGAGTGGAAGGATCAAAGGCCTTGACCAACCCTCTAATCGAATCAGTTAAACCTTCCATGAAAAGAACTACTAACCTTCTTTCTGATACATCTGTCACCATAATCGAAAGCCTCTGAAATTCAGTCACATAACCTTCCACTGTGTCTTTTTGATTTAGTTGAGCCAATTCTCTAAAATGCAATTCCGGATCAGCCTTATCAAATCGCTCAATAATCCTCTTACTGAATTCCTCATATGACGAAATGAGTTGGTGCCCTTGAGTAACCAAATTATGATATTGTTGACAATTTTGCTCCATAGGAAGGTTTATTGTAATAGAGCAGTTTAAAAGAGGACAAATAGAAAATTTTGGGCTTTCACAAGCAGAGGGCAGAAAGGAACAATTTCCTTCGGACTTTTTGTCCGAAGGAATTGTCTAAAAGCAAAGAAGAGGAGTCTATTTTCAAAGTCCGAAGGTCTATTTCACTCTTCGAAGGGCATTTTTGAGATAATCCGAAGGGTACCTACTTTTCAGAAAGGGGTGTTTTCAAAAAAGGAAAGGACCATTCATAAAAACCTGAAGGGTATGTGCCATTCGGGAAGGTTCATTCAGGAAGCCCGAATGGCACTTTTAAAAGAAGATTCCACTTGGAAATTTCCGAGGGGCACTTGGAAGAAGGCGAGGGGTCCTTTTCACAAAGCCGAGTGGACACACAAAAGTTTCGAGAGAATTCCCGCAGACTTTTTGTCTGCGGGAAAATGGAAAAGGACTTTACAAAAGTCCGAAGGATTTCTTTGGGACAATTTGTCCGAAAGATTTCCTTCGGAGGGTTTGCTAAGCACGAAGAGGTCCTTCACACAAAATCCTGAAGGGTATGTGCCCTTCAGGAAGGTCATTTACAGAAATCTCGAATGGTATCTGCCCTTTGGGAAGGTTCCAAACAGAAAATCTGAGGGACCATTTTGAAAAGCCCGAAGGGCACTTTCCCCTTTGGGAAAGTCAATTTCAAAAAATCGGAGGGGCAGTCGAAGATTTCCGAAGGGTCATTTGGAGAAACAGGGGTCCTTTATAAGATTCCCGAAGGGTATGTGCCCTTCGGGAAAGTCCTTTACAATAAAGTTGAAGGGTAAATGTACTATTTTCGAGAGCCGAAGGACTATTTTCGAGGGGCCGAAGGACATTACAAAAAATCCCGAAGGGTATGTGCCCTTCGAGAAAGTTCAATTTCAAAAAAAATCCGAGGGACATTTCCTTCGAATTTTTTGTCCGAGGGAATGTCCGAGAGGAAGCTCCAAAGGAAGGGCTTGAGCAATGAAGGAAAGACAATTCCCGTGGACAATTTGTCCGCGGGATTGTCCGAAGGAATTCCTTCGGGAAAGAAAAGCCAAAGACCAAGTCAAGCCTGGAAGAATAAACCCGTGGATTTCATGCAAAGGGAAAAGACAAATACAGACAGTGGACATGCACAGAGATGAATAAACAAAAAATTCCATGCATGCACTCTCGTTTGTTTCAAGCTTGCAACATTCCAACAGTTCAAGCATAATTCTAAATTTGATTTTGATGCTGATTTCATGCAAAGAGAGGCCTTTGAAACATTCCAACACCCTAGGTGGAGTTCCATATTTGGAGGTGGGCTTAGATTTCATGCATGTTGGAAGAACAATCCAAGATGAGCCCACCATCTATTTTCAGTGCCAAAGGATTTTTCATGTAAGACAGAGACAAGAAAAAACAAATTTAGAAGGCTTTGTTATCTTGGCATAACAAAAGTTGGACTTGTTTAATGTAAAAGGTGATCTTCCTTTTCTATTTTCAATGCTACCTCTAAGCTGAAGTATTCTTTTCTATATAAGTTGGCTTTTCAGCCTTGATTTCCATCCCTCTTTTGGCAAGACAAAATTCTGCCAAAGACTGAGTTGTAACCTTTTTCAGATTAATAGGATTGTTTTCAATTTTCATCAAGCTGGTATAGTGTGTCTTATCATTGATTTGCATAAGTGATAGAGTTTTTTTCTTTGCCAAGTCTTGATTCTTATCTAGTTGCTAGCTGGTCAATTTATGCAGGTCATGCTTTGTGTTTAAGTGTCTTTTGGCTGGAATTTTAGTGGATGCAAGTGACTAATTAGTGCCTTCAATCAGGGCTACTCTTTCATTTTCCTTAGGTTTTAGTTACTAGATCAAACCTTTTCGTGAAATACTTATGCATATTGGTCAATTGGAGTTGAAAGTTCAATCTTCTTGTCTAAATTAGTGTTTTAGAAGCTCTAATTGAGTGAATCAACTAATTATCCAGGTGTATCACTATCATTAGGTAGGATTTTCTTTCAAGTTTCATTTTCTCTTTTCCCAGGCAGTTCGTAGCAAGGTCCTAATTGATACACCAAAGAGAGCTAGCCTTTAGATCTAGAGACTCAATCCATTGATTAGGTCACCCACAACTTAGGATTGTTTCCATGTTTTAGCAGATTGTGAAGGCTTAAAACTACTTTCACAAGGGTGCTAGTATGATTGACAACAAATACCACCATTCATGGGCAGCCCCTTCCAAATGCAAGGTAGCAAACTGCATGGCCTCTTTCTCCAACATAGGCCTTAGCGGAAAATATGTATCCACCTTTTGTATGCAAGCCCTAGCTGAACTTTTGGGGGAACCATCAAAATTTGAAAGTGCAAACCTACCCAAAGCATGGTGGAGTCCTCCTTGGCTGCCCTTGTGCTTGTGGCCAGTCCTATTGCCTCCTATTTGACCATGCTTCCAAGAAGTGAAAGTTGAAAAATCCATTTGTTTCCTAAAAGGGGTTGGATATGGCATGTATTCATTATAATCTTTCAACAAAGTGTCCCTTAATAAGGGTTGTGCTTCCTCCTCGAGAATGGTCGCCTCATCCTGCAAAAAAGTAGGTTGGGTAGACCTACGTGAAGCTCTTCCAATACTCTTAGAAGGTTGATCCATAACGTTGTGACTTCTCGAAGCACTACTATCCCCATTGGATGGCTTGTCACCCTTCAGCTCCATAGTTTGCACAAATTCTACCATCATGGTCGTCATTTGTTCTTGGGCTTGTGTGTACCTATCTAGCCTTTGTTCTCTATTTTCTGCCCCTTCCCTTGATTGTCTTGGTGAGACATGTCTTCTATGTGTGGAATTTCCCCCACTTTCTTCTTGCTCCTCAAGTAATATCTTGTATCTCCTTCACCTTCTTGCATGTATCACTGCAAAACCCACAGCTAGCCAAGATTTGGCTTTGACACCGCTGTAATGTCTCCTATTTGGGTTATTTGGTTAAACAAGAATTTATTCAACCACTTCAACAGCAAAATATTAATTTTCAAATATTTCCTCAAACCCTAACAAGCTGAAATAACAAAATACTATTGTAAATGCCTTGAAAATAGCTCCAAAATATTATTTTAAATCTCCAAAAAATAACAGAAAATAATCAAATTATTTGCCAAATAACTAGCCAATTTTTTTTTTTGGTTAAGTGGATTGCTGGAAATTTATAATAAATTTCAGAATATTGACGTGGCTGATCCACACCCTCAAATTGCCTTGAAATGACCCCAAAGTGGGTCGCTCACACCCAAAACCTGGTCGCTGCCCTTTGTTGAGTATACAACCCTCATAAATATCATCTCTGCCCTAGGACAGCCCCTTCATGCATTCGTCCAGCTCCTCCAATGGTTCGCCCACCTGTAAAGTAACACTTGGTGTTGAGAACACCTTTTTGTTGCCAATTCTACTCAATGCAACTTCGTGATGAAGTTTCCCTAGGTCTTAATTCAAGGCTTTTTGTCCTTGATTTAGCTCTCTTGAAGAGTTTCCGTCCTCCAAATGTAAGCCCAGCTTTTTCGTGCTTAGACTCCAAGAAAATAGTTATCTAAAAAGTCATGATGATCCAAATGATCCTTCCTTTGCCTTATATAGTCCTCCCAAGTGAAGCATCCAAAATTGGGAAGGGAGAGTAACTTGAGGATCTCAAAAGACTCTACCGTTATGATTTTTTTAATTTTTAAAATCACTTAAACAATCAAGACCCTTAAAGGTCCTCTTTTAAATAAATTAGAAAACATAAAGTACTTTTTCAAAAAAGTACTTTTACACATTCAATTAAAACATTTCAATATTCACTTCCCTTTATACTTGTCCCTTAGCCCCCAAGAAGGGTTTTAAGGCTAAGGGTCTTCCACCATGTCCCTATCAAAAGAGGGACATGACAGGCTAAGAAGAGTGAAAGAGGCAAAGTTGATAGCCATTCAAGAAAGACAATACCTAAAGGAATTTAAAGAGAAGGGTAACCAATTTGATTATCTTTATAGAAAGGATTTATTGTATCACCATCATACTATGTCCATACAATATTTTGATCATCATGAGAATCATTCTAACAATGAGGATAAGATGAAGGGTACCAAATAGAAAGAGGATCTTCTCCAAGCATCACCTTCCAATTTTCCAAGCATTCCAATGATTGATCCATTGCCATATGAGATGGATTTTCAGGACAACTTTGGGAAGGTACTCGAGTGTGGAGGCAAATCTATCAAAGCCTCCTACTTCAGCCAAAGGAGATGAGCATTCTAATTATGAACCCAAGGAAGAAGGAAAGTCAGATTGCAAGACTAGGGAGAGAGCATTGCTTTCTGAGATGGATTTTCAGGATAGCTTTGGGAAGGTACTTGACAAGATTAATAATGTGGAGGCAAATCTATCAAAAGCTCCTATGTTAGTGAAAGGAGATGAGCATTCTAATTACGAATCCAAGTAAGAAGGAAAGCCAAATTGCAAGATTGGGGAGAGAATTTTGTTGTTAAAGCCCAATTGTTGGATGATAATGTTGATGTTCAGCTTGCTGAAATTTCCAGAACAACAATTAATAAGAAGCTAGTTGATGGTATTCATGACCTTGGCAAGAACTAGGAAAAATTTCATGCATGTGTCAACAAAATATGGATGAAACCAAGGTGGACAGGGCTTCACTTGTTGAATACGAGAACCTCAAAATGGAGGAACATGCACCACCCTTCGAACCTAAGGATGAGTCATTCACTGATTTTTAGAACAACATTGTGGAGAGGCATGTGTTTGAAGAAATATTGAGAATCACAAGGATAGAAGGGTTGGAAGTATCTCCACAAACCCCGCTTCACCAAAGGAGGATGAGTTTTTTGTTGGCAGCCCAAGGTATGATAATGTTGATCATATTTCATATTTGTTTCTCCTTCCTACATCGTTTCAAATGTGTTGTCATCATGGGCAACATGTTGAAAAGAATGATCATATGTCAAGTTTGATGTTTCATAGTATATCACGGCAAATTTGTAGTTATCATGGACAACATAGTGAAAATGGGGATAGATTGAAGAACACTTTGAGTTGCAATAGGCACAGATCTTTTCATACAAGTTCCAAATGGTGTGGGCATAAAAGAGTGGGATCCGAGTGATCATTTGAGCTACAAGGATGATCACTCCTTGGAACCAAGTCCTACACTTGAAGACAAGGATATGTAGAAAGTCACCATTGTTGAGGTAGCAGGATATTGGATGTGTGAAGGAGAAGTCAAGGAGGATAAGAGTCTACAAAATGGCTTCACCATTTTAGATTGTAGACCTACTGTTATCCACATTTCAAGCTGAGGCATGATGAAGCGATTGAAGGAGTGATGTTGAGAGCTCTTGAATTCCCTAATAGGTGGTTTCTATGTGTAGGTCCAAAAATGGAGAAGATAGAAAAAAAGGCATGAGTGTGGTTTAATCTGGCATGCTCATAGATAGAGAAGCAAAGTAAAGAAGTGAAACAAGATGATAGTATGGCAGCGGCAGTTGAAGAGATAGTTGATAAGCTTATGACAACAATAGAGAATTGTCTTCAAGTTATTATGGAGACGAGAGAATGGGGAATGTGCAACTGTTACAAGATATTTTCTAGCCACCACCATTCTAATTTTTAGTAAGGGAATGCAATACTTCAATCATGCTTTGGGACACACGGAACATGCAAAATTCAAAGTAATCATGGTAATCTCAATGAATGTGCAGCTATTATAAGATGTTTTCTAGCCACCACCATTCTGATTTTAGTAAAAGAGTGCAAAACTCAGTCATGCTTTGGGCGTGCATGGGGTATATTTATTTGATAAGGCACAAAAAGTTGTTAGTACTTGGGGTAGACCCAAGGTATGCAATGATTCCTATACCATAGGTCTAGATGAGGTAACTTCTTATGATAATGTTTAGGCTATTGTGGGTGTGCTCAACATAACTGTTTTAAGGTGGCCACTTGATGAGATATTGGTAATGTCATGTCCGGGACTAAGAATATCCTCTTTGAGTAGCCATAAATCTACCAGTATGGAGAGGGTTTCTTTGATTGATGTAGTGTGTAGGAGGTCTCACATATTGAGATCATTAATTGCAAACATTCCAACATCTTTAGTGCCGATTGAGGAGAAATTCAGAACCATGTATGACTGTTACAATCACCAATCAGCTAACATACATTCTGATCCGAACCGTTTTTTGAATGGTATTACCCTGGGCATCATGATAAAAACTTTTAGAGTCCAAGGTAATTAGTGTAACAACAATCTAGAAGATTTTGTGGTCACATGATGGAGGAGTTTCCAGCTCATTACCCTTGTTGAAGTATTTTCAGATTTTACAAGGCAGTTTCCATCTTTTACATCTTTGATTTTTGGAAGGAAATATTAGTTTAAAAACTATTGTACCATTGTCATGCTGTTGATTTTGATAATTCTAGATCACGAGCTGCTGTTATCAGGTATGAACTGTATATTTGTGTATTTTGGGAGAGTTTTCTTGCATGATGATGTTAGTAAAGGATGTTCGTTATTAGAGACAAACAACCCAACCATCCTAATGCTGGTGGGGATGAGATACAAGGAGGTTTGTGGCTGATATGGACTCTTTCCAACTTACATGCAAGTTGTTTTGTGCCATGAAGTGAAGGGGACAACCCACTCTAGCATTAAGGGAATCTAGCAAGAGAATCATTGAAGTGCAAGGCTACAACCATGAAGCAAGTGTTTGAGATTACGGATCCCAAAGGTGGATTTGGGATCCAAGTAGTGGAAACGACATTACTTGAGGACAAACAATTTTGATAGGGGAGGACTATGATGTCCCTTTTTTGGGGCTTAATGAGGTTGGAGCCCTTGGTCGACTTTTGTGGTTTTCCATTGGCTAAAGGGAGGAGAAGAAAGGGAAACATTTTTCTTTTGTTCAAGTTGTCAAAAAATAACTATGTCAGCAACTTATTCTAATTTGGTTTCAATAAAGAAGGGGGGCTTTATAATTTAATGAAAGTTGGCTCTTAGTTGGAAATTATAATGAAATTGCTTTTGAATATTTGATTTTCCCTATCTTTGTGGAATGCCCCTTTTTGGGATTAATGTTGGAGGGAAAAGATATAAAAAAAGGAAAGGAGGTTCATTTTGTGCATGTTATTGTTGGCCATTTGTTGGCCCACATATCAAAGTTTGCCTAAGTATGGAAAAGAGAGCTTTCAGGGAAGAAAATGGAAGTCTTTGGGAGGACTTCGGGTTTTCTAGCAGTGACAACTTCGAGTTTCTGAAAGCACAGTGCAAATCGGGTTTCCAGCAGGGCTTAGCTTCTAAATGTTTTATAAGTAGAAGTAATTCGGGTTTACAAACCCGAATTACTCATAGACAGTGTATTTCGGGTTCTCCAAGGAGCACTACTTGATTACTTCATAAGTTGTGAGCAGTCAAAACCCTGAAATAAGTAAAGGGGCTTGACAAACCCGATTTGGTCTTGAAAAATGATGCTTCTCGTATTTTTCAAGGGCCGAGTCTTGTTCAAAAAATCCGAAGGGCACTTTCAACATCTGAAGAGGCTTTTTAGGGCAAAAGGGACCAGTCAACTTTTTAAGGTACACTTCAACTTTTTCGAAGGGCTTTTTCTTCTTCAAGTGGACAGTTGCAATTTTTTCGAAGGGTATGTTACCCTTCGGAAGGACCATTTCAAAATTCCCAAAGGGTATCTTTCCCTTTGGGAGGATCATTTGTAGAAGTCTGAAGGGACACATAGAAAGCCCGAAGGGTCTCTTACCCTTCGGGAAAGTCCATTGTGAAAAGCCCGAAGGATAATTTCGAAGACAGACGCGAACAAAATATCCGAAGGAATTCCTTCTGACTTTGGGAGATTTGCCCGAAAGAAATAATCCAAAAAAGAAACCCGAGACCAAGTGTCCAAAGGAAATGATGGGCCAATGGACGTCAAAATCAGGGTAAGCGACTAGCTGTTGGAAGTAATTAGATTTGAAAAGCCCGAAGTCTTAAGGCTTGGAAAATAGCAAAGTGAGAAGACTTCAAGATGGACAAGCCCGAAGTAAGTAGGCTTCAAGAACCCGAATTACTCTACATAGAGTAATTCGGGTTTCTCCAAGTACTCTACTTAAAAGGCTTTATAAGTGAAGGATCTGGGAAAGTCCGAAGTTGGAGAGGCCAAATAACGTGAATTACTCTGCATAGAGTAAATTGGGATTCTCCAAGGGCTCGACTTAAGCTTGGTCCATCAATGTGAGAATCATGATGCAATGAATGGAAGGCGGCTACGTGACGTAATTGAAGCAGAAAGGGCCAATCAGTAAAGGACAAGTGGCACAAAGATGTTCAATAAATATGGGAGAGTCCGAGCGGCTGGTAGCTAGAAGTTATGAAGGCTCTCATCTGCCATGGTTCACTGCCCACAATCGTCGTTTGACGCTTAAATGCGTCATGCCAAGAAGAAACATTCTAGCTGCTCACAATATGACTTTTCAGACGCGCCAAAGAAAGTTTTAAAGACGGGAGTGGCTCAAGAGGATTGTCGAGTGATCCTAAGTGGCACATTTAGGGAGAACAAGAAAGTGCAACGTTAGAGTTCCCGCCATCGATGACTTCTCTCTTCCCCCTTTCTATATATATAGAGGCCTTGAAGCCAAGCAAATGATCCCCGGATTGGCGATAGAATCACTCTGCAGAAATCGCTTTGTAAAAGACTCTTTTGAAGCGATACAAGGAAGACTTCTCTATTTCTGGTTAAAACAAGTGTGCACCTTTGGTTTCATTTTTGTAGAATGTATGATTGTTAATCATCACCGGCGATTTCTTCTATCAACTTGCTTTTAGTCCTCTCGGTTTTATGCAAGATTGCATGCAGTGTATGTGTGTCAAGCTCGTTTGAAGTGTTACTAGTTCATAGTGTCTCCTTTAGACCTATTTTGTTATCCTTCAAAGTGTAAGGCTTCTCTCTAGCCTCCATGCAAAAGCTCCATGCCTATGGCTTTGAGATAGAACCAGAATAACCTGTCTTGTTTGGATTCATCAGTAGTCGGCTCTTTTTCCAGACCAAGTGGATCACTTTTTTAGGTGCATCACCCCCTTTATTTTAAATTTTGTTGACGTTGTGGATTGCACCCTTGACAGAAGGTTGAGCTTCTGTTTTCCACGAGGCACAATGGAGGCTCCTCTCTTGCCTGTGGGTCTGGCAAAACTGAGGGGAGAATCTCTAGATAAGGGCTAGCTCCCTTTGATGCATCTATGAGTTATTTCACTACTACTGCTAATATATAAAAAGGGGGGGTGAAAAGAGAGAAGGATACTGAAAACATAAACTAACCAAAGACGGTGATGCACCAAACAAGTTTGATCTACTCATTTACTCACACTTCAGACCAGAAGAGGACATACATACACTTTATCTGATGAAAAGACCAGACTATATGGAGCTTTAACAAGGAGGCTTAATGAAGACACATAGAAAATAAACTTACCACATGCATTGTAGAAAACACACTGTCTGATAACCCTTCTCTGTCTCTGCACTCCAGATGCAACACTTCCTGTTAACCTGCAGAATTGGTACTCTAAATACACCAGGGGTGTTGGTGTCAACTTGTGAAAGCATCAAGCTACAATGACTAAACACAAGTTTAATACACAGACACACTCAGAGATATAACCAGTCAAATAAAGGTAAAACGCATTCTTATTGATTCAAGGTGAAATTTTGGCAGGGCTTCGCCTTACAAAATGAGAGATAGATCCTTCTCACAATGAGAGTTTACAATATATAGAGGAGAGAAAGCAATGGCACCCTTTTTTACAAGTGGCCCATGCTGCGTTGAATACATTGGGAAGAGGAAGTCGCTGAAGGAACTATGTTGTGGCAGTTGCCAGTCTTGACTTTGGTGTTTAAATTATATTAAATGTCATAGTGAAAGCATGGGTCGCGCCTTACCATTTGAAAACAAGACCGCTCCTTAAAGAGGTTCACGCAGTTGTCTTCTCATTAATGCAAAATGAGAAAAAACAGGCCGCGCCATTCACTGTTTGCGCTCTTTGATGACCATTTCGTAAAGACTATTCCAACCACTGGTATAACTCCTTTGTCGACGTCTCTCCTACCACCTGGGCCGTTCTATCCGTGTCTGTGCTCAGCTCTTCAGGGTCCTTTCTTGGCGGGCCGCTGAGTTTACTCTTGGCTTTTGTCTTTTCTTGGCTCTTTCTGGCAATCTGAGCTCTTGGGGCTATCTTCTCGGCGGGTCACTGAGTTTCCACCCGCAGGCCCGTCCTTAAGCATTTCAAAATCAACGGCTATTTTATCACCGTAAAGTTGATGTTCTCGCACCCGTCGCCATTTGAAAGCCGACGGCTACTCCATTGCCCTGAATTTGACGTCCGTGGGGATATCACTCCTTTGGCAATTTCTTCGGCTTTCCGCAATCCCATTGGCCTTTTGTATTCATTCGGCTTTTTGCAATTGACCCCTCCCGAAGGGAAGGTGTCCCTTCGGGGCTTTGAAAAGGTCTCCTTCTTGGCAGCCGAGAGTCCCCCGCAAGGGCACTTGCCCTTCGGGCTCCTTCAGGCTGCCTTGGCTTCTCAATTCCTTCGGACAAAATGTCCGAAGGAATTCCTTCATGCCTTAGTCTTTCTCTTTGGAGTCTTTCTTCAGACAAAAGGTCCGAAGGAATTCCTTCGGGCATTTTGTCCGAAGGAATTCACTCTTGCTTCTCATGGATTTTCTTCGGACAAAAAGTCCGAAGAAATCCTTTGCATCTTTTCCTTATGAATTTCCTTCGGACAAAAGTCCGAAGGAATTCTTCATCTTTTGCCTTGGAGTTTTTGAAGAAAACTTACCTTTCGGTCTTCTCTTTTATCCCTCTGCAAGTGAAGTTCCTTGCCCTCCGCAAGGGCACTTTTGGGTCCATAATTGCCCTTCGAAGAAATTTTGTTGCTCCTTTTGCGAACTGCTTAGGCCATTTCGAGTTTTTCAATTATGACTTTGAACCTTTTGATTGAACCTGAACCCTTTTCTGGAGTTCAATACTCTATGTTCTGCAAGGAGTCATGTTCACTTAATTCACTTGTGAATTTAATGTATCATTGAACCTACCGCTTGAACCAACCATTTGAACCTACAATGGTTCAACGGTTCAATATTTCAATATTTCTAAGTTCAAAGTTCAAAGCTCCTGGAAACATCATGTGACTGTTGGTCGGTCTGTGCAGTTTATTTCATATCATTGAACCCCAACATTGAACCACTTCTTCCAGTTTTTTAGGAAATGTGCCTTCAAATTTTGGTCTCTTTCCTTGCCGAAAAGGCTTATGCAATTGACTGCCCAAAGCGAAAAAACCCTATGGATCAACCCGAGACGTCTACAAGACTCAAGTCATTTGGTTCTTTACAGAAATAGGCCTGTTCAAAAAGGGGGAAAGCACAATTGCAGAAAGGTGGATACATCAAAGACTGACTGTTCAAGATAGCAGGGAAAGGAGACCGACTTTTTGGCCTGTAAGACCAAAAATGGTCAACAAATTGACGATTCTCAGGGGAAGCATGCCTATTATGCTGAAGAAGACTGGTAGCCTCAAAGTCCATTGGGCATAGAGTCGAGATGCAGTTTGAAAGAGTTAGCAACAGCCTTGAGATATCCAAGAATCAATCATGAAGTTTTTACCTCAAACAACAGGGAAAAAGCAACACACAACAAGACTAAAAACACTACACCTGTGCAAATAGCACTTAGGGAAAACAAAGAAAAAACAAGACAATATATACATGAGGAGGGAAGGCTCAGTGACAGTGTTTAAGAATATTCCATTAACTGGGATATGCAATTCTTCACCTTCCAACTTGGAGAGTTGGAATGCATTGTGTTGCTTGCACTGAGTGATGACACATGGGCCACTCCATAGGGCGTCGAACATTGTGTGGTTCCCAGGCTTAACTCGGTCCTCATCCCATTTTAAGACAATGTTGCCTTCAGAAAAACTTTTTGACGAGGATTTCTTGTCAAAGTGCTTCTTTGTTTGCTGTTGATGGCTGGTCATAGAAACTGTTGACGCAGCGGATTGCACCCTTGACAGGAGGCTGAGCTCTTGCCTTCCACACGTCAAAATGGAAACTCCCCTCTTGCCTATGGGCCTAGCAAAACTGGGGGGAGAGTCTCTAGGTAAGGGCTAGCTGACTTTGATGCATCTGAGTTATTCCAGTAAGTTGCTAATACATATATATATATAATGGGGGGTTGAAAAGGGAGAAAGATTACAGGAAAGTAGAACTTAATCTAAGAGGGTGATGCACCAAATAATTTCGACCTACTCACACTCACACTCACTCTGAACCATAAGAACACATACATACACTTTAACTGGTAAAAAGACCAGACTGCAGGAAGCTTGACAGGGAGGCTTTAATGAAACACAGAAAAAAGGACTTACCATAGGCCCCGTAGGAAAGCACACTGTCTAGTAACCTCCTTCTGCCTCTGCGCTCCAGGTACAACTCTTCTTGTCACCTGTAGGAATGGTGCCTTGTAGATACTAGGTGCGTTGGTGTCAACTCTGTGAAAGCATTAGGAGGCAATGACTGAACACAAGAGTAACACTCAGACACACTCAGAGAGATATCTAACCAAAATAGAGGTAAAATGCGTTTTTATTGATTCCAGGTGAAAATTGCCAGGGCTTCGCCTTACAATGTGAAAGCTTCTCAAAATGAGAAGTTACAATATATATAGAGAAGAGAGAACAAAAGGCGCCCCCTCTTGGAAAAGACTTTTGGCGCCCTTTTACAAGTGGCCCATGTGCATTCTGAGCCTTGGGAAGAGGAAGCCGCTTGATAGATAATGCTGTATCGGCTCCTACTTTGACTTCAGGTTTTTAAAAACATAGGCCGCGCCGTTTGTCCACAAACAAGACTGCTCTTTGAAGGTACCCACGCGGTTTGTCTGCTCATAAATGCAAAATGGAGAAAAATGGGTCGCGCCGTTCACTGTTTGCGTCCTTTGATGACCACTTGGCAAGCACTATTCCAACCGCTGGAGTAACTCCTTGAGTCGACGCCTTCCTTCGCCACTTGGACTGTTTTGTCCGTTTCTGCACTTGGCTCTTTTGTCTTTTCCTTGCTTTGTCTCTTTTGGCTCCTTCGGCCCTCGGGGGCTGTCTTCTCGGCCTTGTCGGCTCCTTGGGCTCTTTTATTAGCAGGTTGCTGAGTTCATTCTCAACTTTTGTCTTTTTCTAGCATCGTCTTTTCTTGGTTTTGTCTTTTGCTGGCTTCTGTCTCTTTGTCTCTTAGCTCTCTGGGCTCTTTTCTGGTTGGCGCTCAAGAATTTAAAGATCAAACGGCTATTTCCCTTTTGTAAAATTGACGTTCGCGGGCCCGTCACCGTTTGAAAACTAACGGCTAGTCTATTGCCCTGAAATTGATGGCTTCGGAGACGTCACCGTCCTTGGCAATTCCTTTCGTTATTTTCTCTTGATCATTCCCGAAGGGAAAGTGTCCCTTCATTTTGGCCGAGAGTCCCCCGCAAGGGTACCTACCCTTCGAGGTCCTTTGGGCTCCTTGGTCTTGAAATCCTTCGGACCGGAGAAAAGGCCGCGGGAGGAAAACCCAAAGAAATTTCGAAGGTAAAGCAAAGTGGTCGAAATAATTTTTGCGGACTTTTGTCCACGGGAAAAGTAGCCGAGTGAAAAGACACGGGGAAATAAGAGAAAAGCAAAGGAAAAAATCCTTCCCCGGGGAAATAAGCGAAAAGTAGCGAATTTTTTCCTTTGCTTTTGGCTTATTTCCCCGGGTCTTTTCACTCGGCTACTTTTCCCATGGACAAAAGTCCGCAAAAATTATTTCGACCACTTTGCTTTACCTTCGGAATTTCTTCGGGTTTTCCTCCTGCGACCTTTTCTCCGAATTTCTTCGGACTTTTTGTCCGAAGGAATTCCTTCGGACAAAAGTCTGAAAGAAATCAATTCATGCCTTTGCCTTGTCTTTTTTTCATTTTGCGGGATTTTCTTTCGAAGGATTTCTTCAGACAAAATGTCCGAAGGAATTCTTTCAGACATTTTGTCCGAAGAAATTTTCATTCTTTGACTTAAACAAATTTTTGAAGGGAACTTACCTTTTTTGGCCTTGTTCACTTTTTGGTCTTTTTTCAAGTGTTCCCTGCCCTCCGCAAGGGCACTTGTCCTTCGGGAGACTCTCTTGAACTTTTTGATTGAACCGTTCCTTTGAACCGAACGTTGAACCAACATTTTGAACCAAGCTTTGAACCAAGCCGACTGAACCAAGTCGTTGAACCGACTGAGTGAACCAAGTGATTGAACCAAAGCATTGAACCAACTGAATTGAACCAAGCCGATGAACCATTTGATTGAACCTCGCTGTTGAACCTTGCCGATGAACTTTGTCGTTTGAACCAAGCTTTGAACCAAGGCGTTGAACTAGTTCAATTGAACCGGTTCAATGGTTCAATGGTTCAAAGTTGCTAACTCTTGGGAAGATCATGTCATTGAACCACTTTTCCAACCATAAGGAAAAGTGTCTTTGAACCATTTTAGCTCTTTCCTTGTGAATTTCTTCGGACAAGAGTCTGAAGAAGCTTTGTAAAACCTTGCACTCTTTGAATTGGTTCTTCATCTGGTGAAAAACTTGCCTGCAGAGTCCATAGAAACAAGACTTGTGAAAAAAATCAAATTTTGGAGTGGTTCAAATCAGCAGGGGAAAAAAAGGGGACCGATTTTGGCCTGCAGGACCAAAATGGTCAACAAATTGGCGACTCCTAGGGGAAGCATGCCTGCTAGGCTTAGAAACCAGTTGCCTTCGAGTCCATTGGGCACGGGGTCGGGATGCAGCTTTAAAAGAGTTAGCAACCGCCTTGGGATATCCAAGAATCAATTACACAGGTTTTACCCCAAACACAAAGGAAAACACACACAAGGTTAAAAACACTACTTGTGCAAATAGCAGGGAAAACAGGGAAAGAAAACTGAAAGCAAACTACTATATACAGCTAACCAGGCATATTTGCCTCCCTCCTGGATCAAAGGGAAAACTTCTTAAGTCTCCTTCATGGCAAGGAAACTTATGGTGCCAGACAAGTGGCTGAATGGAATGGAGATTTGGTGACCTGCTCCTCTTGCCTGCCACCTTGATTGGCTTGCATCCGAGTGGATCAGAGTCAAACATGCTCCCAACATATATGTACTCTTCTTGTTCTTGGAAGCTTGTCAAATGCTGGGTCTTCATACTGGCGTGTTTTACCCAGAAATCATTGGCTATTGGCTCATTACCATAAGTCCTTTGATATGCATAGCTCCTTTGACATGTGTCATGGTTTGACCCGTTCCCTTCTGCTTTATTGAAGACCCTGTCAAACTCACCTCCTGCTCCTTCATGGCTTTCTTGAAGAAGGGTGACTGCTGTGATGTCTGAAATGGAATCACGGACTAATTGCTCATCCCACAGAGTATCACCTTCTTGTTCAAGGCTCTCTTCTTCAAAGTTGTTCTCAAGATAGACAGGCTTCTCCTTTTCCTGCTCAAGGATCAGAGTCTCTAGTTGTTTAAAGATATTCATCTGATCCTCCAACTCAGGCTACATGGCATGGTCATCCTCCTCATCAAAGCAACAAGGAAGTTCATCAAACAAGGGGGGAGAGAGCTCACCATGCTTACGTTCCTCTTCGTATTGCTGAAACATCCGCATGTATGCATGACCTGCATCTTCTCCATTGTTGATGATGTCTTCAGAAGGAGCCTCCATGATGATTTCCTCTTCATTGTCGCTCATGATAGCCTCCTGGACAACTGCAAATTGGATCTCGTACTCTTCACTCGCCTCTTGCAAAACAGGGTCCTGCTTGAGACATGATGAAGTGGAAGGCTGAAGATTAAACGCATGTGGAAGAGGAGGCAGTCCTTGAGCTTGAATCGAATGATTCTCCTCTTTCCATTTGGCCAGCACTTCATCTATATCAGGTGTGGCCTGATAGCTCTCTTGGAGGTGTGTAGATGGGGTGTGTTCAAACATGGAAACTGCTACGTCCATCACATGTTCGCTGAGAAATCTCTCTCTAGACTCCGACTCTGCAATTCACCTGTCTATATCTTCTTGGAAGAGCCTTTCCTGGAGGTCACAATCATCATCACGATGAGTAGGAGCAGCTTCATCTTTTTCAAGGTTTTGAGCAAAACCTTTCTCCTCCGCTTTCCTGCCCCATGATTCCATTGTTTGCTTCCAACTCATGACCTTGGGATTGGAATTTTCTTTTTGTGAATAGGGAGTAACTTTATCCTCTTCAAGTTCCTGAGCTGGTTCATGATATTCTTTCTTCCAACTTGGAATCTTGACATCATGTTGAGAGACCTAAGAAGGCTGAGGGAGATTAGGAAGGGTCTGCTCATGCACAGGAAGAAATTCCTGAGGAGAGACATGTTTCATGGTATTCCCTTCAAAGGAAGATTCACATTCTAAGGAATTGAGAAGGTTCATTTCCATGGGGGGTTGCTCTAGTTCCCTTTGATGCTGAAAAGTTAGGTGCAAGGGATTAAGAGCAGGATTGATTAATGCATCAGATGAGCTAGAGTGAGCAAGTGCTATCTGGTAGAAAGGATTTGGTGCACAAGAGGGGGCTTTCTTTAGAATAGGAGGGGGCACACAACGCTGACTGCCTTGAATGAATGGACTCTTCCATTTTGCTACCTCCTCCATGGATTGCAAGCCCTGAGCTTGCCTAAACAAACACTTTTTGTACATAAGCTCTTGCTAATATCTATACTGCTTATCCAATCTGTCTATCTCCATCACTTGCTTCTCAAACTCCAGCGTTACTTCCCTTATTGTTGAAGGGCAACTAGGAGAGCTGCTTGAGGTGATTCCATGAACAACCGGAGCTTGATCATAGTTAAATGAAGGAATAAAAGGCCCATTATGTTGAGCAGTGGGATTATACATACAAAAATGTGATTTCTTGATGGCACCAGAACTGCTTAACCAGATAATTCAACTCGGAGTCGCCATTGGTGTTGATGAAAAAGCCTCCAAAGGCTGGTTGGTTGAAGGACACACCAAAATTCTTCAACTCTTTGGACAACACTTGTCCCACAATCCCCTGATTAAAGGTCAGATGCTGTATTAATGGTTCGTTCTGCTGTAACAGGACCAGCACCAATCCTGAAACTTTTTTGAGTGTTAAAACGTGGTCCCACCGGGCGTGCCAAAAATTGTTGATGCGGTGGATTGCACCCTTGACAGGAGGCTGAGCTCCTGCCTTCCACACGTCAAAATGAAAACTCCCCTCTTGCCCGTGGGTCTGGCAAAACTATGGGGGAGAGTCTCTAGGTAAGGGCTAGCTCTCTTTGATGCATCTGAGTTATTCCAGTAAGTTGCTAATACACACACACACACACACACATATATATATATAATGGGGGGTTGAAAAGGGAGAAGGATTACAGGAAAGTAGAACCTAATCTAAGAGGGTGATGCACCAAATAATTTCGACCTACTCACACTCACACTCTGAAACATAAAAACACATACACTTTAATTGGTAAAAGGACCAGACTGCAAGAAGCTTGACAGGGAGGCTTTAATGAAACACACTGAAAAAGGGACTTACCATAGGCGCTGTAGGAAAGCACACTATCTAGTAACCTCCTGCCTCTGCGCTCTAGGTACAACTCTTTTTGTCACCTATAGGAATGGCGCCTTGTAGATACTAGGTGCATTGGTGTCAACCCTATGACAGCATTAGGAGGCAATGACTGAACACAAGACTAACACTCAGACACACTTAGAGAGATATCTAACCAGAATAGAGGTAAAATGCATTTTTATTGATTCCAGGTGAAAATTGCCAAGGTTTCGCCTTACAATGTGAAAAATAGCTTCTCAAAATGAGAAGTTACAATATATATAGAGAAGAGAAAACAAAAAGCGCCCCCTCTTGGAAAAGACTTTTGGCGCCCTTTTACAAGTGGCCCATGTGTGTTCTGAGCCTTGGGAAGAGGAAGCCGCTTGATAGATAATACTGTGTCGGCTCCTACTTTGACTTCAGGTGTTTAAAAACATAGGCCGCGCTGTTTGTCCACAAACAAGACTGCTCCTTGAAGGCACCCACGTAGTTTGTCTGCTCATAAATGCAAAATAGAGAAAAATGGGTCGCGCCGTTCATTGTTTGCATCCCTTGATGACCACTTGGCAAGCACTGTTCCAACCGCTGGAGTAACTCCTTGAGTCGATGCTTTCCTTCACCACTTGGATTGTTTTGTCCGTTTCTGCACTTGGTTCTTTTGTTTTTCATTTGCTTTGTCTCTTCTGGCTCCTTCGGCTCTCAGGGGCTATCTTCTCGGCCTTGTCGGCTCCTTGGGCTCTTTTATTAGTAGGTTGCTGAGTTCATTCTCAACTTTTGTCTTTCCCAGCGTCGTCTTTTCTTGGTTTTGTTTTTTGTTGGCTTTTGTCTCTTTGTATCTTAGCTCTCTGGGCTCTTTTCTGGTTGGCGCTCAAGAATTTAAAGATCAAACGGCTATTTCCCTGCTGTAAAATTGACGTTCGTGGGCTCGTCACAGTTTGAAAACCAACGGCTAGTCTATTGCCCTGAAATTGACGGCTTCGGAGATGTCACCGTCCTTGGCAATTCCTTCGGTTCTTTTCTCTTGATCATTCCCGAAGGGAAAGTGTCCCTTCATTTTGGCCGAGAGTCCCCCGCAAGGGTACCTACCCTTCGGGGTCCTTCGGGCTCCTTGGTCTTGAAATCCTTCGAACAAAATGTCCGAATGAATTCCTTTGGACATTTTGTCTGAAGGAATTCTTCCTTTGCTTTTCGCTTATTTCCCCGGGTCTTTTCACTTGGCTACTTTTTCCGCGGACAAAAGTTTGCAAGAATTATTTCGACCACTTTGCTTTACCTTCGGAATTTCTTCGGGTTTTCCTCCTGCGGCCTTTTCTCCGAATTTCTTCGGACTTTTTGTCCGAAAGAAAAAGGTAAGTTCCCTTCGGAAATTTGTTTAAGGCAAAGAACGAGAATTTCTTCGGACAAAATGTCCGAAGGAATTCCTTCAGACATTTTGTCCGAAGAAATCCTTCGAAAGAAAATCCCGCAAAATGAAAAAAAGACAAGGCAAAGGCATAAATTGATTTCTTTCGGACTTTTGTCCGAAGGAATTCCTTCGGACATTTTGTCCGAAGAAATTCTCGTTCTTTGCCTTAAACAAATTTCCGAAGGGAACTTACCTTTTTTGGCCTTGTTCACTTTTTGGTCTTTTTTCAAGTGTTCCCTACCCTCCGCAAGGGCACTTGTCCTTCGGGAGACTCTCTTGAACTTTTTGATTGAACCGTGCCTTTGAACCAACCCATTGAACCAAATGTTGAACCAACACTTTGAACCAAGCTTTGAACCAAGCCGACTGAACCAAGTCGTTGAATTGACTAAGCGAACCAAGTGATTGAACCAAAGCATTGAACCAACTGAATTGAACCAAGCCTTTGAACGAAGTCGATGAACCATTTGATTGAACCTCGTCGTTGAACCTCGCCGATGAACTTTGCCATTTGAACCAAGCTTTGAACCAAGGCGTTGAACCAGTTCAATTGAACCGGTTCAATGGTTCAACGGTTCAAAGTTGCTAACTCTTGGAAAGATCATGTCGTTGAACCACTTTTCCAACCTTAAGGAAAAGTGTATTTGAACCATTTTAGCTCTCTTTCCTTGTGAATTTCTTCGGACAAGAGTCCGAAGAAGCTTTGTAAAACCTTGCACTCTTTGAACTGGTTCTTCATCTGGTGAAAGACTTGCCTGCAGAGTCCGTAGTTCTTTTCTGCAGAGTCTGTAGAAACAAGACTTGTGCAAAAAATCAAAATTTTGACTAGTTCAGAACAGCAGGGGAAAAAATGGGGACCGATTTTGGCCTGCAGGACCAAAATGGTCAACAGAAACCATGGCTTGGTCCCTTGTCTCTTGAAGTTCCATCAATTCGCACAATGTAACCTCCATGTTGCCTTCGAATTGTAGCTAGTGAGCCAGATCCAAAGCTGGCAATTCAAGTGAAATAGGAAGTCTAGCTTCCCTTCCATACACGAGCGTGTATGGTGAATTGCCAACTGCCCTCTTTGGAGTAACCCTGTCTGCCCACAGGGCTGTTTTCAACTTGGCATGCCAAGTTCTCTGATTCTCCTCCATTGTTCTTTTGATAATCCTGATCAGATTCTTATTGGTGGACTCAGCGAGCGCATTCTCTTGTGGGTAGTAGTTGGAAGAAGTATTGAGATAGATGTCGTATCCCAATGCCCATTCACTCGTTCTGGTTCCCAAGAAAGCCAATGCATTGTCTGAGATGATGGTAGTTGGGACTCCAAACCTTGTCACCAGGCCTTCGTAAAAATCCAGGACTACACTTTTGTTGGCCTCCTTCAAAGCAACAACTTCTACCCATTTCGTGAAGTAGTCTGTAACGGTCAAGACCCATTTGTGGCTAGCACTGGAAGGAGGGTTAATTATCCCTATGAAGTCAAGGCCCCATTGCATGAATGGTTGTTCTACTTGAATAGGCTGTAGAGGCATTGCAACAATCTGTTGTTTCGCATCAAAGAGAGCACACTTTTGGCACTTTCGTACCCAGGGATGGGTGTCTTTGAATAGAGTGGGCCAGAAGTAACTGTTGACAATTCTTCCACAAGGCAAATTGTCTTTTGCCATTTAGAAGGTTCACGTCTCTAGCCAAGGAAGGAAGAATACATTGTTTTTCTTTGGTAAGGGCCTTTGCTACAACAGGAATTCTTTCGGACTAATTCTGAAGGAATGGTTCATCAAATAGGCTTTTACTTCGGAAAAGAGCCTTCGGAAAAGTGCTAAGGACAAAAGTCTGCAAGGCAAAAGACAAATCAATTTGGAGCCTAAGACAAAGGAAGTAATTCCTTCGGACCTTTTGTCTGAAGGAATACTTCGAAGAATCCCAAAAAGTCCACCTAAAGAAGCCAAGATGACAACAAGTTCTTCGGAAGGGTCATTTTCAAGAAGCCCGAAGGGCAGGTTACCCTTCGGAAGGGTCATTTTCAACAATCCCGAAGGGCACCTACCTTGCGGGAAGGTGCAGGAGCAAATTCAAAACCTTTGCAAAAAGCCCGGGTGCCCTGCAATTTTTCCGAAGGGCACAGACGAGAGACAGGAGCCCTTGGGGAGGGCACTTGGTCGACGCCAGGACCATTGCAAATTTTCCAAAGGGCAATTTTTTCTGAAGGCAAGTGAAGAAGGCAAAAGCGAAGGATTAATTCCTTTGGACTTTTGTCCGAAGGAATTCCTTTGGACAAATAGTCGGAAGAAATTCGGTGAAATAGCCGCGCAAAAGTCCGAGAAAATAAAACCCGATGAAGAATTTCGAATGCCAAAGGAAGAGACCGAGATAATTATTGCGGACATTTTGTTCGCAGGAAAATGACTTAGCAGGAGTAAGCCAAGAAAGACAAGCCCATTGAGAAGAGTCACAAAGCAAAGGAAAAGCAAAGCAAAGTATCCCTTCGGAAAAAAGTTCGAAGGAATTCCTTCGGACTTTTTGTCTGAAGGAATACTTCGGAGGATAAAGCCAAATAAAAAGAGGTCCGAAGGAAATTGCAAATAGAGAATCCCAAAGGAAATAAGAAGGCTAAGGGACCTGACAGGAAATAAGCCGAGAAAATGCCAAAGGGTGACGTCTTGTGAGATGTCAAATTCTGACCGCGGGAAGTAACCGTTGAAACAAGGGTAAAGCCAGAATTCCGAAAGAAAGGCCAAACGGAAGAAATATAGACAAATACATCCGAATATAGAATCCCTTTAGAAATAGACATGAACAGGCAGACCAGAATAGGATAAAATACATGCAAGCAGAGGCTATCTTCGAATGCCAGTCAAAGCTTCAGTTGACTGATTATTGAAGTCCTGTTCATTTTCGGATCAACTCATGCATTCGAGGGTCCAACTCAGCTTCAACTAGAGTTCTAAATTCGAACGTCGAGTTGACTGTTTGAGATTTAGAGTTGACTAATTATTAAACGCCGCATCCACTAGGAGCTTTCCATGCGAGGGAGAATGATCTCTTCGTCCAACTCAGCTTGCCAAACAGTCAACTTAGCGGATCTCTTCGTCCAACACAGTTTACCAAATGGACAACTCAGCATTTCAACGTTCCAATTCGGCATCAAGTAGCTCACGTAGAGTTCTAAAATTGACATTGGTGTGGATTTCCATGCAAAGAGAGGTGGGCGGTTCATAACAAAGACAAGTTCACTTCCTCAAGAGCAAGAAGCTTCATGCAAAGACAAAAAAGAAAATATATTTAATTGAAAGGCCAGGTCAGCCTTGAGTTAACCGAAGTTAATCCTTCTCTTCAAATTTTCAACGCCAATCTTTGGCCTTTTGTAATTCTCTATAAAATGACTGTCAGCCTTGATTAAAAAGAATCCAATCCCTCTCTTGGTTAGACCAGAGTCTGTCATTGGTGAGTTGTGTAACCTCTTCGATCAATAGGACTGTACTTTTAGATTTCAAGTGCTGGCATAGTGGATATTTTTTCAGCAATTTGCATAAGTGGTAGATTTCTCTCCCTTCTCAAATTCTGATTCGTACCTAGTTGCTAGATTATCCTTATGCAGGTCATGTCAAGTGTTCTTTATGTCTTTTGTTGAAGCTGTAAGTGGATGTTAGGTGGCTGCAAAGTGTCTTGTATCAGACCTCTCTCCATCGTTTTCCCTCATGTTTTTGGTCATTGGATCGAACCTCTTCATGAAATATTTATGCATAAGTGATTGATTGAGATCCAAGGTCTTCCTTTTCCCTTGTTTGTTCAGTGTCCAAGGTTCCAAGTTGAGTGGATCAAACTTCTGGTGTATCACCCCCTTTTTAGGTAGGATTTCCCCTTTAAGTTTCCTTCTCCCTTTTCTATGGTAGTCCGTAGCATAGAGTAGAGATCCTCATTGATACATCATACAGGAACCAGCGTTCTCTAGAGGTTCTTCTCACCATTGAGGCACCCACCCTTGTGAGAAGATCCATTATTTTAGCCAGATAGAGGACTGGCTATTTCACACGTCTTCGATTCAGGGTGCAGCTCTAGTTTGACAATAGTAACCAGCTCTCATAATCCTTGCAGCTGTAGGCTTATGAGCAAAGTGACCACCAGCTGGGCCATCATGGAACTTGGACAGCACCTTGTCGACCTAACCTGGGTCTATGCACCTCAAGAGTACTCCCAAAAAATCTCTTCTGAACAGCACCTTGTCAATCAGGACGTAAGGGAGAGATTGGACTCTGAAATATCTCCTCTTGGTCCTATCAAGGCCTTGCGGGCACTCACCAGTTAGAAGAAAACGTTTCATGTCTGATGCCCAATCCTTCATGACTGCTAATTTTTCTGCTGTAGCTTCATCATGGATTAGCAAAATGTCCTCTTTCTGCTATTTAAGGTCTGCAGTAAGGTGTTCACACAGACCTTTTCCCCTTACCAGCTTGGTGGTTTTGATGTTCACGTCATATTCCATTACTTTAGTGATCCATCCCGCTCTCTTTTCATTTAGATCACGACTGATCAAGAAATCTTTGACGTTGGGATGTGGCACGATGAGATGAACCCTGTTATTAGACAACATATGTTTGAATTTTTTCAGGCTCCATATGACCGCAAAGACTTGCTTCTTCACATATGTATACCTGATCTCAAAACCCTCTAGACCCTGGCTAAAAAACGCAAGCGGTTGTTCAAGGTTCTCGCCATTTGCTTGGGTAAGCATAGCGGAGATTACCTCTTCATTTCTAAAGGTGTAGAGGTTGAAATCCTTGGTGAAGTCAGGACTGATCAGGGTAGGAGCCTGGGCGATAGCCTATTTGATCCCATCAAAACTATCCTTCCTTTGTGCTGTCCACGCGAATTTTTCATCTTTTTTCAGCATGGAGGTCAATGGTTTGACTACTTCGGCAAAATTTGGGATAAATCACCTGATGAAATTTATTTTGCCAAAGAAGCTTTGTAGACCTTTTTTATGCTTAGGCAAGGACAACTCTAGGATGGAGCGAACTCTTTCTGGATCAATGGTCAAGCCCTCCTTCGAAACAACATGGCCAAGGAGTTTACCTTCATGGACAGCGAACATGCATTTCTTTGGGTTGAGAGAGATACCGAAGTCTCTACACCTCTCAAAGATTTGCCTAAGGTGTTTCATATGTTGGCCTGCTTCCTTAGAAAATACTGTCACATTATCAAGATAAACCAGTACAATATTATTTATCAGGGCTTAGAAAGCCATGTCCATGGCTCGTTGAAAAGTGGCTCCAACATTGGACATTCCAAATGACATTTTCCGATAAGCAAACGTTCCCCACTTGGTAGTGAAGGTTGTCTTGTATTGATCACAGTGTTGCACTAAAATTTGGTTGTACCCTGAATACCCATCTAAGAGGGAGAAACGTTTGCTGCTTGTCACCATTTGGAGGATCTGCTCCATACTTGGGAGAGGGTAGTGGTCCTTCAATGAGACTCTATTGAGGTCTCTGAAATCTACACATAATCTGATCTCTCCATTCTTTTTTCGGACAGGAACAAGATTGGCTAGCCAAGAGTGTTTTATTGGAAATATGATCTTGGACTCAATCAGCTTGGTGAGTTCCTTCCGTATGAGAGGCTCAATCTTCGGGTTGACAGGGCTTTGTTTTTGTTTGATGGGCTTGGCGCCTTCCTCCAGCTCAATAGTGTGTTGGGCCAAAACCCTTCAGGTCGTTATACTCCCAAGCGAAAACATCAGCAAATTATTGGCACAACAAGACGAAAGCCTGCCTTTCATGATCTATAGATACCTTCCCAAGTGCGAGTAGCCTATTCTTGAATATCTCAACCTTTTCATAGTTCTCCTTCGTTGTGATGCTTGCTTTGTCATTTTTCAATTTGTCATCCTCGTTGAAGATACTTTCGAGAGTGACCAAGCCTTTTGAAAGTTTATTGTTCTTCAGCTGAACAATTGGCCGCCATACTGCTGCTTTAGCTTGGTTTGGTTTCTAAAGGCAAACTCAGCCTCTTGCAAGAAGAGCGCTATCTGCTGATCGTTGTCAAACACCTGTCAGTTGGTGATGTTATCAGGGATGGAGGGTCTAATTACCACTTTTAAATGGCGCAGACTGCTGTCTCAGCCTATCTCCTTGGAGATGTTGTACTGAGCACCAACTGCTGCTAGTCTGTCAGCTGGCTTATTCTACTCTCTTGGAATGGAAGTAACATTGAAAGCAAGGAAACTCTCTACTAAGTCCCACACTCTGTGCTTGTATGACTTTAGCAAGGAATTCTTGGTCAGATTTCGGCCTCTTCCCTGATTTACAATCAGCTCACTGTCACCAAAAACCTGCAGCTCTTTAATTCCTTTTTTCCTCGCCCACTCCAAATCATCGATGAGAGATTCATACTTTGCAACATTGCAAGTGCAAGAAAATTGTAACCTGAAAGTTGAAAAGTATTTCTCCTGTGAGGGGGAAACTAGCACCACTCCACCACCAGCTCCCAGCGTGCTTCTTGAGCCATCAAAGAAAAACTGTCATAAACTTGAGCTCTGTTGGCTTGATTTCATCAAATTTGGTACAAAAGTACCCTCTTCATGCATGCAATAAATCCCGAGGCTTGCCTCTTCTATGAACTTGTAAGGGTTATGTTCAAAGTTGCCACTTCCCCATTCGTCTAAGAGTAGGTCAACAACTTCTTCAAGGGCACAGAGCGAAGATTGATCCACTTGGAATTCTTCTTGATCAATAATGGCGTAGCTAACATTTGCCACCTTGAGTGAGTACGGCTCCAGATGTTCTCTGTGGATTGGTTCCGACTCAATTTTGACCTTAGTCTCATATTTGGTTCTAAAAATTAGGTAGGACCAGTTTGCTGCTAGATATCCGCCTATTTTGGATGTGAAATCCCTGGACAAGCAAATGGCAAAGTAGGGAGGAACATCCGCCACCACCACGTCGTTAGGAAATGAGAAAGTTGGACAGGCGTGGAGCATCAAGTTCAAGCCTCTCACCACTCCTGTCTTTGCTGGTGTTCCATCCAGCTGCAGGACTCCCTTAGTCATTTCTTCGTATTTGAGCCTAGTTTATCCGCTATACATTTTTGCATTACTGAGGTGTTTGCCCCACTGTCAATAATGCAATTGTGCACCAGGAAATATCCTATGACTAAGGACAGATAGAAAGGGGGAACCTTTTCTTCTTTCTTTACTTGGCCTATTGTGGAAGGATGCCCATTCATGATCAACACATTATTGGCTTTTGCTGGGGCAGCGTGTTCATTTAGCCCGTGCAATTCCTTTTGTAGCATGTCCTTTTGTCCCGGCATTGCCAATGAATCCCACAAGGAGATATTCATGTGTAGCTTCTTCATCTAAATTACCACATTGATTTGAGGGTTGCCTCCTTTCAAATTTTCTTTGGGGTTACTTGCAGCCTGAGGCACAGGCCGAGGAGCTGAGGATGTAACTGGTGGCCTAAAATTTAAAATTTTTTAGTTCACATGTGATGAAAAAGATGCGGTGGACATTTGGGCAGTAGTCTGAGCTTCTTCTATTGCTCTTTTTTTAGACCTTGTGTTGGCTGCAACATAATCATCTTGATTGTCCGCACTACCCACATAGTTGACTGCACAGAATTCACCTTTCAATTGATTCATGAGTGTGGAATCAGACTAAGCCGGCCTGCTATCCATGCCAAGCTGCACTAACGCTTCAAAGATTGGGAATTGGGCGGCTGCATGATTGTCTTGTGCATTCGTGTATTGGCTCGGCATCTCATTTGTATAAACAGCCTGATCTTGACCATATCCCATGGGCGAGCAATTTGGTTCTTGTACCAGATTATTTTGAGCGAGTACCAGAGCCTTGGATGATGGAGCTCCTGGATTATAGCCTTGATAAGGTCTAGCTTGTGCAAACTGACCTTGTCCTTGATTGTAATTTTGGAAAGGGGGTCTATTTGCTTGCCCGAACTGTTGATATCCCTGATTTAGCTAATAGCTTTGAGCTTGCTGTCTTTTGAGAGCCACCAGTTCATTGGTCATGCTTTGCAACAAGCTTTTGACTTCATAAAGGTCATTGGACGAAGTAGCAGCTGGCTTTTCTATGCCAGGCAGAAGAGCTAAGGTGGGTGCAGCAATTTGAACTGGAGGTGGCAATTTAGGGAAGAGCGGCATATGAGGTCTAGGGGCTATCTTTCCCTCTTGCACTAGGCAATTCTTAGCGGCTATGGCTATTTCATAGGCAGCGGGCAGCACTTGTCCTCCCATGGACTTTATCATGATAGCAATGTCACTGTTCAACGCTTTCAAATAATAGAGGAAAGCATAGCTTGGGGTCGGCCTTACCAAAATAAAGATTCTGTCCCAGGTCTTCTAAAATCGAGTATTGAAATCTTGCATAAATTCGTGTGACGTTCTCTACATGGTGGTTAGCTGCTCGGCAAGCGAGAGGTGGTCGCTCTTCTCCCCGAATCTGTTTGTTAAGAGGGTACCCAATTCATTCCATGTGCCGACTGAATTCATAGGTAGAGTCCCATCCCTGTCTAGGACCTTGCCCTTAAAAGACAATGCCAACAATCTGATAGCAATGTTTTCTTTAGTGACATTGTGAATATTACAGAGGTTAGCAATATTTCTGATGTGTTCAATAGCAGTAATAGGCCCTTCTCCATTAAAGGGAGGCACACTCTTAAGCGTTGTCCCTGGGATTGGGTCATAATGCAAAAGATTCAAAGGACTTTGACCATGAAAGGCCACAATAGGTAAAGCCATAACTATGACAGGATTCAACCGAGGTCTTCTTGTGTAAGTGTATCTTATAGTAGGTCTGAAAAAATGACTTGTTGAATAAGGATGAGCCCTTGCAAATCTCAATCGCCTTGCTGAGTTTAATGGTAGTTCAACGAATTCAAAAGGGACACCCTTAGCAGCAGATCATGTGGTGACCTTAGGCATAGGATGTCAGACTGATCTTGACCAGAGACTAATGCTCTTGATAATGGAGTCGCCAGATGCTGGATTAATGGTTGATTTTTTGCTGTAACAGGACCAGCATCAATCCTGGGGCTTTTCTGAGTGTTAAAATTGGTCCCATCGGAGGTGCCAAAAATTGTTGACGCTGTGTATTGCACCCTTGACAGAACGCTGAGCTTCTATCTTCCACGCGGCACAATGGAGAATCCTCTCTTCCCTGTGGGTCTAACAAAACTGAGGGGAGAATCTCTAGATAAGGGCTAGCTCCCTTTGATGCATCTCTGAGTTATTTCACTACTACTACTAATATATAAAAAAGGGGGGTGAAAAGAGAGGATACTGAAAACAGAAACTAACCTAAGACAGTGATGCACCAAACAAGTTTGATCTACTCATTTACTCACACTTCAAACCGGAAGATGACATACATACATTTTATCTGATGAAAAGACTAGACTGTAGGGAGCTTTAACAGGGATGCTTAATGAAGACACAAAAAATGAACTTACCACAGGCGTTGTAGAAAATACACTGTATGATAACTCTTCTCTGTCTCTGCGCTCTAGATGCAGCACTTCCTATTAACTTGCATAACTGGTACTCTAGCTACACTAGGTGTGTTGGTGTCATCTTGTGAAAGCATCAAGCTACAATGACTAAACACAAGTTTAATACGCAGACACACTCAAAGATATAACCAGTCAAATAAAGGTAAAACGCATTCTTATTGATTCAAGGTGAAATTTTGGCGGGGCTTCGCCTTACAAAATGAGAGATAGATCCTTCTCACAATGAGAGTTTACAATATGTAGAGAGAAAGCAATGGCACCCTTTTTCACAAGTGACCTATGCTGCGTTGAATACATTGAGAAGAGGAAGTCGCTGAAGGAACCATGCTGTGGCAGTTGCCAGTCTTGACTTTGGCGTTTAAATTATATTAAATGTCATAGTGAAAGCATGGGTAGCGCCTTACCATTTGAAAACAATACCGCTCCTTAAAGAGGTTCACGTGGTTGTTTGCTCATTAATGCAAAATGAGAAAAAACAGGCTGCGCCATTCACTGTTTGCACTCCTTGATGACCATTTCGTAAAGACTATTCTAACCACTGGCATAACTCTTCTGTTGACGTCTCTCCTGCCACCTAAGCCGTTCTATCCGTGTCTGTGCTCGGCTCCTCGGGCTCCTTTCTCGGTGGGTCGCTGAGTTTACTCTTGGCTTTTGTCTTTTCTTGGCTCTTTCTGGCAATTTGAGCTCTCGGGGCTATCTTCTCGGCAGGTCACTGAGTTTCCATGCACAGATCCGTCCTTAATCATTTCAAAATCAATGGCTATTTTATCACTGTAAAGTTGACGTTCGCGCCCCTGTCACCATTTGAAAGCCGACGGCTACTTTATTGTCCTGAATTTGACGTCTGTGGGGATGTCACTCCTTTGGCAATTTCTTCGGCTTTCCGCAATCCCATCGGCCTTTTGTATTCATTTGGATTTTTGCAATTGAACCCTCCCGAAGGGAAGGTGCCCCTTCGGGGCTTTGAAAAGGTCTCCTTCTTGGCAGCAGAGAGTCCCCTGCAAGGGCACTTGCCCTTTGGGCTCCTTCAGGCTGCCTTGGCTTCTCAATTCCTTTGGACAAAATGTCCGAAGGAATTCCTTCATGACTTAGTCTTTCTCTTTGGAGTCTTTCTTCGGACAAAAGGTCCGAAGGAATTCCTTCGGTGATTTTGTCTGAAGGAATTCACTCTTGCTTCTCACGGATTTTATTTGGACAAAAAAGTCAGAAGAAATCCTTTGCATCTTTTCCTTATGAATTTCCTTCGGACAAAAGTCCGAAGGAATTCTTCATCTTTTGCCTTGGAGTTTTTGAAGAAAACTTATCTTTCGGCCTTCTCTTTTATCCCTCTACAAGTGAAGTTCCCTGCCCTCCGCAAGGGCACTTTTGGGTCCATAATTGCCCCCCAAAGAAATTATGTTGCCCCTTTTGCGAATTGCTTAGGCCATTTCAGGTTTTTCAATTATGACTTTGAACCTTTCGATTGAACCTAAACCCTTTTTTGGAGTTCAATGGTTCAATACTCTATGTTCTGCAAGGAGTCGTGTTCACTCAATTCACTTGTGAATTTAATGTATCGTTGAACCTACCGCTTGAACCAACCGTTTGAACCTACAATGGTTCAACGGTTCAATATTTCAATATTTCTAAGTTCAAAGTTCAAAGCTCCTAGAAAGATCATGTGACTGTTGGTCGGTCTGTGTAGTTTATTTCATATCATTGAACCCCGATGTTGAACCACTTTTTCCAATTTTTTAGGAAATGTGCCTTCAAATTTTGGTCTCTTTCCTTGTCGAAAAGGCTTGTGTAGTTGACTACCCAAAGTGAAAAAACCCTATGGATCAACCTGAGACGTCTGCAAGACTCAAGTCATTTGGTTCTTTACAGAAATAGGCTTGTTCAAAAAGAGGGAAAGCACAATTGCATAAAGGTGGATACATCAAAGACTGACTGCTCAAGATAGAAGGGAAGGAAGGAGACCGACTTTATGGCTTGCAGGACCAAAAATATTCAGCAAATTTCTTTTCAAGTAATCCTCTTATCCGTTTTCCTTAGCAGGCAGTAGATTTTAGTGTGAGATCAAGAGATGAAGTGAAGTACCTGAGGAACTAGCCTCATAAAAAGGTCTAGACGTTCAACCTCACCATAGGATACCTACATCTTGAGGTTATTCCCATGCTTATAGCTGGAAGTGAGGGAGTTTGAAGAACTCTCACAAGGGTGAAATTCCAAGCAATAACAGTTCTCGCACGCTCGGTGGGACAACTACCATTTCATTTTTATTTTTATGAAAGATTGATCAAATTTGATGCTGTTTTGATCATTTTGCAGCAGTGCTAGCATTCATCCTTCAGCATCTGGCGACTCTAAAGAACACCCAACTCTCTGGTGGCAGAGCAGTAGTTGTCTTTCATGTCAAAGGTGACTACAAGATCGAATTATGTAGGTATTCCTTTTGAGTTTGTTGAATTACCTTTAAACTCAACAAGAAGGTTAAGGTTCGCCCATACTCACCCTTACATAAGAAGCTATCCTCCTAAACTAGTCATAAAGTATACCTACGCAAGATCTTTATCAGTGCCTCCTGCTGCTATGATTCCCCAAAGAGCTTTTGTGGGCTTCAACGGCAAAAGCCCTTTGAACTTACCACAGTATGATCCTATGCCAGTAGCAGCCCTCAAAAGTGTTCTTTATTACACAGAAGACCAAGTTGTAACTCCTATTGAGCACATAGCGGACATAGCTAACTTCTGCAGCATTCACAATATCACAGTGGAGAACGTGGTTGTTAGGATTTTCACTGTATCTTTCAAAGGAAAGGCATTGGACTGGTATAGGGGCCTAGCTCCTAATTCTATTAGTTCATGGGACGAGATGGAAACAACCCTATGTAAAAGGTTTGCATATAAGAGTGATCATCTATCACTTGCAGAACAACTAACCACAATCAAGAGAGCTCCTGATGAAGTCATGCAAGACTTCAATACGAGATTTCAGAAGACGTGGGATAGAATCCCAACAGCTGTTAGACCATCTCCGAACTTTGCTTTCTTGTATTACTTCTCAACAGTGACATAGCTGTAATGATTTAGTCTATGGGAGGAGACATATTGCTAGATGCATACGAAGTGGCCATCAAGGCAAAAAATTGCCTAGTTCAAGCTGACAAGCTTACTCCTAGACCTCCAATGCCTCTTGTTGACCATTTTGGTCCTACAAGCCAAAATCGTCTCCTTCCCCTGCTATTCTAAGCTAATTCAAATTTGGTTTGCACAAGTCTTTCGGCAAAAGGATGAACCAGTTCAAAGAATGCAAGGCTTTTACAAAGCTCCAAATGGAAGGTACCCTTGTGGAGGATAGTCAGGCACAAATTGGACCATTCCAGTAGGCTGCAAAGGGAAATTCTAGACCCATAAGGTACCCTTGCAGAGGGCAAGAAAGCACCTTTGAGATGAGCAATGCAAAGGGCCAAAAAGCAAAGAATTCCTTTGGGACTTTGGACTAGGCTGAAAGGGTGAGTTTTCCTTCAAGAAGAAAGACAAGGCATAAAATAGGCCAAAAGCAAAGGTTGAATTTCTTCAAGATAAAATCCCCGAAGGAATTCCTTTGGACATTTTGTCCAAAGAAATTCACTTTCGCAAAGAACCAAAAAGAGATTATCATTCAGAAGGAATTCCGCGGCAAAATGACAAGATGAATCCTTTCAAATAAAAAGTTTGAAGGAATTCCTTCAGGACATTTTGTTTAAAGGAATTCACTTGAAAAGGAAAGCCCGCAGAAAGAAACAAGCGGCAAAACGAAATGAACATTTCCTTCAGACAAAATGTCTGCAAAGGAATTCCTTCAGACATTTTTCTTGAAGGAATTGATAAGCCAAGGCTAGTTCGAAGGACCTCTGAAGGGTAGGTGCCCTTACGGGGGACTCTCAGCTACCGTGAAAGGGACCTTTCTCAAAGCTTGAAGGGATACCTTCCCTTTGGGTGGGTTAAACGACAAAGGCTTGGACAAAGGAAAAAATCCGAAGGAACAGAAAGTCCGAAGAAAGAAAGCCCGAAGAAAGAAAGTCCGAAGGAATTGCCAAAGGGGGTGACGGGCCCGAAGACATCAAAATCTAGCATGGCAAACTAGCCGTTAGAAGTTCAAACACCCAGTGACGGGCGCCACGAACGTCAAATTTAAGGCAGAGAAATAGCCATTGATTTTGAAATACTTAAGGACAGGTCGCAAGTGAACTCAACGGCCCGTCGAGAAGATAGCCCCGAGTGCTCACAAATCCAGAAAAGACAAAGCCAGGAAGAGACAAAAATAACAAGGAAAGACGAGAACAACCCAGGTGGCAAAAGGAAAGTGTCGATAGAGGAGTTCTTCCAGTAGTTGAAACAGTCTCCGCCAAGTGGTCATCAAGGAACACAAAGCGTGAATGACACAACCTGTTTTTTCTCATTTTGCATTAATGAGCAGACAACCGCGTGAATCTCTTTAAGAAGCGGTCTTGTTTGTAGACAAAAGGGGTGGCCTTGTCATTAAAACAATCGGGCGACTCATGCTTCTACAATAGCGTTTAATACGTTTTAAGTGCTAAAGTCAAGACTAGCGACTACACAACATGGTTCTAGCAAGCCATTTCTAGAAGGATGATATTAGCAACAACGACTTCCTCTTCCCGATGTTCTCAACACACATGGGCCACGTGTAAAAAAGGCGCCAAAGTCTTTTCCAAAGGGGCCTCATTGCTTCCTCTCTCTATATATATATTGTAAAACTCTCATTTGAGAGGGATCTTTCATTTTTGTATGGCGCAACCCTGCCAAATTTTCACCTTGAATCAATAGAAAGCATTTTTTAAGTCTATTTGGTTGGATATATCTCTGAGTGTGCCTGAGTATTAACCTTGTGTTCAGTCATTGTTCCATAATGCTTTCATAGGGTTGATACCAACATACCTGGTATAGACAAAGCGCCATTTCTGTAGGTAACAAGGAGAGCTGTATCTGGAATGCAGAGGCAGAAGGTTACCAAACAGTGTGTTTTCTTACAGCCCCTGTGGTAAGTTCATTTTCTGTGTGTATCTTCATTAAACCTCCCTGTTAAGCTCTCTGTAGTCTGGTACTTTTATCAGATAAAGTGTATGTATGTGCTCTTATGGTTTGAAGTGTGAGCAAATGAGTAGATCAAACTTTTTTGGTGCATCACCGTATTAATCTAGGCTCTGATTTCAGTAATCCTTCTCTCTTTTCAACACCCCTTTTATATATATATATTAGCAATAGTACTGGAATAACTCAGAGATGCATCAAAGGGAGCTAGCCCTTATCTAGAGATTCTCCCCTCAGTGTTACCAGACCCATAGGCAAGAGAAGAGTCTCCATTGTGCCACGTGGAAGAGAGAAGCCCAGTCTTCTCTCAAGGGTGCAATCCACAGCGTCAACAATTTTTGGCACGCCCGGTGGCACTAGTTTTTTATCCAAAGAGTTGAAGAATTTTGGTGTGTTCTTCAACCATCCAGCCTTTGGAGGCTTTTTCATCAATACCAATGGCGACTTCAAGTTGAATTGCCCTGGAGCCATCAGCAAATCATATTTTGGTATGTATAATTCCATTGCTCAGAACCATGGGTCTTGTGTTCCTTCATATAGTTTTGATCAAGCTCAGGTTGTTCATGGAATCATCTCAAGCAACAAGGATGCATACGGTTATGAGTTTTGCCCTTTGCAGGCTAGTGAAATATTTCAGGTTTTGCTTCTTCCTCCTCAATTTGAGCAAGTCCTTGGCCAACTTGGGTATGATCCTTACCAGCTTTGTGTTGATCCTTATCGGGTCCAATATGACCAGTCTCAGCGCTGTCATGAGCTATATCAGTGTTATGCTCAATCTTCTCAATGTGTTACTTCTCCTACTCAACCTAATCTTTTTGCCAATCAGCCCATTTCCACCTTCAAACAAGCACTGCGGGGATATGAAAAGTATGTAGTGGAGCTTGACACTAGAAGGGGATGTGGCCAAGAAATTCCTGATCATTCCATTCATCAAGTGAGAAATGCATTAGATCTGGGTAAAAGTGAATGGACTCCTATTGAAAGAGCCAATTGGCAAAGGCTTACAAGTGAGATGCTGGATGTGAGTGATTTGATTGCATCTTTGGAAGAGAGGCTGAGTATTCATGAGAGGCAGCCTTACCAAGTCTATCAATCTGCATACCCGCTGCCTCAAGTTTTTCATATCAGACATATGCAGCCCCTGCTCATGAGCCAAGTCAACCCTGTCAAAGTCCTTTCCCCAATCATGTTGAGGAGAGTTCCAAAACAATAAATCTTGTGTTTAAGGCCAATATTGAAGCAGACTGAATTGGCAAATCTTCAAATGCAGCAGTCTATGTTGGCAGTAGGGGAAGTGGAATCCAAACCCTCACTACCCTCTCACATTGCAGCCCCATCACCCAAAAAGGAGATTTCCAATTCTAATATCATGCGTTGGAGTAAAGTCGTTGAGTCATGGAACAATGAGGAGAAAGACATTGTCCGAGAGTGTGAGGCACAAAATGAGGCTAGTCCTTTTCAAGTCCCTCCCACCCTTCCTCAAGAAGCTTCTTGTACCCCATGGCAGCCTTCATGCACTCCCCATTTCCATGATGATTCCTATGAGCTCCAAGACAGGCTCTTTCAAGAAAATCTAGCTAAGCAAATTGAGGAATTAGAGGCAAAGGTGAGGTTGCTTAGTGAAAGAGAGATGGAGGTTTCAGACTTTAGAGAGGAGCCTACATCAAAAGACACCCCTTCTGCCAATCCTCAAGCTAATTTTGATATTGATGAAGTGTTGGTCAAGTGGAGAGACGAAAATCAAGTGATTTTGGCCCAAGGTCTGCCCCCGTTTTCTCATAAGTTTTCAAAAAGATCCCCTGCTTTCCATTCCCAACCTGATTTTGACAATCCTTGTGTTCCACCTCCTTGCCTGGTAAATGAAGAATGTTTCTCTTGTGTTGAGGAATCCATCTTAAAGGAAGCAAGTGAAGAGGAGTATGCTCAGTTCATGACTGATCAGTGTGACTTCATGAGTGTAGATGAGGAGGAGATCACCATAGGTACCCCCTTTGATGAACAAGAAGACAAGTCACAAACTTTGGCCTCTATCTCTGATGAGGAAGAGATGATATTTGACTCTTCTCTCACTTTGCAAGACGTCATGGAGGAGCATGGACAGATTCTTGATCATGTTTTGAATGATTTGTTTGAAGTCATTGGGGCAGGTTACACTCTTCTTCAAGGAGGCTATTAGCTGGCTAAGGGTGGAGAAGGCAGCATTGGGACTCAAATAAGTATTCAAAGGGCTGCAAACTTTCAAATTTATCCTTTCAAGAGCTCGGTGAATCTAAAGATGATATTGTCGAAGTCATCAAGGAGAATGACCATGCCAGGGAACCCGAGTTGGAGGAGGATCGGGAGGATCTCTTTGAACAACTAGAGACTCTGGTCTTTGAGCAGGAAAAGGAGAGGCTTGTCCATCTTGAGGAAAGCTTTGAAGAAGAGAGCCTTGCACAAGAAGGTGATGTTTTGTGGGATGAGCAATAAGTCTGTGATCTCATTTTAGACATCACAACAGTCACCCTTCTTCAAGAAAGCCATGATCAAGCAGAAGATGAGTTTGACAGCGTCTTCAATGAGGTAGAAGGAGACAAGCCAATCCATGATGCATATCAAAGAGCTTATGGTGATAAGCTAGCAGCCATTGATTTCTTGGCGAAACACACCAGCATGAAGGACCAGCATTCGGCAAGCTTCCAAGAGCAAGATGAATACATATATGTTGGAAGCATGTTTGCCCCCAATTCACTCAGATACAAGCAAGTCAAGGTGGTAGATGAGAAGAGCAAGTCACCAAATCTCCATTCCATTCAGCCATTTGTTTGGCACCATAAGTTTTCTTGCCATGAAGGAGACTTGAGAAGTGTTCCCTTTGATCCAGGATGGAGGCAAATATATCTGGTTAGTTGTACATAGTAGTTTGCTTTCAGTTTTTTCTTTCCCTAAGTGCTGTTTGCACAGGTAGTGTTTTTAGCCTTGTGTGTGTTTTCCTTTGTGTTTGGGGTAAAAGCTTCATGATTGATTCTTGGATCTCTCGGAGCTGTTGCTAACCTTTTTCAAGCTACATTCTGACTTCGTGCCCAATGGACTTTGAGGCTACTGGTTTCTTAAGCATAGTAGGCATGCTTCCCTTGGGAATCGCCAATTTGTTGGCCATTTTGGTCCTACAGGCCAAAATCGGTCTCCTTCCCTGCTATTCTGAGCCAGTTCAAATTTGGTTTGCACAAGTCTTTCGGCCAAAGGATGAACCAGTTCAAAGAATGCAAGGCTTTTACAAAGCTCCGAAGGGCAGGTACCCTTGCGGAGGACAGTCAGGGGCAAACTAGACCTTTCCAACACGCTGCGGAGGGCCATTTTGGACCCAGAAGTGCCCTTGCGGAGGGCAGGGAACACATTTGAGAGAGCAATGCAGAGGGCCAAAAAACAAAGGATTCCTTCGGGAAAGCGGACAAGGCAAAAAGGGTGAGTTTTCCTTAAAGAAGAAAGACAAGGCAAAAAATAGGTCAAAACAAAGGTTGAATTTCTTCAGGAAAATGCCCGAACCGAAAGAATTTGCCTTGTCATTTTGCTGCGGAATTCTTTCCGAATGATAATCTCTTTTTGGTTCTTTGCCTTTGTGAATTTCTTCGGGCATTTTTGCCCGAAGAAATTCACAAAGGCAAAGAACCAAAAAGAGTTAATCATTCGGAAAGAATTCCATTCCTTCAGGCATTTTGCTTGAAGAAATTCACAAAGGCAAAGAACCAAAAAGAGATTATCATTCGGAAAGAATTCCGCGGCAAAATGACAAGGCAAATTCTTTTAGATAAAAAGTCCGAAGGAATTCCTTCGGACATTTGTTCGAAGGAATTCGCTTGAAAAGGAAAGTCCGTCGAAAGAAACAAGCGGCAAAACAGAGGGAACATTTCCTTCGGGAACAATGTCTGAAGGAATTCCTTCGGACATTTTGCTCGAAGGATTTGAAAAGCCGAGGTAGTCCGAAGGACCCCGAAGGGCAGGTGCCCTTGCGGGGGACTCTCGGCGACCGTGAAAGGGACCTTTCTCAAAGCCCGAAGGGATACCTTCCCTTCAGGAGGGTTCAAAGACAAAGGCTCGGACAAAGGAAAAAATCGGAAGGAACAGAAAGTCCGAAGGAATAGAACGTCCGAAGGAATTGCCAAAGGGGGTGACGGGCCCGAAAACATCAAAATCTAGCATGGCAAACTAGTCGTTAGAGGTTCAAACGCCCAGTGACGGGCGTGCGAACGTCAAATTTAAGGCAGTGAAATAGCCGTTGATTTTGAAATACTTAAAGACAGGTCGCAAGTGAACTCAGCGACCCATTGAGAAGATAGCCCTGAGTGCTCACAAAGCCAGAAAAGACAAAGCCAGGAAGAGACAAAAATAACAAGGAAATATGGGAACAGCCCAGGTGGCAAAAAGAAAGCATCGGCAGAGGAGTTATTCCAGCGGTTGAAACAGTCTCCGCCAAGTGGTCATTAAGGAACGCAAACCGTGAATGACGCTGCCTATTTTTCCTCATTTTGCATTAATGAGCAGACAATCGCGTGAATCTCTTTAAGAAGCGGTCTTGTTTGCAGACAAAAGGGGCAGCCTTGTCATTAAAACAATCGGGCGACTCATGCTTCTGCAGTAGCATTTAATACGTTTTAAGCGCTAAAGTCAAGATTGGCGACTACACAACATGGTTCTAGTAGGCCGTTTCTAAAAGAATGATATCAGCAACAACTTCCTCTTCCCGATGTTCTCAACACACATGGGCCACGTGTAAAAAAGGCGCCAAAGTCTTTTCCAAAGGGGCGCCATTGCTTCCTCTCTCTATATATTGTAAAACTCTCATTTGAGAGGGATCTCTCATTTTTGTATGGCGTAGCCCTGCCAAATTTTCACCTTGAATCAATAGAAAGCATTTTTTACCTCTATTTGGTTGGATATATCTCTGAGTGTGCCTGAGTATTAACCTTGTGTTCAGTCATTGTTCCATAATGCTTTCACAGGGTTGATACCAACATACCTGGTATAGACAAAGTGCCATTCCTGCAGGTAATAAAGAGAGCTATCTCTGGAGTGCAGAGGCATAAGAAGGTTACCAAGCAGTGTGTTTTCCTACAGCGCCTGTGGTAAGTTCATTTTCTGTGTGTATCTTCATTAAACCTCCTTGTTAAGTGTTGACCATTTTGGTCTTGCAGGCCAAAATCGGTCCCCCCTTGTTTTCCCTGCTGTCCTGAGCCAGTACAATTTTTGATTTTGCACAAGTCTTGTTTCTACAGACTCTGCAGGCATTTCTACGGACTCTGCAAGCATTTCTACGGACTCTGCAGGTGTAGACAAGTTCCCACTTAGGCGACAAAAGGACCTTTGCAACTTTTGCGGAGGGCAATTTTAGAGGCCAAACAGCTCTTACGGAGGGCAGGAAAGCACTTGGAGAGAAAGCTGAAAAGTTAAATTTGCTTCGAAAATTTTTACAAGGCAAAGGACGAGAATTTCTTCGGACAAAATGTCCGAAGGAATTCTGCCTTAGTCTTTTCATTTCGCAGGATTTTCTTCCGAAGGATTTCCTTCGGACAAAATGTCCGAAGAAATCCTTCGGAAGAAAATCTTGCGAAATGAAAAGACTAAGGCAAAGGCATAAAACGATTTCTTTCGGACTTTTGTCCGAAGGAACTCCTTTGGACAAAAAGTCTGAAGAAATTCGGGAAGAGCCGCGGGGAAAAAAACCGGAAGGAACTTTCCGAAAGTCAAAGTGATCAAGACAATTCTTGCGGACATTTTGTCCGTAGAAAAAATAGCCAAAACAAAAGCCCGACTAGAGAAAAGCCGAAGGAAAGGAAAAGGCCGAAGAAATTCCAAGGGGTGATAGGCCCAAAGACGTCAAAATCAAGCACGACGAACTAGCCGTTGGAAGTTCAAATGCCCAGTGACGGGTGCATAGATGACAAATTTAAGGCGGTGAAATAGCCGTTGATTTTGAAAAGCTTAAGGACAGGGCGCGAGTGAACTCAACGACTTGCTGAGAAGATAGCCCCTGAGGGCCGAAGGAGCCAGAAAAGACAAAGCTAGGAAGAGACAAAGCGCAGAAATGGACAAAACAGTCCAGGTGGCGAAGGGAGGTGTCGACTCAAGGATTTACTCCTGCAGTTGGAACAGTGCTTGCCAAGTGGTCATCAAACGGCGCAAACAGTAAGTGGCACGGCCTGTTTTCTCCACTTTGCATTTATGAGCAGACAAACCGCATGAATATCTAGGAGCAGTCTTGTTTGCAGAAAAAGAGTCGCAGCCCGTGCTTTCACATTAATGTTTGAATGCCAAAGTCAAGACGGCGATTACACAACATGGTTCTAGCAAGCCTCTTGTAGAAAGATGATATCAGCAACAACGATTTTTCCTCTTCCCGATGCTTTCAACACACATGGGCCAGCTTGTAAAAAGGCACCAAAGTCTTTTCCAAAGGGGCACCTTTACTTCTTCTCCTCTTTCTATATATTGTAAACTCCTCATTTTGAGAAGGGATCTCTTAGCCTGTAAGGCAAAGCTCTGCCCAAAATCTCATGTTGTAAGGTAGAACTCTGCCGGATTTTACCTTGAATCGAGACAACATTTTACCTCTATTTGAGCTTGCATTTTTGTATGTCTATGTCTTTGTTCTGTGTTAAGTCATTTTCCTTTATGCTTTCGCAGGATGATTTCAGCATGTCTAGTGCATTGTGAAGTTTCTTTTCTGCAGGTCTACCAAAAGTGTCTCCAGCAGGAATACAGGCGCATGTGAAAACACTGCCATAGAGTGTCTTAGAACACCTTTGGTACTTCCTCCCTGTATCTCCACAGACCCCTGACTCACTGATACAGAAGAGTTTTCCATATCAAATGAAGTGTATGCCAGCTTCTTCTTGGTGAAAAGTGTATGTTTGAGCTAAGTAGATCAACTTTTTTGGTGTATCACCTTTTAGTTTACGTTTAGGTTCTGTTTTTCAGCATCCTCCCTTTTCACGCCCCCATTGTTAGCAGTAGAAAATTCAGGGCCTCAGAGATACATCAAACGGAGCTAGCCCTTATCTAGAGACTCTCCCCCCAGTTTTGCCTTGCCCACAGGCAAGAGGGGAGTTTCCATTGTTGTGTGGAAGGCAGGAGCTCGGCCTTCTATCAAGGGTGCAATCCACTGCGTCAACATTAAGCTCTCTACAGTCTGGTCCTTTTATCAGATAAAGTGTATGTATGTGCTCTTATGGTTTGAAGTGTGAGCAAATGAGTAGATCAAACTTTTTTGGTGCATCACTATATTAATCTAGGCTCTGATTTCAGTAATCCTTCTTTCTTTTCAACTCCCCCTTTATATATATATATTAGCAATAGTACTAGAATAACTCAGAGATGCATCAAAGAGAGCTAGCCCTTATCTAGAGATTCTCCCCTCAGTTTTGCCAGACCCAAATGCAAGAGAGGAGTCTCCATTGTGCCACGTGGAAGAGAGAAGTCCAGTCTTCTCTCAAGGGTGCAATCCACAGCGGCAACACCTCTTTTTTTAGAAATCAGACCACCTCCTGCAATCATTCTTCCACTTGATGTTATACTTTCAATGCCAACAATTGTTGTTGTGCCTTCACGTATAAGCAAGAGAAGACCTCTACTAGTGGATCCAATGACTCCCAAGAGTAGAAGAATTACTTGGAATTGAAAAGCATGCTCCAATCCTTGGGAATGATGTGGTCAATGTCAAGAGGTAGTAGGCTTACATCAAGCCTCATCAAGCTCCGTATCATCCTCAGCAACAACCTTATCAAGCTAATAGGTCATTCTACAAAGGAGGTTTCCAAGGATAGGGGCAGCCTAACTATGCTAGGCAGCATATTTATAATCCGAACGTTGTAGGCCTTTCCAACTCCTTGGTCCTAGTTTAGAACAACGTGGCTCAAGAGGCTGAACGGATAATGCCTTGGAATTATTCTTTTGGACAATCCATTGTCCCAACTAATGGCTCCAACCAAGTGTTCAATGATCAATGGCAATAGGTTGTTGCTTAGGGATATAACGAGGCTCTTATGGTCCAAAGCACAGAGGTGCCCACGCTAACAAAGCAAGAGCAACCTTCACAAGAACAAGGCTCAGATCAGAGGTCAAACCATCTGGAAGCCTCAATGGTCATCAGTGAACAAGAGGAGTGCTATGCTTCCAATCAGCAGGGTACTCCCAGTTTGGACCACACCCCAGTCTCAGCGAACACAAGGTTCAAGAGAAGGAATATGGGTGACAATCAAGAAGCTTTCAAAGAACCTCTTATCACCACTCCATTGACAAAGCCAACAGCAATTGCTCCCAAAACCCAGGCAAAGGCTGGGGGTACGCCAATCTACATTGTGGAGCAAATGAAGAAATCCAGTGTGAGCGTACCAATGTGGGACATGCTTTCCATGCCCGGCCAAGTAGACATTCTTCAAGAAGGTTTGTCTAGGATTAGTGTTTCTACAACTGCAAGTAAGCAACTGAGCAAGGAAGTTGAAGTTTTCACCAATGCAGCCAAGAGTCCTTTGGGAGAAAGGTCAAGTAGTGTGACCAAGCCCCCCCCATTCTACATTTCATTAATCATTGACGACTCCTTGGTGCACAACTGCTTAGTGGATAGTGGGGTCAGCACCTCAGTCATGCCAAAGTCTATTGCTGACCAGCGGAACCTCAAGTATGAGCCGCACACCAAGGGAGTCCTGAAGCTTGATGGTGCTTCCACAAAGCCATCAAGTATCATTAGGAATTTGAGCCTAACCTTGCATGCTTGTCCTAGCGTGTCTGTGGTGCAAGACGTGTTGATCTTGGATGTCACTCCTCGCTTTGCATTATGTCTTTTCAGAGAGTTTACAGCCAAGATTGGGGGTTACTTTGCAACAAATTGGTCTTACATGTCATTCAGTACAAGGAATGGGACTAAGGTCTCGATCAGCGCTGAACCCATGGCACAATACCACATTGAACCCCATCAGCTAGATAACGTAAACCTCAATTGTACTATCCTTGATGAGGATGAGTTTACAATTGGCTAGGAGCTGAACATTCATCCTGAAAAGGTTCCAGACTTGTTCTTGGATGAGTTATGGGGAGATAACCAATTTTTCAACCCTTTGGAAGGTGTTGAGGAAAGAGACATGGGTGTCTATCTGCTACATGAAGAGAATCAGCCCATGCTTTCCCTCATTGGACTTAAAGAAGACCCCAATGGTTTATGAAAGTTGTTCTTTGATGGCTCAAGGAGCAAAAATAGTGTAGGTGCTGGGGCAATGTTGGTTTCCCCTTCGGGTAATAAGCTTTTCTCTTCCTACAGGTTCCATTTCAGTTGCTTTTCAAATGCAGTAGAATATGAAGGCTTGATCCATGGCCTTCAATGGGCCAATAAAAGAGGAATCAAACTGCTGCAAGTTTATGAGGACAATGAACTCATAGCGAACCAAGTCAGAGGCCTGAATGTTACAAAGAATTCCTTGATGAGGTCCTACAAAAATCAAGTGTGGGACCTAATTGAAGATTTTGAGGCTTTGACATTCAAGTTGTCCCAAGAAATAAGAACCAACATGCTGATAGACTGGCAGCTGTGGGAGCTTAGTTTGACATTCCAAATTCGCTGAAAGAAGCTAAGGTTCAGCGACAGGTCAAGGTGGTAGTGAGGCCATCAGTGCCAGATAATGAAGACCACTGGCAAGTTTTTGAGAGTGACAAGAAAATTGCTTGTTTTTTACAGCAAGAAGTTGAGTTCTCCTCCAACCAAGCTAAATTGCAGCATCAATATGAGGATCAGATTGTTCAACTGAAGTGGAAAAAACTTCCCAAGGGGTTGGTTACACTTGAGGGCCTTTTTCATGGAGACCATATGACAAAAGACAAGGCAGTAATATCAACTGATGAAGAAAACTATGAGAGAGTCCTCATCTTCAAGGACAAGCTTTTCAAGCTTGAGAAGGTAAGCAACAACGCTGAGAGACATGCTTTCATAGCCCTTTGCCAAGAGTATGCAGACATTTTTGCTTGGGAGTACAGTGACCTGAAAGGTTTTGATCTTAAGTTAGCTCAACATACCATAGAGTTGGAGGCCAATGCCAAGCATGTGAGGCAAAAGCAAAGCCCTGTTAGCCCCAAGATTGAAGAGCTGATGAGGAAGGAGCTAACCAAGTTGATTGAGTCCAGGGTCATCTTTTCCATCAAGCATTCATCATGGGTAGCCAACTTGGTGCTTGTAAGAAAAAAGAGTGGGGAGATTAGGCTTTGTGTAGACTTCAGAGATTTGAACAAAGTCTCCTTGAAGGATCACTACCCTCTGCTGTCCATGGAGCAACTTCTCCAAGTAGTTGCAGGATCAAAATGCTTCTCTCTATTAGATGGATTTTCTGGCTACAACCAAGTTTGGGTGAAAGATGAAGACTGGTACAAGACTGCCTTCACCACCAAATAGGGCACGCATGCATACCAAAAGATGCTCTTTGGTCTATCAAATGCTGGTGCAACTTTTCAAAGAGCCATGGACATGGCTTTTCAGGGGCTGCTAAATCAAATGGTGTTGGTTTACTTAGATGACATCACGATTTTCTCCAAGAATGTCAGCGAGCATATGAACCACCTGAGGATGATTTTCGAAAGGTGCAAAGAGTATGGGATATCATTGAATCCCAAGAAGTGCATGTTTGTCGTGCATGAAGGCAAGTTGATGGGCCACATTGTCTCAAAGGAGGGGTTGTCCGTTGATCCTGAGAGAACAAGTGCCATCTTGGCCTTATCCTTGCCCAAGCATAAGAAGGGACTCCAAAGTTTCCTTGGAAAGATAAACTTTGTGATAAGATTTATCCCCGGTTTTGCAAGTTTGGTCAAACCCATCACTGCTATGCTGAAAAAAATCAAGTGTTCACCTGGTCAAATGAAGGCAAGTCAACATTTGAGGCTATCAAGCAAGCCATTGCTCAAGCACCCACACTTATGAATCCTGATTTCTCAAGGGATTTCATATTGTATGCTTTTGCCAACATTGATAATATATCAGCTATGCTGATGCAAAGAAATGGTGAGGGACTTGAGTAGCCATTAGCATTATTTAGTCAGGGGCTTGAAGACTATGAGGTGAGATATACCTTTGTAGAAAAGCAAGTCATTGCAGCAGTAAGGAGCCTCAAGAAGTTTAGGCCAATGCTATCCAACAGCAAAATCCACCTTATGGTGTCTCATCTTGGAGAAGAGACTTCCTTATTAACAAGGATTTGAGCGAAAAAAGAGCTGGTTGGATTACTAAAGTCATGGAGTATGACGTGGAGATCAAGGTCACTAAGCTAATAAGAGGTAAAGGCTTATGTGAGCATATGGTTGATAACCTTCATGAAGACAAAGAGGTCATCTTGGTAACACAAGATAACCTATAAGCAGATGCACCTCCACCTCACTCTAGTTGGCTCCATGATATGACGCACTTTCTGCTAACCGGTGAGTGCCCCCAAAGTATGGACAAAGCTAAAAGAAGGTATTTCAGACTTCAGTCCATACCTTATGCTTTAGTTGATGGGGTTTTGTTCAGAGGAGACCTCAATGGAGTGCTCCTAAGGTGCGTAGGTGATGATCAAATAGCCAAGCTTTTGAGGCATTTCCATGATGGCCCTGTAGGAGGTTATTTTGCTCCATGACTACTACAACAAAGATCATGAGGGCTGGTTACTACTGGCCCAGCCTCTTCAAGGACGCTTATACATGGGTAAGAAGATGTCAGGAATGTGCTCTTTTCACAGGTAAGAAAAGGTTAGCAGCTTTCGCTCTCAACCCGATTCAAATGGAGCAACCATTCATGTAGTGGGGCTTGGATTTCATTGGTATTATCAACCCCCCATCAAGTGTAGGGCATACATGGGTGCTTATTGCAACTGATTACTTCACCAAGTGGGTGGAAGCCAATGAAAATGCAGTCTTAGATTTCTATGACAACATTATGACCAGGTTTGGTCTTTCGTCCACTATCATATATGATAATGCATTGGCTTTCCTTGGTTTGAAAACAAGTGAATGGGCTCTCAAAATGGGCATTACCTCAGCACTTCCTCAAATTATTATCCTCAAGGAAACAGATTGGCTGAGTCCACAAATAAAAATTTGCTGAGAATTATCAAAAGGACCATGGAGGAGAATTAGAGGACGTGGCACACCAAGTTGAAGACAACCTTGTGCGCTGATTGGGTAACTCCTAAAGCTGTTGTTGGCAATTCTTCATATGTTTTGGTATATGGAAGGGAGTCCAAGTTACCCATTTCCCTTGAGTTGCCTGCATTAGAGCTAGCCCATCAGCTGGAGCTGCTGGAAGATGAACACATGAATGTGAGATTGACAGAACTCATAGAGCTTGAGGAGACAAGGGACCTTGCAATGAAGATGCTGGGGGCACATCAAGCTCAGGTCAAAAAGGCTTTTGACAAGAGAGCTACAACAAGGAGACCTGGGTATCAAATGGGACTCGAAAAAGGTCAAACCAGGCAACCATACTATTGACGTAGTGGATTGCACCCTTGACAGTGGGCCGAGCTTCTGCCTTCCACACGCAATAATGGAAACTCCTCTCTTGCCTGTGGGTCTGAAAAAACTGGGGAGAGTCTCTAGATAAGGGCTATCTCCCTTTGATGCATCTGAGTTATTCCAGTAAGTTACTAATACGTATATATATTTGAAAAGGGAGAAGGATGCTGAAAACAACAGAACCTAACCTAATAGGGTTATGCACCAAACAAGTTTGGTTTACTCACACTCACACTCTGAACCACAAGAACACATACACTCTAACTAGTAAAAGGACCAGACTGCAGAGAGCTTGATAGGGAGGCTTTAATGGAAACACATAGTAAAAAGACTTACCAAAGGCGCTGTAGAAAGAGCACACTGTCTAGTAATCTCCTCCTGCTTCTGCGCTTCAGGAACAACTCTTCTTATCAACTGCAAGAATGGCGTTCTGTATATACCAAGTACGTTGGTGTCAGCGCTGTGAAAGCATTAAGAAGCAATGACTGGACACAAGACTAACACTCAAGCGCACTCAGAGATATATCCAACCAGAATAGAGGTAAAAATGTGTGTATCTATTAATTCTAGGTGAAAAATGGCAGGGCTTCGCCTTACAATGTGAGAGATATCTTCTCAAAATGAGAAGTTACAGTATATATAGAGAAGAGAGAACAAAAGGCGCCCCCTTGGAAAAGACTTTTGGCGCCCTTTTACAAGTGGCCCATGTGCGTTTTGAGCCTTGGGAAGAGGAAGCCGCTTGATAGATAATGTTGTTGGCTCCTGCTTTGACTTTAGGCGTTTAAAAACATAGGCCGCGCTGTTTGTCCACAAACAAGACTGCTCCTTGAAGGCACCCATGCGGTTTGTCTGCTCATAAATGCAAAATGGAGAAAAATGGGTCGTGCCGTTCACTATTTGCGTCCCTTGATGACCACTTGGCAAGCACTGTTCCAACTGCTAGAGTAACTCCTTGAGTCGACGCCTTCTTTCGCCACTTGGACTGTTTTGTCCGTTTCTACACTTGGCTCTTTTGTTTTTTCCTTGCTTTGTCTCTTCTGGCTCTTTCGGCCCTCAGGGGCTATTTTCTTGGCCTTGCCGGCTCCTTGGGCTCTTTTATTAGCAGGTCGCTGAGTTCATTCTCAACTTGTCTTTTCCCAGCGTCGTCTTTTCCTAGTTTTGTCTTTTGCTGGCTTCTATCTCTGTCTCTTAGCTCTCTGGGCTCTTTTCTAGTTGGCGCTCAAGAATTTAAAGATCAAACGGCTATTTCCCTACTGTAAAATTGACGTTCGCGGGCCTGTCGCCGTTTGAAAACCAACGGCTAGTCTATTTCTCTGAAATTGACGGCTTCGGAGATGTCACTGTCCTTGGCAATTCCTTCAGTTCTTTTCTCTTGATCATTCCCGAAGGGAAAGTGTCCCTTCATTTTGGCCGAGAGTCCCCTGCAAGGGTACCTACCCTTTGGGGTCCTTCAGGCTCCTTGGTCTTGAAATCCTTTGGACAAAATGTCCGAAGGAATTACTTCGGACATTTTGTCCGAAGGATTTCTTCCTTTGCTTTTTGCTTATTTCCCCGGGTCTTTTCACTCGGCCACTTTCCCCACGGATTTTGTCTCGGCCACTTTTCCCGCGGACAAAATGTCCGCAAGAATTATTTCGACCACTTTGCTTTACCTTCGGAATTTCTTCGGGTTTTCCTCCTGCGGCCTTTTCTCCGAATTTCTTCGGACTTTTTGTCCGAAGGAATTCCTTCGGACAAAAGTCCGAAAGAAATCAATTTATGCTTTTGCCTTGTCTTTTTTCATTTTGCGGGATTTTCTTTCGAAGAATTTCTTCGAACAAAATGTCCGAAGGAATTCCTTCGGACATTTTGTCCGAAGAAATTCTCTTGTTCACTTCCCCGAAGGAAATTCCAACTTGCCTTGTCTTTTTTCATTTTGCAAGTGTTTCATGCCCTCCGCAAGGACACTTGGGTCCGGAAACTGCCCTCCACAAGGGCATTGGAATGGTCCCTTTGAACCAAACGCTGAACCAACTCACTTGAAACGAGCTGTTGAAGCAAGTTGTTTGAACCAAGCCTTTGAAACGAGCACTTGAACCAAATGAACTGAACCAATTGAACTGAACCAACTCATTGAACCCATTGAACTGAATGGTTCAATGGTCTGAAGAAGCTTTTGTAGAAGCCCTTCCATTCTTTGAACTGGTTCATCTTCCGCTGGAAGACTTGTGTAATCTGAATTGAACTGGCTCAAAACAACAAGGAGAAAAGGGGACCGATTTTGGCCTGCAGGACCAAAATGGTCAACAAATTGGTGACTCCTAGGGGAAGCATGCCTGCTATGCTTAGAAACCAGTTGCCTTCAAGTCCATTGGGCACAGGTTGGGATGCAGCTTTAAAAGAGTTAGCAATCGCCTTGGGATATCCAAGAATCAATCACACAGGGTTTACCCCCAAGAAAAGAAACGAAAACACACACAAGACTAAAAAAGCTACCAACGTGTGCAAAAGCACTTAGGGAAAACACGAAAAAAAACCGAAAGCAAACTACTATGTACAGCTAACCAAACATATTTGCCTCCCTCCTAGATCAAAGAGAAAATTTCTTAAGTCCCCTTCCTGGCAAGGAAACTTATGGTGCCAGACAAGTGGCTGAATGGAATGGAGACTTGGTGACCTGCTCCTCTTGCCTGCCACCTTGATTGGCTTGCATCCGAGTGGATCAAAATCAAACATGCTTCCAACATATATGTACTCTTGTTGTTCTTGGAAGCTTGTCGATTGCTAGTCCTTCATGCTGGCATGTTTTACCAAGAAATCAATGGTTGTTGGCTCATCACCATAAGCCCTTTGATATGCATAGCTCCTTTGCAGTGCATCATGGTTTGACCCGTTTCCTTTTGCTTCCTTGAAGATCCTGTCAAACTCATCTTCTGCTCCTTCATGGCTTTCTTGAAGAAGGGTGACTGTTGTGATGTCTGAAATGGAATCACAAACTGATTGCTCATCCCACAGAAAATCACCTTCTTGTTCAAGGTTCTCTTCTTCAAAGCTTGCCTCAGGATGGACCAGCGTCTCCTTTTCCTGCTCAAGGATCAGTCTCTAGTTATTCAAAGACATCCATTTGATCCTCCTCCAACTCAGGCTCCTCGGCACGATTATCCTCCTCATCGAAGCAACAAGGAAGTTCATCAAACAAACGAGGAAAGAGCTCACCATGCTTACGTTCCTCTTCGTATTGCTGGAACATCTGCATGTATGCATGACCTGCGTCTTCTCCATTGCTGATGATGTCTTCCAAGGGAGCCTCCATGATGATTCCATCCTTGTTGCCATCCATGATAGCCTCTTGGAAAATTGCAGATTGGATCTCCTGCTCCTCACTCGCCTCCTACAAAACAGGTCCCTCCTTGAGAAGGGATGAAGTGGTAAAACCATGTGAAAGAGGAGGCAGTCCTTGAGCTAGAATCGAATGATTCTCCTCTTTCCATTTGGCCAACACTTCATCTATATCAGGTGTGGCCTGATAGCTCTCTTGGAGTTGTGTAGATGGGGTGTGTTCAGACATGTCCATCACACATTGGCTGAGGAATCTCGCTCTGGACTCCAACTCTGCAATTCTCCTGGCTAGATCTTCTTGGAAGAGCCTTTCTTGGAGGTCACCATCATCATCACGATGAGTAGGAGCAGCCTCATCTTCCTCAATGTTTTGAGCAAAACCTTTCTCCTCCTTCTTGCCCCATGATTCTATTGTTTGCTTCCAACTCATGACCTTAGGATTGGAACTTTGTCCCTGTGAACAAGCAGCAACTTTATCCTCTTCAAGTTCCTGAGCTGGTTCATGATTTTTCCTCTTCCAACTTGGAATTTGGAGATCATGTTGAAAGACTTGAGGAGGTTGGGGAAGATTTGTAGGGGTTTGCTCATGCACAGGAAGAGCTTCTTGAAGAGAGGCGTGCTGGAAAGCTAGGCGCACGGGATTAAGAGCAGGATCGATTGATGCATCAAATGAGCTAGAATGAGCAAGTGCTATTTGATAGAAAGGATTTGGTGCACAAGAGGGGGCTTTCTCTAGATTAGGAGGGGGTGCACAAGGCTGACTGCCTTGCATGAATGGACTCTTCCATTTTGCTACCTCCATGGATTGCAAGACTTGAGCTTGCCTGAACAAACATTCCTCTTTGTACATCAGCGCTTGCTGATATCTATACTGCTCATCTAATTTGTCTATCTCCATCACCTGCTTTTCAAACTCCAGTGCTACTTCCCTTATTGTTGAAGGGCAACTAGGAGAGCTGCTTGAGGGGATTGCATGAACAAACTGAGCTTGATCATAGTTAAATGAAAGAATAAAAGGCCCATTATGCTGAGCAGTGGGATTATACATACAAAAAATGTGATTTCTTGATGACACCAAAACTGCTTAACCAGCTGATTCAACTCGAAGTCGCCATTGGTGTTGATAAAAAAGCCTCCAAACACTGGTCGGTTGAAGAAAAAACCAAGATTCTTCAACTCTTTGAAACCAAACTAGTTGGTCCCATCGACCGTGCCAAAAAATTGTTGACGCAGTGGATTGCACCCTTGACAAGAGGCCGAGTTCCTGCTTTCCACATGCAACAATGGAAACTCCCCTCTTGCCTGTGGGTCTGGAAAAACTGGGGGAGAGTCTCTAGATAAGGGTTAGCTCCCTTTGATGCATCTGAGTTATTCCAGTAAGTTACTAATATGTCTATATATATTGGGGGGGTTGAAAAGGGAGAAGGATGCTGAAAACAACAGAACCTAACCTAATAGGGTGATGCACCAAACATGTTTGGTCTACTCACACTCACTCTGAACCACAAGAACACATACACTCTAACTGGTAAAAGGACTAGACTGCAGAGAGTTTGATAGGGAGGCTTTAATGGAAACACATAGTAAAAGGACTTACCATAGGCGCTGTAGAAAGAGCACACTGTCTAGTAATCTCCTCCTGCTTCTGTGCTCCAGGAACAACTCTTCTTATCACCTGCAAGAATGGTGTTCTGTATATACCAGGTACGTTGGTGTCAGCCCTGTGAAAGCATTAAGAAGCAATGACGGGACACAAGACTAACACTCAAGCGCACTCAGAGATATATCCAACCAGAATAGAGGTAAAAATGTGTGTATCTATTAATTCTAGGTGAAAAATGGCAGGGCTTCGCCTTACAATGTGAGAGATATCTTCTCAAAATGAGAAGTTACAATATATATAGAGAAGAGAGAACAAAAGGCACCCCCCTTGGAAAAGACTTTTGGCGCCCTTTTACAAGTGGCCCATGTGCGTTTTGAGCCTTGGGAAGAGGAAGCCGCTTGATAGATAATGTTGTCGGCTCTTGCTTTGACTTCAGGGGTTTAAAAACATAGGCCGCGCCGTTTGTCCACAAACAAGACTGCTCTTTGAAGGCACCCACGCGGTTTGTCTGCTCATAAATACAAAATGGAGAAAAATGGGTCGCACTGTTCCCTGTTTGCGTCCCTTGATGACCACTTGGCAAGCACTGTTCCAACTGCTGGAGTAATTCTTTGAGTCAACGCCTTCCTTCGCCACTTGGACTGTTTTGTCCGTTTCTGCACTTAGCTCTTTTGTCTTTTCCTTGCTTTGTCTCTTCTAGCTCCTTAGGCTCTCGGGGGCTATCTTCTCGGCCTTGCCGGCTCCTTGGGCTCTTTTATTAGCAGGTTGCTGAGTTCATTCTCAACTTTTGTCTTTTCCCAGCGTCGTCTTTTCCTGGTTTTGTCTTTTGCTGGCTTCTGTCTCTTTGTCTCTTAGCTCTCTGGGCTCTTTTCTGGTTGGCGCTCAAGAATTTAAATATCAAACGGCTATTTTCCTGCTGTAAAATTGACGTTCGCGGGCCCGTCACCGTTTGAAAACCAACTAGTCTATTTCCCTGAAATTGACGGCTTCGGAGACGTCACTATCCTTGGCAATTCCTTCGGTTCTTTTCTCTTGATCATTCCTGAAGGGAAAGTGTCCCTTCATTTTGGCCGAGAGTCCCCTGCAAGGGTACCTACCCTTTGGGGTCCTTCGGGCTCCTTGGTCTTGAAATCCTTCGGACAAAATGTCTGAAAGATTTCTTCCTTTGCTTTTCGCTTATTTCCCCGGGTCTTTTCACTCAGCGACTTTCCCCGCGGATTTTGTCTCAGCCACTTTTCCCGCGGACAAAAAGTCCGCAAGAATTATTTCGACCACTTTGCTTTACCTTCGGAATTTCTTCGGGTTTTCCTCCTGCGGCCTTTTCTCCGAATTTCTCCGGACTTTTTGTCCGAAGGAATTCCTTCCGACAAAAGTCCGAAAGAAATCAATTTATGCCTTTGCCTTGTCTTTTTTCATTTTGCGGGATTTTCTTTCGAAGAATTTCTTCGGACAAAATGTCTGAAGGAATTCCTTCGGACATTTTGTCCAAAGAAATTCTCTTGTTCACTTCCCCGAAGGAAATTCCAACTTGCCTTGTCTTTTTTCATTTTGCAAGTGTTTCCTGCCCTCCGTAAGGACACTTGGGTCTGAAAACTGCCCTCTGCAAGGGCATTGGAATGGTCCCTTTGAACCAAACGCTGAACCAACTCATTTGAAACGAGCTGTTGAAGCAAGTTGTTCGAACCAAGCCTTTGAAACGAGCACTTGAACCAAATGAACTGAACCAACTCATTGAACCAATTGAACTGAATGGTTCAATGGTCCGAAGAAGATTTTTTAGAAGCCCTTCCATTCTTTGAACTGGTTCATCTTCCGCTGGAAGACTTGTGTAATCCGAATTGAACTGGCTCAAAACAACAAGGAGAAAAGGGGACCGATTTTGGCCTGCAGAACCAAAATGGTCAACACATACCAAGTTTGATAGCTTGTGGAGTGGCCTTTATTTGATCTATGGATGCAAACAACATAACGCTTTTCAGCTCACCCAATTGGATGGGGAGGTATTACTCATCCTAGTCAATGGGATTCATCTAAAGCCGTGTTATCAGAAGAGTTTGTAGCCATTGTATGTTATTGTACATTTTGTATAGCTTTTTATGTTTTTTCTTGAAGTGCCTTGTGCACATCCGTTTCAGTTGAGTTTCCCTTCCCTAAGTGCCTTGGGCACAGTTTGTTTCATTTTGGTTGTTCTTGTTGCTTCAAGGGAGATTTCTAGATAAATCTAGCTTTGTACAAAAACAGTGACTCCATGCCCAATGGATCGAACAAAGCAAATGAGCTAGGTTCTCAAGCATAACAAGTATGCTTCCCTACGAATCGCCAGAAATGTTGGCCATTTTTTGGCCTACATATTAAAGTTTGCCTAAGTATGAAAAGGGAGCTTTCAGGCAAGAAAATGATAAGTCTTTGGGAGGACTTCGCGTTTTCCAGTAGTGACAACTTCGGGTTTCTGAAGGCACAGTGCAAATCGGGTTTCCAACAGGGCTTTAGCTTCTAAATGTTTTATAAGTAGAAGTAATTCGGGTTTACAAACTTGAATTACTCATAGACAGTGTGTTTCGGGTTCTCCAAGGAGCACTACTTGATTACTTCATAAGTTGTGAGCAGTCAGAAGCCTGAAATAAGTAAAGGGGCTTGACAAACCCAATTTGGTCTTGAAAAATGGTGCTTCTTGAGTTCTTTAGGGGACGAGTCTTTTTCAAAAATTTTGAAAGGCACTTTCAAAATCCGAAGAGGCTTTTAAGGGCAAAAAGGACCAGTTAACTTTTTCGAAGGTACACTTCAACTTTTTCGAAGGGCTTTTTCTTCTCCAAGTGGATAGTTGCAATTTTTTCGAAGGGTATGTTACCCTTCGGAAGGACCATTTCAAAATTCCCAAAGGGTATCTTTCACTTTGGGAGGATCATTCGCGGAAGTCCGAAAGGACACATAGAAAGCCCGAAGGGTCTCTTACCCTTTAGGAAAGTCCATTGTGAAAAACCCAAAGGGTAATTTCAAAGATAGATGCGGACAAAAGTCCGAAGGAATTCCTTTGGACAAATTGTTCGAAAAAATTCCTTTGACAGATTTGCTTGAAGGAAATAAGCCGAAAAAAAAATCGGAGACCAAGTGTCCAAAAGAAATGACGGGCCAATGGATGTCAAAATCAGGATAAGCGACTAACCCTTGGAAGTAATTGGGTTTGAAAAGCCCGAAGTCTTAAGGCTTGGGAAACAACAAAGTGAGAAGACTTCAAGATGGACAAGTCGGAAGTAAGTAGGCTTAAAGAACCCGAATTACTCTACATAGAGTAAATCGGGTTTCTCCAAGTACTCTACTTAAAAGGCTTTATAAGTGAAGGATTTGGGAAAGTTCAAAGTTGGAGAGGCCAAATAACCCGAATTACTCTGCATGAGTAAATCGGGATTCTCCAAGGACTTGACTTAATCTTGGTCCAGCAATGCGAGAATCATGATGCAATGAATGGAAGGCTATCACATGGCATAACTGGAGTAGAAAGGGCCAATCAATAAAGGACAAGTGGCACAAGGATGTTCAATAAACATGGGAGAGTTCGAGTAGATGGTAGCTGGAAGTTATGAAGGCTCTCATCTGCCATGGTTCACTGCTCGCAATTGTTGTTTGATGCTTAAATGCATCATGCCAAGAAGAGACATTCCAATTGCTCACAACATGACTTTTTAGACGCGCCAAAGAAAGTCTTAAAGAGGGGAGGGGCTTGAGAGGATTGCTGAGTGATCTTGAGTGGCGCATTTAGGGAGAACAAAAAAGTGCAACGTCAAAGTTCCCGCCATCGGCGACTTCTTTTCTCTTCCCCTTCTCTCTTCCCCCTTTCTATATATATAGAAGCCTTGGAGCCAAGCAAATGATCCCCGGATTAACGATATAATCACTCTGCAGAAATCGCTTTGTAAAAGACTCATTTGGAGCAATACAAGGAAGACTTCTCTGTTTTTGGTTAAAACAAGTGTGCACATTTGGTTTCATTTTTTCAGAATGTATGATTGTTATTCATCACCTGTGATTTCTTCGAGCACCTTGCTTTTAGTCCTCTCAATTTTATGCAGGATTGTGTGAAGTGTCTGTATGTCGAGCTCCTTTGAAATTTTACCAGTTCATAGTGTCTCCCTTAGACCTATTTTATTATCCTTCAGAGTGTAAGGCTTCTCTCTAGCCTCCACGCAAAAGCTCCATGCCTATGGCCTTGAGATAGAACCAAAATAACCTGTGTCCTGTTTGGATTCATTAGTAGTTGGCTCTTTTCCCAGACCAAGTGGATCACTTCTTTTGGTGCATCACCCCCCTTAGCTTAGATTTCTTTTCAAGTAATCCTTTTATCCCTTTTCCTTAGCAGACAATAGATTTTAGTGTGAGATCAAGAGTTGAAGTGAAGTACCTGAGGAACTAGCCTCATAAAAAAGTCTAGAGGTTCAACCTCACCATAATATACCCACATCCTGAGGTTGTTCCCATGCTTGTAGCTGGAAGTGAGGGAGCTTGAAGAACTCTCTCACAAGGGAGCAATTCCAAGCTATAACAGTTTTGTTTATGAATTGAAAATTTGAGTTTGAGTACGAATTGCTTGACTTACCTCCATTGAAGACGAAAACCTTCATTGGAAATTTGAAGTTAAGGACGAAAACCCTTAACCTTCAATTATGCAGCTTCATTTCAAGGGTTGCAAGGGGCAGAATTGTTCAGTTTATGGTTTTAAGGCATCATCTTGTAGAGCATAGCAATTTGTAGGGTTTTGGAAGAGAGACGTAGCTGTTGGATATCCTTTGGAGGGTGGCGAACCACTTTGCAGGACCTTTTTAGGTCAACAACCCACTTGGAGGGTCTTTCCTAGGGTGGCGATCCACTTCGGGAAGAAAATCTATGGTTTTTGGGGCAATGTTTGGGATATTTTGATATATTTTCAATTAAGCATTTAGCTGGTATTTATTTGTAATTTTAGCAAACTTATATTTGCATGCAAAAATCAGATTTGAAGGTATTTTGTGGTCTGTAATAATTTTGGAATTTTGACAAATATTTTTAATAAAAAATATTGCAATTGGTGCCCTAAATTTGTATTTCCAGTATTCTGAATTTTATGGTTAGGGTTTGACATAAAAATCATAAAGTGTTTATGTTGGTGTTGGGGTTTGTTGGAAAACTCAAATTGTTCTAATTCTGCCCTAAAAGGGACTTTACAAAATGTACATATGGCAAACAAAAATATTGTACTTGCAGTAGATCTTAGGCGTTTACCTCCAAACAACTCACAAATAACATCCCCTAAAAACATTGATTAAAATTTGTGCTTTAAATATAATGTTGTTTACTGCAGGTCGTCTTCCTTGTTTTACCACTACACCTTGGTAATTTTTTAGTTAGAATTTTGAAATGCATTGTGATGGCAGAGTCCAAATCTTTTTTATTTTGTGATTCTAGTATTTAGTATGTATTTTGACCTGTCTGACTTTTGACTCAAATGGCATAAATGTGAGACCACTAGTTCATTGAAACTATTATTAATATCTATCTAGTTATTTTCTTTAACTCTTATTTTTAACAACTGCCTAATCACGTTCCCTCTATTCTTTATCATGGAGCAAAATGTTCCTGCAAAGCATGCAAAAAGTGAATCTTTTCACAAACTATTAATTTTATTTTCTTCCTTATCGTGTTGATCCTCGATGTGTGTCACAAGATGCTGCCTGGTTTGTACATAATTTATAAAGATGGTGATAATAATGTCTATAACAAGGTTTGGCTATTTTCATTAAAACATTTGAATATCATCCTATTTAGAAGGATCCCATAAAAAATAATGTTTTTTAAGAAAATTAATTTTCTTTTCAACCTTTGATTCTTTTTCAGACCATTTAAAAAAACTATATATTATAATTTGTCATGTCCCTAATTTTGACATAAGCATGGACAAAGACCCCTTAGCCTAATCTCTTTATGTTTCCTTTGGGCTAAGGGAAAGGTAGGAATAAAAAGGAATCACTAACCCTTAAGTGAGAAAAAGATGCTTTTGAGTAAGTCATTCTAATTTAAGTTGGGAGGGTGCTTTTTGGCTTAATGGGGCTTTCATAGTCCATTAAGTGATTTTAAAAGAAAACTAGCCTTATAACTTTTGATCCTTTCCCTCCAATTTGGGTGCTTCACTTGGAAATGTGGCTATTTAAGGAGGGGAATCATTTGGAAAGCATGCATGGTTGAGATTGGGTTTTATGAATTTCAAGCACGAAAAAGCTTATGTTCAGCTCCTTGAGGATGAAACTGTAATGACCCCTTCTTGAATCTGATCTCATAATGACCGTTGGCCTATTCCTGGAAATCCGTAGGCTATTCGGAAGGTGCAAATGAGGGTTTCCTATTTTTTAGGATGTCCTTGTTCGAAGTTTTGATGGCAAATTCTTTCTGGGTTTTTCGAGAACTTCGAGGAGGTATGTCTGTTTCAGTTTTCTGAGCATTTCCAGGAATTTACTATTTTTAGTAAATTCTATTTTTGGCAGCTAGCAAGATTATCACAAGGAGTTAACCTTCCCGTTTAAATTGACTCATTCAGTTTTGGGCTTCAGAATTCAGTCTTGGTGGAATAAGTGAATTTCACTTAAAAATTTAATAATAACGTTATATTTTAACGTTGACCTTGGCCTAGACCAAAACAACTTAATGTTGTTTTAAAAGAGGGACTTGAAGGGGGGGCGCCATCATGACATGGAAAGGGGCGCCACTTTTGGGGATAAGCTTCAAGGGAAAGCCAATTGAAGCCTATAAAAGAAGGCATTGGGTTATCATTTCATCATCTTGGTTTTAATGCATTGTTATGCTGCAGCTTTGGCTCTGGAACTGCTTCGGGGAATGAAGGCCTCCTAGCAAGGGCATCTCTTCATGCTTGAAAGACAACATCTAGTGGTGAATTAATCTTTGATATTTGTATTTGCGTAAGTAGTACTTTCAGTATTGCATTGTTAGTTCCTTTGATATTATTAGAATTTCAAAATATTGTATTCTGTATAAGACAGATCTAGGTTTTCAGGCACAATTCAGAAAATACAAAAAAACAGGTTCTGGGTATCATCTTATTGTTTTGGGTAGGCCTAGGCGCCCCTTTGCTTAATTTTGTAGAATTTTTAGACTAAGCATTGAATTTCCAGAGGAAATCGCCCTTCTCCCACTGGGATGCCCCTTTGGGGTTTGGCATTGGTTTTTGTGTAACATTCTGGATGCAGATTTGATCAGTTTCATGATGCTAACTTGGGCGCCATACTCCGGAAGAGACTTTGCAACAGAAATCAGGAAGATTGATTAAGTTTTGCATGAGTTATGAACATCTGAAGAAATTAATAAGTGGCTGGTTTTTTCTTCTTTCTAAGGGCAAATTTCTCTTAATTTTGTAAGCTGACAGTAGTACTGGCAGCCCTTCTCTATTTGTTCAATTTTTCTTTAAAATATTGTAATAGTTTACAGCTCCGCCTTATGGTAGCTACTTTCCCTATTGGGTTAGCAAGCACATTCTAGGTGCCCCTTCTGGGTAAGCAAGCACATGCTGGGGGTGGAGTAGTTTCCTTTACAGTATTTCTATTAAAGCATTGTTATTAAGCTCACTCCGTCATATGGTAGCCCCTTATGGGTAGCACATACTTGACGTAGAGTTCTTTATTTGTAATTACTCCGTCTTATGGTCGCCCCTACTCCGCCTTGGACTGGGTAGCACATACTGGACGTTGAGTTCCATTTCTTGCATTCTAGTGGCAAAGTTATTTCAGTTTATTTGAGAGTTAACTTTAATCTTGACGGAACTTGCTTGTAATGTTGTAATCCAAAATCTAAAAAGGTTGAAAAAATTTGGTTCGGAATATTTCAGTGGTATCAGAGCCACGTATCCTGCCAGCCTGTGGACAAACCATCTATGAGTGACCGCGAAAAGAGATATATTGCAAGAGAAGATAAGAAAATTGCAAAACAGTTCCAGTGGTATCAAGTTCCCGAAGGTCAGACTGCTTCAGAGTTCTTGAGGGCTCATTGGGAGTCTTCTCAAGAAACAAATATGGCAGAACGTGAGAGATCAGTAGGGGTAACGAGAGGTTTACCAATCCTAGAAATGATAGTGGGAAGGGTAGAGAAAGATCCCTAAGTCCGGAAAAGAGATTTGAAAGGAAAATGGATGCCTTAATGGATATGGTATCCCTCATGTTGGGAAAAGTGGGTCAGAACCCAAATCTCCAGACCAATTCCGGCTATAGAGGAGAGCCTATGTGCCTCAAATCAATTTGATGGAAGTGTTGCTCAACCTGTTTCAAACAACACTTACATTTCGTCTAGGCCCTTCAAACCCACTTTTTTAGCTCCAGTAAATACCCAACCTGATCCTGAAGAAAATTCTTCATTTGTGGAACAATTGAGACGTGGTCATGCGGAGTATGACTCTCTCCCTGAAGACATCAAAATGGACATGTCCTATAATGAATTTATTGATCATAAAAGAAAGAGTAAGGGACAAGGGAGAAATTATGATCACAGAAGAACTGCACAAGGAGACTTGCATCAAGCCATCAACAAGCTAATGCTTTCCCACTTTGATGGAAGTGACAATAGTTCTGCTCGAGCCTGGATTCAGAAATTAGACAACTATTTGGCCCTTAGGCCCATGGCTGAAGAAGATGCGATTAAATTCGCCACGCTACACCTAGATGGGGTAGCGCATGAGTGGTGGTACCATGGTCTAGTCACCTTGGGACATGGATCAATCACTAGCTACGATGAATTCACCAATAGACTCATTGAGAGGTTCGAGAAGGACCCAGAAGTGCATTTTAGGGAGTTGGCACAGTTGAAGCAGTATGGCACTGTTGATGCCTACATAGCTGAGTTTCAGAGACTTTCAGTTATGGTCACTGGAATCACTGAGAGAAGATTAGTGATCTTATTCAGCGAAGGGTTGATGGAACCACTCAAGGGATGGATCAAAGCTTTTGATCCACCGTCCTTACAAGAAGCAATGAAAAAAGCTAGAAACATGGAGTGGGCAGCTCCTAAAACTAAGTTCCATCCTAAACCATCCTTCCACAAGAAGGATCGAGGGAGAAGGTTTCAACAAAAGCCTTACCAAAAGGAGTTTAACCAGCAGAAACCTCTTGGCAAAAGATTGGATCCGGAAACTATCAATGAACTCCGAAGAAAGGGGCTATGTTTCAGATGTAAAGATAAATGGTCTCCAGACCATGTTTGCCCAAAAGGAGTCAAATTCCACCAGATTGAGTATTACTCCGCTGGTGAGAGTAATTCTGATTTTTCGGACCAGCAATCTGATTCCGAAGATAGTGAAGTTGAAAGAGTCCATGAAGAGCCCGAAAGCAAAAAAGAAAGTGGTGGCACGTTGGCTCAACTTTCAAGCTTCCAAAAGAATGAGTCTTTCAAAATACGTGGGATGATCAAAAGGCAGCGTATCGTTGCTCTAATTGATACTGGAGCAACCCATAACTTCATTGATGAAGCTGTGGTGGCAAAGAAGGAGTTACAAACAGAAGATTTTGAAGGGTTCAAAGTTATGGTGGCGGATGGATTCCACATTTCTTGTACTAAAAGGGTTCCCAACTTGTCAATGCAATTGGGCAATTACGAAGTCAAAGATGACTTCTATGTGGTGAATATTGGAGATACGGATGCTGTCCTTGGCATTCAGTGGCTGCGATCTCTTGGAGACATTTCTTTAAATCTGCAAACCATGGAACTCAGGTTTCAATCCGATGGAAAGAAGGTGGTGTTGAGAGGGATGTCGAATGGTGGCCCTCGAATTGTATCATTCAAAAGGATGGCAAGAGTGATACGACATGATCAAGTGGATTGGGCCGCAGAATTCATGGTTCTTCCGACTAGTCCTGTTGAAACAAAAAATGAGCACCCTCCTGATATTCAATCTTTACTCACCAAGAAGAGTAAAGTGTTTGCTGATTTACCTCCCAGACCACCTCCTGATAGAGGATTAGAACACATCATTGAGCTCAAAGAGGGAGCAAAACCGGTGATCATAACTCCATACCGGTATCCGAAGCGGCAAAAGGACGAGATCGAGAAGAATATTCAAGAACTCTTGAAGATGGGTTTCATTCGCCCAAGCAAGAGCCCCTTTGCTTCTGCAGTGGTTCTTGTGAAGAAGGATGGTACCATGCACATGTGCGTGGATTATCGTGCTTTGAATCAAAGCACCATCAAAAACAAATATCCCATACCCAGGATAGATGAGCTCATTGATGAGCTACATGGTGCCAAGTTCTTCTCAAAAATTGATCTAAGATCGGGTTACCATCAGATTCGAATGAGGGGATCGGATGTTGAGAAGACAGCCTTCAGATGCCACTATGGCCATTTCGAATTCTTAGTCATGCCATTTGGATTGACTAATGCCTCGGCTACCTTTCAGTCTTGCATGAATTGTATCTTTCAGAATCATTTAAGGAGATTTGTGTTAGTATTTTTTGATGACATTCTGATTTACAACAAGACTTGGGGAGATCATCTTAAGCATTTGGAGGAAGTACTTAGTATTATGGAATCTGAGAGTTTGTTTGCAAAAGCTTCCAAATGTGAATTTGGGATGACCGAGTTACTATACCTTGGCCACATAATCAGTGCTGAGGGAGTGAAGGTGGACCCAGAGAAGATCAAGGCGGTAGTTGATTGGCCACCTCCTGAGAGCTTAACTCAGTTGAAAGGGTTTTTGGGTCTATGTGGGTTTTATTGGAGATTCGTAAAGGGGTATTCACAGAATGCTGCACCCTTTACCGATCTTACCAAAAAGGGAGCCTTTGTTTGGTCAGAAAAGGCTCAAAGTGTTTTTGACAAGTTCAAGAAGATCATGAGTTCATGCCCAGTTTTGGCAATACCGGATTTCTCCAAGCCATTCGAGCTGCAATGTGATGCATCAGGTGAAGGAGTGGGGGCTGTCCTGATGCAAGACAAACACCCTATCGTGTTTGAGAGCAGAAAATTACGTGGAGTTGAAAGAACATATTCAATCTATGATAAAGAAATGCTTGCTATTATGCATGCATTAGCCAAGTTCAGACAATACTTGGTGGGGAATAAGTTCGTGGTTAAGACTGACCACAATAGCCTCAAGCATTTCATGCACCAAAAGGATCTAAATGAGAGGCAACAGAAATGGGTGAGTAAGCTTCAAGCTTACGACTTTGATATTGAATATGTCAAAGGAAAAAATAATATAGTGGCCGATGCTCTCTCCAGGAGACCTCATCTTAGCTCCTTAAGTGAGCTTACTTCAGATTGGAGAGACATGTTGCTTGCTGATTATGCTAAAAATCAGTTTGCAACCAGCATTCTTGAGGGTACTTTTCATGATGAAAGGTACAAGGTGGTTGAAGGATTGATACACTATAAGGGAAGAATCTTTCTGGTGAATGATTCTAAGTTGAAGAAGAAAATTCTTTTGAATTTTCATGATATTCCAGTTGCTGGCCACCAAGGTTTTTTCAAAACATATCGACAGATCCGAGAAAGGTTTTCTTGGAAGGGATTGAAAGGAGAGATTCAACGCTACATTCAGGAGTGTCCTGTTTGTCAAGCAAATAAAAATGAGCATACTTTACCAGCTGGTTTGCTACAACCACTCCCTATTCCCAATCAAAAATGGGAAAGTATTTCGATGGACTTCATCACAGGGTTACCCAAAGCCCAAGGGAAATATTGCATCTATGTAGTGGTGGATCGGTTAACTAAATTTGCTCACTTCTTCGCCATCACCAGCTCCTTTTCTGCAGCCCAAGTTGCAGATCTCTTTTTTCAAGAAGTGTTTAAGCTGCATGGATTGCCAAAGAACATCGTGAGTGATAGGGACAGCAAGTTCCTAAGTAAGTTTTGCCAAGAAGTCTTCAGAATGAGTGGCACTGTGCTTACCCCAAGCACTAGCTACCATCCGCAAACTGATGGACAAACTGAAGTGGTGAACAAGTGGTTGGAGGGCTACTTGAGAAATTATGTGTCAGAACAGCAGAGAACCTAGGTCAAGTGGCTGCATATTGGTGAGTATTGCTACAATTCTACTTTTCATATGTCTATTAAGATGTCTCTTTTTTTGGCACTTTATGGGTATGAGGCACCTAGTTTTGCAGATTTAGTGTTTGGTGACAGCAAAGCACCTCTAGCCAAGGATTTGTTGCAGAATAGTCAGGATATAATAAAATCCTTGAAGGATAATTTGCAGATGGCACAAAATCAGCAAAAGTTGTATGCGGATCAGAAACATGTTGAGCGTTCCTTTGAGGTTGGAGATATGGTATATCTGAGATTACAACCATATAGACAATCTACTCTCAAGAAGAGTGGAGCTGAGAAGCTCAAACCTCGCTTCTATGGGCCCTTTAGGGTCATCAGAAAAGTTGGAGCTGTAGCTTATGAATTAGAGCTACCTTCTGATAGCAGAGTGCACAACGTCTTCCATGTGTCTCGCCTCAAGAAGGCACTTGGACATAATGTGATTGCTTCATCACAGCTACCACCTTTGGATGAAGAGGGACAGTTGGCATTAATTCCAGAAGAGATACTTGATGTTCGAGAATGTTCTTTGAGGAAAAGAACCATCAAAGAGTACCTGGTCAAGTGGAAAGATCTACCTATGGAGGATGCAACTTGGGAAAATGATGAGATCTTGCATCATCCTAGTTTACAATTGCTTGAGGACAAGCAATTTTGGGAAGGGCGGACTGTAATGACCCCTTCTCGAATCTGATCTCATAATGACCGTTGGCCTATTCCTGGAAATCCGTAGGCTATTCGGAAGGTGCAAATGAGGGTTTCCTATTTTTTAGGACGTCCTTGTTCGAAGTTTTGATGGCAAATTCTTTCTGGGTTTTTCGAGAGCTTCGCCGAGGTATGTCTGTTTCAGTTTTCTGAGCATTTCCAGGAATTTACTATTTTTAGTAAATTCTATTTTTGGCAATTAGCAGGATTATCACAAGGAGTTAACCTTCCCGTTTAAATTGACTCATTCAGTTTTGGGCTTCAGAATTCGGTCTTGGTGGAATAAGTGAATTTCACTTAAAAATTTAATAATAACGTTATATTTTAACGTTGACCTTGGCCTAGACCAAAACAACTTAATGTTGTTTTAAAAGAGGGACTTGAAGGGGGGCGCCATCATGACATGGAAAGGGGCGCCACTTTTGGGGATAAGCTTCAAGGGAAAGCCAATTGAAGCCTATAAAAGAAGGCATTGGGTTATCATTTCATCATCTTGGTTTTAATGCATTGTTATGCTGCAGCTTTGGCTCTGGAACTGCTTCGGGGAATGAAGGCCTCCTAGCAAGGGCATCTCTTCATGCTTGAAAGACAGCATCTAGTGGTGAATTAATCTTTGATATTTGTATTTGCTTAAGTAGTACTTTCAGTATTGCATTGTTAGTTCCTTTGATATTATTAAAATTTCAAAATATTGTATTTTGTATAAGACAGATCTAGGTTTTCAGTCACAATTCAGAAAATACAAAAAAACAGGGTCTGGGTATCATCTTATTGTTTTGGGTAGGCCTAGGCGCCCCTTTGCTTAATTTTGTAGAATTTTTAGACTAAGCATTGAATTTCCAGAGGAAATCGCCCTTCTCCCACTGGGATGCCCCTTTGGGGTTTGGCATTGGTTTTTGTGTAACATTCTGGATGCAAATTTGATCAGTTTCATGATGCTAACTTGGGCGCCATACTCCGGAAGAGACTTTGCAACAGAAATCAGTAAGATTGATTAAGTTTTGCATGAGTTATGAACATCTGAAGAAATTAATAAGTGGCTGGTTTTTTCTTCTTTCTAAGGGCAAATTTCTCTTAATTTTGTAAGCTGACAGTAGTACTGGCAGCCCTTCTCTATTTGTTCAATTTTTCTTTAAAATATTGTAATAGTTTACAGCTCCGCCTTATGGTAGCTACTTTCCCTATTGGGTTAGCAAGCACATTCTAGGTGTAGAGCATCCGCCCTATGGTAGCTACTTTCCCCTTCTGGGTAAGCAAGCACATGCTGGGTGTGGAGTAGTTTCCTTTACAGTGTTTCTATTAAAGCATTGTTATTAAGCTCACTCCGTCATATGGTAGCCCCTTATGGGTAGCACATACTTGACGCAGAGTTCTTTATTTGTAATTACTCCGTCTTATGGTCGCCCCTACTCCGCCTTGGACTGGGTAGCACATACTAGACGTTGAGTTCCATTTCTTGCATTCTAATGGCAAAGTTATTTCAGTTTATTTGAGAATTAACTTTAATCTTGACGGAACTTGCTTGTGATGTTGTAATCCAAAATCTAAAAAGGTTGAAAAAATTTGGTTCGGAATATTTCAGAAACCCTTCAAGGACATTGGTGTTAAGGACGAAAACCCTTAACTACCAATCAGGGCAATTCCATAGGGAAATTGCAAGTGAAACTACAAGACAAAAAGGGTGTTTTGAACACCAAATCAGGTTCAGCAGTGAAGGCCACCCATTGGGGTTGTGGCAAGTGGGGTAGAAGGGATGAAGTTTGCAAATCAAACCCTAGGAGAGGTGGGTGAACACCTTGGGCAGATTGGCGAATGGTTTACAAGGCATATTTTGGCCTTCTTGAGCATCAAACAACAACGAATATATTCTACTAATTTTCTATCATCATTTTCCAGCCTTGGCGACTTGGCAAGGGGACCCAAATTGAGGGGTTTGAGAGTCAAACACAGCATTTATCATTTTAATAATTTTAATTTTTTCCATTTTGGGCGACCCTATTGGGAGACATTCACGAGGGTTTGAAGGGCTGATCAGCAGCCTTAAAATATTTAATAATTTTTGTAATTATTTCCAGCTAGGGCGATTTGGCTCAAGGACATATTTGAAAGTTTTTGAGGGCCTAATATGGCCAACTAAATATTTTGAAATTTCCTAAATATTTTGTCATATTTACGATTGCTTCATATGAGAAAAGAGGTATTTATGCTTGCTGTGATTTCTGAATTATTGGTGTCATTGTTGGCTAGGGTTTCATAATTTATTGCAGCAATTTGAGGGATTTTGATGCCTAGGGTTTGGGGGTTTTTACCTTCCCTTGGAGGCCCTAATATCTCAATAAAGTTCATTTAATTCTATTTGCTTTTAGGCTAATCTGTTGGCAGCTTGTAGAAGAATTCTTCAAGTAGGGTTTGCTACCCAAAAGAAAATCAAAAAATTCTTTATTCAACTAGGGTTTGATAACAATTTTAGAAAATCGGAAATTGTTCTGAATTGGGGATATTACATAATGGAATTATTAATGTGGACTTTTTGAATTGATCAATTTTTGAAAATGGTTTTAGAGGTTTGTAAAGCTTCTAATTTTTTATTGATCAGTGACACTATGTATGATGTATCTATAAACCACTCTCATGTAATAACTATTTGCTGTGATAAAACTATGCTGTTTTGACATGTTTTGAGTCTTTGATGTCTGCTTCCATATTTGTTTTGCCTTAAAAAATATAAAGCAATCAAACATGCATATTTCTAATTGTCAATTTTATTTAAGTTTTTAATCAAATTTTGCCATTGCCAAACTTCTCGAATTTCGTTGTGACTGAAATTGACTTAAATGCAAATGAAGTGACTTAGGTGATAATGGCTATCTGGGCTATATTAACAATTCAAAATCTAACTTGACTCCTATTGGATTATTATAAATTATAATGAAGGGGTTCTTACTAGAGAAGTGATTTATCTGTTTCTACCACTTGTCCAATTTCATAATATAACTGCTCAATTTTTCAATGCAAACAGGTTTCTCAACTTGGCTTGGGATGTATGGGACTTTCAGCATTTTATGGTGCACCTGTTGCTCAGGAAGATGGTATTGCTTTAATTCAGCATGCTTTTAACAGAGGTATCACTTTCTTTGATACTGCAGACATCTATGGACCTTTCAAAAATGAGGTCTTGGTTGGCAAGGTATACCTGAAATTTCCATTTCTTTTGTAATCAAATGAGCAAATGTAATACTTAATCCTCGATTCTTTCCTTGAGCTTGTACATGTCACACAATTTGCATTCCAGCCTACATGCCCAAAAGGCTACTGTAGAATCATACAGGAAGAACATTTTTTGATAAGCATAAGTAAACAGATGTAGGAACCATTGCCTAGTTTATGCTGTCACTATCTTGGACTTGATTGATACCAGCTCTACTCTTTGACGCTGTTTTAGTAAGATAAAGTTGACAAGGAAAACACAAATGATTTTTTACTTGAGAAAAGAGGAAAGCAATGCTTAGAAAATTTCGGAGGATTTAAAATTGAGTTGGATGTTCTTACAAGCAAGTCATTGTTATAGCTAGAAATTGCACCCTTGTGAGAGAGTTCTTGAGGCTCTCTCACTTCCAGCTATAAGCATGGGGACAACCTCAAGCTGTGGGTATCCTGTAGTGAGGTTGAACCTCTAGGCTTTTTTATGAGGCTAGCTCCTCAGGGGCTTCACTTCAGCTCTTGATTCCCACACTAAAATCTACTATTGGCTAAGGAAAAGGGATAGGAGAATAACATGAAAAGAAATCTAAGCTAAGGGAGGTGATGCACCAAAAGAAATGATCCACTTGGTTGGAAAATGACACTAATTCAGCATAAGATAAATTTCGCTTACACAACTTCACAACCAGTTAATTTGCATAAGTATTTCGTAAACTAGGCTCATTGAACCATACATAAAACAAAGAGGGATTTCAAAATCCACACTAGTCGTCCATTAATGGCGGAAAGAGCTCGAGTCCAGACCTACAACTAACTGAAAAACCCCTAAAAATAGGCAAGAAAGAAGGACAACGAGTTTAGGAAGACACTTCTTCACAATGCCATTCTACACAAGCTAACTCAACACAATTTCCAGACAAAGAGATAGGTAAAAGTAATCTTTATTGCTTCAAAAGGTCTATTACAAAGCGATTTTGGCAGAGTAATTTTATCACCAGTTCAGAGATGGTTTATTGGCTCCAAGGCCTTCATTTATAATAGAAAAGGGGGAAGAGAAGATGGGAAGAAGGAAGAAGTCATTGATGACCATGTCGTGTCCTCCCCTATGCCACTAAATGCGCTGCTCAAGATTGCTGAACAACCTTCTCGAGTCCCTCCCGCCTTCAAGTCTCTCTTTGGCATATCTAAAGAGCCATGTTACGAGTAGCTGAACGTCACTTCCTTACGCGGCTGAAACGATCTTTGCATTTAAAATGGTGTGGTCACTTTCATTTTCATGTGTCCTGCTAAAGAAGACGAGGTCTCCATGTGTTGATAATCTGGCCGAACCATGCTGCCTTTATGTTTGAACGACCATTTGTCAGGAGAGGGAGCCATGTTGAAGGATGAAGGCCTTCATTAAATTCTTAGCTACCATCTCCCGCTAGTCGTTTGGACTCCCGTTTGCATTGATTGGCCATTGGACATTGCCTTGGATCCTTGACCTGCACCATGGATCTTCCCGTCATGGACGCCTATGGATCTTCGATCTCCCTGCCAACTGGGTGCCCTTTGTGCCACTTGGCAGCCTCTCATTTGTCTTTTCCATGACTCTTATGCACTGCCGATCCCTAGAACGTGCCATTGGACTGAGCATATTTAGTCAAGCAACATTGGAAACCCGATTTACTCTTTGTTGTGTAATTCGGGTTTTCAAAGCTACTTGACTTATGAAGCTTTTCAAGCTAAGCCATTGAAGAACCCTGATTTACTCTATGCAGAGTAACTCGGGCTGTCTGATCTCTCTTACTTCAGTCTTTTTCTGGTTCTTTACTTATTTCGGGCATCTTGTATGTCTCTTCGGACTTTTGCAAATGATCCTCCTGCCGAGAAAAGTGCCCTTTGGCCTTTGAAAATGGCCCTCCCGAAGGGAAAGATACCCGTCGGGAATTTTGAAATGGTCCTTCCGAATGGTAACATACCCTTCGGACTTTTGTTTGAGACCTTTAGAAGGATTCCTTCGGCCTTTCCTTTCCGCTTTGTTCCTCTGGGCAAAAATCCAGAAGAAATTCTTTTGGACAAATTGTCCGAAGGAATTCCTCCAGACTTTTTGTCCGAAGCTTCCATCCCGTTCAATTTTCCTTCAAAATATTTTTCTGAAGGAATTCTTTTGGTTTTCCCTTTGTTCTTTCCTTCGGCCTTTCAGATTTTGCAAAATGGACCTTCTCGAAGGGTAAGAGACCCTTCGGGCCTCCCGTAAATGATTCTTCCGGAAGGAGCTTGCCCTTTGGATTTGTCAATGATTCTTGGAGTATTCTTTGGAGAAGACTTGCTCTTTAGAGAACCCGAGAAGCACCTTTTCAAGACCAAATCGGGTTTGTCAAGCCCCTTCACTTATTTCGGGCTTCTAACTGCTCACAACTCATGAAGTAATTAAGTAGTGCTCCTTGGAGAACCCGAAGTACATTGTTCATGAGTAATTCGGGTTTGTAAACCCGAATTATTTTTGCTTATAAAACATTTAGAAGTCAAGCACTGCTGGAAAACCGATTTGCACTATGTCCTCAGAAACCCAAAGTCTTGTGACTTTGAAAGCCCGAAGACTTCTTCTTTGGAGAACCTGAGATTGTCAGAACTTGCCACTTTTGCTTGAATGTCCATCTTCTCATATTTGGGCAAAATTTTATATGGGGGCTAAGAAATGGCAAATAGTCACAATACAGTTTAATGATTATGATAGCCCAAGAATAAATGCAAATGTAGAAATAGATACAAAACAGGAAAGTACTTTACATAACTAACCATCTCAAACAACAAGGTATACATAGCAACTGATAATTTGAAATTGCAACAGATAAAAGCTCGGAAATTGGCATGTTTGAAATAAAAATAAAAATAAAAGATCTGAATTTGGTGTGCTTGAAATAAAAGTAACAATAAAAGCTGTGAGGATGCATGCTTGGACCGAAAATCCTTATCAAGGGACAACTCAATGTTGAAAAATATTATGATTGGAGCTAATTTTATGTCTTTGTCCCATAGGTCCTTCCATTGGAAGAACCTTTTCAGTGGACAAATCAATTTAGTAATAAGTGATTTGCTGTCCAATAAATCCTTAGTTTGAAAGGGACCCTTTTCATGACAACCTGTCATGTCCCCTTTTTGATCATGATGCTATTGAAGCCCTGTTGACAAATTATCCCCAAAGGAAAGAATAGATTTATCCAAGGATGCTGAAGGGTTCATCCATTTGCCGAAGGGTCATTTTATCGGCCAAGAGACCAATTGCAATTTTTCCGAAGAAAAACAGAAGTAAGACCACGAAAGAAAGAGTCCATTACAAGAATCCCGAAGGGCATGGTACCCTTCGGAAGGGTCATTTTCAACAATCCCGAAGGGCACCTACCCTTCGGGAAGGTACAAGAGCAGATTTGGACCTTTTCAAAAACTCGAGTGACCATTGCAATTTTTCCGAAGGGCACAGAGGGAGAGGCACAAGCCCTTGCGGAGGGCACTTGGTTGACGACAGGACCACGATGACTTTTCCGAAGGGCACATTTCGAAGGCTGAAGAGTAAGGGCACAGAGGGAGAGCCACAAGCCCTTGTGGAGGGCACTTGGTCGGCGGTAGGACCTCTGTGCATTTTTCGAAAGGCAATTTTTCCGAAGACAAGTGAAGAAGGTTGAAAAGCAAAGGGGAAATGAAACCTTTGGACTTTTTGTCCGAAGGAATTTTTTCGGACAAAAAGTCCGAAGAAATTCGGCTGCCAAACAATGAGGACCCGACTAAAGACAAAAGCCCGTGGAGAAAAGGCACAAGCAAAGGAAATAAAAAGGCTTCGGAAAAGAGCAAAGGACAAAAACATAATTTCTTTGGACTTTTGTCCGAAGGAATTCTTTCGGACAAAAGTCCGAAGAAATTTGGAAGACACAAGGAAGACCAAACAAAGTCCAAAGCCAAGAAGGAGAAAACCCGACAAACAAAGTTTGAAGTCGAATTTGTCCGAAGGATTAATTCGGGGAAAATCTCATAGAAATTCAAATGACCGACGCGGTTAGGACAATTCGAGTGGACAATTTGTCCAACGGAAGTTGCCACAGGAAAGTCCAAAGACAGGCCCGAAGAATTAAGCCGGGACAACCAGAAATCTGAAAGTAATGGAGTTTGACTGTGAAAAAGAGGATAGAAAATAGATAATGCGACGGAGAGTTGAAAACAGAATATCCGAGGAAATATAGATTAATACATCCGAATATAGAATCTCGCCAGAAATAGACACGAACAAGTAGACCACATGCAAGCGGGAGCTATTTTCGAGCATCGGTCAAAGCTTCAATCGACTGGTTATTGAAGACTTGCTCGTCTCCAGATCAACGCACGCATATGAGGGTCCAACTTACCGTCAACCAAAGTTCCAAATTTGAATGTCGAGTTTGCGAGGGAGAATGATCTCTTCGACCAACTCAGCTTGCCAAACAGTCAACTCAACCGATCCCTTCGTCCAACTCAACTTATCAAACGACCAACTCAACATTTCCAACGTTCCAATTTGGCATCAAGCAACTCACGTAGAGTTCTAAAATTAACATTGGCGTGGATTTTCATGCAAAGAGAGGTGGGCGGTTCATAACAAAGACAAGTTCACTTCCTCAAGCGCAAGAAGCTTCATGCAAAGACAAAAGAAAACATATTTTATTGAAAGGCCAAGTCAGCGTTGAGTTAACCTAAGTGAATCCTTCTCTTCAGATTTTCTACACCAATCTTTGGCATTTTGTAATTCTCTATAAAATGGCTTTTAGCCTTGATTAAAAATCATCGAATCTCTCTCTTGGTTAGACCAGACTCTGCCATTGGTGAGTTGTGTAACCTCTTCGATCAATAGAAGGACTGTACTTTCAGATTTTAACTATTGGCATAATGTATATTTCATTCAGCAATTTGCATAAGTGGTAGATTTCTCTCCCTTCCCAAATTCTTGTTCATACCTAGTTGCTAGATTATCCTTATGCAGGTCATGTTAAAGTGTTCTTTATGTCTTTTGCTGAAGCTGTAAGTGGACGTTAGGTGGCTGCAAAGTGTCTTTTATCAGAGCTCTCTCCATCGTTTTCCCTCAAGTTTTGGTTATTGGATCGAACCTCTTCATGAAATATTTATGCAAAGTGGTTGATTGAAATCTAAGGTCTTCCTTTTTCCTTGTTTGTTCAGTGTTCAAGGTTCCAAGTTGAGTGGATCAAACTTCTGGTGTATCACCCCCTTTTAGGTAGGATTTTTCCTTTAAGTTTCATTTTCCCTTTTCCACAGTAGTCCGCAGCGTAGAGTAGAGATCCTAATTGATACATCATACAGGAACCAGCCTTCTCTGGAGGTTCTTCTCATTGTTGAGGCAGCGACCCTCGTGGGAAGATCCCATTGTTTTAGCCGGATAGAGGATTGGCCATTTCGCGCATGTCTTTCGAATTAGGGTGCAGTTCCAGGTTGACAACAGTTTTTGGCACGCCCGGTGGGACCTATTTTTTTCTGGTTTTGATGAAATTGTAGTTGTAGCAGGGTTCTTCAAGAAGTATTCGGTTATTCCAAGCTCAAGCAATTGCTTTTAATAGTTCAGGACAGTTTCCTTGTTAGTCTATTTTTATTGTATTATCGCGAATGAATTTTGATGGCTGTGTATGAAGAGATTCCTATGCTATATTTTCTTATCAGCCCAATGATGGATCATACCAGCTTGGTCATGATATCTATGAGCCTAATCAGCGTTATCAAGGGTATTATCAAAGCTATGTTGAGCCTTATCAAGTTTCTCATGATCCTTATTATCAAGAGCATGAATCTTACTTTGTGAGCCATATCAGTCTCAAGACCGGATTTCATCTTCCCCATATGGATACGATGTTGCATATGAGCAGTATTGCCTTCAAGAAAAAATGAATGAAATAGAGCTCAAAATACTAGCATATGCAAGAAAGGTTTGTTCTAACTCTCAGTATGAGGAAGTGAATGGTCTATTTTGAAATGTGTCCAATGATTCAAAAGAGATAAATGGACTATGTATTCTTGCATTGGAAAAGATGGAGGCTTGGGAAAGGCAGAAAATCGAGTTAAGCCAATTGTCTAAAAAGGGCTATTGTGCTTCGTATTCTCATGAAGTTCTTAACCATGCCCAGTGTGTGCCAAGGGAGCTTCTTAGTTGGAGTCAAGAGCCTATTCAAGTGACTATTCATGAGAATAAACCTTCCTATAGTCCCATTACCTCACCCATCATCCTTCAAGCTCAGGTTATCCAGGGAGACAAGCAAGTTCCAGACTTTGATGAGGTAATGGTCAAGTGGAAGGAACATAATATAGAGGTCTTTAAGAGTTTCTCTTTCCCTCCCCTCCAAAACTCCCTAGATAATTCCATTGCCCTCAATATTTCAAAATCTGATCATGATCAACCTCCCATGCTTCATTTTTCCTCTCAAACAAATGAATTTCATCACTCTGCCACCATCCCCCTTCCTTAGGGGGATTCTATTCTTTGGAGGTATTGAGAAAGAGGTTGCAGCTACATGTCAGTGTCTTACAGAGTGTGTAGGAGATGCTTCAGATGTGTTTAAGGAAGAATTTCCTATTAATACTTCACTTGAGGTTGTAATTGAGCATCCAAGTATAGCTGAGAGTGGGAAGATTGATCTTGATGTAGAGGAACTTCGAGAGGAGATGATACAGATTGAAGTTATAAATGAGTTACAGGTATCTCCTATTGAGAAGGATCCAAATAGCCTTACAGCTGATTCAGTTCAAATAGATCAAAATGAGGAACAAAAAGATGATTGGCAGTTGTACCTTGAACCTCTACAAGAAATTAAAGAGCTTTGTACAGATATGTTGGCTATTGAAGAGTATGTTTATGAGAAATTTGATCAAGAATCACCTATTCAAGGTCACAATACAGATTGGATTGCCTGCTCAAAGCTCCTTGAAGAGCTGGATGAACTTGCAGTAGTCAATAAAAAGGATATGGTCACCAAAGGACAATGCATAAATGAGATATCACTTGACATTGTGATAGATGACAAGCAATCTGAAAACGATCAGGGAATACTTGGTGAGTTTGTCTTTGTTAGTGACTGGTTTGCTGTTGATGACTCATTCGAGAAGATGCTAATACAGTTGGTGGACGAGGGAAATGCCTCATCAAAAGTTATGACTAATAAACATCCTGCCTTGCAACTTGTACCATCTCTTGAAAGGAGTGAGTTCAAGAATTTCCCATTTGATCCAGGCAGATCATGCTTTATCATGGTTAGCTAGGTTCTTTAGTTGTTTCTACTTTCCTCCAAGTGTTGTTTAAGCACAGTAGTTTGCTTCAGTTTTTGTTCCAATAAGTGCTTGTTGCACATTTGCTTCTTAATTAGTTTTTCTACTTTCATGTGTTTCCCTTCTTATTTTGAAGGAGGAGGTTACTACAGCCATGATCAGAGCAGATTTTTAGTTAGAAATCAAGTTCACCATTTGGGAAGTCAAATAAGCGCCTATACATGGTCTGAGTTCTCAAGCATAGTAGGCATGCTTCCTAGTTGAGTCCCCAGATGTTGACAATTTTTCCCCAAAGGAAAGAATAGATTTATCCAAGGATGCTGAAGGGTTCATTCATTTGCCGAAGGGTCATTTTATCGGCCAAGAGACCAATTGCAATTTTTTCGAAGAAAAACAGAAGTAAGACCACGAAAGAAAGAGTCCATTACAAGAATCCTGAAGGGTAGGGTACCCTTCGGAAGGGTCATTTTCAACAATCCCGAAGGGCACCTACTCTTCGGGAAGGTACAAGAGCAGATTCAGACCTTTGCAAAAACTCGGGTGACCATTGCAATTTTTTCGAAGGGCACAAAGGGAGAGCCACAAGCCCTTGCGGAGGGCACTTGGTCGACGACAGGACCATGGTGACTTTTCCGAAGGGCACATTTCGAAGGCCAAAAGTAAGGACACAGAAGGAGAGCTACAAGCCCTTGCGGAGGGCACTTGGTCGGCGGCAGGGCCTCTGTGCATTTTCTGAAGGGCAATTTTTTCGAAGACAAGTGAAGAAGGTTGAAAAGCAAAGGGGAAATGAAACCTTCTGACTTTTTGTCTGAAGGAATTCCTTCGGACAAAAAGTCCGAAGAAATTCGGCCGCCAAACAATGAGGACCCAACTAAAGACAAAAGCTCGTGGAGAAAAGGCACAAGCAAAGGAAATTAAAAGGCTTCGGAAAAGAGAAAAGGACAACATAATTTCTTTGGACTTTTTGTCCGAAGGAATTCTTTCGGACAAAAGTCCGAAGAAATTCGGAAGACGCAAGAAGGAAGACCAAACAAAGTCCAAAGCCAAGAAGGAGAAAACCCGACAAACAAAGTCCGAAGTCGAATTTGTTCGAATGATTAATTCGAGGAAAAGCCCGCGGAAATTCAAATGACCGACGCGGTTAGGACAATTCGAGCGGACAATTTGTCTGATGGAAGTTGCCACAGGAAAGTTCGAAGACAGGCCCGAAGAATTAAGCTGAGACAACCAGAAATCTGAAAGTAATGGAGGTTGACTATGCAAAAGAGGATAGAAAATAGATAATCCGACGGAGAGTTGAAAACAGAATATCTGAGGAAATATAGATTAATACATCCGAATATAGAATCTTGCCAGAAACAGACACGAACAGGCAGACCAGAATAGGGTAAAATACATGCAAGCGGGGGCTATTTTCGAGCACCGGTCAGAGCTTCAGTCGACTGGTTATTGAAGACCTGCTTGTCTCCAGATCAACGCATGCATCTGAGGGTCCAACTTAGCGTCAACCGAAGTTCCAAATTTCAATGTCGAGTTGACTGTCCCAGATTTAGAGTTTGACTAATTGTTAAACGCCGTATCCACTAGGAGCTTTCCATGCGAGGGAGAATGATCTCTTCGACCAACTCAGCTTGCCAAACAATCAACTCAACTGATCCCTTCGTCCAACTCAGCTTATCAAACGGCCAACTCAGCCTTTCCAACGTTCCAATTCGGCATCAAGCAACTCACATAGAGTTATGAAATTAACATTGGCGTGGATTTCCATGCAAAGAGAGGTGGGCGGTTCATAACAAAGACAAGTTCACTTCTTCAAGCGCAAGAAGCTTCATGCAAAGACAAAAGAAAACATATTTTATTGAAAGGCCAAGTCAGTGTTGAATTAACCTAAATGAATCCTTCATTTCAAATTTTCTACGCCAATCTTTGGCCTTTTGTAATTCTCTATAAAATGGCTTTCAGCCTTGATTAAAAATCATCAAATCTCTCTCTTGGTTAGACCAGACTCTGCCATTGGTGAGTTGTGTAACCTCTTCAATCAATAGGATTGTACTTTCAGATTTCAACTGTTGGCATAGTGTATATTTCATTCAGCAATTTGCATAAGTGGTAGATTTTTCTTCCTTCCCAAATTCTTGTTCATACCTAGTTGCTAGATTATCCTTATGCAGGTCATGTTAAAGTGTTCTTTATGTCTTTTGCTAAAGCTGTAAGTGGACGTTAGGTGGCTGCAAAGTGTCTTTTATCAGAGCTCTCTCCATCGTTTTCCCTCAAGTTTTGGTTATTGGATCGAACCTCTTCATGAAATATGTATGCATAAGTGGTTGATTGAAATCTAAGGTATTCCTTTTCCTTTGTTTGTTCAGTGTTCAAGGTTCCAAGTTGAGTGGATCAAACTTCTGGTGTATCACCCCCTTTTAGGTAAGATTTCCCCTTTAAGTTTCCTTTTCCCTTTTCCACAGTAGTTTGCAGCGTAGAGTAGAGATCTTAATTGATACATCATACAGGAACCAGCCTTCTCTAGAGGTTCTTCTCACCGTTAAGGCACCCACCCTCGTGAGAAGATCCCATTGTTTCAGCCGGATAGAGGACTGGCCATTTCATGCATGTCTTCGAATCAGGGCGCAACTCCAGGTTGACAAGAAGACCCTTAGCCTTTATTGGTTTCCCAAGGGCTAAGGAAAAAGAGAAAAAAGAGGAAAAAGAAGGGAAACATTTGGGTTCTTAAGAACACTTGTGAAAAAACATTTTATTGTCATAAAATTCACTTCAGATGGGACCATTTGAGGGTTATGAGTGCCCAATCCACTTAAATGGATTATAAGATATGTTCTTTTTATAGTTTGAAAAGGTATTGTTTTTCCGTTTTGAACGTACCTCTTGGGGGAGGATTATAAAAGCAATGGAGGGCTCATTTGAATCTTAGGTTATGAAATATATTTGAACTTTTGAGCTTCAAGCACGAAAAGCTTAAGCCAATTGACTTGAAGACGAAAACTTTCAAGCCAAACAAGGATTGGGATGCAACCCTTATTCCTCATTAAGGGCAACTTCATCTAGAGGTTGCCATTGAACATCAAATTCAGAAAATACCAAAAAGGGATTGAAGGTTGGCAACTTGCTTTTGGGGGTTGGCATATTAAGAAATATTAGTATGAACATTTTTCATAATATTAATATATGTGATGTGTAAATAATACTCTCATAAGATATCTCGTAGAAGAGATTCTTAAGGAGAAGTTGAGAGATTTTGGGAGAGGTTGAGAGATATGAGGGATGTGGATCAATGTTTACTCCTTGTATAAAGGAGACCACTCTCCTATATATTGTACCTCTGCATGGTGAATAAAATATCTAAATGAATTGAATTTTATATTATTATATGTGTTAAGTATATTCAGAGTTGCAGACTTGTAAAATCTAAACCAAAATCATTATCTGGTATCAGAGAGGGTTGATCTTTGCCATGGAAGAATAAGTGGTTTACAGGGGCATGCCATAGTTTGTTTATTTGCTCCATTATGAGGTTCTAATTCTCTGTAAAAGCATAGATTAGCTTTGTAGATTATTATTTTTTAGTCTATATTTTCTAGAGGCACAACTGTTTCGAAGAGAACATTGTTATTTATTTCACTCAAGCCTTCTCCATTCAAGTCCCAATGTCAAGCGCATATCAAGGACATCAACGTTTAGTTTTAGCGCAGTTTGTTGTATTGATTGAAGACTTGTACATCATTTCCTTGAATAAATAGATTTGCTTTGTTCGACAAATTCAGTAAAGGTTTGGGGAGGATGTTGGAAGGTATAGTGACTTTGTCATCTTGGATTTGCATCCATTGGCCATTCCATGCAACTTCAATTCTTGGTCAAATTGACTGCTATACAACAGTGTGTTGATAGCCACACACATCACATAGATTCATCTCCACAACTCATTCAGTGATAACCATTGTAGCAACGAAGATTTTGGATTGCATCTAGATTGCATATTAATCTAGATCTAGTTAGGCAATGCCGATGACATTCACAATTGGTGCAGCTTGTGATTGGTGTCTCATATGCACAGTCTCCTCGCTCGGCCTATAGACTCTTCTCTACACAGCAGGGAACTGGTCTCCAATCAAATAGGCATTCAATAATCTGCCTACACCCATTTATCTCGTTGCAAGATCTACTCAGTGAACCTTTCACCGTTCATCTTCCTTGGTGTACAACTCAACGAGGGTTGATATTCAACTCGCCTCCAAAATCGCTTCTCCACATCAATCACCTTAGTCTGATGTCACAAGTGCATTTTGCCAAGAATACACATCTTAAATAATAGGTTGGTCGATTAATGGTTTTATAAGTTTTGGAAGTATGTTTACATTGTGTATATTCATTTAGCTAAAAATTAATTAAATTGACTTTGGTCTATAGTTTAATAGGTAATCGATGTATAATGTCATTGCCTTGTCTTAAGTCCTTTATGACATTTAGTTGTTAATAGTAGTGTCTTTATAATGTCAAATTCACGAGTCAAAAGTTGAGTCATTTATATGGTCATTTTGATTTAAAATCATCAAAAAGAATTTCAAAGTGTCAAAGTTGTTTTTAAAGTGTGTTGTTTTTTTGTCAAAAGGTTATTAAAAAATGAGTCAAAAATTAAAAGTCATTTTTTCATCAATAAAGTATGAGTCATGTGGTGAGGAGTCTAATTTTTTAGGTCATTTTATGCCATATAGAGTCATTGTCAAAATTGTAAAAAGAAATTAAAAAATAAAAATAAAATTGCCTCACAGATGCATTTTCACTTGTATGCAACATCCCCATTATGGGGGGGGATTTCTTCTTAGAAAATTCATGCATATGAGCTTCATTGACACATTCATTGAGTAAGCAATGACCTACTAAAGGTTGGAGGAAAAAAGAGGATGGAGGGCAATTGTACCTCTCATTAGCCACTAATGACAGGATACCATTTTGCAGCAGTGGCACCTTACTTTCTATTTTCAGCTTGTTTTCTATAGTTTGAAATAAGAACTGAAGTGTATCTCTATTCATGTAATTTCCAAATGTAATCCCCTAAAAGTAAGATAGGACAGGAGATCCAGACCATCAGTACTAAAGCAGGAGTTGTTCTTGATAAAAGTAGTTGGTAGGAGTGTTCCCACTACTTTTTAATTGGTTCGATTGATGTTCCCAGATTTGGTTGATAGAGTTCCCTTTGCATGGTTGGTATGTTCCCAAATGGTTGATACATGTTTCCACCTTGGAGGAGGTTCTCATGATTGGTTGATAGTGTTCCCATTTCTTAGTTGATTAGTTCCTACAATCAAAGTGCAAGGAAGTAGCATATAAGAAGGTCTAGACATGTGTATGTTGCTTAGACAGAGGATAGTGTTTATCCCCATGTTCCTACTAAGTGGGGGAATATTAAAAAATATTAGTATGAACATTTTTCATAATATTAATATATGTGATATGTAAATAATACTCTCATAAGATATTTTGTAGAAGAGAGTCTTAAGGAGAATTTGAGACATTCCGAGAGGTTGAGAGATGTAATGTCCCCATTTTTTATTGAAATCCTTGTGGGACACTTAGTCCATTCTTATTGCCAATGGCTAAGGGTAGAAGAAGGTTATGGGACATGGTGAATCACTTGTGAAGAATTACTAATGAAAAAGGTACTTTATATTTGTAATTTTGAGTTATGTTTTGGAAAAAGGTACTGTTGATGCAGTGGATTGCACTCGTGGGCAGGAGGTCGAGCTCTTGCTTTCCACACGCAACAATGAAAACTCCCCTCTCGCCTGTGGGACCGGCGAAGCTAGAGGGGAGAGTCTCTAGATAAGGGCTAGCTCCCTTTGATGCATCATGTTCATTCTAGTAAGTGCTAACACATACATATATAGATATATAATGGGGGGGGATGAAAAGGGAGAAAGATTTGCAGGAAAACAAAATACTCTAAGGAGGTGATGCACCAAAATAAATCGACCTTCTCACATCCACACTAAAATCAAACAAACACATACATACACTTCAAACTTTGCAGAAGGACCAGGCTGCAAGAAACTCGGCAAGGAGGCTTTAATGGAAAATACAAAAAACAGAGATTCACCAAGGTGCTATGAAACGCACACTATAAGTAATTTTCTCTGTTTCTGCACTTCCAAATACAACTCTCCTTGTCAGCTGCAGAAATGGCACCTTGAAGACAACAGATATGTTGGTATTGGACATGTGAAAGCATCAAGAAACAATGACTAAACACAAACTAACACTCAAGACATACATAGAAATATCTATCCAAGATAGAGGTAAAAAATGCGTTTATTGATTCAGGTGAAATTTTGCCAAGGCTACGCCTTACAAATGTGGAAGATGATTTCTCAAATGACAAGTCCTCAATATATAGAAGAAGAAAGGAGGCCTTTTGGCGCCCCTTTCACAAGTGACCCATGTGCTTTCGAACATTGGGAAGAGCAGGCTGCTTAAAACATAAATGTTGTGTCGGCCCTGACTTTGACTTCAGGCTCTTCTTGACATGGCTGCGCTATTTCTTCATTGATCGAGACTGCTCCTTGAAGGCACTTATGCAGCTTGTCTACTCATAAATATGAAATGAAGAAAAAGGGGCACACAGCTAGCTGTTTGCGCCTCCCAATGGTCAATTGCAGCCACTGTATCACCTGCTGGAATAATTTCTTGAATCGACGCTCCCCTTTGCCACTTGGACAACCTGTTTGCTCCATGCTTGGCACTTTGTCTTTTCCCTATCTTGTCTCTTTCTGCCTCTTTCGGCCCCTGGGCTATCTTCTGGCGGGTCGCTGCATTTCTGGGCCTCTTCCATGGTTAGCGCTCCTTTGGTTCGAAAGCAAATGGCTATTTCACTGTGTTAAGTTTGACGTTCACGCAGCCGTCATTGCTTTGAAAACCAACGGCTAATTCACTTCCCTAATTTTGATGGCTTTCGGGATGTCATCATCCTCAGCAATTTCCTTCGAGCTTTTTTGCTTGTTGAACCGACCCTTTGAACCAATCGCGTTGAACCAAGACGTTGAACCAGTTCAACGGTTCAACGCTGTGCGCCGAGCATGATGGAATCGAGCCTTTGAACTTTGCCAATGAACCAAGGCGTTGAACCCTTTGTTGAACCGAAGCGATGAACTTGAAGATTGAGCTGAGCACCTGCAGAGTCCATAGAAACCCCTGGACTTGTGCAAAATCAAAAAATGAATTGGCCTTACACAGCAAGGGAAGAAGGTGACCGATTTTTTGCCCTGTTGGGCAAAAATGGTCAACAAATTGGCGTCTCTCAGGGGAAGCATGCCTGCCAGGCTTAGAAGCCAGTTGCCTTAAAAATCCATTGGGCATGGAGTCAAATGCAGCTTTGAAGAAAGTTAGCGACAGCTCCAAAAGATCCGAGAATCAAAACATGAAGCTTTTTACCCCACATGCAAAGGGAAACACACAAGGCTAAAAAAAACACTACCTGTGCAAACTGCACTTAGGGAAAGCAGGGAAAGAAACTGAAAGCAAACTACTATATACAGCTAACCAGGTGTTCTCGCCTCCCTCCTGGATCAAAGGGAAAATTTCTTAATTCCCCTTCCTGGCAAGAAGACTTATGGTGCCAGGCAAGTAGCTGAATGAAAAGGAGATTTGGTGACCTGCTCCTCCTGCCTGTCACCTGAGTTCGCTGGTATCCGAGTGGATCAGATTCAAACATGCCTCCAACATACATGTATTCTTCTTGTCCTTGGAAGCTTGTTGAATGCTGGTCCTTCATACTGGTGCTCTTCACCAAGAAATCAATGGCTGCCGGCTTATCACCGTTAGCCTTTTGACATGTATTGCTCCCTTGTAGTGCATCATGGTCTGACTTGTTTCCTTCTGCCCCGTTGAAGATCCTGTCAAACTCGTCCTCGGCTTCTTCTTGGCCTTCTTGAAGAAGGGTGACTGTGGTGATGTCTTAAATGGACTCACAAAATGATTGTTCATCCCACAGAACATCACCTCTTTGTTCAAAGCTTTCTTCTTCAAGGCTTTCCTCAAGGAAGCCAGACCTCTCCTCTTCCTCCTCAAAGATCAGGATCTCTAGATGTTCAAAGGTATCCTCCTGATCCTCCTCCAACTCTAGCTCCTCAGCATAGTTGTCCTCATCATCAAAACAACAAGGAAGTTCATCAAACAAAGGGGAAGAGAGCTCACCATGCTTTTGTTCCTCCTCATATTGCTGGAACATCTGCATATATGCAAGACCTGTGTCTTCTCCATTGCCGATGGTGTCTTCACAAGAAGCATCAATGATGATTTCTTCTTCGTTGTCGCTCATGACAGCCTCTTGGGGAACTGCATATTGGATCTTCTGCTCCTCACCTGCCTCTTGCAAAATAGGTTCCTCTTTGAGAAGGGGTGAAGTGGGAAAAACACGTGGAAGAGGAGGCAGTCTTTGAGATAGAATCGAATGATTCTCCTCCTTCCACTTGGTTAGCACTTCATCAATATCAGGTGTGGCCTGATATCTCTCTTGGAAATGTGTAGGTGGGGTGTGTTCAGACATAGAATGTGCCATTGGGTCCGAACCGTCCATCACACATTGGCTGAGGAATCTCTCTCTGGATTCCAACTCTGTCATTCTCCTGGCTAGATTCTCTTGGAAGAGCTTTTCCTGGAGGTCGTCAACATTATTATGAGCAGGAGCAGCGTCGGCTTCTTCAAGGTTTTGAGAAAAACCTTGCTTCTCCTCCTTGCCCCATGATTCTACTGTTTTCTCCCAGTTTAAGATCTCGGAATTGGAATTTTGCTCCTGTGAACAGGCAGCAACTTTGTCTTCTCCAAGGTCCTGGGGCTCCTCCACGAGGTCTGGAAGTTCTATTTCTCTTTCAAGAAGCAGTCTCATCCTAGCCTCTAAATCTTCAATTTGCTTGGCTAGATTACCCTGAAAGAGTCTTTCTTGGAGGTCACCAGCATCATTCTCTTCAAGGCTCTGGGCTGGTTCTTGGCATTCCTTCCTCCAACATGGAATCTGCACATCACGTTGAAAGACTTGGGGAGGTTGAGGAATGCAAGGAAGAGACTGTTGATGCACTGGAAGGGTCTCTAGAAGAGGGACGTGCTGGTTGGTGGTATTCCCCCCAGTGGAAGATTCATGATCTAAGGAGTTTAGAAGGTTCATCTCCATGGGAGTTGTTCTGATGCCCTCTGGTGTTGGAAAGCCAGACGCACGGGATTGAGAGCAGATGCATTTGATGAGCTGGAGTGAGCAAGTGCTATCTGATAGAAAGGATTTGGTGCAAAAGAGGGGGCTTTTTTCAGAATAAGAAGGGGCACACAAGGCTGTCTGCCTTGAATAAATGGATTTCTCCATTTTGCTACCTCCTCCTCCATGGACTGCAAGGCCTGTGCTTGCCTAAACAAACACTCATCTTTATACATCAGCTCCTGCTGATACCCGTACTGATCCTCCTGTCTGTTAATCTCCATTGTCTGCCTCCCAAACTCCAGCGCCACCTCCCTTATCGTTGCAGGGCAACTAGGAGAGCTGCTTGAGGGGATTGCATAAATATCTGGAGCCTGATCATAGTCATATGCAGGAATACAAGGTCTATGATTCTGTGCAAAAGAATTATACATACAAAAAGTAAAATTTCTGATGACAACACGCTGCTTAACCAGCAGATTCAACTCGGAGTTGCCATTGGTGTTGATGCAAAAGCCTCCAAAGGCTGGTTGGTTGAAGAACACACCAAAATTCTTCAACTCTTTGGACAAAACCTGTCCCAGTTGGTCCCACCGGGCGTGCTAGAAACTGTTGACGCAGTGGATTGCACCCGTGGGCAGGAGGCCGAGCTCCTGCCTTCCACACGCAACAATGGAAACTCCCCTCTTGCCTGTGGGACCGGCGAAGCTGGAGGGGAAAGTCTCTAGATAAGGGCTAGCTCCCTTATATGCATCATGTTCATTCCAATAAGTGCTAACACATACATATATAGATATATAATGGGGGGGATGAAAAAGGAGAAAGATTTGCAGGAAAACAAACTACTCTAAGGAGGTGATGCACCAAAATAAATCGACCTTCTCACATCCACACTTAAAATCAAACAAACACATACATACACTTCAAACTTGGCAGAAGGATCAGGGTGCAAGAAACTCGGCAAGGAGGCTTTAATGGAAAATACAGAAAACAGAGATTCACCAAGGTGCTGTGAAAAGCACATTGTAAGTAATTTCTTCTGTTTCTGCACTTCCAAATATAGCTCTCTTTGTCAGCTGCAAAAATAGCACTTTGTAAACAACAAATATGTTGGTGTTGGACCTGTGAAAGCATCAAGAAACAATGACTAAACACAAACTAACACTCAAGACATACACATAAATATCTATCCAAGATAGAGGTAAAAAATGTGTTTATTGATTCAGGTGAAATTTTGCCAAGGCTACGCCTTACAAATATGGAAGATGATTTCTCAAATGACAAATCCTCAATATATAGGAGAAGAAAGGAGGCCTTTTGGTGCCCCTTTTACAAGTGACCCATGTGCCTTCGAACATTGGGAAGAGCAGGCTGCTTAAAACATAAATGTTGTGTCGGCCCTGACTTTGACTTCAGGGGCTTCTTGACATGATCGCGTTGTTTCTTCATTGACCGAGACTGCTCCTTCAAGGCACCTATGCAGCTTGTCTGCTCATAAATATGAAATGAAGAAAAAGGGGCACACGACTAGCTGTTTGCGCCTCCCAATGGTCAATTGCAGCCACTGTATCACCTGCTGGAATAATTTCTTGAATCGACGCTCCCCTTCGCCGCTTGGACACCCTGTTTGCTCCATGCTTGGCACTTTGTCTTTTCCCTATCTTGTCTCTTTCTGGCTCTTTCGGCCCCCGGGCTATCTTCTGGCGCGTCGCTGCATTTCTGGGCCTCTTCCATGGTTAGCGCTCCTTTGGTTCGAAAGCAAACGGCTATTTCACTGTGTTAAGTTTGACGTTCACACGGCCGTCATCACTTTGAAAACCAACGGCTAATTCGCTTCCCTAATTTTGACGGCTTTCGGGACGTCATCGTCCTCAGCAATTTCCTTCGGGCTTTTTTGCTTGTTGAACCGACCCTTTGAACCAATCGCTTTGAACCAAGACGTTGAAGCAGTTCAACGGTTCAACGCTGCGCGTCGAGCATGATGGAACCGAGCCTTTGAACTTTGCCAATGAACCAAGGCATTGAACCCTTTGTTGAACCGAAGCGATGAACTTGAAGATTGAGCCGAGCACCTGCAGAGTCCGTAGAAACTCCTGGACTTGTGCAAAATCAAAAAATGAATTGGCCTTACACAACAGGGGAAGAAGGTGACCGATTTTTTGCCCTGTTGGGCAAAAATGGTCAACAGGTACTTTATGTTTATTTCACTTAAGTGGGAGAATTTATGAGTCTTGGCTTATAAGAATTAAGTTATTTTTAAAGATTAACCCTCTCTATTTTGGAGCGCTACACCTGGAGGAGACTTTTTAAGAAGGATGAGGGCTCATTTGAAGAGCATGTGTGCATATGCTATTTGGAAAAGAGGTCAAGTATGTCAAGCTTGATTGTTTTCGACATAGTTTCTTGGAGAATGTTACCCTCCAAGAGCTATGATACTCTATAAATGGTGTCTATCAACACCACCTATTGAAGGAAATCTTGCTAATCTTTTGAAGAATCAATTGAGTTTTCTTATCTAATACTTGCAGCTGTAGCGATTTGTTTTGGACGGCAAGATCAAGCTAAATAGAAGAATTTGAAGTCACCGAGGTTGGCGAAATTGATTGGAGATCAAAGGAGGCTGTTTGCACCTTGAGTGATACACATAAAGACTGGGAAAAACTACATTTTGGAGGTTTCTTGTTGATTAAAACCTTCTCCTAGGGTTTCAATATATTTTGCTAATTTTCCTAAGTGGAGTGAACCACTTGTGAGGTATGGATCAATGTGTTAAGGGTTGATTGATGCTAGAAAATATTATAAAATTATTTACATAATTTTATCTAGGGTGGCAAACTATTTGGAGATATTTTTGGATGATAAAAAGGTTTTGTGAAGGGTTTATAGTTTGGAGATATTTTTGGATGATAAAAAGGTTTTGTGAAGGGTTTAAGATTCAGGAAAAATATTCCCTATTTTCTTTGGGCTTGGCGATTTTATTTGGTGGAGTTGAGAACCTTTTTGGTGTAGTATTTCACTTGGAAAATATTCAAATTTAATTCTATAATTTTTCCAAGAAGATATAATTAATTTGCAAGGGTTTTGAAGGCATATTGATAGATAATTTCAGGGATATTATTTTCAAAATTTATTTCTAATTTTCCCTTGAAGTAGAACGATTTATGTGAAGGATTTGAGTGATCTTGTGGAGCTGGAATTATTCTTATGAAGGGTGGATGTTATTGAGGGTTTTTGGCCTCATTTTGAAGAAGGATTTAGGACTAATTGCAAGATTGAAATCTGCTGTACTTGCGCCTCTTTTAGTAGAATTTCTAAACCTATATCCATCAGGCTACACTTCCAATACATTCTACACCAAGGTACACAAGTTCAGTTTTCACTTGGTTAAGTATTTAAGCATTTGTGGAGCCATCTTGTGAGGGTTTGGAAAGATCTTTTTGGCCGGGTTTTACTGATTTTTTGGGCAGCAGCCAGCTAATTTTCTTTTTGTGGCGTAAGATCCCATTCAAGGTTCTTACAAGAGATATAGGGGATGTGGATCAGTGTTGACTCCTTGTATAAAGGAGACCACTCTCCTATTTATTATACTCCTGTATAGTGAATAAAATATCTGAATGAATTGAATTTTATATTATTATATTTATGTTAATGTAAGGTCCCCTTTTGTAGAGGGTTGACTTTTGATCAACCTTTTGAAGACCTTTAGCCTATTTTATTCCCCATGGGCTAAGGGATGAATCAATGGGAATATTTGTAATAATTTAGGATGTTGCTAGAGAGTGATTTTAATCATTTGGAATTATAAAGCAATGTTCTTAATTATTAATTGTAATTTATTATTTAATTATTCCTCAAGTAATTTTAATTACTATATTATGAGGTGTAAATTAGATAATAAAATAAGACACTTTCATGAGGACTTGACCCTCAATCAAAAGTCCTTAATGACTTTGGACATAAAGGAAGGGACCCAAAAGTGGACGCCACACTTGGGGAAGACCCAAGTGGCTAAAAGAGGTCTATCTTTGTTAATAAACCCCCATGAGTGGTTTGCCCACCTTGGAGAAATTATTAAATCAGGAATTGAGACATTTGAAGATCATCTTTTTGTCAATCAATCTTATTTTCAGGTTATTGGAGTTCCGATCTTGAATCAAGGTGGTTGGAGTTCCAAGGAGATCTTGAAGAGGCAATATCACTTTAGAAATTGCAAGTGTGTTAAGTTGATTTGTTGTTTGCTGATTTTAAGAGAATCTTTGAAGAAGATCCAAGGGCAGAAATTTTTGTTCATTTGCAGATTTTTATTTTTCTAGGGTTTGACTACACAATTTCAGATTTGGGTGACTTCCACCTAAGCAAAAATTCTAATTATTATTTCATTTGAAAGAGAATATTTTTATCTTCAGTTCAATCTATCATTTGTTTAGAAATTTTGAGTATTTTGCAAGTTGTGAAATTTACAAGTTTCAGCTGTTATTTTTGTTTATAAAATCTAAAATTAAGATTTTTGCAAATCTGATTGTGGAATCGTAATATTTTTATCCATCTACAGATTCAATTTCATAATTTTTGGAGCAATTGAGGCATAAATCAGCCCCAAACCCTAGTCGCCTAGGTCTTTGGGTGATTTGCAGTGTATTAGAAAATATTGCAATAAATTTCAGTTTAATGGAATTCTGATTTTTTTCTAATAATTTGTTGGTCTAAGTTGGGATTTACGGCATATCCTTTTTGTTTGGTTTCAACCCAAAAAAGTACCTTACAGTTAAATATATTCAGAGTTGTAGGCTTGTAAAATTTGAACTAGAATCATTATGGCAACTAGGGTAGGAAGCCCTAGATTTCTGTGGTTCATGTTGAAGACCCCACATTGGAGGGATGCATTGGATTTGTTGCTGGAAATATTATTTTTTAACTAGGGCAACTTGGTTTAGAGCTGATTTGTTAGGGTTTGAAGGGCTATTTTGTGCCCAAGCAATATTCTGATTTTTATATATTATTTATGAATTTATTCTTGATTTTTGGAAGTGTTTTAAATGTTATTTGGACTTCACACATGTTCTTAAATTGCAATAATATTGGCATGTTTATTTAGTAATATTTTGATAAATTTTAGTATCGTATTTTGGAGTGAAAAGCATTTATGGGAGCCAATAATATTCTTTGATTTATTGGTAATTTTTTAATTATTAAGTTGATGGTTTTAAGCATGATACATTGTCAAAAAGACTAATAAACTTCTGAAGTGGGATGCCTAGGGTTTGAATAACAATTGCAGATTTGGAGGGGCTAAACTTACTTGTAGGACTGCCTACTAGGTTTTTTGAGTTCTCCATATTTTTATGCTAATATTGAAGGGTTTATTGCAGCTAGGGTTTGTTACAAATATTGCAAAATTCATATTTGGCTAGGGTTTACAATAAATTCCAGAATTCGAAAGATATTCCCTTTTTGGGATATTACAGTGGTATCAGAACCAAAATCTTGACTAGGTGTAGGGTTTGGAATTGTATACAACAAATCCTATCCGAGAGTTGTTGATACATGTGCAGAAAAGAGATAGGAATAAAATTAGGAGACAAGATATTAGGTATCAACTTGTGCAACAATTTACTATTAACGATATAGCCCTAACATTATTTGAGGAAAGACAAAGGAATAATTCTAGTTAAAGGGCATAGTTGGAGGAACAAAATAAAGATGAGGACAAACTTATGGCCTTTGATGAATATGAGAGGAAGACTGATATGAAGGCAACCTATAACACCTTGGAATTTTTTTAGAGGTATACACAAGAAATAAAATTAGAAGAGCAAAGAAGAGCCTTTAGCAAATTGCCCTAGGGATCCATTGTCATGTCCCCTTCTCAGTGACATCTCTCGGAGCACAGGATTAGCCTATCATACGACCCTCGTACGCTAATCGTTTGGATAGAGGGTCACCTGGGAGCTTGGCACATGCTTCAGATCGGCAGAGTTTGATCAGTTGGCTTTCGTTTGGGCTCGATCGGACTCTTTTGGCAGAAGTTACTATTTTTAGCAGTTCTTGGTGGTCAGTGTGGGACCCCTGCTATTTTTGGCAATATGGGTTGACAGCATTCGGAATCACTCCAGTATGTGACCGCTTCAGACGGTTCGGTCATCGGGCGAGTAACGAGGGAAATATTAATATTTAATTGCATTAATTAAATATTAATATTACGAGATTATTATATTAAGTTATAATTAAAAATTATAACTTAAGTGTTTTTATGTTGAGGGGGCGCCCATCATCAGGAAGGAGCCAAATTTAATATTATTATAAAATTTGGCCTAAGTCGAAAATATTAAAAATAATTAAAGAATTGCGATTTTTAATTAAAAGGTCCTATTATAGAGGAAATCGCACCTCTTTGGTTATATATACTTCTGCATTGGGAGGAGCGCCATTATGTCATTTGGAGAATTGAAAATTGATCAAATTTGTCTGAGCTAGAGCTTCAGGGGTTCGAGTTCATTTTCTTTGGAGAACGTGCCATCTCCATTGGAAGCAATTCAGAGGGTGTGAAATAACACCTGATTTATTGCAATCGGGGTTTTCTTCATTCAGGAGAAGACATTGATTTTCAGAGGTTATCATCACAGGTTTTTCATCAGGGTTATTCCTTCTTCAATCAGGGATCATTTAGGCGCCCATTTTTGGAGGTTGAAATAGCCAGAGGACAGGCCATACAGCAGCATTAATTGCTGGTTTTATCCCAGCCGTACCTGTACCTGGCTGTACCATCTACAGCAGAGGATAGATATCATAAGAGCAGGGCGAAGGGTTTTTTTTGTTAAAAAAAACTGTACCTGTCCGTACCGTACGGACGGCATCCGTACGGCGCCGTACGGACTGTACCGCACCTGTTTTTTGGCAGCAGTCATCAGTTTTATTGGGCAGCGAACAGTCCAGGTTTTTCTTGAACCAAACAGCAAGTTTTTTTTTGTAAACTGATGCAACTAGGGTTTCATTTTTAATAAAAAAATAGTCTTCTCGATATTCAGTAAATTTTATAGGATTTATTTATCATTTTATGCAAATCCGCATTTCTTTCAAAAACTGGCAAAAAACCCAAAAACAATAAAAAAATTCAAAAACCTCAGAAAAAACATATAAACCGTCAGTTGTCAGAATCAGAGGGAACTTGGGGTTCCTACAGTGGTATCAGAGCTAAATCCTGCCATCCTACGGGTTTAGCTATCTTATGCAGCCGGATCAGATTGGGTCACCCAGGTATTACACACGCAGGTGAGCCCTGATTGACAGGCAACAGAGTTTGAGCAGGCAGCCGGGCAATATGGCTGACAGAACAGATATACCTAGGCCGGGACATAATGACAGAGATCAGGAGGGTGCAGAGTTCATGCATGCACTTCGAGATCTTCGTGCAGGGCAGCGGCGATCCGATGAGGTATTGCAGCAGGTGGCAGCGGCACTACAAAGGTTGGGTACTTCGAGGAGACCGTCACCTAACCGTGACGATGACAGGAGTGATGCAGGGTCACGGAGAGCTACTAGGGCAGCATCCCGGACAGCAGATAGGCCTACTAGGCCCACTTTCACGAGACAGGAGCCCGGCGAGGCTATACCAGATGAGGAGCATGATGAGTTATTCGCTGACACCCTTATGGCAGCGCATGAAGAATGGGAGTTGGTACCTCCTGCGGTCAAAGAGATGATCACTTTTGACCGTTTTATTACACAGAGGCGAGAGCATAACAGATCTCGGCAGGATAGGAGACCTCGTCAGCAGAATAATGATCTAAAACATGCTACGAACCGGCTCACATTGGCGACGTTCGATGGTAGTGGTAAGATGATTGCTCAAGCTTGGATTAGCAAGCTTGACACATTCCTTACACTGCGCCCGATGGCTGAGAGTGACGCCATCCGATATGCTACTTTGCATCTTGAGGGAGTTGCTTACGACTGGTGGCACCATGGTATGGTGACTTTATAGCATGACAGGATCACTACATACCAGGAGTTTGTGGACAGGTTGGTTGAGCGCTTTGACAAGAAGGATCCAGAAACCTACTTCCGAGACTTAGCACAGTTGAGGCAGAGTGGCAGTGTAGAGACCTACATAGGTGACTTCCAGAAGTTATCCGTTATGGTCCCTAACATCTCAGAGAGGCGTTTGGTAGTACTCTTCATGGAGGGGTTGTCAGAACCATTGCGAGGTTGGATCAAAGCTTTTGATCCTCCTTCGTTACAGGAGGCGATGAAGAAGGCACGAAACATGGAGTTAGCAGCACCATCGAGTAAATTCAGCTCTAGAGGTTCTTCATCATTCAGGGATAACAAGGGCTTTAACAGGAATAAGGATAAGACTGATGTTAGCAAAGAAAAATCAAACTCGAGGAATGATCCAAAAGGTAAATCAGCAGCCCCACCTTTGGATCATGAGGCCCTTAATGACTTACGCAGGAAGAAGCTTTGCTTCTACTGCAAAGGACCATATGACGCTAATCACGATTGTCCTCTAAGACCTAAGGGCAAGGCAAATCGTATAATGTGGGCGTTCTATGAGGACTCGGAATCAGAGGATTCCGAACAGCAGGAGAGTTCAGAGAGTTCAGAGCCAGAGGCTCCAGAGCATATAGTTGAGACAGAGCCCGAGCTTCAGGTCCAAGAGGCCCGTTTATCTAGTATCCAGCGGGAGGGTTCTTTTCGGATTCGTGGTGTGTTGGCAGGACAGAGGGTCATTACCCTACTTGATACAGGAGCCACGCATAATTTCATAGATGCTAGATTTGTTGAGAAACGTGGACTCATCGCAGAGGAGTTTGAGGGCATAAGAGTCAAAGTGGCCGATGGGTACACTTTGAAATGTGAGCGCATGATTAAGGATCTCCCTTTATGCTTGAACAAATATGAGTTCAAGGCAGATTACTATGTTGTTAATATGGGGGACATTGATTTGGTCTTGGGGATGAAGTGGTTACATTCATTGGATGAGGTCACACTTCGTCTCAAGGACATGGAGATCCGTTTTGATGTTAACGGAAAGACACACATTCTTAAGGCAATTCGGGACAGCAATATCAAAACAATTTCCTTCCGCCGGATGGAGCGGCTTATGCGTCACGACATGGTAGAGTGGGCTGCCGAGTGTCATTTAGCACCTATACAGGAGGGACAGCAAAAGATAGATTATCATCCGGATATACAGGAGTTGAGAGTCAGGCATGACAAGGTGTTCAGTGACATTCCACCAGGTAGACCTCCAGACAGGGGCATAGAGCACATCATTGAGCTCGAGGAGGGTGCGAAACCCGTTATGATAACTCCCTACAGGTATCCAAAAAGATTGAAGGATGAGATAGAAAAGACAATAAAGGAGTTACTTGCTATGGGACACATTCGGCCTAGCAAGTCACCATTTGCTTCTTCGGTTGTTTTGGTGAAGAAGAAGGATGGGACATTACGCATGTGCATTGATTACAGGGTCCTGAATAAGAGGACAATTAAGAATAGATACCCGATACCGAGGATTGACGAGCTTATTGATGAGCTCCATGGGTCATCTTACTTCACTAAGATTGATTTACGGTCGGGTTATCATCAGATCAGGGTCAGAGAGCAGGACATAGAGAAGACAGCTTTCCGATGCCATTGTGAGCACTTCGAGTTCGTAGTGATGCCATTTGGACTCACTAACGCACCAGCCACTTTTCAGTCTACGATGAACCGGGTTTTTCATTCATTGCTGAGGAGGTTTGTGTTGGTCTTTTTCGATGACATCCTTATATATAGCAGGTCTTGGCAGGAGCACTTAGCTCATTTGGAGACAGTGTTGAGTATCTTGGAGAGGGAGTCCTTGTACGCCAAGGAATCCAAGTGCGACATAGGGATGACCGAATTGCTATATCTCGGTCACATCATTAGTGCAGATGGAGTGCGCATGGATCCTGAAAAGATCCGCGCCATTGTTGACTGGCCTACACCGGCGAACCTGACACAGTTGAGAGGGTTTCTCGGTTTATGTGGATTCTACCGCAGATTCGTGAATGGGTATTCACGACATGCAGCCCCGATGACAGATTTATTGAAGGGGCTTTTGTTTGGACTTCAGAGGCACAGGAATGTTTTATGAAGTTCAAGGAGTTGATGACTACATGCCCTGTTCTAGCACTACCCGACTTTACGAAGCCGTTCGAGCTTCAATGCGACGCATCAGGTGAGGGCATTGGTGCGGTGCTTATGCAGGACAAGCACCCGATTGTGTATGAGAGCCGCAAGCTCAGAGGACCCGAGAGATTGTATAGTATATATGATAAGGAGATGCTCGCAATCATGCATGCCTTAGCAAAATTTCGACAGTATCTTGTCGGCAGCAAATTTTGCATTAAAACTGATCATAACAGCTTGAGACACTTCTTAGGGCAGCGAGATCTCAATGATAGGCAGCAGAAGTGGGTCAGTAAGTTACAGGCTTATGACTTTGATATCTCATATATCAAAGGTACACAGAACGTAGTGGCTGATGCACTTTCACGTAAGCCGTACTTGAGCACTATGGTTCATATTTCAGAGGATTGGAGGCATATGATAGTGGCAGAGTATGCCAAGGACAGTTGGGCCTCCAGCATTGTTGAGGGATCAGCAGTTGATACCAGGTATACACTTGTGAATGATTTGATCATTTACAAGCACAGGATATTTTTGATCCCAGGGTCAGAGGTGAAGAACATTGTTATGCGAGCCTTTCATGACACGCCTACAGCAGGACATCTTGGATATTTCAAAACATATAGGCAGATCCGAGAGAGATTCACTTGGAAAGGACTCAAGACAGATGTTCTTCAGTATGTGCGTGAGTGTCCTGTTTGTCAGCAGAACAAGCAGGAGAACACGTACCCGGCAGGTTTGTTACAGCCACTTCCGATTCCTGACAGGAAGTGGGAATGCCTGTCGATGGATTTTATCACGGGCTTGCCTAAAGCCCAAGGGCGTGATTGCATTTATGTAGTTGTGGATCGGCTTACGAAGTATGCCCACTTCTTTCCGATCACCACGACTTACACAGCTACGCAGGTATCAGAGGTTTTCTTTCGCGAGGTATTCAGACTTCATGGGTTGCCTCGGAGTATCGTGAGCGACAGAGATAGTCGGTTCCTGAGTAACTTTTGGCAGGAGGTTTCAGACTTTGTGGGACTGAGCTCACTGCGAGCACTAGCTACCACCCGCAGACTGATGGGCAGACAGAGATTGTAAACAAGTGGGTGGAAGGATACCTCCGAAACTACATAGCAGGGCAGCAGAAGGCGTGGGTCAAATGGATACATTTGTGTGAGTATTGCTATAACTCGACATTCCATATGACCATTCAGATGTCACCCTTCATGGCGTTGTACGGGTATGAGGCGCCGAGTTTCCTTGATTTGCTACTGAGCGACAGTAGAGTGCCGAGTGCAGGAGGTTGGTTGCAGGAGAGTCAGGACACTATGAGGGCTCTTAAGGAAAATATAGCTAAGGCACAAAACCAGCAGAGACAGTATGCGGATCAGAAGAGGACGGAGAGGCATTTCGAGGTGGGTGACATGGTTTACCTCATGCTGCAGCCCTACCGTCAGTCCACTCTTAGGAAGAGTGGGTCAGAGAAGCTCAAGCCGCGCTATTACGGACCTTTCAGGATCCTGAGGAGAGTTGGCGAGGTGGCTTACGAGCTTGAGCTTCCAGCAGAGAGCAGGGTACACAATGTTTTTCATGTATCACGCCTCAAGAAGGCGTTGGGTCATCGTGTGGTACTGTCTGCAGTTCTACCTCCCTTAGATGATGAGGGAAAATTGATTTTAGTACCTGAGTCCATCCTGGAGTATAGGGAGAGACAGTTGCGTAGGAGGACTATCAGAGAATATTTGGTGAAATGGAGAGATTTGCCTATTGAGGATGCGACATGGGAGAGTGAGGATATTCTACAGCATCCGGCATTGAGATTGCTTGGGGACAAGCAATTTCAGGAGGGGCGGACTGTCATGTCCCCTTCTCAGTGACATCTCTCGGAGCACAGGATTAGCCTATCATACGACCCTCGTAGGCTGATCGTTTGGATAGAGGGTCACCTGGGAGCTTGGCACATGCTTTAGATCGGCAGAGTTTGATCAGTTGGCTTTCGTTTGGGCTCGATCGGACTCTTTTGGCAGAAGTTACTATTTTTAGCAGTTCTTGGTGGTCAGTGTGGGACCCCTGCTATTTTTGGCAATATGGGTTGACAGCATTCGGAATCACTCCAGTATGTGACTGCTTCAGACGGTTCGGTCATCGGGCGAGTAACGAGAGAAATATTAATATTTAATTGCATTAATTAAATATTAATATTACGAGATTATTATATTAAGTTATAATTAAAAATTATAACTTAAGTGTTTTTATGTTGAGGGGGCGCCCATCATCAGGAAGGGGCCAAATTTAATATTATTATAAAATTTGGCCTAAGTCGAAAATATTAAAAATAATTAAAGAATTGCGATTTTTAATTAAAAGGTCCTATTATAGAGGAAATCGCACCTCTTTGGTTATATATACTTCTGCATTGGGAGGAGCGCCATTATGTCATTTGGAGAATTGAAAATTGATCAAATTTGTCTGAGCTAGAGCTTCAGGGGTTCGAGTTCATTTTTCTTGGAGAACGTGCCATCTCCATTGGAAGCAATTCAGAGGGTGTGAAATAACCCCTGATTTATTGCAACCTGGGTTTTCTTCATTCAGGAGAAGACATTGATTTTCAGAGGTTATTATCACAGGTTTTTCATCAGGGTTATTCCTTCTTCAGTCAGGGATCATTTAGGCGCCCATTTTTGGAGGTTGAAATAGCCAGAGGACAGGCCGTACAGCAGCATTAATTGCTGGTTTTATCCCAGCCATACCTGTACCTGGCCGTACCATATACAGCAGAGGATAGATATCATAAGAGCAGGGCGCAGGTTTTTTTCTGTAAAAAAAAAAATTGTACCTGTCCGTACCGTACGAACGGCATCCGTACGGCGCCGTACGGACTGTACCTCGCCTGTTTTTTGGCAGCAGTCATCAGTTTTATTGGGCAGCGAACAGTCCAGGTTTTTCTTGAACCAAACAGCAAGTTTTTTTTTGTAAACTCATGCAACTAGGGTTTCATTTTTAATAAAAAAATAGTCTTCTCGATATTCAGTAAATTTTATAGGATTTATTTATCATTTTATGCAAATCCGCATTTCTTTCAAAAACTGGCAAAAAACCCAAAAACAATAAAAAAATTCAAAAACCTCAGAAAAAACATATAAACCGTCAGTTGTCAGAATCAGAGGGAACTTGGGGTTCCTACATCCATCACCAAAAGAGGACACAAATTCATAATTTAAAGAGGAAAACCCTCTGGTCCAAATGGTTTTCCGATTGAATTTTATCAAGCATATTGGGACATCATTAAAGATGAGCTTCTTTAAGTTGTGGAGGCATGAAAGGCCAAAACTATCATAAAAGAAATAAATAAAACCTTTATAGCTCTAATTCCAAAAGTATCTGAAGTGGAAGTGATTTCAGGTTTCAGGCCTATAGCTTTATGCAATGTTCTCTATAAAATTATTACTAAATTAATGGCAAAACGATTGAAACCTTTAATACACAAGATCATATCTCCAGAATAAGGATAATTTGTCCAAGGACGACAAATCCATGATGAGATTGTTTTGATTGGATTTCTCAAAAGCTTATGAGAGAGTAGACTGAATATTTTTATGTCAAATTCTGAATCAATTTGGCTTTTCTCGAGTCTGGATTAATTGGGTTCAAGCTTGATTATAATCAGTCTCATATTCAATTATGGTTAATGGAAATCCCTCAAATATTTTTGGTGCTTCCTGCGGAATTAGGCAAGGTGTTTCGATTTCTCCATTCTTATTCATCATTCTGACTGAATGTTTGGGGTGGTTGATGACTAAGGCACGACAGGACAAAAAGGTAGGAGGTGTAAAGTTGGCAAAGGGAGTAAGTCCTCTGACTCATTTACAATTTGTTGATGATTCTACACTTCTTGGAAAAGCTACATGTTTGGAATCTTCATAGATGCAAAACAATCTTTAGATTTTTACCAGCGCCATTGGAAAACTTATTAATCAAGCCAAATCGAACATTATATTTTTCCATTGTTCTGAGAGAAGAGGCTTTGATACTTGATATATTTAGATTCAGAAGGGGATCTCTTCCGATTACTTATCTAGGAGTACCACTTGCAAATACTCAATTAAAAGAGTGGAATTGGATATTAAGCAAAGTGAAAATGAAAATACAAAAATGGACAAGCAGATGATTATCCTTAGGAGGAAGAATGACTCTGGTTAAAGCATTCCTTCAAGCCATGTCAATTTATATCTCATCTATTTTAAATATCCTAACAGGAGTGTGGAAGCACTTGGATGTTCTCTTTCAAAATTTCATTTAGAGCGGAGTTCAGGAACACAGAAAATGGTTCTTAGTGAAATGGGATATTCTTTGCCATCCAAAATCTGAAGGGGGCTTGGGATTTTGTTCTTGTTTAAATCAAAATAAAGCTTTAGATGCTAAACTTTATTGGAGATTGTTAGAAAATTCCAATAATCTGTGGGCTATAAATATTCGAGCCATATATGCACACAATCACCCTTCTGAGAGAATAATCAGATTGGCTCTCCCATCTAGAGGTTCAACTATTTTGGCAGTTTTGTGGATAAGTGAAGCAATAATAAAGAGATTTTTTCTGGATTGTTAGTGATGGTCAATTAGCGAATTTTGGACTAATTCTTGGGATGGCCACCCACCTATTATCACCCAGTTTCCTCATCTAAAATCTCTAATGAAAAATTTTCATAGTAAAGGATGGGATAAGATTGCTCATTACAATCAACCATTTAAGTATCATTGGGAGGTTGGAAAACGATGGATTCTTTCTAAGGAATGGTCATTTTCATTAGAAACAAATCAAAAGAGGATAGTAGATTTACCTTACATGCTATATCTTCTTCATGCTCTACAGGTTCGGATGTAATGGCACGAGGAACCAATTCTACAGGGAGTCATTCTGTTTCAGAAGGATATGCTTCTCTATATAATATAAATCCTCATCCTTTATAGGATATATTTAAAAATATATGAAAGCAAGAACTTTGGCCAAAAGTTAGCTTCTTTGTCTGGTTGTTGAGAAGAAGAATCCTAATAGGGAACCAACCAATGAAAAGAGGATATAATGGTCCTTACAGATGTGTAATGTGCTTGGATGATGAGGAAACTATTATACATTTATTTATACAATGTCCCTTTGTGCAGCAAATGTGGCAAAATTTAGCATCCTTATATTAGATTCCTTGGAATGGAATTCAAGCCTTAGAACAACCTTTCAAAGAATGGATGAAGCAATTAACTAGTGGCCAAAATTTGGAGTCAGTCCTATGGAATGAAATTACACTTCTTTGAAATGTGTGGAAGAAGAATTTTTCAGCAAGAAACTAGGGCTTCTGTTTTGTTTGGGAAGTAATCAAGAGGAATATTGTTGAATCAATCAAGTACAAAATCAAACTTCCTCAGAACCTGTGTGCTCAATGGATTAATCTCACTACAAGGTTATCTATTAACCTAGATAGTCATCAAATGGATGTTTTTAAAACAAGGAAATTGAAAGTTGAAGGTAAATGGATAACCCCTCCATGTGGCTATGGGAAGCTGAATACTGATAGAACATATAGAGGAAATCTAGGACTAGCAAGCATGGGTGGAATAGGCAGACACTGAGATGGATCAATGACATTTATCTTTTCTGAAAGACTAGGTTATGCAACAAATAATCTGGCAAAAATTAAGGCCGTTTTTAGAGGTTTACAAGAAGCAATTAAAGTTGACTGGAATAAGATTCAAGTGGAATTTGATTCTCAAATAATTATTAACCTATTATCCAATTTGATATTGCAACAGGGCAAGAATTGGCAAATAACTAGAGAGATGGACAAAATTCACCAATTGAAAGTTAATTTTCAAGAGATATACTTCACCCATATTCCTAGACATCAGAATAAAGTGGCAGATTCTTTAGCCAATTGGACTTTGGATAATCATAATTTGGTCTGCTATGGTTCTCCACCTATATGGTGGTCCATTAAGCTACAAGAAGATATCCAAAAGATTCTAGACCTTGATTGACTTTCTCCATATGGCAGTGGTGAATATATATGTTTCTTGTGCCATGGCTTGGACTAATTTATCATGCTTGGCATGGAAGAATTTGTATATATGTATTACTTTTTGAATTAATAGAATTCTCTTTTTTTTTTTTTAAAAAAAAGAGGTTAGTGAGCAGCCAATTATTAGAAATTATGAATTGCAAAAATCAAAATGTTTAGGGCAACAAGATGAAGGTTTCCAGCAAATTCATGAGCAACAAAGAGGGTTGCAAGTAGAGGACAAAGGTGAGGAGGAACTTAATGGAGTGATTTTAGGGGTTATGGAGGAAGAAGAGCAAATCGAGGGAGCCACTTGTGGGAAAGAACAAACTTTTCATGAGTAGTGTCAAGCATCCAAGGTTGAAGTTGTTCCAACCCTAGAAGAAATGAACCCTCATGCAAACATTTCAAGGTATGAACCAACACTTGTTAAGAGTAGTGTTATGAGTCCTTCCATAGTGATGAAAGAAAAAGAGAAAATCGTGGTCCTAGGTACTGTTGTCAATCTGGAGCTGCGCCCTGATTCAAAGACGTGCACGGAACGGCCAGTCGTCTATCCGGCTGAAACAATGGGATCTCCTCACGAGGGTGGGTGCCTCAATGGTGAGAAGAACCTCTGATGCAGGAGCATCTACAGACATCTTGGGAAGACATGTTTATGATTAAATTCGAATTTCAAATTATTGTGTTTTCCCTCCAAATGTTGAAATTAAGGAGAAAATGTAAAAAGTAAAAGTAAAAAGGTGATTGTTGAGTTGTTGAGGAAATGAGGGGAATGGTTGAAAGATTTTCAACCGTAAGATAAATCTTCTCATATTAGAATCTGCTGGTAAAATTTCAAACTGTTTCTTGTTTTAATCCTCAGCCCAAATTGGGCGCAGAGGTTAGAGAAGAGGTTTTTTGTTTATTAAAAGCAAAAGAACAGTCATTTAAAAAAAAAAAGAGAGGGAGCAGGACGCAGAAAGGAAAAGAGAGAGTCAAGAAGGCCATTCGGCCTGTATGGTCTTGTTTTGACCATGGTAAGAAATTATTGATATAAAATTACCTTGGGCATAGCCTCAAGGCTCCCGTTGGGCGATGGCAGAAAGGAAATGATCTTTTTTTTTTGTACACAAGAGAAATTATTTCCTTAATGGGAACATCACAGAAGTCAGTATATGGAGCTCTTCCTATGGTCATTGGGTTAAGCGTTCCTTTTAGAGATATTGGCTACTTTTGCACATGAACAATACTTTCTATTGGATTTCATGAGTTTGGTCCTGCACTTGCAGCTGCAAGGTGCGCTATTGAAAAGTAAGTAGTGAAAGTATGCATATTGAGTACATTGTTGTATTTCTGTCAGTCTTGCTTCCTGGAACCTTTGTTGCTATCAACCGTGACAGGCTGAAGCTTTTATCATGTGCTCGTGTGCTCTGCATATAGTATGCAAGGATTTGGTATAATACTGTGTGTTGTGCAGTATGCTGTTTAACATTGGCATTGCTTCTTGCACTTTTGCATAATCCTGTGGTGTTGAGCGTGCCTCAGATGACATCTTTGGATGGATATTTGCTCTCCACGAGTTGCTGGGCGCATTGCTTCTCTTTTCGGGCATAAAATTGGCTATGACTTATTGTGACATGAATTCCAAGCAGGATTCATTTGTAATGTTTATGTGCACTTCTGTTTCACTGATTGGATCCAGTGCAGCTCTTGGGTTTGGTCGTGGAATTGTTCTGTATATTTTGCTAAAGCTCAGGAAAGAGCTTTTGGATGAAGATAATTAAATGCGTGCAGGTAATAGGCGACTTCGATCATGCCAGGTACGGTGAGTAAATGCTGAGAATGATCTTCATTTCAATGATAAAGTATACGCAGGTCTGATATCTCTTGGCTGAAAGAGGTAAGGACTATCTTAAAATCGATTTCTAGCTGGATCACCCGGCTATGAGGATTGCAAGTCATTTAGTGGTAGTGATGATATTGACGCTTCAAGAAGTATGCCAAATAGTAGCCATGAATCACGAGATGCTTAGATTGTGTGTATTAGTTTGCATGATTCCATTGAAAATATGAAAAACTCGAGTCCCGTTGCAAGTTGTGAACCATTGGTGAACTATGTACCTGACACAATTAAACTGTTAGCTGATAGCCTTGTGGATCACGCTGTAAATGGAGGGGAAAGATCTATAGCTAAGGTAGATATGGAATGTCATGATGAGAGCCTTCAAAGCTTAAACTATTCTGGCGAAGCAAGAAAAGATGGACAGCGATGCTGTTTAGCCTGCAATTTTGGTATGTAAAGAAAGGAGGCTTGGAAATCTTGGGCAAGGTGGAAGAATTAAGGCAAACATTAGCAAGGGCAAAAGAGACCAGGTGACATTTTGCAATTGAGAATAATTTGTTTAAAACATATATTCAGTCCTGTATGCAGTTTGATATTTTTGGTTTAAATCATAGAGTTTGGCCCTGTTGGGAAAAGTTTTCTGTTTGCATCAACCTCCAGAGAAGGTTGGTTCCTATATGATGTATCGATGAGGATCTCTACTCTATGCTGCAGACTACCGTGGAAAAGGGAGAAGGAAACTTAAAGGGGAAATCCTACCTAAAAGGGGTGATACACCAAAAGTTTGATCCACTCAACTTGGAACCTTGAACACTGAACAATCAAGAGAAAAGGAAGACCTTAGATTTCAATCAATCACTTATGCATAAATATTTCATGGAGAGGTTCGATCCAATGACCAAAACCTGAGGGAAAATGATGGAGAGAGGTCCAATACAAGACACTTTGCAGCCACCTAACATCCACTTATAACTTCAGCAAAAGACAATAAAGAACACTGAACATGACCTGCACAAGGATAATCTAGCAACTAGGTATGAAACAGAATTTGGGAAGGGAGAGAAATCTACCACTTATGAAAATTGCTGAATGAAATATACACTATGCCAACACTTGAAATTTGAAAGTACAGTCCTATTGATCAAAGAGGTTACACAACTCACCAATGGTAGAGTCTGGTCTAACCAAGAGAGATTGGATCTTTTTTTTAATCAAGGCTGAAAGCCATTATATAGAAAATTACAAGAGGCCAAAGATTGGCGCTGAAAATTTGAAGAGAAGGATTCACTTTGGTTAACTCCAGGGTTTACTTGGCCTTTCAATAAAATATATTTTCCTTTTTGCCCTTGCATGAAGCTTCTTCTTTTGATGAAGGGAACTTATCTTTGTTATGAACCGCCCGCCTCTCTTTGCATGGAAATCCACGCAAATGTCAATTTTAGAACTTCTTCGTGAGCTACTTGATGCCGAGTTGTAGCGTTTGAAAGCTGAGTTAAACGAAGAGATCATGCTGAGTCACATGGAAAGCTCCTAGTGAATGCGGCGTTTAACAATTAGTCAACTCTAAATCTGGAATAGTCAACTTGACATTTGAATTTGGAACTTCAATTGAAGCTGAGTTGGACCCTCAAATGCGTGAGATGATCTGGGAATGAGCGGGACTTTAGTAACCAGTCAATTGAAGCTTTGGACGGCATTCGAAGATTGCCCCTGCTTGCATGTATTCTGTCCTATTCTGGTCTGCCTGTTCGTGTCTATTTCTGGCGGAATTCTATATTCGGATGTATTTGTCTATATTTTTTCCTGTTTGGCCTTTTCTTTTCAGAATTTTGGCTTTACCCCTGTTCCAACAGTTACTTCCCGCGGTCAAAATTTGACATCTTGCGGGACGTCACCCTTAGTCTTTTTATTTCCTTCGAAATTCTCTGCTTGGCAATTTCCTTTGGACTTCTCTTTCTCTCGGCTTTATTGGCTTCGCATTTGTTTGGGTTTTTCTCGTGGCCCTTTCTCCGAATTTCTTCGGACTATTTGTCCGAAGGAATTTCTTCGGACAAAAGTCCGAAGGTCTCTTTTTCCCACCTTTGCCTTCGTTTGTTGCAATTTTCCCAAATTTCTTCGGGATTTCTTCCATCGGCTTTTCTATAGGCCTTAGTCTAAATTTCTTCGGACTTTTTGTCCAAAGGAATTTCTTCGGACAAAAGTCCGAAAGAATTCATTGTCTTTGTTCTTTTTCTTCTTTTGGTCCCTCCTTGTGTCTTCCGAATTCCTTCGGACAAAAAGTCCGAAGGATATCTTCCCTTGCCTTTTCCTCTGAATGTGCCCTTCAGCCTTTGAAAAGTGCCCCTTGGGAAATTTGCCATGGTCCCTTCCGCCGACCAAGTGCCCTCCGCAAGGGCATTTAGCTCTCCCTTTGTGCCATTCGAAAAAATTGTAGGGCACCCGAGCTTTTTGCTAAGGTTCCGAATCTGGTCCTGTGCCTTCTCAAAGGGTAGATGCCCTTCGGGAATGTTGAAAACGATCCTTTCGAAGGGTACTTCCTTTGCATTGCTTGTTTGAATGGACTTTTGGTTTCTCCGAAGTATTCCTTCGGACTTTTGCTTGTTTGAATGGACTTTTGGTTTCTCTGAAGTATTCCTTCAGACAAAAGGAATTACTTTCTTTTGCTTTTAGGCTCGCCTTTGTTATTTCCTTCGGGCTTTTGTCCGAAGGACCTCTCCGAAGACTTGTCTTTAGCCAAACCCTTTTTTTTTATGAACCATCCCCTCGGAATTTTCCTATTGTAGCAAAGGCCCCTTACCAAGGAAAACAATGTATTCTTCCTTCCTTGGCTAGAGACGAGAACTTTCCAAATGGCAAGAGAAAATCTGACTTGTGGAAGATTTGTCAACATTCTGGCGACTCAACTGGGGAGCATGCTTGCTATGCTTGAGAACTCAGACCATGTATAGACGCTACTCGAATTCCCACATGGTAGACCTGATTTCTGATTGAAAATCTGCTCTGATCATGGCTGTAGCAACCTTCTTCAAAATAAGAAGGGAAACACACGAAAGTAGAAAACTAACTTAGAAGCAAATGTGCAAACAAGCACATATTGGACAAAAACTGAAGCAAACTACTGTGCTTGAACAACACTTGGAGGAAAGCAAAAAATAACTAAATATGTACATGGAATTTTGCTCTTTAATAGCAATGTTTTAGATGTATCCCATTGACTGGGATTGGAAGCTCTTGGCCATCCATCTTAGCAAGTTGGAAGGCGTTGTGGGATTTGCAGTTGGAAATCGTATATGGGCCACTCCAAAGTGAATCAAACTTTGTGTGCCTTCCTGGTTTGGCCCGATCCTCATCCCACTTGAGGACCAAATCTCTTTCATTGAAGCTTCGTGAGGAAGCTCCTTTGTTGAATGACCTTTTCACCTGTGCCTGATGACTTTCCATGGCTAGCATGGCTTGATTTTGTCTCTTTCAGCTCCATAAGTTCTGCATACTTGACATCCATAGGCTCGTTTTCTAACAATTCAAGTTGATGCATTAATTCTAAAGTTGAAAACTCGAGAGAAATAGGTAACCTTGCTTCCCTACCATAGACTAACTTGTAGGGAGAGTTGGCTATTGACCTCTTGTAGGTGATCCTATCAGCTCATAGTGCTGACTTCAACTTGAGGTACCATAATCTCTGATTGTCTTCAATGGTCCTTCGTATGATCCTCAAGAGGTTCTTGTTTGTAGACTCAACAAGGCCATTTCCTTGTGGATAATAATTGATGAAGTGCCGAGATAGATTCCATGTTGGACGGCCCATTGGCTGATCCTAGATCCCACAAAAGCCATTGCATTGTCAGAAATAATGGTTGAAGGGACTCCAAACCTAGTGACCAAACCTTCATAGAAATCAAGGACGCTAGTTTCGTTTGCTTCCTTTAATGCAACTGCTTTTGTCCAACGTGTGAAGTAGTCCGTAGCTATTAAAATCCACTTATGCCCTGAACTGGAAGGAGGGTTAATGAGACCAATAAAGTCTAATCCCCATTGGACAAATCGCTGATCCACTATAATTGGCTGTAGGGGCAGGGCTGCTAGTTTAACTTTTCCTACAAACATAGCGCATTGTTTGCACTTCCTAACCCATGTATGGCAGTCACCAAATATAGTAGGCCAATAGTACCCACCTCTCATGATTTTGAGTGCTGTAGTTTTGACAGAAAAGTGTCCTCCACCAAGTCCATCATGGAATTCTTCAAGTAATCTTTGAGTATGGCTTGGCTCCACACACCTTAGTAACATTCCATTGATATCCTTTTTGAACAAGACACCGTCAACGAGCAAAAATGGAATTGATTGCAGTCTGAAATACCTTCTTTTTGAAGCACTTAGGTGGGAAGGGTAACGACTTTCTTGAAGATAGCTTACCAGATCTTGAAACCAACTAGAAGGTGAGGTGTGAACGGCAGCAATTTCTACATCATTTGACACTAGAATAGCTTCGTTAGTTTCTTGTAAGTCCTGAGCTAGATGCTCACAAAGTCCTTTACCTCTAACCAGCGTCGTGATCTTAATTTCTATGTCATATTCCATCACTTTAGTTATCCAACCAGCGCTTTTCTCATTTATGTCTTTGTTCAGAAGAAATTCTTTGATGCTTGGATGAGCAACCATTAGACGTATTTTGTTATTAGATAGCAAGCGCCTAAATTTCTTCAGAGATCTTATACTGAAAAGATGTGTTTTTCAACAAAAGAGTACCTTGTCTCATACTCCTACAGGCCTTGGCTGTAGAAGGCTATTGGCTGTTCCAAGTCCTCATGGTTTTGCTGCATAAGAATCCCTGAAATGGTGTTCACATTAGCATATGTATACAGAATGAAATCTTTCTTGAAATCTGGATTCAAAAGCATAGGATCACTTGCTATGGCTTTCTTAACGTCTTCAAACCCTGTTATTCCCTCCTTGGACCAGCTGAAGTCCTGATTTTTCTTTAACATGGTTGTAAGTGGTTTAGCTACAGTAGCAAAATCTGAAATGTATCTCCTTATAAAATTGATCTTTCCAAAGAAACTTTGCAAAGCCTTTTTGCTCTTAGGCAAGGAGAGTGCAAAAATGGATTGAATCCTTTCATAATCTATGTTCAAACCGTGCTTTGAAACGACATGTCCAAGAAGCTTACCTTAATGAACTGAAAATACACACTTTTTGGAATTTAAAGATATCCCAAATTGCCTACACCTTTCAAAAACATGCTGGAGGTGCACCATGTGATCTTCTACATGCTTTGAGAATACTGTTATATCATCTAAATAGACAAGCATGAATTTGTTAAGAAAGCCTTGGAAGGCCATATCCATGGCCCTCTGAAACGTTGCTCCAGCATTGGACAAATCGAATGGCATCTTTTTGTATGCAAATGTTCTCCATTTGGTTGTGAAAGCTGTCTTGAATTGGTCCTCTTCTTTGACCAAAATTTGATTGTAGCCACTGTACCCATCTAATAAGGAAAACCTCTCTGAACCTGAAACAAGCTGTAAAATTTATTCCATTGATGGCAATGGATAGTGGTCTTTAAGCGAGGCCCTGTTTAAGTCACGGAAATCAACACATAAACGAATCTCACCGTTCTTTTTCCGTACTAGAACGAGGTTCGCCACCCAAGTTGAGTGCTTGATTGGAAATATAATAGCCGATTCTATAAGCTTGTGAAGCTCAGCTTTCATCAAAGGCTCAAGCTTTGGATTGATTAGCCTTTGTCTTTGTCGTATTGGTTTAGTTTCGTCCTCTAGCTCAATAGTGTGTTGAGCCAAACTTGGATCAAACCCTTTGAGATCACTATATTGCCATACGAATATATTAGCAAAATTTTTGCATAATTCAACGAAAGCTTTCTTTTGTAGTGGAGTGCATACCTTGCCCAATTTTAAAATCTTACCAGCTGCAATCTTTACATTGGCATAGTGCTCTTATTTCGTTGACAAGGCTGATTTCTCTTTCCTTAGTTCATCGTCTTCACTGAAAATATTTTCAAGGGTAACCAATCCCTTGGTTAGTTTATTGGTTTTCAGTTGCACAATCTGATCACCATACTGCTGTTAGCATTTTGCCTGATTTTTTGGAGAAAACTCAGCGTCTTCCTGTAAAAATTTCACAATTTGATTGTCACTTTCAAATACCTGCCAATTTTTTTGGTTATCTAGGACAAAAGGCCTTACGACTATCTTGATATGTGACTGAGAAATGTCACTTTTAACGTCCGCTGGGATATCTAATTGTGCCTCGACAACAACCAACCTATCAGCATGTTTATTTCTATCTCTTGGTATTGTCCAAATATTAAAACACTAAAAATCTTCAAGTAAATCCCATACCATGTGTCTATAAGATTTAAGCAACATATTCTTGCATACATTTAAGCCTCTTACTTAGTGAACTACAAGTTCACTATCTCCAAACACTTGTAGACAACTTGCTTTCATCTTCCTAGCCCATTGCAAACCGTGAACTAGTGCTTCATATTCAGCAACGTTATTTGAACAACGAAACTAAAATTTAATGGAGGAGAAATACCTTTGTTTTGTAGGAGAAATTAACATCATCCCAACTCCTGTCCCATGCTTATTTCTTGATCCATCGAAGTATAATTGCCACAAGCCTTCATTAGATTCGCCCTCTTTGACCATGGCTGGGATTGGCGCGTCGTTCTCATGAAGACAATACACACCAAGGCCTTCGTCAATCAGCTTGTAGGGATCATGCTCATGCAAGGTGGAAGCCCACTCATCAAAAAACAAATCTGGAACTCCATCCAAAGGTGAGTCCTTTTCTACATCACAAGTTTGTACTACATCTGAAATGATACAATTTGTATTGATCACACTTGGCGTATAAGGTTCCATGTGAAAACGTGCAATAGGTTTTGAATGAATTGTTACCTTTGTGCCATATCTGGTTCTGAACAGCAAGTAAGTCCACTCAACTGATAGATATCCCCCAATTTTTGAGGTGAAATCTCTTGAAAGGCACATGGCGAAATAAGGAGGTAGATCCACAACTACGTCTTGCTAAATAGTTACATTAGGACAGGCATGTAATGTTAATTTCAAATCTTTGATAATCCCTACCGTCTTTGCGGGTGAACCATCCAACTGCAGTACCCCTTTAGCATTTGGCTCATAAACAAGACTGAGCTTGTCTGCAATCTATTTAGGCATGACTATACTGCTGGCTCCACTATCTACCATACAATTATGAACTAAGGTATCTCCTAGTATCAAATAAAGATAAAAGGGGGAGTTTTCTTTGCTTTTACCTCAGTTTTGTCCACCTTTGATATCTTATCTCTTTGCTGTACCTGCTGCTTAGTTGGCAGATCTGAGTTTGTCAAAACAACACCTTTGTTTACTAATTTTGGGGACAATTCAAAAGCTGAAAGTTCTTGAATGAGTTTGTCTTTTTGGCCTGGAATTGAAAGAGTATCCCACATGCTAATATTGACGTTAGACCTTTTCATCTGATCTACAATATTGAACTGGGATGGACTAACCTTTGATTGCACCTTTTGTGTTACTTGCTGCTCACGAATTAGAGGTATTTGCTGCACTTTGCCAACCTCTACATTCTGATTTTTTGGGACTGTGGGGGCAGCAAGCTATTCTTTCGTACCTTGAGCAATAGTACTAGGAGTATTTGACGTATTTTCCACTGCTTGAGCTTCTCCCACAGCTCTTCTTTTATTTTTTTGATAGGTTAGAGCTGCAACTTGATCATTTGAAGCGTTAGTTTTAACATCTTGAGTAAAAGCAATATGATCATCTACTGCCAATTTACATTAATAGCATCAGGCTGCCCTTGGGTCGCTCCTTGTGGTACCAATCCTGTATCTTGATATTGACTCTCCTAAAAAGAGAACTCTTGTGTCATCTGTGGCATGGTGCTGTTTGATGATACTGAATTCTGGTTTTGAAAATCATTGAGATTCGAAGGCTGCCAACCTGAATCCTACACTAAATTGTTCTGAGGTGGAATTGGAACAAGGGCTTTTGAAGTGGAAGGAGCATTTGGATCAAAAGCAGTGTATGGCTTAGCTGGAGTTATGGCCTCTTGTGCTTGATAGGGTGGTCTATTTTCTCTGAAATCCTAATAAAGAGATCTTTGATCTTTGAAGCGCTGATAGTTGTTTTGATTTTGCTATTAATAAGGCCTATTTGACTGAAATTGCTGCCTTTTAAGCTGTACTATTTCATTTTCAAAAGATTGTAACAGAGTTTTTAGCTCTCCTATCTCACTAGATTGACTAGTAGAGGCTGCAATAAGACGCTGAGGTGCTGGAATTGGAGCCAAGGATGGAACTTGAGGAACTTGAAGGGCTGGTACTGAACTTATCTCCGAAAATATGGGCATTGGAGGTCTTGGAGCAAGCTTTCTTGCTTGAATCAGACTATTTTCTGTTCTTATTGCAACTTCATAGGCATCTGGCAAAGTAGTGCCACCCATTGATTATATCATCACACTAATATCAAAATTGAGAGCTTTCAAAAAATATAAAAATGCATATTCAGGTGATGGCCTAATTAGAACCGGTATCCTGTGCCATGTCTTTTGGAATCTGAGATTAAAATCAGACATGAACTCATGAGGAGCTCTCTGTATGGCAGTTAATTGCTCAACCAAAGATAAGTGGTCAGATTTGTCCTCAAACTGTTTGACCAAAGCAGCACCTAATTCATCCCAAGTAGAGATAAATCTAAGTGGGAGGGTTTTATACCATTGTAATGATTTTCCTTTGAAAGAAGCAGCTAGTAATCTGATAGCAACATTATCCTCAATTACATTATGAACTGAACAAAGATTAGCCACATCCTGGGTATGCTCAATAGGAGTTGTTTGATTTTCCCTTGAGAAGAATGTAATACTTTTGAGGGCAGATACAGGTATATCATTTAACTGTACTAGATTTAGTGGGCTCCCTCCATTAAATGGAGCAAATACTTGATTTCTATTGGCCATTTGCATGGTGGGGATTTCAGTGTCTAAAACAATAGGTTGAGGGGGAGCTAAATATTCCCTTTGAGGATATGGACTTGCCCTCCTAGATCTTGCTCTTTTATAAGTTACAAATTCAAAAGGAATACCTTTGCTTGCTGATCTTATGGTAACTTTTGGCATGAACGGATTGTCTGAATAATGCTATGAACTCTTCCGCTAGCTGTAAATGAATATCTTCCTTTGCTGTGAAGATTTTCTATAAAGAACTCTTTTCGTGGTCCCACCGGGCGTGCCAAAAACTGTTGTCAACTTGGAGCTGCGCCTTAATTCGAAGACGTGCACGGAACGGCCAGTCCTCTATCCGGCTGAAACAATGGGATTTCCTCACGAGGGTGGGTGCCTCAACGGTGAGAAGAATCTCCAGAGAAGGCTGGTTCCTGTATGATGTATCGATGAGGATCTCTACTCTATGCTGCGGACTACTGTGGAAAAGGGAGAAGGAAACTTAAAGGGGAAATCCTACCTAAAAGAGGTGATACACCAGAAGTTTGATCCACTCAACTTGGAACCTTGAACACTGAACAATCAAGAGAAAAGGAAGACCTTAGATTTCAATCAATCACTTATGCATAAATATTTCATGCAGAGGTTCGATCCATTGACCAAAACCTGAGGAAAAACGATGGAGAGAGGTCCGATACAAGACACTTTGCAGCCACCTAACATCCACTTATAGCTTCAGCAAAAGACAATAAAGAACACTGAACATGACCTACACAAGGATAATCTAGGAACTAAGTATGAAACAAAATTTGGGAAGGGAGAGAAATCTACAACTTATGCAAATTGTTGAATGAAATATACACTATGCCAACACTTGAAATTTGAAAGTACAATCCTTCTATTGATCGAAGAGGTTGCACAACTCACCAATGGCAGAGTCTGGTCTAACCAAGAGAGATTGGATCTTTTTTTTAATCAAGGTTGAAAGCCATTATATAGAAAATTACAAGAGGCGAAAGATTGGCACTGAAAATTTGAAGAGAAGGATTCACTTTGGTTAACTCCAGGGTTTACTTGGCCTTTCAATAAAATATATTTTCTTTTTTGTCCTTGCATGAAGCTTCTTCGTTTGATGAAGGGAACTTATCTTTGTTATGAACCGCCTGCTTCTCTTTGCATGGAAATCCACGCAAATGTCAATTTTAGAACTTCTTCGTAAGCTGCTTGATGCCAAGTTGTAGCGTTTGAAAGCTGAGTTAAACGAAGAGATCATGCTGAGTCACATGGAAAGCTCCTAGTGAATGTGGCGTTTAACAATTAGTTAACTCTAAATCTGGAATAGTCAACTTGACATTTGAATTTGGAACTTCAATTGAAGCTGAGTTGGACCCTCAAATGTGTGAGATGATCTGGTGATGAGCGGGACTTTAATAATTAGTCAACTAAAGCTTTGGTCGGCGTTCAAAGATTGCCCCTGCTTGCATGTATTCTGTCATATTCTGGTCTGCCTGTTCGTGTCTATTTTTGGCGGGATTCTATACTCGGATGTATTTGTCTATATATTTTTCCATTTGGCCTTTTCTTTTCGGAATTCTGGCTTTACCCTTGTTCCAACAGTTACTTCCCGCGGTCAAAATTTGACGTCTTGCGGGACGTCACCCTTAGTCTTTTAATTTCCTTTGGAATTCTCTGCTTGGCAATTTCCTTTGGACTTCTCTTTCTCTCGGCTTTATTGGCTTCGCATTTCTTCGGGTTTTTCCCGCGGCCCTTTCTCCGAATTTCTTCGGACAAAAGTTCGAAGGTCTCTTTTACCCGCCTTTGCCTTTGTTTTTTGCAATTTTCCCGAATTTCTTCGGGATTTCTTCCATCGGCTTTTCTACGAGCCTTAGTCCGAATTTCTTCGGACTTTTTGTCCGAAGGAATTCCTTCGGACAAAAGTCCGAAAGAATTCATTGTCTTTGTTCTTTTTCTTCTTTTGGTCCCTCCTTGTGTCTTCTGAATTCCTTCGGACAAAAAGTCCGAAGGATATCTTCCCTTGCCTTTTCCTCCGAATGTGCCCTTCAGCCTTTGAAAAGTGCTCCTCAGGAAATTTGCCATGGTCCCTTCCGCCGACCAAGTGCCCTCCGCAAGGGCATTTAGCTCTCTCTTTGTGCCCTACGGAAAAATTGTAGGGCACTCGGACTTTTTGCTAAGGCTCTGAATTTGGTCCTGTGCCTTCCCGAAGGGTAGGTGCCCTTCGGGAATGTTGAAAACAATCCTTCCCAAGGGTACTTCTTTTGCCTTGCTTGTTTGAATGGACTTTTGGTTTCTCCGAAGTATTCCTTCGGACTTTTGCTTGTTTGATTGGAATTTTGGTTTCTTCGAAGTATTCCTTCGGACAAAAGTCAGAAGGAATTACTTCTTTTTGCTTTTAGGCTCCCCTTTGTTATTTCCTTTGGGCTTTTGTCCGAAGGACCTCTCCGAAGACTTGTCTTTAGCCAAACCCTTTTTTTTTATGAACCATCCCCTTGGAATTTCCCTGTTGTAGCAAAGGCCCCTTACCAAGGAAAACAATGTATTCTTCTTTCCTTGGCTAGAGATGAGAACTTTCCAAATGGCAAGAGAAAATCTGACTTGTGGAAGATTTGTCAACAGGTACTATTGCTCATTTTCAGCTTGTAATTCTCACATCAACCACTAAGGGTAAGCATTTTGATGATCTTCACATCAAGGGTTTGTTGCATCAACACCCTACATTGTCTTTATAATATTTTGAACATCATATAGATCATATAACAATGAAGTCAAGATGAAGGGCACTTAATGGAGGAATTTTTTTTCCAAAAGAACCCAAGGATGGGGAGTTGCAAATTCCCAATATGGATGTGGGATCTAGTGAGACAAGCTTAGTGTTGTTGTCATACAAATTCTAATTTCTTTGGCACCCATGCAAGGGGTTTGGCAAGGCCTTTGGGTCATGGAAAAGAAAGATAGGGTGAAGAACATGCAGACCACTCCAAATCTTGATAAGCATGTTCCTAGGAGGTATTCTAAGATGTGTATTGAAGCCAAAAACACAAGTTGTAGCTGTGAGTGTGTAGATTTTTCAATTCAAGTCCAAGTTTGTTGGTGCATATGGAATCCAAATTGTTTGGTGAGTATCAAGGTAAATCTCATATTTTCGTTTTCAGAACAGCAGTACCAAATATGTATGCTCAACCCCTCTTAGATAAGTGTGCCTTGAAGGAAGCATTTCTAAATTCCGAAGCAAAAGATAATGAAGGTGTCACAAAGGGTGGACAAGTTATGGGCAGCCAAAGGTATGAGAGTATTTCAAATTTGTTGCTTACTAATATGGCGTCTAGGGGGAGTTGTTATGAAGGGCAACAAATGCAAAAAATGGAACAGCCCTTCCACCACATGAATTTACAGCCTATCAGAAGCTTGGTAACTGTTGACGCAGTGGATTGCACCCTTGACAGGGCACTGAGCCCCCTATCTTCTACGCATCACAATGGAAACTCCCCTCTTGCCTGTGGGTCTCGCAAAACTGGGAGGAGTCTCTAGATAAGGGCTAGCTCCCTTTGATGCATCTAAGTTATTCCAGTAAGTTGTTTATACATATATATATAATGGGGGGATGAAAAGGGAGAAGGATTACTGAAAAACAGAACCTAATCTAAGAGGGCGATGCACTAAACAAGTTTGATCTACTCACACTCACACTCTGAACCATAAGAACACATACACTTTAACTGGTAAAAAGACTAGACTGCAAGAAATTTGACAGGGAGGCTTTAATGGAAACACACAGAAAAAGAACTTACCATAGGCGTTGTAGGGAAAGCACACTGTCTAGTAACCTCCTACCTTTGCGCTCCAGATACAGCTCTTCTTGTCACCTGCAAGAATGGCGCTTTGTCTATACCAGGTGTATTGGTATCAAGCTTGTGAAAGCATTAGGAAGCAATGACTGAACACAAGACTAACACTCAGACACACTCAGAGATATATCCAACCAAAATAGAGGTAAAAATGTGTATTCTATTGATTCAAGGTGAAAAATGGTAGGGCTTCGCTTTACAATATGAGAGATGATCTTTTTCAAATGAAAAGTTACAATATATAAAGAGAAGAGGAAAACCAAAAGCGCCCCTAAAAGACTTTTGGCGCCCTTTGACAAGTGGCCACGTGTGCTGAGAGCGTTGGGAAGGGGAAAACATTGAAAGAGAATGCTGTGTTGGCTATCAGTCTTGACTTTGATGTTCAAACATTAATGTGAAAGCATGGGCCGCGCCTCTTTTTCTGCAAACAAGACTGCTCTTTCAAGATATTCACGCGGTTTGTCTGCTCATAAATGCAAAATGGAGATAACAAGTCGCGTCGTTCACTGTTTGCGCTCCTTGATGACCACTTGGCGGACATTGTTTCAAGTGCAGGAATAACTCGCCTCCCCTTTGCCACTTGGGCTGTTTTGTCCATTTCTGCACTTGGCTCTTTGGGCTCCCTTTCTGGCGGGTCGCTGAGTTCACTCTTGACTTTTGTCCTTTCCTAGCTTTGTCTCTTCCTGGTTTTGTCTTTTCTTGGAATTTGAGCTCTCGAGGCTATCTTCCTAGCTTTGTTGGCTCCTTGTGCTCTTCTCTCAGCGGTTCTTCCTTTTGGCTTTAAGCCTTTGAATTCCTTCGGGTTCGCGCCTTTCACTAAAAACCCAACGGTTATTTTATTTTTGCAAAGTTGACGTATGCGGGCCTGTCGCCATTTGAAAGCCAACGGCTAGTTCATGATGCCCAACTTTGATGTCCACGGGCCCGTTGCCCCTTAGTCAATTCCTTCGGCCTTATTTCCTTCGGATTTCCTTTGACCGAGCTTAGTCTTTGAATCCTTCTGAAGGGAAGGTGTCCTTTCGGGACTTGGGGGAGGTCCTTTCGGCAACCGAGAGTCCACAACAAGGGCACCTGCCCTTTGGGGTCCTTCGGCGGCCTTGCTTCTTAAATCCTTTGGACAAAATGTCCTTAAGAAATGTTCCTTCATGTTTTTCCCGCTTGCTTTCGGGTTGGTTTTCCCCTTGGGTCAGGGTTTTCCTTTTGGCCATTTTTTCCGCGGACAAAATGTCCGCAAGAATTATCTCGATCACTTCCTTTGACCTTCGGAATCCTTCGGGGTTTTTTTTTCGCTGTCATTTCCTGCCTTTCAACTTTTCCGAAGCCCTTCGGATTTTTTTGAAGGGGCCTTGTCTTTTATTGCCGCGGGATTTTCTTCCGAAGAAATTCTGCCTTTGCTTTTCCTTCTATCTTTGCCTTGTGGAAATTTCCTTCGGATAGAAAGTCTGAAGGAATACTTTGCCTTGGTCTTTTTTCCCTTTAAGTGGTTTCCTACCCTTCGCAAGGGTTCTTTTAAGCCCAAAGCTACCCTTTGAACTTTTGCAATGGTCCATTTTGCTCATCACCTGCCCTCCGCAAGGGCACTTTGGTCTCCAAACTTGCTTTTCGGAAAAGTTGCAAAGGTCTTTTTGTCGCCTAAGTTCCCTCCGCAACCTGCTGAAATGGTCAGTTTGTGCCTGACTGCCCTCCGAAAGGGCACTTGTCCTTCCGGCTTTTGGAAGACTCCTTTGAACTTTTCGATTGAACCATTTCTTGAACCATCCCTTTGCACCAACTCATTGAACCAAACGTTGAACCAATTCTTTGAACCAAGCGTTGGACCAATTCTTTGAACCAAGCCGACTGAACCAAGCCTTTGAACCGAGTCGTCAAACCAAGCACCTGAACTAACTGGCTGAACCCAAACATTGAACCAACCGATTGAACCAACCGATTGAATGGTTCAATGGTTCATCGGTTCAATGGTCCGAAGAAGCTTTGTAAGAACCCTTGCATTCTTTGAACTAATTCATCATCTACCGAAAAACTTGTGCAACCAAATTTGAATTGGCTCAGAACAGCAGGGAAAGGAGACCGATTTTGGCCTGCAGGACCAAAATGGTCAACAGTAAGTGCTATTTGTTCTGTAAATTTTGAGTGGGAACAGCCACCTCTATTTGTAGAATTTGATCATGCCCATGATGTGGTAAAGGGGTCCAAGGCTGGAAAGTGTTGTTCATCAAAAGAGGTCAGCCAAGTGGCCAAAACTGAGTTGGGGCAGCCACTAAGGTATGTAGAGAATCATTTAAACTCTTGTTTTATGAACATTACGGCTTTTGAAAATGTAGGTTCAAAGCAAGTTTGTGAAAGGGTTGAATTTCAGTTTTTGGAGGAAAGGAGAAGGTCTGAAGTTTTCATGGGAGATAGGCATGGATTACACTCAGAAAATTCTGAGTCTGGCATGAAAAATCAGAATATCTTATGCTCAAGAGATTCTGAAAAAATAGATTCATTCCAGCATCTAGCAAATTCAGCAAAGGGAAGGAAAGATGGATCTTTGGCATACAAAAGGGAGTGGAACTTGGAAACACGGGATCAGCCCTTCCAAGGCAAGATACCTTGGATTTTTGTGAACATGGTAAGTGCTTTGCATATGGTGAAATCTAATTCAAAACATCAAAGATCAAGATTGAATATTTTAGTGTGTTTAGAGAAGCTTGCTAGGCAAAAGGATATTCAATTTTCAGATTTCAAGGGTGATTTGAAAAGCACAACAACACTCTCTCATAAGAGGATGGAAGGAGAGAAAAGGCAAAGAGCTTGGGTGATTAAGCTATGGCCAGGCTGGTCACAATATTGTGAAGGTATGATTTCCAAATTTGCTAAGATTGTTTGTTGCATGAAGGAGAGCACATTTTGTTTTATGTTCACGAAGGGGACCTTAGAGTCCATCGAAGGTCGTGATAAGCACATAGGGAGAATAATAAACATGTGGGACAGCCATGTAATTTCTTTTCTCCATGCTGTCCATGAATGTTTTCGCCTACTAGTTGTGAGTTTGAGAACTCCCGGATGCATTAAGGTTGTTGATTACTAGGGGACACCTCAAAAAAAGGAGTTGTGGTTGACCAAGTGCCTATGGAGAGGTCACAAGAGGTCTGGTTCTTGCATACTCAACCAATCAATCACATGGGATGTGACTGATTTCACTATTCACTTTGCATATAAGGGCATTTGTTGGTTGCAAAGAGACAAAGGGTGGCATGCTAATAAGGTGAATAAGTTTCCAGCTCTCAAAGATGGAAAATTTCTGAGTTTTGAGGCGGTTTTTGAGGGTGTAGATAGCATGGGCAGCCCTCCTATGCCCTCTAAGGCATCCACATACATGTTTCCAGCCACTCCTCATATGGAGGACATTGTCAAGGATGCAAACATGAAAAGGAAGTGGAGAACAATTGTTTTGATTAACGTGTTTGTGTCTTGTGCAGGTGTTGATATATGGGCAACCAAGACCCAAAATTCTAAAGACTATCTTATTGGAATAAACTTTTCCAACCACTATAATGTTGCCATTTCTAAAGATTTCCCTTTTCTCATCATCTTTTTGGTATGTCCGAGGTACAAGGCCTCAATGGGAAGGGAAAGGAAGAATAAGAGTTGCTGTTTCACCATTTCCAGATTGCATAAACAACTTAAAGCTTTCAAGGACAGCGTTAAAGGGATTTATCAAGAGGTTTTCCTTCGAAGGGAAGAAGCTAGAGTGGAGTTTTGCACAAATCCAATGATTGGGATAGCTCCATGGTTGTTGCTATTGCTTGAGGACAAACAATTCTAGGCGGGGATGTTGGAATATTGTCAGTGATGTCAAAGGAATTGTAATTGATGTCAACGGAAATATCAATAGAATTGTAACGGAAGTCAATAGAATTGTTAATGAAAATATCAATGGAATTGTTAATGGAAATGTCAACAGAATTGTCAACGAAAATGTTGAAATGTTGATGGAAATGTTAACAGTCACATCTTTTGGTGAAGAGGTGCCTCTTGGATGAGACGCCTCCTTTGTGAAGAGCCTTTGAAGGTTATATAAGACAGATAAAAGGTTGAAAAAGATATGGAAGTTGAAGTGTGAGATATGTGAAGATTAATAAAAAAGAAAAGGAAGCAAGTGTGTGGAGAATAAAAAGATATATCTTACAAACAAATGCAAATTTGAAGAATTAAATTAATTCGTTCTATCATTCAAGCATAGATAGATTTTTGTGGAGAAAAAGAATAAATTGAATATGCCATCATTTGTTGATGAAGCAACAATAGTAAGGTGGAAGATTGTTTTAGTAGAGGTCAATGCCACAGAAAGAAGAGATTGGTGTCTCTCGCTAAGTTGGTGCTTAGTAATGGGGATTGATGTCTCTAGTAGGTTGGTACCTACAAATTGTTTAGAGACGGGGATTGATGTCTCCAGTAGGTTGGTGCCTAGGAATTTTGTCAAAAGATTATTATATGGTTGGATTTGGATGGTAGTTCCAAGCAGTTATTCATTTGTGGTTTTTTCCCGAAAGGGTTTCTATGTAAATCTGGTGTCAATCTGTGTCATTTTTATGTGAATACTTTGATTATAGATATTAAGTTTCATTAAGTAAAAGATAAGGTTATATTGATTCACCCCACCTCTCAGTATAAACATGTGCTCAACAATTGGTATCAGAGTTGGTTCCTTAAAGTATAGTCTAACCGCTAGAAGGTGGGTTTAAAGCGCACACGTGGAAATAAAAACAAGTGATGTCATGGTAGAAGAAGTCAACTTTGTGAGTAAAGGAAAAGAAGAGATGGGTTTAGAAGAAGAAGAATACAATGAAAATGAAGAAGTGGATCTTGAAGGAGAACTCATTTGTGCCTTAAGCGGGATAAAGCATCTTAAGAAAATAAGTTTGAAACGAAAATTGCAACTACAGAATATGAAAAGGAGGATTGTGATTCAAGAGCTAAATTGTCACAAAACCTTGAGGAATCAGAAAAAATTATCATTAGCTTAAAAATTCAACTAGAGGAGGCGAAAAGGATAGAAGAAGAGGTGAGAATCCAATTGAAGACAAGAAGAAAATTGTGAGAGGCAAGAGTTGGAAATTGTTTGTAATATCTCCAAATGAGACAATTTCACATAAAAGGGGTTTTCTCTTAAATCCACAACTATGAAAATGTAATCAGCAAACCCTATTTTGCAAAATAAGCTCTCAAAACCCTTGTTAGGCCTTAGAAACCCTAGATGCCAAAATAGTGGGGTTTTATAGATGAATCTCAGTCAATAACTTGTTCTAAAATAATTGAAAATTGATAGAAAATAACCAAAAATTAAATTGCAAAAAACAAGTACCTTTTTGGCCATTTTTTGAAGCTCAAACGCCACTTTTTGATGGCAGAAAATTCTGATTAAATATTAAAAATACAACTGCTGTTCTAAATGATTTTTCTCTTCAAACCCTTGCGAACAATTGCCATGAATGCCCAAAAAATACCAGAAAATTATAGTGAACATTTTTGGGCATAGAAATGGTCAAAATTGACTCTCCAAGACAATCACTCCACTTGCCAAGTGCAGAAAAAATTAGCAAAAAATTAGAGAGTGAAATCTTTCTTTTTGCAAGTGAAAAAATCTTCAAAACCTATCAAAATAATTTTTTAATAATTCTTAAAATTTTGATGATTTAATTGTCTACTTCAAACCCTTCACGAACTCCTCCAATTCTTCACACCAACATGCAAAAAATTAGCAAAGAAAATCAGAATATTTACTTTGCAATTAATAGACCAAAAGAGGCCTCCAAACCTTAGATCAAGCTTTCAAGGTGGTTCGCTCCACTTGCAAAAATATAAATATTAGGCAAGGCTAACATGCAAGGAAAAAACCATGAAACCCTCACAAAAATCCACACCATCTTTCCAAAGCAAATTGCCCCACTTCTAGGGCAAGAACAAGATCTCCGTAGCAAAAGGTGGTGTCAAAAGATACATTTTTAAATTGATTAACCCCAAAGGTAGCGAACCTTTATTGAGCATACATCCCAATAGTTTCTTCAAGCATGAAGAACAAATTATCCAAATTCAACATATCTTTAATTGTGATCTTCACTTTATATTTTTACTTTTCCTTACTTGCTTTAGTTCCCAAGCCGACATTCCTTTTAATTTCACTTTAGGTCTTTTTGAAATAATTAAATAACTTGCCTTAAAAAATTAATAATTAAAATTACTTTTTGGCAAATTAAAGAATTAGGTCTTTAAATAATTAATTAAATTGTTCTAACAATTAAAGTGATAAAAATCACTTTTCAAACAATTTATTAATTATAAAGCCTCTTAGAATAATCATTAAATTTACTTTAATTTTTCAAATGGTTAAAACCATTTTTCCGGTAATTTGAATAATTATCCAAAATAGTTCTATTTTAATAATTAATTAATTGCCTTATATTTTTGAATGATTAAAATCACTATTCGAACAATTTTATTAATTATTAAAATTATATGAAAAGGGGACATCACAGTCCTCTCCAAATTTGCTTGCCTTCAAGCAAATGCAAGCTCATATGTCCAATTACCATATTTAAATAATAAAAACTGTTGTACTACTCAAAAAGCCTTGCTCCTGTACCTATTAAATAAAATAACTTTTGCCAAAAAACATAGTGTGTTATACCCCAAATGGATACTGAATGTCATTCCACCTTGCCAACACGCCACACAATGCAAACAAAATCTGTCCTTGCTTCCCAAGAAGTGGTAGCCTTCAATGGAGCCATGAACCTGTTGTACCTATACTTTGAGGGTTGCCCCCAAGTGCTAGATGTGTCCTCATAGCCTTCTATCCCTTTCAATCCCAAGTTCCCATTCAAATGTCCCTTTCAATCCCAAGTGGTGGATGAGGAAGCTTCTTACCGTTATACCCTCCAAGGAAGTGATGTGTCCAAAAGTCAACATAAAAAACGTAATAGAGTTTGATTACCTTGCCGCCTCGAGGGTAATGACCTTCCAAATGCTATGTTATAATTCTTCAATCATGTAAAAAGAAATCAACTAGGTACCATCTTGTAAACTTGTTGACGTTGTGGATTGCACCTTTTGAAAGGAGGTTCGGCTCTCTTCCTCCATGTGGCACAATGGAGACATTCCTCTTGTTGTGGGTTGCAAACTTGAGGGATGAATCTCTAGGTTAGGGGCTAGCTCCCTTTGATGGACCTTGAGGCCTTGGATTTCCTACTGCTAACAATGGGGGGAGATGAAAAAAGAGAGAAATACTGAAATCAGAACCTAACTAATGTGTTGATGCACCAAATTGGTTGGTCTACTCAGCATTGACATATACTTTACACCAGACTGAAGCAAACATACACTTTATTTAAATGAGAACCTTTCCTGCATCAGTGTTTCAACAGAGGATCCTATGGAGATATAGGGAGGAAGAACTACCAGAGGTGTTCTAAGACACTATGGACAACCTGTTCACATGCGCCTATACTCTGAGCTGGACACTTCTTGTTGACCTGCAAGAGAAGAACTCACAATACACTAGATATGTTGGCATAAACTTATGAAAGCATGAAAAGGAAAAATGACTTAACATAAGATAAAACCATAGACATGCAAAAGTGCAAGCTTAAATGGAGGTAAAAATGCTTCTTTTGATTCAAGGTAAATTTCTTCAAGGCTTCGCCATACAATGCTGAGAGATCCTTTCTCAAATGTGAAGTTATAAATATATAGAGAGCTTGGAAACAGATAGTTGACAAGTCAAGGGATGGAAACCCATGCTGAGTTAAACACTTCTGCAGAGACCACAAGCCCATGCTGTTGGTATCCTTCCAATTACGTATGGGAGAGCCATGTTGTAGATGTCCAAGTTGCTGCCCTTGCTATCCTAGGCCTGCAAAAGCATGGGATACTCCGAGTAACTGATAAGGCCATCCCCAAGTTGTGTTGATTGGGCCATGCTCTCTTCAATGCTGGGCGCAACTGGCTGTGCATTAATGGTGAAGCGTGAAAACATGGGCTACTCTCCTCTATAGTTCGAAAACCAATCATTTTACTGGTTTTTGGTAGAGACTGTTTCACCTAAGTGCATTTACTCTTCTTGCTGACGACACTTGTGCCACTTGCCTTGGTCTGGTTCATCCTTGGGTCTGCATTTTGACTTGTCATGCCACTTGGAACGTTTTGAGCTTTTACTTTATTGTGCTCATGGCCGCGTTTTGGGTTACCCACCTTGTTTTCTTTTACTTTGTTATTTCCTTTAGCCGTGGCCTTTTTCTTTTTGTCTTTAACCATTCGGGCTCTCGGACGCTTGTTATTTCCCGGGCCTTCAGGCTTTTGGTAATGCGAATTCCTTCGGACATTTTGTCCAAAGAAATTCTCCTTTGGGCTTGCCTTCCTCGGTTTTCTTTTGGCGGGCCTTTGTGTTGTGAATTCTTTCGGACATTTTGTCTGAAGGAATTCTTTCCTTTGATTGCTTCTTTTCCCAAAGGGCATGTGCCCTTCGGGCCTTTTGTCTTCGTCCTCTCTTTCTTAAAGTGCCCTCCGCAAAGGCTTCTCCCATCCAAAAGCGCCCTCCGCAAGGGCAGGTGTCCTTCGAAAACTCTAAAAAAAACCCTTCGAAAAAGTGAAAAGAGTCCTCTTTCTTGACCAAGTGCCCCCTGCAAAGACACCTACCCTTCAGACTTTCTGTGACCATCGAATTTCTTCGGACAAAATGTCCGAAAGAATTCCTTTGGACATTTTGTCCGAAGGAATTCGACCTTGGCTTTTCTTCTTTGGTTTTCCTTTGGACATTTTGTCCAAAGGAATTCTTTCTGCTTGTCACTTTTCCCGAAGGGCAAGTTCCCTTCGGGTTTCTTGTCTTTGCCCCTTTGCTTCAATAAACTGCCCTCTGCAAGGGCATTTTGAGCCAAAAGTGCCCTTCGAAACTTTTGTACTGGTCCTTATGCCGATGAAAAGCCCTCCGCAAGGTCCATTCTGCCTTCCAACATACCCTTCGAAAGTTTTGTAAAGGTCCGTTTCATCTTTGAAGTGCCTCCCTCAAGGGCACATACCCTTCGGGAAAATTGCAAATGATTCTACAAAATGCCCAGGTGCCTTCTGCAAAAAAACACTTGCCTTAAGAAGTGTCTAAGACCAATTCGGGCTCTTCCGAAGGACTTACTCAAAAAGCTTTTAAGTAAAGACGTCTCAAAACCCGATTGCTTCTTCCTTACCCTTTTGGGTTTGTGAATGACTGCAACTCATAAAAATTGGCAAGTAAAGTAATTTGCAAAACCCGACTTGCACTGGAACTGGCCATAGACCCCTTCGGATTTGTCAAGTGCTCCTACTTATTACTTGTAAAGCTTACAAATAATGTTGTTCTGAGAACTCGATTTGCTCTGTGAGTGTTGGAAAAGACCAATGCTTGATGAGACAACCCCTGCACCTGCACAAAAGCAACTTTTTCCTTGATTTTTAAAGGGTTAAGACCTGATTTCAGCGCAAAAGGTCATAAAGAACAAGGCTTCAAGGCAAAAGAAGGGGGGGTTGCCCATTTTGGCATGCAATATTCACAAAATTGAAAACACTTACCTTGATGTGAGGCCTCAAGGTAGTTCAACTCATCATATATGGGCCTCCTTGTGCACGCCATTTGCCCTTTCAAATGCTGCCCCTTATCAACATTCCCATGCATGCAACACTCCATAAGCTCATCAAGAGTCCCCAAAAATCAATCTTTCCTCCATGATACTGCTGTAAGTACATGTATAATTCTGATTTTTCATGATGACAAAATTCAAAATTAATACTTGGATTCTCTCCTTTTCCCATGATCTGTGGGATGCCTTTAGAACTTCTTATCTTTCCATTCTTGTACCTAGTATGTTGCTCAAAAGAACTCCATGTGTCATACAACTCAAAATAGTAGCTATCATACCCCATATCATGCTTTGAACTTATCCACAAGGTCCTCTTATGAGTTGAAACCTCTCCCTATAGATTGTGCATGCAAATATGTTAGCTGTCATAGCAAAACACAGCCATGCCTCTACTCAAAAATTTTAATTTGTTCATTACCAAGCTGATCCTTAATGGGCTCTCTAACTTCGTGCTACCTCAACAAACCATCATGGACTTATGCCCTGTATGAAGAAGATTAGGACTGCAAAACTGAACCAAAGTAATATGCTTAGCAAGGCTGCTCATAATTAAATTCATCTCATGGAAAAGCACTAAAGGATGTGTGCTTCCATAGTGTGCATTCCAAAGATGTGCTAGGACCTTCTTTATACCATATCAATCCTTCTTTATTTTGAAAATATAGTTCTTCCATTTGTAAAAAGAAAACAAGCTTAACCAAATTGGAAAACATACTTTGCAAATGCATATCATAACCATCTAAACCCATTGGTAGGGATCCCCTTATGTAAGATGTATGTCCTTCCCTTGGCTGCCCTTTGTTAGCTTTCTCACACATGTATGCATCATCAAATTGTTGAACACACTATCTACTGAGAGGGGGGGTGAATCAGTAGATGAGCTAAAACCTGGTTCTTAAAACTTTTAAACAAGATACTCAAAGTATATGCAAAGTAAAGAATAAAATAGAGATCACACACACACAAGAATGCTCAACACCAGATTTTTACGTGGAAACCCAAATAAAAAAACCACGGTGAGAAAAACTGCTAGAAGCTATTGTTTTAATCCAGCCTCATAGAAAAGAAGTCTCACAGACAAACCTCACTAGTTACATTGAAGAGCACCCACTCTAAAGAAACGTCAACTTCCTAACTGAGCACCAACTCAGTTTTTTTGATGGCACCAACCTATCAGAGAAATGAAGTTGCAACTTCAAAATACAGAAGAGATTCAGAATGAATCTTGTTCACTTTTCTGTTACAGGTCTAGTTTGTAACTGCAACTTCGTTGTGTGCCTTCTCGACTTATCTGCGTTTATCTCTTTGTGTCTGGATATCTTCTACTTTGACACACCTTATTTTCTTTGCCCTTTTTACACTGTCTACATATGTCCTCACTCAACAATTTTGAGTTAACACTTTAATTATTATCATAGCAGCAGTAAAAAAACGCTGCATTCAAATGATCTGTTCGTAGCATATATAGACAAATGCATCTTAGGGTTTTCTATTTGTAAAGTGTTCACACTTCAATTGTACTTAACCGGTTCAAGCTTTTGATTTGCATTCAATGTGACTTTGACTTTGACTTTGTGTCTCGATTCATGCTTCACTCAGCAACGTTCAAATTTATTTACTATCTTTGGCATCTGCACTTCTATTGCACTTAACTGCGCTGCTTCCTCAATCACTTGTGATCTCATTCAATGTGACTCTGACTTCGTGTCTCGATTCATGCTTCAAATGGCAACGTTCAAATGCCTTTACTATCTTTGGCATCTGCACTTCTACTTAACTGCGCCACTTTCTCGATCACTTCGGATCTGCATTCAATGTTACTCTGACTTCGTGTCTCGATTCATGCTTCAAACGGCAACGTTCAAATGCCTTTACTATCTTTGGCATTTGCACTTCTACTTAACTACGCCGCTTTCTCAATCATGTCAATTGAATTATCTCTAGCTTCGTGAAGATATATCGAGTTCATCACCAGTTCCAGTTGTTCTTTTATAGACAGTTAGAAGACATTGATTGTGAGCTTTCTTGATCACGTCAATTGAATTATCTCGAGTTTTGTGAAGATATATCGAGTTCATCACCAATTCCAGTTGTTCCTTTATAGACAGTTAGAAGACATTGATTGCGAGCTTTTTAATTCTTTTGTCGCGCCAAGTTCATGTTCTTTTCTTTGTTGGATCTTTCCTTATGACCTTTTGACACTTGTCAAATGCGTGTGCACTAGGAGGATCATCTAAGTTTGCTTTGCACCATTGGATCTAATGCACCGATCAGACATGAGCCGTTGATCTTTTAAAACAACATTAGTTTTAATACTTGCTTTGCCATTAACCATCAAGCTTTTTTTCTTCCCTTTTTGCATCTCGTTGCTTTTTATATCATGGGTTCGCTTTTACTCCTTTCGATTATCCTCGATATGCTCGATCTTTACCCTTTGCATTGAGCGTTAAACTTCGACATGTTGCTGTGATCTTATTTTCTTCGACATTCTTGTAACGTTCCTTTATGCAAATTATTGCAGGCCTTTGTGTCTTCGGGACAATTTCTGCGGATTTTTTGTCCAAGTTCATTTCATCCTGAAGTGTCCTCCAATTTCTCTGAAAGAATTCGTCATTGGCTTTTAATAGATGTCCTTCGAAAATATTTTCTTCGGTCTTTTTGTCCCCATTATTTCTTTGGACTTTTTGTCCACTTCATTTCTTCGGACTACTTGTTTGTGACGCATTTCTTTGGACTTTTTGTCTACGTCATTTCTTTGGCTTTTCTGCAAGTGTCCACATGCCCTTTGCAATGTTCAAAAGATAACTTTCGAACTTTTTGCAATCTACCCTTCGGCTTTTTTGCAAGTGTCCACATGCCCTTTGCAACATTCAAAAGATACCCTTCGGACTTTTTGCAATCTACCTTTGGCTTTTCTGCAAGTGTCCACATGCCCTTTGCAATGTTCAAAAGATACCCTTCGAACTTTTTGCAATCTACCCTTTGGCTTTTTTGCAAGTGCCCACATGCCTTTTGCAACATTCAAAAGATACCCTTCGGACTTTTTGCAAAGGTACACTTGCCCTTCGAACTTTTTGAAAAGGTCCACTTGCCCTTCGGAACGTTCAAATGATACCCTTCGGACTTTTTGAAAAGGTCCACTTGCCCGAGAAGGACTTGACAATTTTTCCAAAAGAGTTGTTCTTGCCATTCTATTCAAAAGAATTCCTCCGAAGGAATTCTTCAAGACTATTTCAGGGTTTCCATTCTTCTTGACTTATCCCGATTGCTTCTTCTAAGTAAGAGCACCTCACAAACGTGATTTAATCCACATGTCTACTCAACTTAACCTTTGGCATTAATGCATGATCAGTTTAAATCTCAATGACATCAAGGACATTAACCTTTGACATCAATGACAATTCCATGCTGCCCTAGATGGAAATGATAACTGTTTAGTCCTCAGATTGCTTTCTATATCATGATATCAAAACTGTCAATTGTCTCCTTGCTCAAATTTCCAACAATCTCTCCCTTTGTTATTGATGCCAAAACATCCTCAATGAGCAAAAACATCCTCAAAAGTCGCGTCTCATTCTCCTTGCTTGCTCTTATTCTGATTTCTCCCCCTTTGACATTAATGACAAAGAGTGTTAGCTAAACCAATAAGACACATTGTTGCTAGGCTGTTCTGATCTTTGGACCTGTCTGGATAGAGCATTATGGAAAAAAGATTCCTCCTTGGATAATGCCCACCGACTTGAACTGTTCCTATGATTCTTCGGGCTTTCATATGCTTCAATCGATCTTGGATATAGCATTGGTTTTGAAAGACCAATCAACAATAGATATATCTCTTACATAGATGAGCATAGAAATCTAGATCCAACATACCTTAGTGTGTTCCTTAACATCAGAGGACAAACGATGTGTAAGGTACATAGCAGATTGCCTTCACTCTTAATCTAGGAGCTTAATAAAATGCTTGCAATGCTCCCCCCGGACTTCTAACCTATCACAAGAGGCTAGTGATATGGGGTGGGAGCTACAACTCCCAACTTCTCTCTCAGATACCTGAATTGCTCCTTGGGAAGAGGCTTGGTAAAGATATTTGCAATCTGATCCTTGGTTGGCACATATTCCATCGTGACCTCCTAACTTGCTACCTTTTCTCTCAAAAAATGATATTTTATGGAGATATGCTTGATCCTGGAATGCATCACTGGATTCTTGGATAGATTTATGGCACTTGAATTATCACAATAAATAGAGATAGGTGCTTGATATTCTACCTTTATGAACTTGAGAGTTTGCTTCATCCATAAGACTTGAGTGCAGCAAGCAGCTGCTGCGACATACTCTGCTTCAGCTGGAGAGTGTAATCGATTCTTGCTTCTTGCTTAGCCAAGACACAAGTCTGTTACATAGAAAGAATGCACCACCACTTGTGCTTTTTCTATCATCCACACTTCCTGCCCAATCAGCATTAGTATATGCAACCAAAGTAAGATCCTAGCTAGTTGGGTACCACAACCCATAGTCAATTGTGCTCTTGATGTACCTAAAAATTCTTTTTACAGCTTTAACATGTGATTCTTTGGGGGCTGCTTAAAACCGTGTAACCATGCACACTGCTTGCATGATGTCTGGTCTTGATGTTGTTAGATACAACAGGCTACCAATCATTGATCTATATAGCGTATTATTTACATCAGGAGACTCGTCTTCCTTTCGTAGCTTGCAGCCAGTCATCATGGGAGTACCAACTGGTTTGTTATCTTCCATTCCAAATTTCTTGAACATCTCCTTCATGTACTTTACTTGAGATATGAATATCCCTTCATTAGTTTGTGTAATTTGTAAACCAAGGAAGGAGAGTTCTCCTAGCATTGACATTTCAAATTTGGCAAATTCTTTGCACATGTTACTATCACCACCTCTAAAGATAATATCATCCACATATACAACAACAATTAACATATGCTCCTCTTCTGATTTAAAGTACAGATTGTTGTTTGCACACCTTTTTCTGAAACCTTGTCATTGCAGGATTGATCCAATCGTGAATACCATGCTCTAGGTGCCTGTTTCAGACAATACAAAGCTTTCTTTAGTTTGCGCACATAATTTTCTTCCTCTGCTAACTGAAATCCTTTGGGTTGTTCAATGTACACTTCCTCTTCTAAGTTTCCATTTAGGAATGATGTCTTCACATCCATTTGATATACTTTGAATTTCTTGTGAACAAAGAATGCCAAGAACATTCGAATAGCTTCCAGTCTTGCCATAGGAGCAAATGTTTTTTCGAAATTTATGCCTTGTGCAATCCTTTGCACACCAGTCTAGCTTTGTTTCTTATGACTGCTCCATCTTCATTGAGTTTGTTTCTGTAAATCCACTTAGTTTCTATTACATTCACATTCGAGGGTCTAGAAACTAATTCCCAAGTTTTATTCTTTTTAATTTGGTTGAGTTCTTCTTCCATGGCTGCCAACGAGTTTTCATGTTTGTCGACTTCATTGAAGGTCTTAGACTCAATTTATGAAAGTAGAGCAAAGTTTACTTGCTCCTTGTTTATTACAGCTCTTCTCCTAGTCTGAACACCCTCATCTTTGTTGCCAATTATTTGCTCTTTGGGATGCTTTGTTTGAACAAATCTTACAAGTGCCTTTTTACTCTTTTTTTTCTCCTCTTCACTAACTTCTACTTCATTTTTTGCGCTTTCTGATTCTTGAATTCTGATCTCATTAGGCTCAACTTGTTTGAATCCTTCTATTTTGACGTTGATGCTTTCAACTATTTTATGCAACCGTCTGTTGTAACACACATAGGCTTTGCTTTGAGTGGAGTATCCAAGAAAAATTTCGTCATCACATCTTGACTCAAAACTTCCCAGTTTGGCCTCTTTTCTTCTGATGTAACATTTGCTTTCAAACACTGAAATATTTTATGGCTGTAGGTTTTCCAAACCACAATTCATATGGGGTTTTATCACTCTTTACCCTAAGTTGAACTCTGTTTAGGATATATACTGCTGTTTGAACTGCCTCTTTTCAGTATCCATCAGGATGTTTTGCCTCTTTCAGCATTGTTCTGGCCATCTCCTTCATAGTTCTATTTTTTCTCTCTGTAACTCCATTTTGTTGTGGAGTTCATGCAACAGAGCACTATTTCTTAATCTCATGCTTCTCACAATATTATATAAACTCATTGGAGGTGAATTCTCCACCTTTGTCTAATTTTAGGCATTTGATTTTTCTTTTCATTTCATTCTTAACCATGGCCTTGAAGATCTTGAATCTCTCAAACGCTTGTGATTTATCTTTCAAGAACATTACCCATGTCATCCTCGAGAAGTCATCAACAAATAACATAAAGTAGTATACACTTTTGGATCCTTTTGTCCTAGTAAGACCACATAAATTTGTATGAACTACTTGTAGGGGTTTTGCGGTCTATATTCTTTTGTTTCAAATCTGACCCTTGTCTGCTTCCCTAGTTGGCATGCTCTGCATGTGACGTCTGTAAGTTTGACAATTTTGGGCATATGTCTAACACACTTGTTAGAGCTTACTTTGACTAGATTGTCGAAGTTGATGTGACCCATTCTTTTATGTCATAACTAGCTCTCATCGACTTTTCTCATGAGGCAACTTGCATCATTTTCTTCAATCAGGTTGTATATCTTGCTTTCAGTGCTTTCTTGTGTAACAGTTTTTTCAGCGCTTTTCAGTTTACAACCTTCAGCATTAAATGTGACTTCATAACCATTATCATACATCTGACTTACACTTAAAAGATTATGTTTAAGTCCTTTAACGTATAGGACGTCATGTGTAGGAAGCTTGCCATCTATGTGCAAGGTTCCTTTGCCTCTTATTCTGACCACAGTGTTATCATCTAGATTGACAATCCCTTTCTTGCATCTGCTTAAACTGATGAATTTGCTCTTGTCCCCAATCATATGCTTTGAGCAACCGCTGTCTATGAACTACAAGTTTTACTCTTTGGCATGGAGTGCCGTTTGAGCAATCAAGAATTGATCTTTCACCTTCCACATCTTTTTGGGTCTCTCATTTGCCTTTCTCTTCTCTTTAAAAGTGGCATTTGAAACTTATTCTCATTTAAAAACTTGCCTTTGCCTAAGTTGTACTTTCTTGTCATTGCAATGTTAGCTCTACAATACTTAGCTATATTTTAAAAATTATTGCAATTGTAACATATTAAATTTGAATCTATCAAAGGAGCAAATGAATTTCTAATAGTAAAATTAAATCTTTTAGTAGGAAAGACTCTACAATCAACAGAGCTATGACCAAACTGATTACAACTAAAACAATAACCATAAAAGGAAGGAGCGTACTTGGTCATATCGTTCTCTGGTGTAGTATACCGAAAACTTTTACCTTTCTACTTTTTCAAGTCTGCCACTTTGAAGTATCTTTCTGCATCTTTCTTTGGATTAGTCTTTATGTCCTTTTTGGTCTTTGCCATTGTCGCTTCTTTGCTATTCATAGCTTTTGCTTCTCCTCGTTTCTTGAAGTTATCATACAAGTTCATTGATGTACAAATCGAGGATCCTTTTTCTTTATCGTATCCAAGACCTGACTTTTCATTTGAAGGCTTTTGCGCACTGATCAGTTCACTACGAGCTTCTGATCCTTTTGTCGGCTTTAAGCTTTTGCTTATATGGTCTCTTGCCTTCTCAAGTTCTTTTCTCAAGGATAATACTTCTGTTTCAAGTCTCATGCATTCATTGGATTTTGACTAGAGATCCATGTTGACACTGTGGATTGCATCCTTGACAGAAGGTTGAGCTTTTGTTTTCCATGCGGCACAATGGAGACTCCCCTCTTGCATGTGGGTCTGGGAAAACTGAGGGGAGAATCTCTAGATAAAGGCTAGCTCCTTTTAATGTATCTCCGAGTTATTTCACTATTACTGCTAATATATAAAAGGGTGGGTTGAAAAGAGAGAAGGATACTGAAAACAAAAACTAACCTAAGATGGTGATGCACCAAACTCACACTTCAAACCAGAAGAAGACATACATACACTTTATCTGATGAAAAGACCAGACTGTAGGGAGCTTTAACAGGGAGGCTTAATGAAGACACAAAAAATAAACTTACCACAGGGGTTGTAGAAAACAAGCTGTCTGATAACCCTCTTCTGTTTTTGCGTTCCAGATATAACACTTTTTGTTACTTGCAGAAATGGTGCTTTGTCTATACCAGGTATGTTGGTGTCAAACTTGTGAAAGCATCATGCAAAATGACTGAACACAAGGTTAATACTCAGACACACTCAGAGATATAACCAACCAAATAGAGGTAAACGCATTCTATTGATTCAAGATAAAATTTTGGCAGGGCTTCGCCTTACAAAATGAGAGATATCTCCTTTCTAAATTGAGAGTTTACAATATATAGAGGGGAGAAAGCAATGGCGCATTTTCTCACAAGTGGCCCATGCTGCGTTGAATTCATTGGGAAGAGGAAGTCCGTTGAATGAAGCCATGCTGTAGCAATTGCCAATCTTGACTTTGGCGTTTAAATTATATTAAACGTCATAGTGAAAGCATGGGTCACGCCTTACCATTTGAAAACAAGACTGCTCCTTAAAGAGGTTCACGCAGTTGTCTGCTCATTAATGCAAAATGAGGAAAAACAGGCTGTGTTATTCACTGTTTGCGCTCTTTGATGACCACTTGGTGGAGACTGTTTCAACCGCTGGAATAACTCCTTTGCCGACGCTTTCTTTTGCCACCTGGGTTGTTCTATTTGCCTCTGTGTTTGGTTGGGTGCGTCTTTTGGAACATTCCAAATGTTGTCGTATGTGTGTGTGGCCATGTCCTAGATCCTTTGTTTTGTTCCCTCTTTCCTTGCTATATTTTGTCTCTTTCTGGCAATCTGAGCTCTCGGGGCTATCTTCTCATCCTTCGTTGGCTCCTTGGGCTTCTCTCTCAGTGGGTCGCTTAGTTCACTTGGCTTTTGACTTTTCTTGGCCCTTTTTGCCCTGTCTTTTGTCATCTCTTGGCCCTTTCTGGCAATCTGAGCTCTCGGGGCTATCTTTCGGCGGGTCACTGAGTTTCCACGCACGGGCCCGTCCTTAAGCATTTCAAAATCAATGGCTATCTTATCACCGTAAAGTTGACGTTCGCGCGCCCATCGCCATTTGAAAGCCAACAGCTACTCCATTGTCCTAAATTTGACGTCTGCGGGGACGTCATTGGACGTTTGAATTCCAATGGCTAGTTTGCGATGCTGAATTTGATGTCTTCGGGCCCATCATCCCTTTGGCAATTTCTTTGGCTTTTTGCAATTGAACCCTCCCGAAGGGAAGGTGTCCCTTCAGGGCTTTGAAAAGGTCCCCTTCTTGGCAGTCGAGAGTCCCCCACAAGGGCACTTGCCCTTCGGGCTGCCTCGGCTTCTCAATTCCCTCAGACAAAATGTCCGAAGGAATTCCTTCCGACAATGTCCGAAGAAAATCTTTCTTCAAAAGTCCCGACCCTTTCTTTCTTTCGGGAAAATCCTCCGACAAATGCCTTTGGACAAAATGTCCGAAGGAATTCATCCTTTGGATTTCCTTGTCTTTTCCTTCGGACAAAATGTCCGAAGGACCTTTGACCTTTGCCTTGGATTCCTTTTGCCTTAGTCTTTTCTCTGAAGAAAAACCTACCTTTCGGCCCTCTTCTTTGGTCCCTCTGCAAGTGTTTTCTGCTCTCCGCAAGGGCATTTAGGCCCCAAGTTGCCCTTCGGACTCCTTCGAAAAGGCCCGATTGGTTGTTTGCCTGCCCTCCGCAAGGGCATTTGACCTTCGGGGCCTGTTGAAAGACTTGTATCCCTTTGAAAATGAGCGATTTTCTTTGCTGAAAGGCTTATGCGATTGATTGCCCAAAGAGAAAAAGGTCTTATACCAAACCAAAACCTGCAGGTCCTTAGATCTTTCAATGTTTTATAAGAATAGTTCTTATTGAAAAGAAAAAGACATTTTGCAGAAGGTGGGTACATGACTAGACTGACAGTTCAAAACAGTAGGAAAAGGAGACCGACTTTTGGCCTACAGGACCAAAATAAGTAACAAATTTGGCGATCCCAGGGGAAGCATGCCTGCTATGCTAAAGAAGACCGGTAACCTCAAAGTCCATTGGGCACGGAGTCAAAACACAGCCTGAAAGGTTGATAATGGCCTTGAGATATCCAAAAATCAATCATGAAGCTTTTACCCCAAAAGGAAAACAAAACACACACAAGGTTAAGAAAACTACTAACATGTGCAAAAGCACTTAAGAAAAACAGGAAAAAAATAAGGAAAATTTATACATGATGAGAGAAAGCTCACTGACAGTGCTTAAGATATATCCTATTAACTGAGATACGCAGTTCTTTACCATCTAACCTGGAGAGTTGGAATGCATTGTGCTGCTTGCACTAAGTGATGACATATGGACCACTCCATAGGGCATCAAACTTTGTGTGCTTTCCAGGCTTAGCTTGGTCATCCCATCTTAAGACGATGTTGCCTTCAGAGAAGCCTTTTGATGAGGATTTTTTGTCGAATTGCTTCTTCGTTTGTTGCTGACAACTGATCATAGAAACCATGGCTCAGTCCCTTGTGTCTCGAAGTTCCATCAATTCACACACCCTGACCTCCATGTTGTTGCCCTCTTTCAATTGCAGCTGGTGAGCAAGATCGAAAGTTGGGAATTCAAGTGAAATAAGAAGTTTAGCTTCCCTTCCATACACGAGTGTGTATGGTGAATTTCCAACTGCCCTCTTTGGAGTAAACCTGTTTGTCCACAGGGTTGTTTTCAACTTGGCATGCCAAGTTCTCTGATTCTCCTCCATTGTTCTTTTGATAATCTTGATCAGATTCTTGTTGGTGGACTCAGCCAACCCATTCCCTTGTGGGTAGTTGAAAGAAGTGCTGAGATAGATGTCGTATCTCAATGCCCACTCGCTTGTTCTAGTTCCCAAGAAAGCCAATGCATTGTCTGATATGATTGTAGTTGAGACCCCAAACCTTGTCACCAGGCCTTCATAGAAATCTAGGACTGCATTTTCATTGGCCTCCTTCAAAGCTATAGCTGCTACCCATCTCGTGAAGTAGTCTGTGGCGGTCAAGACCAATTTGTGGCCAGCGCTGGAGGGAGGATTGATCATCCCTCTGAAGTCTAGGCCCCATTGCATGAATGGTTGTTCCCCCTGAATACGCTGTAGAGGCATTGCAACCAGTCGTTGTTTTCCATCAAAGAGCGCACACTTCTAGCACTTTCGTACCCAAGCTTGGGTGTCTCTGAATAAAGTGGGCCAAAAGTAATCAGCTCTCATAATTCTTGCAGTTGTAGGCTTAGGAGCGAAGTGACCACCAGCTGGCCTATCATGGAACTCGGACAGCACCCTGTCGCCCTGCCTGGGTCTATGCACCTTAAAAGTACTCCTGAGAAATCCTTTCTGAACAACATTCTATCAATCAGGACATAAGAGAGAGATTGGAGTCTAAAATATCTCCTCTTGGTCCTATCAAGGCCCTGCAGGCACTCACCAGTGAGAAGGAAACCTCTCATGTCTAATGTCCAATCCTTCATTACTATTGGTTCTTCTGTTGTGGCTTCATCATGAATTAACAAATTGTCCTCTTTTTATTGTTTAAGGTCTGCAACAAGGTGTTCACACAAGGTTTTTCCCCTTACCAGTTTGGTGGTTCTGATGTCCAAATCATATTCTATTATTTTGGTGATCCATCCTGCTCTCTTTTCATTTAGATCACGGCTAATCAAGAAATCTTTGACGTTGGGTTGTGGCACGATGAGATGAACCCTGCTGTTGGACAGCATATCTCTGAATTTCTTCAGGGTCCGTATGACCGCAAGGACTTGCTTCTCCACATATGTATACTTGACCTCAAAACCCTCTAGACCCTGGCTAAAGAACGCAAGCTGCTGTTCAAGGTTCTCGTCATTTGCTTGGGTAAGCATGGCGGAGATTACCTCTTCATTTTCGAAGGTATAGAGGTTGAAATCTTTGGTGAAGTCAGGATTGATCAAGGTAGGAGCCTGTGCAATAGCCTGCTTGATCCCTTTAAAACTATCCTTCCTTTGTGTTGTCCACGCGAATTTTTCATCTTTCTTCAGCATGGAGGTCAATGGCTTGACTATCTCGGCAAAATTTGGGATAAATCTCTTGATGAAATTTATTTTGCCAAAGAAGCTTTGCAGACCCTGTTGACGCTGTGGATTGCATCCTTGAGAGGAGGTTGGGCTTCTCTCTTCCACGCGACACAATGGAGACTCCTCTCTTGCCTGTGGGTCTGGCAAAACTAAGGGGAGAATCTCTAAATAAGGGCTAGCTCCCTTTGATGCATCTCTGAGTTATTCCACTACTATTGCTAATATATATATATATATATATAAAAGAACGGTTGAAAAGAAAGAAGGATTACTGAAATCAGAGCCTAGATTAATACGGCGATGCACCAAAAAAGTTTGATCTACTCATTTGCTCACACTTCAAACCATAAGAGCACATATATACACTTTATCTGATAAAAGGACTAGACTGCAGAGAGCTTAATAGGGAGGTTTAATGAAGACACACAGAAAATGAACTTACCACAGGTGTTGTAGGAAAACACACTGCTTAGTAACCTTCTGCCTCTGCACTCCAAATACAGCTCCCCTTGTTACTTGCAGGAGTGGCGCTCTATCTATACCAGTGTGTTGGTATCAAGCTTGTGAAAGCATCATGGAAAAATGACTGAACACAAGGTTAATACTCAGGCACACTCAGAGATATATCCAACCAAATAGAGGTAAAAATGTCTTTTATTTATTCAAGGTGAAAATTTAGCAGGGCTGCGCCATACAAAAATGAGAGATATCCCTTTCTCAAATGAGAAGTTACAAATATATAGCCTTTTGGAAAAGACTTGGCGCTTTTTGGAAAATAAATGACCCATGCTGCATTGAGAGCATTGGGAAGAGGAAGCTGCTTGAAAGAGAATGATGTGTCGGCTCTAGTTTTGACTTTAGGCGTTTAAATATATTAAACGTCATGTGTGAAAACATGGGCCACGCCGTTTGTCTGCAAACAAAACCCCTTCTTCAAGACATTCACGCGGTTGTCTGACTATTAATGCAAAATGAGAAAAAACAGGGCTTGCCATTCACTATTTGTGTTCCTTGATGACCACTTGGTAGAGACTGTTTCAACCGCTGGAATAACTCTTTGTGCCGACACTTTCTTTGCCACTTGGATTGTTTTCTCTATTTCTGCGCTTGGCTCTTTGGGCTCCTTTCTCGGTAGGTCACTGAGTTCATTCTTGATTCTTGTCTTTTTCCAGCTTTGTCTTTTCCTGGTTTTGTCTTTTGTCATCTCTTGGCTCTTTCTTCAGAGCCCCTAAGGCTATCTTCTATCAATCTTTGGCTGGTTCCTTAGGCTCTTTTCTTAGCATACTCTTTTTTTTGGCCCTAAGGCCTTTTAATTCCTTTGGGTTCACGCTCAAGTGTTTAAAGATCAATGGTTATTTCATTGCCATAAAGTTGACGTTCGCGTGTCCGTCGCCATTTGAAAGCCAACGGCTATTCCCTTGTCCTAAATTTGAAGTCTGTGGGAACGTCACTAGACGTTTGAACTTGAATGGCCAATTCGCTATGCTGGATTTTGACGTCTTCGCGCTGTCACCCCTTGGTCAATTCCTTCAGCTTTCCTTCGGCCTTTCTTTCTCTGGCCCGGGCCTTTGTCTTTTAACCTTCCCAGAGGGAAAGTGTCCCTTCGGCTTTGAGAAAGGTCCCTTTCATGTTCGCCGAGAGTCCCCCGCAAGGGCACCTGCTCTTCGGGGTCCTTCGGACTGCCTTGGCTTTTCAAATCCATCGGACAAAATGTCCGAAGGAATTCCTTGGACATTTTGTCCGAAGGAAATCTTTCCTTTATTTTTTTTCCGCTTGTTTCTTTCGGTCGGCTCTTTCCTTCGGGCAAATTCGTTCGGACAAAAGTCCGAAGGAATTCCTTCGGGCATTTTGTCCGAAGAAATTTACAAGGCAAAGACTGTCCTTTTGGAAGAATTCACAAGGCAAATCTTTCGGACAAAAAGTCCGAAAGAATTCCTTCCTTCGGGCATTTTGCCCAAAGAAATTCAATCTTTGTTCTTTTAAAACCTTATGAAATTCCTTCGGACAGAAAGTTCAAAGGAATTCTTTGCCTTGGTCTTTCTTATTGAAGGAAACTTACCCTTTTCTGCCTCATTGACTTTGATCACTCCGCAAGGGCACCTTTGGGTCCAGAATTACCCTCCGCCGTTTGTTGGAATGGTTCGGTTTGCGCCTAACTGCCCTCCGCAAAGGCTGTTTAACCTTTGAGCTTTGAAAGAGCCTCATATTTGTCTAAGGTATTTGCTCAGAGCGAAAAGCTCCATACTGAATCGAAGCCTACATGTACTTAGATCTTTCAATGTTCTATAAGAATAGGGCTTATTGCAAAGAAAAGGGGATTTTGCAGAAGGTGGGTACATGACTAGACTGAGGGTTCAGAGTGGTAGGGAAGGAAAGAGACTGATTTTGGCCTGCAGGGCGAAAATGGTCAACAAATTGGCGATTCTCAGGGGAAGCATGCTTGTTATGCTTAAGAAACCAGTAGCCTCAAAGTCCACTGGGTATAGAATCAAAATGTAGCTTTGAAAGAGTTAGCAACAGCCTTGAGATATCCAAGAATCAATCTTGAAGGTCTTACCCCCAAAAGGAAATGAAACACACACAAGATTAAAAAAACTACTGACATGTGCAAAAGCACTTAGGGAAAACAGGGAAAAAAACAAGGAAAATATGTACATGATGGAAGAAGGCTTAGTGATAATGTTTAAGATGTATCCCATTAACTGGGATACATAGTTCTTCACCATCCAACCTGGGGAGTTGGAACGCATTGTGTTGCTTGCACTGAGTGATGACGTATGGAACGCTCCATAGGGCATCGAACTTCGTGTGCTTTCCATGTTTAGCTCGGCCCTCATCTCATTTCAAGACGATGTCTCATTCAGAGAAACCTTTTGATGAGGATCTCTTGTCAAACTGTTTTTTCGTCTGCTGTTGGTGGTTGGTCATAGAAGCCATAGCTTGGTCCCTTGGAAGAAGTGCTGAGATAGATGTCATATCTCAATGCCCATTCACTCATTTTGGTCCCCAAAAAGGCCAATGCGTTGTCTGATATGATGGTAGCTGGGACTCCAAACTTTGTCACCAGGGCTTCATAAAAGTCCAGGACTGCACTTTCGTTGGCTTCCTTCAAAGCGACAGCCTCTACCCATCTTGTGAAGTAGTCTATGGTGGTCAAAACCTATTTGTGGCTAGCAATGGAGGGAGGATTGATCATCCCTATGAAGTCTAGGCCCCATTGAATGAATGGTTGCTCCACCTGAATAGGCTGTAAAGCCATTGCAGCCAGCTGTTCTTTTGCATCAAAAAGTGCACACTTCTGGCTCTTTCGTACCCAAGCATGGGTATCTCTGAATAAAGTGGGCTAGAAGTAACCAGCTCTCACTATTCTTGCAGCTGTAGGCTTAGGAGCAAAGTGACCACCAACTGGCCCATCATGGAACTCGGACAACACTCTGTCGGCCTGACTTGGGTCTATGCACCTTAAAAGCACTCCTGAGAAATCCCTTCAGAACAACATTCCATCGATCAGGACATAAGGGAGAGATTGGAGTCTGAAATATATTCTCTTGGTCCTATCAAGGCCCTATGGGCACTCACCAGTGAGAAGGAAACACCTCATGTCTGATGTCCAATCCTTCATGATTGCTGGTTCTTCTGTGTGGCTTCATCATGAATGAGCAAACTGTCTTCTCTGTTGTTTGAAGTCCACAACAAGGTGTTCACACAGGCCTTTTCCTCTTACCAGCTTGGTGGTTTTGATATCCACATCATATTCCATTACTTTAGTGATCCATCCCACTCTCTTTTCATTCAGATCACGGTTGGTCAAGAAATCTTTGATGCTGGGATGTGGAACCATGAGGTGAATCCTGTTGTTGGATAGCATATGTCTGAATTTCTTTAGGCTTCGTATGACTGCAAGGACTTGCTTCTCCACATATGTATACCTAACCTCAAAACCCTCTAAACCTTGGCTAAAAAACGCAAGCCGTTGTTCAAGGTTATCACCATTCGCTTGGGTAAGCACAGCGGAGATTACCTCTTCATTTTCGAAGGTGTAGAGGTTGAAGTCTTTGGTGAAGTCAGGACTAATCAAGGTAGGAGCCTGGGCGATAGCCTACTTGATCTTTTCAAAACTATCCTTCATTTGCGCTGTCCACACGAACTTCTTATCTTTCTTCAGCATAGAGGTCAATGGCTTGACTACCTCTGCAAAATTTGGAATAAATCTCCTGATGAAATTTATTTTGCCGAAGAAGCTCTGCAGACCCTTCTTATGTTTAGACAAGGACAGCTCTAGGATGGAGCAAACTCTTTCTGGATCAATGGTCAAGCCCTCTTTTGAGACATGGCCAAGGAGTTTACTCTCATGGACAGTGAACACGCATTTTTTTGGGTTGAGAGAGATACCGAACTCTCTACACCTTCCAAAGATTTGTCTGAGATGTTTCATGTGTTGGCTCGCCTCCTTAGAGAATATTGTCACGTCATCAAGATACACCAGCACAATGTTATTTATCAGGTTTTGAAAGGCCATGTCCATGGCTCGCTAGAAAGTGGCACCAGCATTGGATAGTCTAAATGGCATCTTTCTATAAGCAAATGTCCCCCATTTGGTAGTGAACGTTGTCTTGTACTGGTCACAGTCTTGCACCAAAATTTGATTGTATCTTGAATACCCATCCAGAAGGGAGAAACGTTCGTTGTCTGCCACCATTTGGAGGATCTGTTCTATACTTGGGAGAGGATAATGGTCTTTCAAAGAGACTCTATTGAGGTCTCTGAAATCTACACATAACCTGATCTCCCCATTCTTTTTTCAGACGGAAACAAGATTGGCCAGCCAAGAAGAGTGTTTGATCGGAAATATAATTTTGGACTCAATCAGCTTGGTGAGTTCCTTACGCATAAGAGGCTCAATCTTTGGATTGACAGGCATTCGTTTCTGCTTGATCGGCTTGGCGCCTTCCTCCAGCTCGATGGTGTGTTGGGCCAAACTTGGGTCAAAACCCTTCAAGTCGCTATACTCCCAAGCGAAGACATCAACAAACTCTTAGCATAACAAGATGAAGGCTTGCCTTTCGTGATCTGTACACACTTTTCAAAGTACAAGCAACTTATCTTTGAATACCTAAACATTTTCATAGTTCTCCTTCGTTGTGATGCTTGCTTTATCATTTTTCAATTGGTCATCCTTGTTGAAGATACTCTCGAGAGTGACCAAGCCTTTGGAAAGTTTATTGTTCTTTAGTTGAACAATTTGGCTGCCATATTGCTGCTATAGCTTAGCTTGGTTTCTAGCAGCGAACTCAGCGTCTTCTTGCAAGAAGAGTGCTATCTAGTGATCGTTGTCATACACCTGCCAATTGGTGATGTTGTCAGGGACGGAGGGTCTGATTACCACATTCAAATGGCATGGAGTGCTGTCGCAGCCTATCTCCTTGGAGACGTCAAACTGAGCACCAACTGTTGCTAGTCTGTCAGCTTATTTATTCTACTCTCTAGGAATGGGAGTAACGTTAAAAGCAAAGAAACTCTCCACTAAGTCCCATACCCTATGTTTGTAGGACTTGAGCAAAGAATTATTTGTCAAATTTTGGCCCCTTACCTGATTTACGATCGGCTCGCTGTCTCCAAAAATCTGCAGCTCTTTAATTCCCTTTTTCCTCGCCCACTCCAAATTATGGATGAGGGATTCATACTCCGCAACATTGCATGTGCAAGAAAATTGAAACCTAAAGGCTGAAAAGTATTTACCCTGAGAGGGGGAAACTAGCACCACTCCCCCACTAGCTCCCAGCTTGCTTCTTGAGCCATCAAAGAAAAGCTGCCATAAACCTGAGCTTTCTTGGCTTGCTTTCATCAAATTTGGTACAAAAGTACCCTCTTCATGCATGCAATAAATCCCAAGGCCTGCCTCTTCTATGAATTTGTAAGGATCATGCTCAAAGTTGTCACTTCTCCATTCATTCAAGAGTAAGTCAGCAACTCCTTCAAGGGCTGAGGGGGGAGATTGATCCACTTGGAATTCTTCTTGATCAATAATGGTGTAGCTGACATTTGTTTTCTTGAGTGAGTATGGTTCCAGATGATCCCTGTGGATTGGCTCCGACTCAATTTTAACCTTGGTCCCATATTTAGTCCTAAAAACTAGATAGGACCAATTTGTTGCTAAGTAGCCGCCTATTTTAGATGTGAAATCCCTGGATAAACAAATGGCAAAGTAAGAAAGAACATCCGCCACCACCACGTCATAAGGGACCGAGAAAGTTGGACAGGCGTGGAGTGTCAAGTTCAAGCCTTTAACTACTCCCAGTGTCTTTGCTGGTGTTCCATCCAGCTGCAAGACTCCCTTAGTCATTTATTCATATTTGAGCCCCAGTCTATCTGCTATGCATTTATGCATTACCAAGGTGCTTGCTCCACTGTTAATGATACAATGCACTAGGAAATCTCCTATGACCAAGGACAAATAGAAAGGAGAGACCTTTTCTTTCTTTCTTAACTGAGCCTGATGTGGAAGGCTGCCCATTTGTGATTAGAACATTATCGGCTTTTGCTGGGACAGCTGGTTCATTAAGCCCGTGCAATTTTTTTCGTAGCATGTCCTTTTGTTCCAATATTGATAATGAATCCCACAAAGAAATATTCATGTGCAGCGTCTTCATCTGGTCCACCACATTGATTTGAGGGTTGCTCCCTTTCAAATTTTATTTGGGATCGCTTGCAGCCTTTTGAGGCGTAGGCCTAGGAGCTGAGGGTACAACTAGCGGCCTGAAATTTGAAAATTTTTGGTTTACCTGTGGTGAAGAAGATGGTGCGGATGCTTGAGCATCTTCCATAGCTCTCCTCGTGGACTTTGTGTTAGCTGCGACACAATCACCTTGATTGTTTGTACTGCCCACGTAATTGACTGCATAGAATTCACCTTCCAAGTGATTCATGAGAGCAGAATCAGACTGAGCCGGCTTGTTGTCCATGCCATGTTGCAATGTCGCCTCAAAGCTTGGGAATTGAGTGGCTGCCTAATTGTCCTGTGCATTCATGTACTGACTCAACATTTCATTTGTGTAGACAGCCTGATCTTGACTGTATCCCATGGACGAGCAATTTCGCTGCTCTTGTACCAGATTGTTTTGAACGGTCACCATGGCCTTGGATGATGAAGGGGTGCCTGGATTATAGCCTTGATAAGGTCTGGCCTGTGCAAACTGACCTTGTCCTTGATTGTAATTCTGGAAATGGGGTATATTTACTTGTCCATACTGCTGATATCCTTGATTTGGCCGATTGCTCTGAGCTTGCTGCCTTTTGAAAGCCACTAGTTCATTTGTTATGCTTTGCAACAAGCTTTTTACTTCATGGAGGTCATTGGACGGAGTAGCAGCCGACTTTTCCATACTTGGCAGAAGAGCTAAGGTAGGTGCAGCAGTTTGGACTGGAGGTAACAATTCAAGAAAGAGCGACATATGAGGTCTAGGGGCTATCTTTTCCACTTGCACCAGGGAATTCTCAACTGCTATGGCTATGTCATAAGCAGCGGGTAGCACATGTCCTCCCATGGATTGTATCATGACAGCAATGTCGTTGTTCAATGCTTTCAAATAATATAGGAAAGCATAGCTTGGGGTCGGCCTTACCATAATGGGGATTATGTCCCATGTCTTTTGAAACCGAGTATTGAAATCTTGTATGAATTCGTGTGGAGCTCTTTTCATAGTGGTCAACTGCTCGGCAAGTGAGAGGTGGTTGCTCTTCTCCCCAAATCTGTTTGTTAAGAGGGTGCCCAAATCATTCTAGGAATCGACTAAATTCATGGGCAAAGTCCCATACCAGTCCAGAACCTTGCCCTTGAAAGACAATGCCAATAATCTGATAGCAATGTTTTCCTTAGTGACATTGTGAATATTGCAGAGGTTAGCAATATTTTTGATGTGTTCAATGGCAATAATGGGCCCTTCCCCATTAAAGGGAGGCACACTTTTAAGGACTGCCCCTGGGATCGGGTCATAAAGGACTCTGACCATAAAAAGCCACCAAAGGTAAAGCCATAGCTATGACAAGATTCAACCGAGGCCTTTTTGTGTAGGTGTATCTTATAGCAGGTCTGTGAAAACAATTTGTTGAATAAGGATGAGTTCTTGCAAACTTTAGTCGTCTTGTTGAGTTTAAAGGTAGTTCAACAAATTCAAAAGGGACACCCTTAGCAACAGATCGTGTGGTGACCTTAGGCATAGGATGTCAGACTGACCTATGACCAGATATTGATGTTCTTAATAGTGGAGTTGCCAGATGCTAAAAAAATAATTGTTTTTTGCTGTAACAAGACTAGCACCAATCTTGAAACTTTTCTGAGTGTTAAAAATGGTGTTAAAAAACAGTCCCACTGGGCATGCCAAAAAACTGTTGACGCTGTGGATTGCACCCTTGACAAAACGCTGAGCTTATGTCTTCCACGCGATACAATGGAGACTCCTCTCTTGTCTGTGGGTCTGGCAAAATTGAGAGGATAATCTCTAGATAAGGGCTAGCTCCCTTTGATGCATCTCTGATTTATTTCAGTACATTTGCTTATATATATATATATATATATATATATATATATATATATATATATATATATATGAAAAAGGGGCAGTCCTTAAAAGCGTGCCAAAAACTATTGACATTGTGGATTGCACCCTTGATAGGACTCTCGGCTTCTCTCTTCCACGCAACACAATGGAGACTTCTCTCTTGCCTGTGGGTCTGGCAAAATTAAGGGGAGAATTTCTAGATAAAGGCTAGCTCCCTTTGATGCATCTCTGAGTTATTCCAATACTATTGCTAATATATATATATATATATATATATATATATATATAAAGGGGGGTTGAAAAGAGAGAAGGATTATTGAAATCAGAGTCTAGATTAATACGGTGATGCACCAAAAAAGTTTGATCTACTCATTTGCTTACACTTCAAACCATAAGAGCATATACATACACTTTATCTGATAAAAGGATCAGACTGCAGAAAGCTTAACAGAGAGGTTTAATGAAGACATACAGAAAATGAACTTACCACAGGTGCTGTAGGAAAACACATTGCTTGGTAACCTTCTTCTGCCTCTGCACTCTAGATACAGCTCTCCTTGTTACCTGCAAGAGTGGCGTTTTGTCTATTTTAGGTGTGTTGGTATCAAGCTTGTGAAAGCATCATGAAAAATGACTGAACACAAGGTTAATACTCAAGGACACTCAGAGATATATCTAACCAAATAGAGGTAAAAATGTCTTTTATTGATTCAAGGTGAAAATTTGGTAGGGTTGCACCATACAAAAATGAGAGATATCCTTTTCTCAAATGAGAAGTTACAAATATATAGCCTTTTGGAAAAGACTTGGTGCTTTTTGGGAAATAAATGACCCATGTTGCGTTGAGAGCATTGGGAAGAGGAAGCCGTTTGAAAGAGGAAGCTGTGTCGGCTCTAGTTTTGATTTTAGGTGTTTAAAAATGTTAAACGTCATGTGTGAAAACATGGGCCACGCCGTTTGTCTGCAAACAAAAACCCTTCTTCAAGACATTCATGCGGTTGTCTGACCATTAATGCAAAATGAGAAAAAATAGGTCGTGCCGTTCACTATTTGTGCTCCTTGATGACCACTTGGCAGAGACTGTTTCAACCGCTGGAATAACTCCTTGTGTCGACACCTTTTGCCACTTGGACTGTTTTGTCTATTTCTGCGCTTGGCTCTTTGGGCTCCTTTCTTGGCGGGTCACTGAGTTCATTCTTGATTCTTGTCTTTTTCCAGCTTTGTCTTTTCCTGGTTTTGTCTTTTGTCATCTCTTGGCTCTTTCTGGCAATCTGAGCCCCCTAAGGCTATCTTCTATCAATCCTTGGCTAGTTCCTTAGGCTCTTTTCTCAGCGGACTCTTCCTTTTGGCCCTAAGGCCTTTTAATTCCTTTGGGTTCGCGCTCAAGCATTTAAAGATCAATGGTTATTTCATTGCAGTAAAGTTGATGTTCGCACGCCCATCGCCATTTGAAAGCCAATGGCTATTCCCTTGTCCTGAATTTGACGTCTGCGGGAACGTGACCAGACGTTTGAACCTAAACGGCTAATTCGCTATGTTGTATTTTGACGTCTTCGGGCCCGTCAACCCTTTGGTCAATTCCTTTGGCTTTTCTTCCTTCGGCCTTTCTTTCTCTAGCCCGTGCCTTTGTCTTTTAACCTTCCTGAAGGGAAAGTGTCCCATCGGCTTTGAGAAAGGTCCCTTTCACGTTCGTCGAGAGTCCCCCGCAAGGGCACCTACCCTTCGGGGTCCTTCAGACTGCCTTGGCTTTTCAAATCCTTCGGACATTTTATCCGAAGAAAATCTTTCCTTTATGTTTTTCTCGCTTGTTTCTTTCAGTCGGCTCTTTCCTTCGGGAAAATTCAAGGAATTCTTTCGGACTTTTTGTCTAAAAGATTTGCCTTGTGAATTCTTCCGAAAGGTCAGTCTTTGCCTTGTGAATCTCTTGAAACAAAATGTCTGAAGGAATTCCTTCGGGCATTTTGCCCGAAGAAATTCAATATTTGTTATTTTCCTTACGAAATTCCTTCGGACAGAAAGTCCAAAGGATTTCTTTGCCTTGGTCTTTCTTATTGAAGGAAACTTACCCTTTTCTGCCTCATTGACTTTGATCCCTCCACAAGGGCACCTTTGGGTCCAGAATTACCCTCCGCAACCTGCTGGAATGGTTCAGTTTGTGTCTGACTGCCCTTCGCAAGGGCTTTTGACCTTCGAGCTTTGTTAGAGCCTCGTATTTGTCTAAGGCATTTGCTCAGAGCGAAAAGCTCCATACTGAACCGAAGCCTGCAGGTACTTAGATATTTCAATGTTCTATAAGAACAGGGCTTATTGCAAAGAAAAGGAGATTTTGCAGAAGGTGGGTACATGACTAGATTGAAGGTTTAGAGTGGTAGGGAATGAAAGAGATTGATTTTGGCCTGCAGGGCCAAAATGGTCAACAAACCCTTCTTATGCTTAGGTAATGACAACTCTAGGATGGAGCGAATTCTTTCTGAATCAATGGTCAAGCCTTCTTTCAAAACCACATGGCTAAGGAGTTTACCTTCATGGACAACAAACACGCATTTCTTTGGGTCGAGAGAGATACTGAACTCTCTACACCTCTCAAAGATTTGCTTGAGGTGCTTCATGTGTTGGTCCGCTTCCTTAGAAAACACTATCACATCATCAAGATATGCCAGTACAATATTATTTATCAAGCCTTGAAAAGCCATGTCCATGGCTCGTTGAAAAGTGGCACCGGCATTAGACAATCCAAATGGCATTTTTCGGTAAGTGAACGTTCCCCATTTGGTAGTAAAAGTTGTCTTGTACTAGTCACAATCTTGCACCAAACTCTGATTGTACCCTAAATACCCATCCAGGAGGGAGAAATGCTCGTTGCCTATCACCATTTGAAGGATCTGCTCCATACTTGGGAGAAGATAATGGTCTTTCAAAGAGACTCTATTGAGGTCTCTGAAATCTACACATAATCTGATCTCCCCATTCTTTTCTTGGAACAAGAACAAGATTGGCCAGCCAAGAAGAGTGTTTGATCGGAAAATGATTCTGGACTCAATCAGCTTGGTGAGTTCCTTCCGCATGAGAGGCTCAATTTTTGGGTTGACGGGCCTTTGTTTCTATTTGATGGGCTTGGCGCCTTCTTCCAACTCAATGGTATGTTGGGCCAAACTTGGGTCAAAACCCTTCAAGTCGCTATACTCTCAAGCGAAGACATCAGCAAACTCTTGGCACAACAAGATGAAAGCCTGCCTTTTCTCATTTATACACACTTTCTCAAGTGCAAGCACCCTGTTATTAAATATTTCAATCTTTTCATAGTTCTCCTTCTTAGTTGTGATGCTTGCCTTGTCATTTTTTAGTTGGTCATCCTCATTGAAGATACTTTTGAGAGTGACCAAGCCCTCGGGAAGTTTGTTTTTCAGCTGAACAATTTGGCCGCCATACTGCTGCTGTAGCTTGGCTTGGTTTCTGGAGGCAAACTCAGCTTCCTCTTGCAAGAAGAGTGCTATCTGTTGATCGTTGTCAAACACCTGCCAGTTAGTGATGTTGTCAGGCATGGAGGGTCTGATTACCACTTTTAAATGGCGTGGATTGCTGTCTCGGCCTATCTCTTTGGGGATATCAAAATGAACACCAACTGCTGCTAGTCTGTCAGCTTGTTTATTCTGCTCTCTTGGAATGGAAGTAACATTGAAAGTAAGGAAACTCTCTATTACCCACACCCTGTGCTTGTAAGACTTAAGCAAGGAATTCTTTGTTAGATTTCGGCCTCTCGCCTAATTTACGATCAACTCATTGTCTCCAAAAATCTGCAGCTCTTTAATTCCTCTTTCCCTCGCCCACTCCAAACCATGGATGAAAGATTCACTCTGCAACATTGCACGTGTAAGAAAACTGAACCCTGAAAGTTGAGAAGTATCTCTTGTGAGGGGGAAATTAATACTACTCCACCACCAGCTCCCAATTTGCTTCTTGAGCCATCAAAGAAAAGCTGTCATAAATCTGAGCTCTCTTGGCTTGCTTTTATCAAATTTGGTACAAAAGTACCCTCTTCATGCATGCAATAAATCCCGAGCCCTGCCTCTTCGATGAACTTGTAAGGGTCATATTCAAAGTTGTCACTTCCCCATTCATCTAAGAGCAGGTCAGCAACTCCTTCAAGGGCAGAGGGCGGAGATTGATCCACTTGGAATTCTTCTTGATCAATAATGGCATAGCTGACATTTGCTGCCTTGAGTGAGTATGGCTCTAGATGATCTCTGTGGATTGGCTCTAACTCAATCTTGACCTTAGTCTCATATTTGGTTCTAAAAACTAGGTAGGACTAGTTTGCTGCTAGGTACCTGCCTATTTTGGATGTGAAATCTCTGGACAAGCAAATGGCAAAGTAGGGAGGAACATCCACAACCACCACGTCGTGAAGAACTGAGAAAGTTGGGCAGGCGTGGAGCGTCAAGTTCAAGCTCTCACCACTCCTATTTTTGCTGGTGTTTCATCTAGTTGCAGGACTCCCTTAGTCATTTCTTTGTATTTGAGCCCCAGTTTATCCGCTATACATTTTGGCATTACTTAGGTGTTGCCCCACTATCAATAATGCAATTGTGCACCAGAAAATCTCCTATGACTAAGGACAGATAGAAAGGGGGAACCTTTTCCTCTTTCTTTACTTGGCCAGCTGTGGAAGGGTGCCCATTCCTAATCAGAAAATTATCGGCTTTTGTTGGGACAGCTTGTTCATTTAGCCCGTGCAATTCCTTTTGGAGCATCTCTTTTTGTCCCGGCATTGCCAATGAATCCCACAAGGATATATTCATGTGTAGCTTCTTCATCTGGTCCACCACATTAATCTAAGGGTTGCCCTCTTTCAAATTTTCCTTGGAGTTACTTGCAGCTTGAGGCGCAGGGCGAGGAGCTGAGGGTGTAATCGGCGGCCTAAAATTTGGAAATTTTTGGTTCACATGTGATGAAGAAGATGCTACGGACATTTGAGCAGTTGCCTAAGCTTTCTCCATAGCTCTCTTTTTGGACCTTGTGTTGGCTACAACATAATCACCCTGGTTGTCCGCACTGCCCACGTAGTTGACTGCACAGAATTCACCTTCCAGGTGATTCATGAGAGTGGGATCAGACTGAGCCGCCCTGTTGTCCATCCCAGGTTGCACTGACGCCTCAAAGCTTGGAAATTGGGCAGCTACCTGATTGTCTTTTGCATTCGTGTATTGACTCGGCATCTCATTTGTATAAACAACCTGATCTTGACCATATCCCATGGGTGAACAATTTAGTTGTTCTTGTACCAGATTATTTTGAGCGGGCACCAGAGCTTTGGATGATGGAGCGCCAGGATTATAGTCTTGATAAGGTCTTGCTTGTGCAAACTGACCCTGTCCTTGATTGTAATTCTAGAAAGGGAGTCTATTTGCTTGTCCAAACTGCTGATATCCCTGATTTGGCCAATAGTTTTGAGCTTGCTGCCTTTTGAGAGCCACCAGTTCATTGGTCACGCTTTGCAACAAGCTTCTGACTTCATGAAGGTCATTGGACGAAGTAGCAGCCGGTTTTTCTATGCCAGGTAGAAGAGCTAAGGTGGGTGCAGTAGTCTGAATTGGGGGTGGTAATTCAGGGAAGAGTGGCATATGAGGTCCAGGGGCTATCTTTCCCGTTTGCACCAGACAATTCTCAGCTGCTATGGCTATTTCATAAGCAGTGGGCAGCATGTGTCCTCCCATGGACTGTATCATGACAACAATGTCGTTGTTCAACGCTTTCAAATAATAAAGGAAAGCATAGCTTGGAGTCGGCCTTACCAAAATGGAGATTCTGTCTCATGTCTTCTAAAACCGAGTATTGAATCCTGCATAAATTCGTGTGGAGCTCTCTGCTGGTGGTTAGCTACTCAGCAAGCGAGAGGTGATCACTCTTCTCGCTGAATCTATTTGTTAAGAGGGTACCCAATTCGTTCCATGTGCTGACTGAATTCATAGACAAAGTCCCATATCAGTCTAGAACTTTGCCTTTAAAAGACAATGCCAGGAATCTTATAGCAATGTTTTCTTCAGTGACATTGTGGATATTGCAGAGGTTGGCAATATTTTTGATGTGCTCAATAGCAGTAATAGGCCCTTATCCATTAAAGGGAGGCACACTCTTAAGGGTTGTCCCTGGGATTGGGTCATAATGCAAAAGATTCAAAGGATGCTGACCATGAATGGCCACAAAAGGTAAAGCCATAGCTATGATAAGATTCAACCGGGGCCTTCTTGCGTAAGTGTATCTTATAGCAAGTATGGAAAAATGACTTGCTGAATAAGGATGAGGCCTTGCAAACCTCAGTCGCCTTGCTAAGGTTAATGGTAGTTCAACGAATTCAAAAGGGACACCCTTAGCAGCAGATCGTGTGGTGACTTTAGGCATAGGATGTCAGACTGATCTTTGACCAAACTGATGCTCTTGATAATGGAGTCGCTAGATGCTAGAAAAATGGTTGATTTTTTTGCTATAACAGGACCAGCATCAATCCTAGAACTTTCCTAAGTGTTAAAAAATTGGTCCCATCGGGCGTACCAAACACTGTTGATGCTGTGGATTGCACCCTTGACAGAAGGCTGAGCTTCTGCCTTCCACGCGGCACAATGGAGACTCCTCTCTTGCTTGTGGCTCTGGCAAAATTGAGGGGAGAATTTCTAGATAAGGGCTAGCTCCCTTTGATGCATTTTTGAGTTATTTCACTACTACTGCTAATATATAAAAGAGGGGTTGAAAAGAGAGAAGGATATTGAAAACAAAAACTAACCTAAGATGGTGATGCACCAAACAAGTTTGATCTACTCATTTACTCACACTTCAGATCAGAAGAGGACATACATACACTTTATCTGATGAAAAGACCAGACTGTAGGGAGCTTTAACAAGGAGGCTTAATGAAGACACAAAAAATGAACTTTCCACAGGCGCTGTAGAAAACACACTGTCTGATAACCCTCTTCTGTCTTTGCGCTCTAGATACAACACTTCTTGTTACCTGCAGAAATGGTGCTTTCTCTATACCAGGGATGTTGGTGTCAAACTTGTGAAAACATCATGCAAAATGACTGAACACAAGGTTAATACTCAGACACACTCAGAGATATAACTAGTCAAATAGAGGTAAAACACATTCTATTGATTCAAGGTAAAATTTTGGCAGGGCTTCGCCTTACAAAATGAGAGTTTACAATATATAGAGGAGAGAAAGCAATGGCGCCTTTTTTCACAAGTGGCCCATGCTGTGTTGAATTCATTGGAAAAAGTAAGTCTGTTGAATGAAGCCATGCTGTGGCAGTTCCCAGTCTTGACTTTGGCGTTTAAATTATATTAAATGTCATAGTGAAAGCATGGGTCATGTCTTACCATTTGAAAACAAGACCGCTCCTTAAAGAGGTTCACGCAGTTGTTTGCTCATTAATGCAAAATAAGGAAAAACAGGGCGCGCCATTCACTGTTTGCATTCCTTGATGACCACTTGGCAGAGACTGTTTCAACTGCTAAAATAACTCCTCTGTCGACGCTTTTTTTTTGCCACCTGGGCTGTTCTATTTACCTCTGTGTTTGGCTAGGTGCATCTTTTGGAACATTCCAAATGTTGTCGTATGTGTGTAGCCATGTTCTAGATCCTTTGTTTTGTTCCCTCTTTCCTTGCTATATTTTCTCTTTCTGGCAATTTGAGCTCTCGAGGCTATCTTCTCGTCCTTCGCTGGCTCCTTGGGCTTCTCTCTCAGCAGGTCACTGAGTTCACTCTTGAATTTTGACTTTTCTTGGATTTTGTCTTTTCTTGGCTCTTTCTGCCCTCTGTCTTTTGTCATATCTTGGGCATTTCTGGAAATCTGAGCTCTCGGAGCTATCTTTCAGTGGGTCACTGAGTTACCACGCACGGGTCCATCCTTAAGCATTTCAAGATCAACGGCTATCTTATCACCGTAAAGTTGACGTTTGCACGCCCATCGCCATTTGAATGCCTTGGGAAGAGGAAGTCGCTGATGCTGATATCATCCTTCTAGAAACAGTCTGACAGAACCATGTTGTGTAGTCACCAGTCTTGACTTTAGCGCTTAAAATGTATTAAACACTACTGCAAAAGCATGAGTCGCCTGATTGTTTTAATGACAAGGCCGCCCGTTTTGTCCGCAAACAAGACTGCTTCTTAAAGAGATTCATGTGGTTGTCTGCTCATTAATGCAAAATGAAGAAAAACAGGGCGCGTCATTCACTGTTTGCATTCCTTGATGACCACTTGGCAGAGACTGTTTCAACCACTGGAATAACTCCTCTGCCGATGCTTTCCTTTTGCCACCTGGGTTGTTCCCGTCTTTCCTTGTTATTTTTCTCTCTTCTTGGCTTTGTCTTTTCCTAGCTTTGTGAGCACTCGGGGCTATCTTCTCGTCTTTTGTTGGCTCCTTAGGCTCCTTTCTCAGCGGTCTCTTCCCTTTGGTCCAAAGGCCTTTGAATTCCTTCGGGTTCGAACTCGAACCTTTAAAGATCAATGGCTATTCTATTGCCCTAAATTTGACGTCTGCGGGGACGTCATCGGACGTCTGGATTCCAACGGCTAGTTCATGATGCTCAATTTTGACGTCCTCGGGCCCGTCACCCCATGGTCAATTCCGTCGGCTTTCTTAGCTCTCGGTTTTCTTTTCTTCGGCTTTTTTTTCGAAGTGTCCCTTTGACCGGGCTTAGTCTTTGAACCCTTCCGAAGGGATGGTGTCCCTTCGGGCTTTGAGAAAGGTCCCTTTCACGGTCGCCGAGAGTCCCCCGCAAGGGCACTTGCCCTTCAGGTTCCTTAGGACTGCCTTGGCGTTTCAAATCCTTCGGACAAAATGTTCGAAGGAATTCCTTCGGACATTTTGCCCGAAGGAAATGTTCCCTTCGTTTTGCCACTTGTTTCTTTCAGCGAGCTTTACTTTTCGGGTGAATTCCCTCGGATAAAATGTCCGAAGGAATTCCTTCGGACTTTTTGTTCGAAAGAATTTGCCTTGTCATTTTGTCGTGAAATTCTTTCCAAATAATAATCTCTTTTTGGTTCTTTGACTTTGTGAATTTCTTCGGACAAAATGTCCGAAGGAATTCCTTCGGGCATTTTGCTTGAAGAAATTCAACCTTTGTTTTGGCCTATTTTTTGCCTTGTCTTTCTTCTTGAAGGAAAACTCACCTTTTTTGCCTTGTCTGCTTTCCCGAAGGAATCCTTGCTTTTTGGCCCTCTGCGTTGCTCTCTCAAATGTGTTCCCTGCCCTCCACAAGGGCACTTCTGGGCCCAGAATGACCCTCTGCAGCCTACTGGAATGGTCTAGTTTGTGCCTGACTATCCTTCGCAAGGGTACCTGCCCTTCAGAGCTTTGTAAAAGCCTTGCATTCTTTGAACTGGTTCATCCTTTTGCCGAAAGACTTGTGCAAACCAAATTTGAACTGGGTCAAAACAGCAGGGGAAGGAGATCGATTTTGGCCTCTAGGACCAAAATGGTCAACAAATTGGCGATTCCTAGGGGAAGCATAACTGCTATGCTTAGAAACCAGTAGCCTCAAAGTGCATTGGGCACGGAGTCAGAACATAGCTTGAAAAAGTTAGCAACAGCCCCGAGAGATCCAAGAATCAATCACGAAGCTTTTTACCCCAAACACAAAGGAAAACACACACAAGGCTAAAAAACACTACCTGTGCAAACAACACTTAAGGAAAACAGGGAAAGAAAAATTGAAAGCAAACTACTATGTACAGCTAACCAGGTATATTTGCCTCCCTCTTGGATCAAAGGGAAAACTTCTTAAGTCTCCTTCATGGCAAGAAAACTTATGGTGCCAGACAAGTGGCTAAATAAAATGGACATTTGGTGACTTGCTTTTCTTCCCTACCACCTTGATTGGCTCGTATCCAAATGAATTGGGGGCAAACATGCTTCCAACATATATGTATTTTTCTTGTTCTTGGAAGCTTGCCTCATTGAAGACGTTGTCAAACTCATCTTCTGCTTGATCATGGCTTTCTTGAAGGGTGATTGTTGTGATGTCTGAAATGAGATCACAGACTGATTGCTCATCCCACAGAACATCACCTTCTTGTGCAAGGCTCTCTTCTTCAAAGCTTTCTTCAAGATGGACAAGCCTCTCCTTTTCCTGCTCAAAGACCAAAGTCTCTAGTTGTTCAAAGACATCCTCTTGATTCTCCTCCAACTCGGGCTCCATGGCATGGTCATCCTCCTTGATGACTTCAAAAATATCATCTTCAGATTCACCGACCTCTTGAAAGGATAAATCTGAAAGTTTGCAGCCCCTTTGAATACTTATTTGAGTCCCAATGTTGCCTTCTCCACCCTTAGCCAACTCATAGCCTCCTTGAAGAAGAGTGTAACCTGCCCCAATGACTTCAAACAAATCATTCAAAACATGATCAAGAATCTGTCCATGCTCCTCCATGACATCTTGCAAAGTGAGAGAAGAGTCAAAGATCATCTCTTCCTCATCAAAGAGGCAAAAGTTTGTGACTTGTCTTCTTGTTCATCAAAAGGGGTACCTATGGTGATCTCCTCATCTGCACTCATGAATTCTTCCTGATCAGTTAGGAACTGAGCATACTCCTCTTCACTTGCTTCCTTTAAGATGGATCCCTCAACACAAGAGAAACATTCTTCATTTACCAGGCAAGGAGGTGGAACACAAGGATTGTCAAAATCAGGTTGGGAATGGAAAATAGGGGATCATTTTGAAAACTTATGAGAAAATGGGGGCAGACCTTGGGCCAAAATCACTTGATTTTCGTCTCTCCACTTGACCAACATTTCATCAATATCGAAATTAGCTTGAGGATTGGTAGAAGGGGTGTCTTTTGGCATAGGCTCCTCTCTAAGGTCTGAAACCTCCATCTCTTTTTCACTAAGCAACCTCACCTTTGCCTTTAAATCCTCAATTTGCTTAGCTAGATTTTCTTGAAAGAGCCTTTCTTGGAGCTCATAGGAATCATCATGGAAATGGTGAGTGCATGAAGGCTGCCATGGGGTACAAGAAGCTTCTTGAGGAAGGGTGGGAAGGACTTGAAAAGGACTAGCCTCATTTTGTACCTCACACTCTCGGACAATGTCGTTCTCCTCCTTGTTGTTCCATGACTCAACGACTTTACTCCAGCTCATGATATTAGAACTGGAAATCTCCTTTTGGGGTGATGGGGCTGCAATGTGAGAGGGTAGTGAGGGTTTGTATTCCACTTCCCTTACAGCCATCATAGACTGTTACATTTGAAGATTTGCTAATTCAATCTGCTTATCAAGATTGGCCTTAAACACAAGATTTACTATTTAAGAACTCTCAACATGATTGGGGAAAGGACTTTGACATGTTTGACTTGGCTCATGAGTAGGGACCGCGTATGGCTGATATGAAACTTGGGGCAGCGGGTATGCAAATTGATGGACTTGGTAAGGCTGCCTCTCATGAGTACTCAGCCTCTCTTCCAAATATGCAATCAAACCACTCACATCCAGCATCTCGCTTGTAAGCCTTTGCCAATTGGCTCTTTCAATAGGAGTCCATTCACTCTTAACTAGATCTAATGCATTTCTCACTTGATGAATGGAATGCTCAGGAATTTCTTGGCCACATGGGGCCCCTTCTAGTGTCAAGCTCCACTACATACTTTTCATATCCCAGCAATGCTTGTTTGAAGGTGGAAATGGGCTGATTGGCAGAAAGATTAGGTTGAGTAGGAGAAGTAACACATTGAGAAGACTGGGCACAAGACTGATATAGCTCATGACAAGGCTGAGACTGGTCATATTGGACCCGATAAGGATCAACACAAAGCTGGTAAGGATCATACCCAGGTTGGCCAAGGACTTGCTCAAACTGAGGAAGAGGCAAAGCCCGAAATATTTCACCAGCCAGCAAAGGGCAAAACTCATAACCGTATGCATCCTTGTTGCTTGAGATGATTCCATGAAAAACTTGAGCTTGATCAAAACTATATGAAGGAACACAAGACCCTGGTTCTGAGCAATGGAATTATACATACGAAAATATTATTTGTTGATGGCACAGGACTGCTTAATCAGTTGATTCAACTCAGAGTCGCCATTGGTGTTGATGAAAAAGCCTCCTAAGGCTGGTTGGTTGAAGAACACACCAAAATTCTTCAACTCTTTGGATAAAAACTAGTTTGGCGCACTGGGCATGCCAAAAACTGTTGACGTTGTGGATTGCACCCTTGAGAGAACGTTGGGCTTCTCTCTTCCACGTGGCACAATGGAGACTCTTCTCTTGCCTGTGGGTCTGGCAAAACTAAGGGGAGAATCTCTAGATAAGGGCTAGCTCCCTTTGATGCATCTCTAAGTTATTCCAGTACTATTGCTAATATATAAAGGGGGGGTTGAAAAGGGAGGATGCTGAAAACAAAACCTAGGTTAATATGGTGATGCACCAAAAATGGTTGATCTACTTAGCTTGAACATACACTTTCTACCAAGAACAAGCTGATAGACACTTCACTTGATATGAGAAATTCTTCTGCATCAGTGAGCTAGGGGTCCTCTGGAGATACAAGGAAGAAGAACTACCAGAGGTGTTCTAAGACACACTATGGCAGCTTATTCACATGCACCTATATTCTGCTGTGGACACTTCTGGCTAACCTGCAAAAGAACTCACAATACACAAGACATGCTAGAATCATTCTGTGAAAGCATGAAAGAAAATGACTTAACACAAGACAAAGCCATAAACATATGCAAAAGTGCAAGCTCAAATAGAGGCAAAAATGCTTCTTTTTGATTCAAGGTAATTTCGGCAGAGCTCCACCTTACAAGTTGGGAGATATCTTTTCTCAAATGAGAGATTACAATATATAGCCTTTAGGAAAAGACTTTGGCGTTTTTTGGAAAATAAATGACCCATGCTATGTGGAATGCCTTGGGAAGAGGAAGTCGTTGATGCTGATATCGCCCTTCTAGAAACGGTCTAACAGAACCATGCTGTGTAGTCATCAGTCTTGACTTTAGCGCTTAAAACGTATTAAACGCTACTGCAGAAGCATGAGTCGCTCGATTGTTTTAATGACAAGGCCATCCGTTTTGTCTGCAAACAAGACCGCTTCTTAAAGAGATTCACGCAGTTGTCTGCTCATTAATGCAAAATGAGAAAAAACAGGCCGCGTCATTCACTATTTGCGTTCCTTGATGACCACTTGGCAAAGACTGTTTCAACCGCTGGAATAACTCCTCTATTGACGCTTTCCTTTTGCCACCTAAGCTGTTCCCGTCTTTCCTTGTTATTTTTGTTTCTTCCTGGCTGTCTTTTCCTGGCTTTGTGAGCACTCAAGGCTATCTACTCGTCTTTTGTTGGCTCCTTAGGCTTCTTTCTTAGTGGTCTCTTCCCTTTGGCCCTAAGGCCTTTGAATTTCTTTGGGTTTGTGCTCTAACCTTTAAAGATCAACGGCTATTCTATTGCCCTGAATTTGACGTATGCAGCGACGTCATTGAACGTCTGGATTCCAACGGCTAGTTCATGATGCTCAATTATGACGTCCTCTGGCTCGTCAACCCTTGGTCAATTCCTTCAGCTTTCTTGGCTCTCACCTTTCTTTTCTTTGGCTTTCTTTCCGAAGTGTCCCTTTGACCGGGCTTAGTCTTTGAACCCTACCAAAGGAATGGTGTCCCTTCGGACTTTGAGAAAGGTCCCTTTCACGGTCGCCAAGAGTCCCCCGCAAGGGCACCTGCTCTTCGGGGTCCTTCAAACTGCCTCGGCTTTTCAAATCCTTCGGACATTTTGCCTGAAGGAAATGTTCGCTTCGTTTTGCCGCTTGTTTCTTTCGGCAGGCTTTCCTTTTCAGGGGAATTCCCTCAGACAAAATGTCCGAAGGAATTCCTTCGGACTTTTTGTCCAAAAGAATTCGCCTTGTCATTTTGCCGCGGAATTCTTTCCGAATGATAATCTCTTTTTGGTTCTTTGCCTTTGTGAATTTCTTCGGACAAAATGTCCGAAGGAATTCCTTCGGGCATTTTGTCCGAAGAAATTCACAAAGCCTTCGGGCATTTTGCCTGAAGAAATTCAACCTTTGTTTTGGCCTATTTTTTGCCTTGTCTTTCTTCTTGAAGGAAAACTCACCCTTTTTGCCTTGTCAGCTTTCCCAAAGGAATCCTTGCTTTTTGGCCCTCTGCGTTGCTCTCTCAAATGTGTTCCCTGCCCTCCGCAGCCTGCTGGAATGGTCTAGTTTGCGCCTGACTGTCCTCCACAAGGGTACCTGCCCTTCGGAGCTTTGTAAAAGCCTTGCATTCTTTGAACTGGTTCATCCTTTTGCCGAAAGACTTGTGCAAACCAAATTTGAATTGGCTCGGAACAACAGGGGAAGAAGGAGACCGATTTTGCCCTGTAGAACCAAAATGGTCAACAATGTGACAGGGGGAAATGATGATGATTTTGGTCTTCAAGATGAAGGTTTGGAACACGGCTATCCCCATCACGTACTCCCTTTCCTTAGGAGGTATAAGGTCATCACTCCTTTCTCTTACTTTCTTCCAAAACAACCTTAAGGGTGTTGGAGCTTTTGCCCATGGTGTTCTCAACAAGTGGCTTCTTTCAGACATCAAAAACTTCATCATACTTGCCAATCTACAGCTGTCCAAGGAGAGTGCTATTATTCCAAAACATGAACTTAGAAAGAAATTATACCATGACTGTAGCATTGTATTCTCTCATTCAATCTTGGGGTTGTGGTGGATGGAAACCATCTTCTAGCAGCAGCCAAAGCCTCAGCAATGTCCATGGATGGAGTGTGCATCTTTGCAATGACAACTTTCTTTTATTGCTGCAAAAGGTATATGGGCAAGGCTGGAGATTTGGAAAATAGTATTCCAAAAGTTCGTGACAACACTCTTTAAGAATTGTGGATCATAGTTCTTATTGCCCACATTCATAGCTACCATGCTATGTTGGTCTGTAACATCTTGAACAACAAGGTAATATATATTTTGCTTACCCTTAGTGGCTGTTTATGAACTTACCACCTGTCTTCAATGAAAGACCTTTCACATGAGCATGCTTATCAATTAGTAGCTGAGAATTCTTATGACATGACTATTGTTCTAAAAATAAACTTGTAGGATTTACCTTGTCATGTGTTGTCCATGGGACTTGCCTCCTATGAGAAGTCTCCTTCACTCTTTTTCCGTTCATTGAATGATGGCAATGCTGGAATAGTTCTTTGTTGTCCTGAAAATGCATCTCATATGGTAATGGCTCGATCTTAAGAATGCTCGGAAGATGGATAGGGGCTTCTCGGAAATATTTTCTTTCCATTTGGTACCCTTCATCATCTCAACATTATTATAATACTTCTCACGATGACCAAAACATTGTACGGGCATAGTATGAGGGTGATGCAATAAACCCTTGCTATGAAGATATTCAATTCACTTACATTAGTTGTTGTTACGAAAATTCCAACAAGGTGAAAATCAACATTATCATCCAAAAAATTGGCTTGAACCACCAACTTCTCTCCACCATATTGCAAATCGGATTTTCCTTTCTCTGGTTCATGCTCCATGATTTTTCTCTCTTTCCTCATTATCAAGGGAAAAATTTTTGCCTTAATTTTCTGTAGGTGTTGTTTTGCTTGGGAGGCTATCAACTTAGCTTCCCTATCTCTCCTTAGCCATTCATCACACCTTTGTTGGGTCCTCATTATATCTTTCGTGCTTGCTTGCAAGGTAGTTGGTTTCCTTTCAACCCTAGGATCCACCTTAGTTGATGATGGTGGATCATTAAATTCTGCCTCACATATGTAATTACTGCCCTTCTTTTTTGCTAAACTCTTTGGGAAATCAACGAATGGTGCTTTCAGCTTCACAATTTCTTCCTTGGCTTCCTCATTCCCTTGTTGATACATGCAATCATTAGAAGTCAATAACATATTTTCTACTATCAATAATCTCTACTTTCAACTTGCATGTGGAGTTCCTTTTGCTCTTCAGTAGGGTTTTGAGGTTTGGACCTTGAATCTCTCTTCCCTTTATCTGACCACACTTCCTCATAGTGCCCTTTTCCATTCTGTGACTCCAACTCCACAAATTCCGTAAAATTGATTTATGTTTGAATCTCTATTGGAAGAGTTTTGTATAAATCAAAATTGGCCATAATATCCTTATGTAGTGATCCCATGGTTCACAGGTTGGCAAGAAAATGGCTCTAATACCATTGAAATAACCTTTTTTGGATAAATATGAACAATTATGAATTTGTTGTGAAACCCTTATTTTGTTATTCAATTCAAATCAGAAATTTCATCCAATAATAGATAATAATACAAAACAAACTGATAACTAGAAACCCAATTGAATCTTTATTGAATATTGGAAAAGTACAACATAATAAAGTCATATACTAAACATTTCTGAATTTTTTATCAAACCTTACCCTGACATAACTTAAAAATGCATAAAGGCGAAATATTTTATTGAGACCCTTGCCGAATAAACTTCGAAACAGTACAAAAACCTGATGTGTTATGATGCACTACTCAGTAAGATAGAAAACAACTGCGGTATGGATGTACGGATCTATATGGATTTGCATTTTTCTCTGTTTCTTGAAGTGTGATGCCCCTACTGAATAGGGCTCTAAAAGTGATCTTCCCTGAAAATGGTAACACAAACATGATTCCCGTGTGGAATACTCAACTGGGTATGAGGGGTTTCATCCTCCTAGTAAATCCAAGGGTTTTCATTTTTGGATGTAGAGCTGAAGTTGCAAGCTTTTCATTTGAAAAAAGGGTGTTGGTTTTTATTTGAATGTTTGAATAATGATTTTTTTTCCACCAATTTTTTTTATTTTTCACTTTTCCATTCCAACCCTAAAATAAATTAATATTTCTATTAATTGAATATTTACTTTTTTCCAACTTAAGAATGTTAATTATTTTTTGGCCATGTATTCAATATTTACTTTTGGCCCTACTCAATGATAATAAATTGTCATTTTACAAAGTTATAACTTAAAGTACCTTTTTGGGCAACTTAATAAACTATTATTAGATGATTCCCTTTTTAAAATCCCCTTTAGCCTACGGGAAATAAATATAGGCTACAAATTCTCTGATTTGATTAATTCGAGAAAAGGGACATTGCATACCTATTGACGTGCCTACAATCAGATAAATTAGTACTTTGAAGGACGTTATTGTATTGTAAATGGTTGAGTTAATGCAATAAATAAAAAGGTTATTGTGCTGAATTTTTTCGTAAAGGGTTTTCCTAGATGAAAATATTGTGTATCATGTGTGCACATGCCATTTTTATTTCTATTATAGCTCTAGGTTTTGTAATCATTTTTCTCCCACCTTAGTTTAATAGTCTATTTTCTCTTCATTTGGTATCAGAGCTAGGTTTTAGCTTTCACTGAAGAGCTTGGGCATATTGACCATGTGATAAACTATTTTTCAAGTGGGAGCTTTTCGCATCAAAATATTTGGATAAACGAAAATGATGGGAAGCACCATGATAGAAATAAAAAAATTTAGTCGCCAACATTTTTAGTTCTGGAAACTCAAGATGGAAGATCTCGAAGATAGAGATTAGTGGGTTGTATCAGGGGTAAAACCTACGAATATGAAGGCAGCAGATTGGGCCAAAATGGATTGAAAGGCGAAGAGTTCAATTTAAGTATGTCTTTCAGATCCAATGTTGTTGAATGTCTTTGAAGAAAAACTGTTGAGAAACATTGGGATATTGTTGGCCATTTTTGGCCCACATACCAAAATTTTGCCCAAGTGTGAGGTGGACATTCAAACAAAAGTGGCAAGTTCAAACAACCTTGGGTTCTCCAAAGAAGAAGTTTTTGGGCTTTCGAAGTTGCAAGACTTCAGGTTTCTTTGGGCACAATGCAAATCAGGTTTCCAGCAATGCTTGACTTCTAAATGTTTTATAAGTAGAAGTTATTCGGGTTGATAAACCCAAATTACTCATGGATAGTGTATTTAAGGTTCTCCAAGGAGCACTGCTCAATTACTTCACAAGTTGTGAGCAGTTAGAAGCCCAAAATAAGTAAAGGGGCTTGACAAACCCGATTTGGTCTCGAAAAATAGTGCTTCTCGGGTTCTTCAAGTGACAGGTCTTCTCCAAAATCCAAAGGGCCTTTTTTCGGCAAAAGGGATCTTTTCTGAAGGTCACTTTCATAAATTCGAAGGGCTTTTCCTTCTCCAAGTGAACAGTTGCAAGTTTCCCGAAGGGTATGTTACCCTTCAAAAAGACCATTTCAAAATTCTCGAAGGGTATCTTTCCCTTCGGGAGTGTAATGTCCCCATTTTAAGCGGTTGGCTTACTCAGTTTCCAGTGCACTTACTCTTTGTAGGAAGTTAATAGGACACAATGGAGGCTAGTTTTGATGATTGGATTTGATGCTTCTTGCTGAGAGCTTTCTGGCAAGCTATCATTTGCACCATTCGGAGTCCGGTTGCTAGTATTTTTGTGGCCCTGAAGTGCTGCAAAAATGTGACATTTAACCCAGCTGAAAGACATTGAGTGTCACTAAAAACATTTACTTTATGAGGGACTGTTGCACATACTTTATCCCACATTGCTCAAGTGAGTTGAGTCGCTCCTTGGAGAAAGGATAAAGCAAAGTGCTTGTGGTTGTTTTGGGCATGTTGGATAAGAAGAAAAGAATTGTTGCACTTGCAGCTTATTTGGGCATTTGAGAACGTCATTCTCATCTATAGCATTCTAGACATCAATCCTTGGGATTGGTCTTTGGAGTTTGTGCTCTCAGCCACTGTAGCAGCCGTGCCACTGTAGCAGTTATGCCAATGTAGCAGTCATACTACTATAGCAGACGTGCCACTTTAGCAGCCGTACTATTGTAGCAGACGTGCCACTGTAGCAGCCGTACTACTGTAGCAACTTATCATTATAGCAGCTCCATCACTGTAGCATCTGTATGCAACCAGGTGAGTCCGTAGTTTCTGTCTGCAGAGTCTGTAGTTTACTGCCTGCAGAGTCCGTAGTTTCCTGCCTGTAGAGTCCATAGTTTTCTGCCTGCAGAGTCCGTAGTTTTCTGCTTGCAGAGTCCGTAGTTTCACAACCAGGTGAGTCCGTAGAAGCTTCTGCAGAGTCCGTAGATTTGGCTGCAGAGTCTGTAGAAGTGGCCTGCAAAGTCCGTAGATCCAGACTGCGGAGTTCGTAGAAAAACAGCCTACAGTGTTTGTAGTTCCGCGGGTCGGAGACACAAATAAAGCACCTTCGAAACTTGCTGGGATATCTGCTTGAAATAATGTTTGTAAGAACACTAGGGGATCTAATGAGTCACCACGTGACCGACATTGTACTCGTTTACTCATTTTGCAATTAATACAAATATAGTGTGTTGGTTATTTCATCTGTGTGTATCTATGCTTGCAATTCTATATTTATGTTACATGCATCAGTCTTTGTAAAACACAAAAAAAAGCAACACCAGAAATCTAATGGAGTCATAAGGGTTCCCTGCTGAGTTAGTTTTGGGCGCAATCGGGGTGCCCATTATAGTGGTATCAGAGCCTGCTTTCCTGCCATCCTGTGAGTTTTCATGCATCCAACACATCAGTACTACTTGAGGAGAAACCGGACAAACCCAGACTTACAAAACTTTTTAGAGATTGAAGAGGAGGGTAACCCTTTTTCAGCACCAACCATGGGTGACAGAGATGAGGAAAGGGGAGAACCCAACACCAGGATGATGCTCAGTGATCTTGCCATGGGGCAAAGGGAGCTATAGACCACATTGCAGCAGATGGCTCTAGCAATTACACAACACCTGACTAGAGCAGATCAGGGCAACAATGCCAACCAGGGTAATAATGCTAACCAGGTAGGTGGACTAGGTAATGGAGATGCATCGATTAATAGAAGAGCCCGGACATACGCTAGAGCAGGTTCCTCTACAAAGCCACTCATGCCACAATTCCCTCCAAGACAGAATGACCAGGATAATGCTAGTCCTACACAGCAGGAGATACAAGACCAAATACTGGAGGATTGGAGAAATGTTGACCCAGATTTCCAGGGTGAAATGTCTTTCAGGGAGTATATGGATGTTAGACTCAAGCATATGCCCATGAGAAGGAACAGGCAACAAAATTATGAGATGAGGAAAAAGTTGGGAAAGTTGTCCATTCCATACTATGACGGTATAGGAAAGACTTCAGCGCGAACGTGGGTCCAGAAATTAGACACTTATTTCCAGCTTAATCCCATGCCTGAGGAGGATGCGATTAAGTATGTTGCATTGCACTTGGATGGAAGTGCCCACGAGTGGTGGCACCACGGTATGGGCACGCTTGGCCATAACCAGATAGATACTTATGCAAAGTTTACCGAGAGACTCATTGACAGATTTGATACTAAGGACCCAGAATTGCATTTCAAGGAGCTAGCTCAGCGTAAACAGTGGGGTTCTGTGGAGGCCTATATCACCGAGTTCCAAAAGCTGGCAATGTTGGTGACGGATATATCAGAAAGGAGACTGGTTGTTCTTTTCATGGATGGGCTTTCTGATCCCTTGCGAGGATGGGTGAAGGAACACAACCCCTCTTCACTACAAGAAGCTATTAAGAAAACAAGAGACCTAGCATCTTCTTCCTATAGGAGTAAACTCCACTCTAAGGACTCTCACTTTAAGAAGGATAAGGAAAGGAAGATGTTTCAGAAGGACCCTCAGCGGCCTAAGGGGGAAACTAAAGGGTTGGACAGTGATACCCTCAATGAACTCAGGAAGAAAAAACTATGTTTTCATTGTAGGGAGCCATGGAACCTTTCCCATGAATGTCCGCTTAAAGCGAAGGCTAAGCCCATGGAGTATTTCTCAGCAGACGAGTCGCCTTTCGAAGACAAGGGGCAGCATTCAGATTTGGAATCTAGTCAGGGCGATAGCGCTGCTGAGGAGAGTTCGGATGATGAGAAGTCTCTTGCTCGGTTGACAGGCGTCCAGAAGGCCATGACCTTTAAGGTAAGAGGGTTGATTCAGGGGCAGCACGTGGTTTCCTTGATTGATACAGGGGCAACGCATAATTTCATCAACGCAAAACTGGTGGCCAAGAGGGGTCTTCAAACCGAAGAGCACGCAAGGTTCAGAGTCATGGTGGCCAATGGCCACAAGTTATTATGCACCCGGAAGATTTCAAAACTTCGCATCAGATTGGGAGGAGATTATGAGTTGGAGGACGATTTCTACGTAGTCGACATGGGCAATTATGATGTCATCTTGGGAATGACGTGGATGGCTTCTCTGGTAGAGTTCACCTTCAACTTGGCTAAACTGGAGATGAGGTTTCAGCATCAGGGCAGGAAGGTGGTGCTCTGAGGTTTACCTAATGGGGGGCTCAGGGTGGTATCCTTAAAAAGGATGGAACGGTTGTTTAGACATGACAATATCGAGTGGCCAGCTGAATGTTTGATCATGCCTATGCCTCCAGAGCAGCTGGTAAAGAGCTAGCACCCAGATGTATAGGAGATCATTGCTAGGCATGATAAGGTGTTTGGTAGCATTCCACATGGGGTCCCTCCCGAGAGGGGTATAGAGCATGTTGTCGAGTTAGAGGAAGGGGCTAAACCAGTCATCATCACCCCCTACCGCCATCCTAAAAAGCACAAGGATGAAATAGAGAAGTCAATAAAGGAGTTATTGGAGATGGGGCATATTAGGCCTAGCAAAAGCCCCTTTGCTTCAGCGGTTGTTTTGGTGAAGAAGGATGGGACAATGTGTATGTGCATTGATTTTAGAGCTCTCAATAAGAAGACAATTAAGAACAGGTACCCCATCCTTAGGATTGACGAGCTGATTGATGAGCTACATGGAGCACGATATTTCTCTAAGATAGACTTACGTTCAGGATACCATCAAATCAGGATGCGAGTGGACATAGAAAAAACTGCTTTTCGGTGTCACTACGGGCACTTTGAGTTTTTGGTTATGCCGTTTGGGCTAACCAATGCTCCAGCTACCTTCCAGAGTTGTATGAATCAGGGGTTCAGAGGGCAGCGCCAAAGATTTGTATTGATATTCTTTGATGACATCCTGGTATTCAGTAGGACGTGGGATGAGCACCTACAACAATTAGAGGTTGTGCTGGTCATTTTGGAGGAGTCACTATATGCCAAGGAATCAAAGTGCGAGTTCGGCATGACCAAGCTGCTCTGCCTCGGCCATATTATCAATGTTGAAGGAGTTCGGGTGGGTCCAGAAAAGATCAAGGCGGTTATTGATTGGCCCACTCCAACCAGCCTTATACAACTCAAAGGATTTTTTGGATAATGTGGATTTTATAGGAGATTTGTGAAGGGTTTTTCACAGACTGCAGCACCATTAACAGACCTCACCAAGAAGGGTGCTTTTGTATGGACAGAGGCAACGCAACAGTGTTTTGAACATTTCAAGCGGGTGATGTCTTCATGTTCGGTTCTAGCTCTACCCAACTTCACGAAGCCTTTTGAGCTCCATTGTGATGCATCGGGTGACGGGATTGGAGCAGTATTGATGCAAGAGAAGCACCCCATTGCTTTTGAGAGTAGGAAGCTCCGAGGGGTGGAGAGGAGCTATTCTATTTATGATCGGGAGATGTTAGCCATCATGCATGCCTTGGCCAAATTCCGATCCTACTTGGTTAGAGGGAAGTTTGTGATCAAGACGGATCACAACAGCATAAAATATTTCATGGGTCAACGAGACTTGAATGACAAGTAGCAGAAGTGGGTCACCAAATTGCAGGGTTATGACTTTGACATTGAGTTTGTCAAAGGAAAGAAGAATGTAGTAGCTGATGCCTTATCCAGGAGACCTCACATTTGTGCTCTTGGAGAGATTTCAGGAGAGTGGCGGGCTAAGATTATAGCAGAATATGCTGGAGATGCTTGGGCATTGGGACTGGTTTCAGGCACTATACAGGATGATCGCTATGAGGTGAAGATGGGTTGATCAGGTTTCAGGACAGAATTTATTTAATTCCGTCATCAACCTTCAGAGAGATGATACTGAGGGCATTTCATGATGCACCCACGTCTGGACATCCGGGGGTTTTCAAGACCTACACACACATCCGAGAGCGGTTCTCATGGAGAGGGCTCAAGGGCAATGTTCAGAGGTATGTCAGGAAGTGTGTAGTTTGCCAACAGAATAAGGAAGAGCACACGTTTCCTGCTGGTTTACTACTGCCCCTACCCATTCCAGACCGGAAGTGAGAATGCATTTCTATGGACTTCATCACTGGCCTACCCCGAGTGCAGGGAAGAGATTGCATTTATGTGGTGGTAGACAGATTGACGAAGTTTGCTCACTTCTTTGCTATCCCCTCTACTTATACAGCAGCTCAGGTGGCAGATGTGTTTTTCAAGGAGGTTTTCAGGCTGCATGGGTTACCGAGATTTATTGTCAGTGATAGGGATAGCAAGTTCATGAGATCTTTTTGGCAGGAGTTGTTCAGGCTGTGCGGTATAGACCTTACACCTAGTACGAGCTACCATCCCCAGACAAATGGGCAGACGGAGATAGTAAATAAATGGGTGGAAAGTTATTTGCGGAACTATGTGACTGCACAGCAGAGAGCCTGGGTTAAGTGGTTACACATGGGGGAGTATTGTTACAATACCACGCATCACATGACCATCAAGATGACTCCATTTATGGCATTGTACGGGTATGGTGCTTCAAGCTTCATGGATATGGCTTTGGGGGACAGCAGAGTGCCCAAAGCTAAAGACTTGTTGAAGGATAGTCAGGATATCTTGAGAGCACTCAAAGAGAATATACGACAGGCTCAAAATCAGCAGAAGTTGTATGCTGATTAGCATAGGGTAGAGCGCAGTTTCGAGGTAGGGGACATGGTGTATTTGAGGCTACAGCCATATAGGCAATCATCGCTCAAGAAGAGCGGAGCAGAGAAGCTTAAGCCTAGATTTTACGGTCCCTACAGGGTGATTCGAAGAGTGGGTGAAGTCACCTATGAACTTGAGCTTCCAAAGGGCAGTCGAGTGCACAATGTACTTCATGTATCTAGGCTTAAGAGGGCCATTGGTTAGGGTGTAGTGCCTACTACAGATTTACCCCCTTTGGATGAGGAAGGGAGGCTCGTGTTAGAACCTGAGGCTATTCTGGACATTAGAGAGAGGAAACTCAGAAACAGGATAGTGAAGGAGTATTTGGTCAGATGGAAAGACCTGCCGGAGGAGGATGCTACATGGGAGAGTGAGCACGTTATTCAGCAGGTTGGGCTGAGATTGCTTGAGGACAAGCAATTTCAAGGGGGGTGGACTGTATGTCCCCATTTTAAGCAGTTGGCTTACTCAGTTTCCAGCGCATTTTAAGCAGTTGGCTTACTCAGTTTCCAGCGCACTTACTCTTTGTAGCAAGTTAATAGGACGCAATGGAGGCTAGTTTTGATGATTGGATTTGATGCTTCTTGCTGAGAGCTTTCTGGCAAGCTATCATTTGCACCATTCGGAGTCCGGTTGCTAGTATTTTTGTGGGCCTGAAGTGCTGCAAAAATGTGACATTTAACCCAGCTGAAAGACATTGAGTGTCACTAAAAACATTTACTTTATGAGGGACTGTTGCACATCCTTTATCCCACATTGCTCAAGTGAGTTGAGTCGCCCCTTGGAGAAAGGATAAAGGGAAGTGCTTGTGGTTGTTTTAGGCATGTTGGATAAGAAGAAAAGAATTGTTGCACTTGCAGCTTATTTGAGCATTTGAGAACGTCCTTCTCATCTGTAGCACTCTAGACATCAATCCTTGGGATTGGTCTTTGGAGTTTGTGCTCTCAACCACTGTAGCAGTCGTGCCACTGTAGCAGCCGTACTACTGTAGCAACTCGTCACTGTAGTAGCTCCATCATTATAGCATCTGTATGCAGCCAGGTGAGTCCGTAGTTTCTGTCTGCAGAGTCCGTAGTTTACTGCCTGCAGAGTCCAAAGTTTTCTGCCTGCAGACTCTGTAGCTTTTTCCCTGCAGAGTCCGTAGTTTCCTGCCTGCAGAGTTCGTAGTTTCCTGCTTGCAGAGTCCATAGTTTTGCAACCAGGTGAGTCCGTAGAAGCTTTTGCAGAGTCCGTAGATCCAGACTGTGGAATCCGTAGAAAAACAGCCTGCAGAGTTCGTAGTTCCGCAGGTTGGAGACACAAATAAAGCACCTTCGAAACTTGTTGGGATATCTGCTTGAAATAATGTTTGTTCGATCACCAGGGGATCTACTGAGTCACCACGTGACTGGCATTATACTCGTTTACTCATTTTGCAATTAATACAAATACAGTGTGTTGGTTATTTTGGCTGTGTATCTATGCTTGCAGTTCTATATTTATGTTACATGCATTAGTCTTTGTAAAACACAAAAAAAAGCAACACCAGAAATCTACTGGAGTCATAAGGGGTCCCTGCTGGGTTAATTTTGGGCGCAACCGGGGTGCCCATTACAGGGAGGATCATTTGTGGAAGTCCGAAGTGATATACAGGAAGCCCGAAGGGTCTCTCACCCTTCGGGAAAGTCCATTTTGAAAAGTCTGAAGGAATTCCTTTGGACAAATTGTCCCAAAGAATTCCTTCGGGAGATTTGCCCGAAACAAATAGGAGACCGTATAATAAAGACTTCAAGATGGACAAGTCCGAAGTAAGCTTGAAAAACCCGAATTACTCTGCATAGAGTAAATTGGGTTTCTCCAAGTACTTTAAAAGATTTATAAGTAAAAGATCTGGGAAAGTACGAAGTTGGAGAGATCAAAGAACCCAAATTACTCTGCATAGAGTAAATCGAGATTCTTCAAGTGCTTGACTTAAGCTTGGTCCAACAACGCGATAATCATGATGCAACGAATGAAACGCTGTCACATGACGTAAACTGAAGTAGAAAGGGCCAATTAGTAAAGGACAAGTGGCACAAAGATGACCAATGAGCACAAGAGAGTCCAAGCGGTTGGTAGCTAGAAATTATAAAGGCTCTCATCTGTCATAGTTCGCTCCCCACAATCATCATTCGACGCTTAAATGCAGCATGGCCGAAACACATGGAGACCTGCATCCTTTCAACAAGGCACATAAAGAGAAAGAAGCCATGTCAATCTTGAGTGCAAAGATTAAATGCGTCGTGCCAAGAAGAGACATTCCAGTTGCTCACAACATGGCTTCTCAGATGCGCCAAAAAAACACTTAAAGACAAGAGGGGCTCAAGAGGATTGTTTAATGATCTTGAGCGGTGCATTTGTTGACGTAGTGGATTGCACCCTTGACAGGGGGCTGAGCTCCTGCCTTCCACACGTCACAATGGAAACTCCCCTCTTGCTTGTGGGTATGGCAAAACTGGGGGGAGAGTCTCTAGATAAGGGCTAGCTCCCTTTGATGTATCTCTGAGGTCCTAGATTTCCTACTGCTAACAATGGGGGGGTGAAAAGGGAGAAAGATGCTGAAAAACAGAACCTAAACCTAAATTAAAAGGTGATACACCAAAAAAGTTGATCTACTTAGCTCAAACATATGTTTTTCACCAAGAAGAAGCTGGCATACACTTCATTTGGTATGGGAAACTCTTCTGCATCAGTGAGCTAGGGGTCTTATGGAGGTACAGGGAGGAAGAACTATCAGAGGTGTCCTAAGACACTCTATGGCAGCCTGTTCACATGCGCCTATATTCCTGCTGTAGACACTTCTGGCAAACCTGCAAAAGAAGAAACTTCACAATGCACTAGACATGCTGGAATTGTTCTGTGAAAGCATAAAAGAAAATGACTTAACACAAAACAAAAACATAGACATATGCGTGAGTGCAAGTTCAAACGGAGGTAAAAATGCTAAGTCTTGATTCAAGGTAAAATCCGATAGAGTTCTGCCTTATAGGCCCAGAGTTTTTTTGGGCAGAGCTTTCCCTTACGGGCCAAGAGAGATCTTCAAAAAATGAGAAGTTTACAATATATATATAGAGAAGAAGACTTTGGTGCTTTCTAGAGAAGACTTTGGCGCTTTCTTTTTAAAAGTGGCCCATGTACGTTTGAGAGCATCGGGAAGAGGAAGTCGATGTTGCCGATATCATCCTTCTAGAAGAGCCCTGCTAGAACCATGTTGTGTAATCGCTGGTCTTGACTTTGGCGTTCAAACATTAATGTGAGAGCATGGGCCGTGCCTCTTTTTCTGCAAACAAGATTGCTCCTTTCAGATATTCACACGGTTTGTCTACTTATAAATGCAAAATGGAGAAAATAGGGCACGCCGTTCACTATTCGTGCCTCTTGATGACCGCTTGGCAGGGGCTGTTCCAACTACAGGAGTAAATCTTTGAGTCGACACCTCCCTTTGCCACCTGGACTGTTTTGTCCGTTTCTGCACTTTGTCTCTTCCTGGTTTTGTCTTCTCTATCTCCTTCGGCCCTCGGGGCTATCTTCTTGGCGGGTCGCTGAGTTCACTCGCGGCCTGTCCTTAAGCTTTTCAAAATCAATGGCTATTTCACCGCCTTAAACTTGACGTCTATGCACCCGTCACTGGGCGTTTGAACTTCCAACGGCTAGTTTATCGCCTTGAATTTGACGGCTTTGGGCCCGTCACCATCCTTGGCAATTCCTTCGGCTTTTTCTTTTGATCATTCCCAAAGGGGAAGTGTCCCTTCGGCTTTGAAGAAGTGTCCCTTCATTTTTGGCCGAGAGTCCCCTGCAAGGGTACCTGCCCTTCGGGGTCCTTCGGGCTCCTTTTGATATTCACATCCTTCGAACAAAATGTCCGAAAGAATTCCTTTGGACATTTTGTCCAAATGATTTCTTCCTTTGTTTTTTAGCTTATTTCCTTGGGTCTTTTCTCGAATTTCTTCGGACTTTTTGTTAGAAGGAATTCCTTCGGACAAAACTCTGAAAGAAATCATTTTATGCCTTTTGCCTTAGTCTTTTTTACTTGTTTTCCTTCGGACTTTTTTGCTCGTAGCCTTTCCAAATTTCTTTAGACTTTTTGTCCAAAGGAATTCCTTCGGACAAAAGTCCAAAGGAATTATGTCCTTGTCTTTTCCTTCTACTGCCTTCGAAAAATGCCCTTCGGGAAAATTGAAGGGCACCTGGGTGCTACGAAAATGTCTCGAATTCGTTCCTGTATCTTCCCGAAGGGTTGGTGTCTTTTGGGAATGTTGAAAACGACCCTTCCGAAGGGTACTTCCTTTGCCTTGTTTGAATGGTCTTTTGGATTCTCCGAAGTATTCCTTCGAACAAAAGTCCGAAAGAATTACTTCCTTTTGCTTATAGGCTCCCCTTTGAAAAGTGCCTTTGGACTTTCTTTTGCCCTAGTTCATCTTCATTCTTTGAACTGGTTCATCTTCTATTGAAAGACTTGTGCAACCTGACTTCGACTGCTCAGAACATTCAATAGAAGGGGACCGATTTTGGCCTGAAAGACCAAAATGGTCAACAAATTGGCGACTCCCAAGGGAAGCATCCCTGATATGCTTAGAAGCCAGTTGCCTTAAAGTTCATTGGGCACGGAGTCATAATGCAACTTGAAAAAAGTTAGCAACAGCCCCAATAGATCCAAGAATCAATCATGAAGCTTTTACCCCACACACAAAGGAAAACACACACAAGGCTAAAAACACTACTTGTGCAAACAACACTTAGAGAAAACAGGGAAGAAAATTGAAAGCAAACTACTATGTACAGCTAACCAGGTATATTTGCTTCCCTCCTAGATCAAAGGGGAAATTTCTTAAGTCTCCTTCCTGGCAAGAAAACTTATGATGCCAGACAAGTCACTGAATGGGATGGAGATTTGGTGACCTGCTCCTCTTGCCTGCCACCTTGATTGGCTTGCATCCGAGTGGATCAAAGTCAAACATGCTTCCAACATATATGTACTCTTCTTGTTATTGGAAGCTTGTCGAATGTTGGCTCTTCATGCTGGTGTGTCTCATTAAGAAATCGATGGTTGTTGGCTCATCACCATAAGCCCTTTGATATGCACAGTCCCTTTGCAATGCACCATGGTTTGACCCGTTCCCTTCTGCTTCATTGAAGACCCTGTCAAACTCATCCTCTGCTCCTTCATGGCTTTCTTGAAGAAGGGTGACTGTTGTGATGTCTGAAATGGAGTCACAAACTGATTGCTCATCCCACAGAACATCACCTTCTTGCTTAAGGCTCTCTTCTTCAAAGCTGTTCTCAAGATGAACAGGCCTCTCCTCTTGCTCAAAGATCAGAGTCTAGTTGTTTAAAGATATTCATCTGATCCTCCTCCAACTCAGGCTCCATGGCATGGTCATCCTTCTCATCGAAGCAACAAGGAAGTTCATCAAACAAAGGAGGAGAGAGCTCACCATGCTTACGTTCCTCCTCATATTGCTGAAACATCCGCATGTATGCATGATCTACATCTTCTCCATTATTGATGATGTCTTCAAAAGGAGCCTTCATGATGATTTCATCTTCATTGTCGCTCATGGTAACCAACTGGGAAGCTGCAGATTGGATCTTCTCTTCCTCACTCGCCTCCTGCAAAACAGGTTCCTCTTTGAGAAGGGATGAAGTGGAAGGCTGAAGATTAAACCCATGTGGAAGAGGAGGCAGGCCTTGAGCTAGAATCGAATGATTTTCCTCTTTTCATTTGGCCAGCACTTCATCTATATCGGGTGTGATCTGATAGCTCTCTTGGAGGTGTGTAGATGGGATGTGTTCAGACATGAAAACTGCTGCGTCCATCACACGTTGGCTGAGGAATCTCGCTCTAGACTCCAAATCTGCAATTCTCCTGGCTAGATCTTCTTGGAAGAGCTTTTTTTGGAGGTCACAAGCATCATCACGATGAGTAGGAGCAGCTTCATCTTCTTCAAGGTTTTGGGCAAAACCTTTCTCCTCCTCCCTGCCCCATGATTCCATTGTTTGCTTCCAACTCATGACCTTGGGATTGGAATTTTCCCTTTGTGAACAGGGAATAGCTTTATCCTCTTCAAGTTCCTGAGCTGGTTCATGATATTCCTTCTTCCAACTTGGAATCTTGACATCATGTTGAGTGACCTGAGAAGTTTGAGGGAGATTAGGAAGGGTCTGCTCATGCACAAGAAGAATTTCCTGAGGAGAGACGTGTTGTTTCATGGTATTCCCTTCAAAGGAAGATTCACATTCTAAGGAATTGAGAAGGTTCATTTCCATGAGAGGTTGCTCTAATGCCCTTTGATGTTTGAAAGCTAGGCGCAAGGGGTCAAGAGCAAGAGTGATTAATGCATCAGATGAGCTAGAGTTAGCAAGTGCTATCTGGTAGAAAGGATTTGGTGCACAAGAGGGGGCTTTCTTTAGAATAGAAGGGGGCACACAAGGCTGATTGCCTTGAATAAATGGAGTCTTCCATTTTGCTACCTCCTCCTCCATAGATTGCAAGGTCTGAGCTTGCCTAAACAAACACTCCTCTTTGTATATAAGTTCTCGTTGATATCTATACTGCTCATTTAAACTGTCTATCTCCATGGCCTGCTTCTCAAACTCCAACGCTACTTCCCTTATTGTTGAAGGGCAACTAGGAGAGCTGTTTGAGGTGATTCCATGAATATCTTGACCCTGATCATAGTTAAATGAAGGAATACAAGGCCCATGATTCTGGGTAAAGGGATTATACATACAAAAAATGAGATTTCTTGGTGGCACCTGGACTGCTTAACCAACTGATTCAACTCGGAGTTGCTATTGGTGTTGATGAAAAAGCCTCCAAAGGCTGGTTGGTTGAAGGACACCAAAAATTCTTCAACTCTTGGGACAAAACTCATCCCACAATCCCCTGATTAAAGGTCAGGTGCTATATTAATGGTTCATTCTGTTGTAATAGGACTAGCACCAATCCTGGAACTTTTCTAAGTGTTCAAACGTGGTCCCACCGGGCGTGCCAAAAACTGTTGACGCAGTGGATTTCATCCTTGACAGGAGGCTGAGCTCCTGCCTTCCACACATCACAATGGAAACTCCCCTCTTGACTGTGGGTATGGCAAAACTGGGGGAGAGTCTCTAGATAAGCGCTAGCTCCCTTTGATGTATCTCTGAGGTCCTGGATTTCCTACTGCTAACAATTGGGGGGGGGGGGTGAAAAGGGAGAAGGATGCTGAAAAACAAAACCTAAACCCAAACTAAAAGGTGATACACCAAAAAGTTGATCTACTTAGCTCAAACATACGCTTTTCACCAAGAAGAAGCTGACATACACTTCATTTGGTATGGAAAACTCTTTTGCATCAGTGAGCTAGGGGTCTTCTAGAGGTATAGGGAGGAAGAACTATCAGAGGTGTTCTAAGACACTCTACGGCAGCCTGTTCACATGCGCCTATATTCTTGCTATAGACACTTCTGGCAGGCCTGCAAAATAAGAAACTTCACAATGCACTAGACATGCTGGGATCGTTCTGTGAAAGCATAAAACAAAATGACTTAACACAAAACGAAAACATAGACATATGCGTGAGTGCAAGTTCAAATGGAGGTAAAAATGCTAAGCCTTGATTCAAGGTAAAATCCGGCAGAGTTTTGCCTTACAAGTCCAGAGGTTTTTTGGGCAGAGCTTTGCCTTACGAGCTAAGAGAGATCTCCTTAAAAAAATGAGAAGTTTACAATATAGAGAGAGAAGAAGACTTTGGCACTTTCTGGAAAAGACTTTGGCGCTTTCCTTTTACAAGTGGCCCATGTACGTTTGAGAGCATCGGAAGAGGAAGTCGTTGTTGCTGATATCATCCTTCTAGAAGAGGCCTGTTAGAACCACGCTGTGTAATCGCCGGTCTTGACTTTGGCGTTCAAACATTAATGTGAGAGCACGGGGCACGCCTCTTTTTCTGCAAACAAGACTGCTCCTTTCAGATATTCACTCGATTTTTTTGCTTATAAATGCAAAATAGAGAAAACAGGGCGCGCCGTTCACTGTCTGTGCCTCTTGACCACCGCTTGGCAAGCATTGTTCCAACTGTAGGAGTAAATTTTGAGTCGACACCTCCCTTTACCACCTGCACTGTTTTGTCTGTTTCTACACTGTCTCTTCCTGGTTTTGTCTTCTCTGTCTCCTTCGGCCCTCAGGGCTATCTTATTGGCAGGTCACTGAGTTCACTCGCGTCCTGTCCTTAAGCTTTTCAAAATCAATGGCTATTTCACTGCCTTAAATTTGACGTCTGTGCACCCGTCACTAGCTGTTTGAACTTTCAACGGCTAGTTTATCGCCCTGAATTTGATGGCTTCGGCCCTGTCACCATCCTTGGCAATTCCTTCGGCTTTTTCTTTTGATCATTCCCAAAGGGGAAGTGTTCCTTCGGCTTTGGAGAAGTGTCCCTTCATTTTTGGCCGAGAGTCCCCCGCAAGGGTACCTACCCTTCGGGGTCCTTCGGGCTCCTTTTGATAGTCACATCCTTCGGACATTTTGTCCGAAGGATTTCTTCCTTTGTTTTTTCGCTTATTTCCTCGGGTCTTTTTTTGAATTTTTTCGTTCTTTTTGTCCAAAGGAATTCCTTCGGACAAAAGTCCGAAAGAAATCATTTTATGCCTTTTGCCTTAGTCTTTTTTACTTGTTTTCCTTCGGACTTTTTTGCTCGTAGGCTTTTTGAATTTCTTCGGACAGAAGTCTGAAGGAATTATGTCCTTGTCTTTTCCTTCGACTGCCTTCGAAAAATGCCCTTCGAGAAAATTGAAGGGCACCTGGGTGCTAGAAAATGTCCCGAATTCGTTCTTGTACCTTCTCGAAGGGTAGGTGTCCTTCGGGAATGTTGAAAACGACCCTTCCGAAGGGTACTTCCTTTGCCTTGCTTGTTTGAATGGTCTTTTGGATTCTCCAAAGTATTCCTTTGGACAAAAGTCCGAAAGAATTACTTCCTTTTGCTTATAGGCTCCCTTTTGAAAAGTGCCTTTGGACTTTCTTTTGCCCTGGTTCATCTTCATTCTTTGAACTGGTTCATCTTCTGTTGAAAGAGTTGTGCAACCCAAATTCGACTGCTCAAAACATTCAAGGGAAGAAGGGGACCGATTTTGGCCTAAAAGACTGAAATGGTCAACAACATTTAGGGATAACAAGGAAGTACAACATCAGAGTTCCAGTCATCAATGACTTCTTTCTTCTCCTTTTCTCTCCTCCCTTTTCTATATAAATAGAGGCCTTTAAGCCAAGCAAATCATCTCCGCACTGGTGTTAGAATCACTCTGCGAAAATCGATATGTAATAGACCTTTGAAGTAATAAAGATTATTTTACCGATCTCTTTGTCTGAAAATTGTGTTGAGTTAGCTTATACACAATAGCATTGTGAAGAAGCGTCCTTCCAACTTTATTATCCTTCTTGCTTATTTTCATGTATTTTTCAGTTAGTTGCAGGGCTGAACTTGAGCTTTTCCAGCCATTAATGGACGCTTAATGTGGATTTAGAAATCCCTCTTTGCTTCACGTATGGTTCAGTGAGCCTAGTTTACGAAATATTTATGCAAGTTAGTTGGTTAGGAGATTGTGTAAGCAAACCTATCTTATGCTGAATTAGTGTCATTCCCCAGACCAAGTGGATCACTTAATTTTGGTGCATCACCTCCCTTAAATTTTTTTTCAAATAATCCTCCTATCCTTTTTTCTTAGCCATTAGTAGATTTTAGTGTGAGAATCAAGGAGCTAAAGTGAAGCACCTGAGGAACTAGCCTCATTAAAAAGCCTAGAGGTTCAACCTCACCATAGGATACCCACATCCTGAGGTTGTCTCCATGCTTGTAGCTGGAAGTGAGAGAGCTTGAAGAACTCTCACAAGGATGCAATTCCAAGCTATTGTTGACGCAGCGGATTGCACCCTTGATAGGGGGCTGAGCTTTTGCCTTCCACACGCAACAATGGAAACTCCCCTCTTGCCTATGGGCCTGGCAAAACTAGGGGGAGAGTCTTTAGATAAGGGCTAACTCCCTTTGATGTATCTCTGAGGTACTAGATTTCCTACTGCTAACAAATAAATGAAAAAATGGGGGGGGGTTGAAAAGGGAGAAGGATGCTGAAAACAGAACCTAAACCTAAACTAAAAGGTGATACACCAAAAAAGTTGACTTACTTAGCCTGAGTCTACACTTTCCTCCAAGAACAAGTTGGCATACACTTCATTTGATACGAGAAATTCTTCTGCATCAGTGAACTAGGGGTCCGATGGAGATACAGGGAGGAAGAACTACCAGAGGCGTTCTAAGACACTTTGGCAGCCTATTCACATGCGCCTATATGGCAGACTTGCAAAAGAAACAACTTCACAATACACTAGACATGTTGGAATCATTTTGTGAAAGCATAAGAGAAAATGACTTAACACAAAACAAAGCCATAGACATATGCAAAATCGCAAGCTCAAATAGAGGTAAAAATGCTATGTCTTGGTTCAAGGTAAAATTTGGCAGAGATCTGCCTTACAAGCCAAGAGATTTTTTGGGCAGAGTTTTTGCCTTACGGGCTAATAAGATATCCCTTTCTCAAAATGAGAAGTTTACAATATATATAGAGAGAGAAGACTTTGGTGCTTTTTGGAAAAGACTTTGGCGCCTTCTGGAAAATACTTTGGCGCCCCTTTTTACAAGTGGCCCATGTGCGTTTGAGAGCATCAGGAAGAGGAAGTCGTTATTGCTTATATCATCCTTGTAGAAGAGGCCTGCTAGAACCATGATGTGTAATTGCCGGTCTTGACTTTGGCGTTCAAACATTAATGTGAAAGCATAGGCCTCGCCTCTTTTTCTGCAAACAAGATTGCTCCTTTTAGATATTCACGCGGTTGCTCTGCTTATAAATGCAAGATGGAGAAAACAGGGTGCGCCGTTCACTGTTCGCGCCTCTTGATGACTGCTTGGCAGGCACTGTTCCAACTGCAGGAGTAAATCCTTGAGTCGACACCTCCCTTTGCCACCTAGACTATTTTGTCTGTTTTTGCACTTTGTCTCTTCCCGACTGTCTTTTCTGGCTCCTTAGCTCTTTGGGGGCTATCTTCTCAGCGGGTCGCTGAGTTCACTCGTGGCCTGTCCTTAAGCTTTTCAAAATCAACGGCTATTTCACCACCTTAGATTTGACGTCTGCGCACCCGTCACTAGGCGTTTGAACCTCCAACGGCTAGTTCGTCGTGCTCGATTTTGACGTCTTCGGGCCCGTCACCCCTTGGAATTTCTTCGGCCTTTTCCTTTCCTTCGGCTTCTTGCTCTGGTCGGGCTTTTGTCATAGTCGGGTCTTCATTGTCTTGGCGGCCAAATTTCTTCGAACTTTTGTCCAAAGGAATTCCTTCGGACAAAAGCCCGAAAGAAATTATTTCTTGACTTTATCTTTTATTTCCTCTTTTCGTCGGCTTTTCTCCCACAGACAATATGTCCGCAAGAATTATCTTGATCACTTTTGGCCTTCGGAATCTTTTCTCGGGTTTTTTCCCGCGGCTCTTCCCGAATTTCTTCGGACTTTTTGTCTGAAGGAATTCCTTCGGACAAAAGTCCAAAAGAAATCATCTTATGCCTTTTGCCTTGGTCTTTTTACTTCGGCGGGATTTTCTTCCGAGGAATTTCTTTGGACAAAATGTTTGAAGGAATTCTTTCAGACATTTTGTCCGAAGAAATTCTTGTCCTTTGCCTTAAACAAAACTCCGAAGAAAACTTACTTTTTCGGCCTTGTTCACTTTTTTGGTCCTTTTTCCAAGTGTTCCCTGCCCTCCACAAGGGCACTTGTCCTTCGGGAGACTCTTGAATCTTCCCATTGAACCGTTCTTTTGAAGCAAACGTTGAACCAGCTCATTGAATCGACTGTTGAACCAAGGCATTAAATTGAATGAACTGAACCAACTCACTGAACCAATTGAACTGAACCAAGCCGATGAACCATTTGATTGAACCTCGCTGTTGAACTTTGCCAATGAACCAAAGCGACGAACTAAACCTTTGAACCAAAGCGATGAACTAAACCTTTGAACCAAAGTGATGAACCAAAGCGTTGAACCAATCGATTGAACCAGTTCAATGGTTCAACGGTTCAAAGTTGCTAACTCTTGGAAAGATCATGTCGTTGAACCCTGACGTTGAACCACTTTTCGAACCTTAAGGAAAAGTGTCTTTGAACCATTTTAGCTCTTTTTCCTTGTGAATTTCTTCGGACAAGAGTCCGAAGAAGCTTTGTAAAACCTTGCACTCTTTGAACTGGTTCTTCATCTGCCGAAAGACTTGCCTGCAGAGTCCGTAGTTCTCACCCTACAGAGTCCGTAGAAACACCTGCAGAGTCTGTAGAAACGCCTGCAGAGTCCTTAGAAATGCCTGCAGAGTCCGTTGAAACAAGACTTGTGCAAAAAATCAAAATTTGGATTGGTTCAGAACAGTAGGAGAAAAAGGGGGGACCGATTATGGCCTGCAACACCAAAATGGTCAACAAATTGGCGACTCCCAGGGGAAGCATGCCTGCTATGCTTAGAAACCAGTTGCCTTAAAATCCATTGGGCACGGAGTCAAAATGCAACTTGAAAAGGTTAGCAACAGAGCCGATAGATCCAAGAATCAATCATGAAGCCTTTTACCCCAAACACAAAGGAAAACACACACAAGGCTAAAAACACTACCTGTGCAAACAGCACTTAGGAAAAATAAGAAAGAATACTGAAAGCAAACTACTATGTACAGCGAACCAGGTATATTTGCTTCCCTCCTGGATCAAAGGGAAAATTTCTTAAGTCTCCTTCCTGGCAAGAAAACTTATGATGCCAGACAAGTGGCTGAATGGGATGGAGATTTGGTGACTTGTTTCTCTTGCCTGCCACCTTGATTGGCTTACATCCGAGTGGATCAGAGTCAAACATGTTTCCAACATATATGTACTCTTCTTGTTCTTGAAAGCTTGTCGAATGCTGGTCCTTCATGCTTGTGTGTTTCATCAAGAAGTCAATGGTTGTTGGCTCATCACCATAAGCTCTTCGATATGCATAGTCCCTCTGACATGCATCATGGTTTGACCCGTTCCCTTCTGCTTTATTGAAGACCCTGTCAAACTCATCCTCTGCTCCCTCATGGCCTTCTTGAAGAAGGGTGACTGTTGTGATGTTTAAAATGGAATCACAAACTAATTGCTCATTCCACAGAACATAATCTTGTTCAAAACTCTCTTCTTCAAGGCTTTCCTCAAGATGGACCAGCGTCTCATTTTCGTGCTCAAGGACCAGAGTTTTTAGATGTTCAAAGACATCCATCTGATCCTCATCCAACTCAGGCTCGTCGGCATAGTCATCCTCCTTATCAAAGCAACAAGGAAGTTCATCAAACAAGGGAGGAGAGAGCTCACCATGCTTACATTCGTATTGCTGGAACATCTGCATGTATGCATGACCTGCGTCTTCTCCATTGCTGATGATGTCTTCAAAGGGAGCCTCCATGATGATTTCATCTTCATTGTCGCTCATGGTAACCTTTTAGGAAGCTGCAGATTGGATTTTTTATTCCTCACTCGCCTCTTGCAAAACAGGTTACTCCTTGAGAAGGGATGAAGTGGAAGGCTGATGATTAAAACCATGTGGAAGAGGAGGCAGTCCTTGAGCTAGAATCGAATGATTCTCCTCTTTCCATTTGGCCAGCACTTCATCTATATCAGGTGTGCCCTGATAGCTCTCTTGGAGGTGTGTAGATGGGGTGTATTCAGACATGGAAACTGCTGCGTCCATCACACGTTCACTGAGGAATCTCGCTCTGGACTCCAAATCTGCAATTCTCCTTGCTAGATCTTCTTGAAAGAGCCTTTCTTCGAGGTCACAAGCATCATCATGATGAGTAGGAGCAGGTTTGTCTTGTTCAAAGTTTTGAGCAAAACTTTTCTCCTCCTCCTTCCTGCCCCAAGATTCTACTGTTTGCCTCCAACTCAGGATCTTGCCATCATGTTGAGAGACCTAAGGAAGTTGGGGGAGACTAGGAAGGGTCTGCTCATGCACAGGAAGAGTTGCTTCAAGAGAGATGTGCTGGTTCATGGTATTACCTTCAAAGGAGGATTCACAATCTAAGGAATTGAGAAGGTTCATCTCCATGAGAGGTTGCTCTAATGCCCTTTGATGTTTGAAAGCTAAATGCAAGGGGTTAGGAGCAGGAGTGATTAACGCATCAGATGAGCTAGAGTGAACAAGTGCTATCTGATAGAAAGGATTTGGTGCATAAAAGGGGGCTTTCTTTAGAATAGGAGGGGACGCACAACGCTGACTGTCTTGCATGACTGGACTCTTCTATTTTGCTACCTCCTCCATGGATTGCAAGGCCTGAGCTTGCCTAAACAAACACTCCTCTTTGTATATAATCTCCTACTGATATCTATACTGCTCATCTAATTTGTCTATCTCCATCACTTGCTTCTCAAACTCCAGCGCTACTTCCCTTATGGTTGAAGGGCAACTAGGAGAGCTACTTGGGGTGATTCCATAAACATTTTGAGTTTGATCAAAGTTATACGAAGGAATACAAGGCCCATGATTTTGGGTAAAGGGATTATACATATAAAAATGTGATTTCTTGATGGCACCAGGACTGCTTAACCAGCTGATTCAACTCGGAGTCGCCATTGGTGTTGATGAAAAAGCCTCCAAAGGCTGGTTGGTTGAAGAACACACCAAAATTCTTCAACTCTTTGGACAAAACTTGTCCTAGTTGGTCCCACCAGGCATGCCAAAAACTATTGACACAGTGTATTGCACCCTTGACAGGAGGCTGAGCTCCTGCCTTCCACACGCAACAATGGAAACTCCCCTCTTGCCTGTGGGCCTGGCAAAACTGGGCGAAGAGTCTCTAGATAAGGGCTAGCTCCCTTTGATGTATCTCTGAGGTCCTGAATTTCCTACTGCTAACAAATAAATGAAAAAGAGGGGGGGTTGAAAAGGGAGAAGGATGCTGAAAACAGAACCTAAACCTAAACTAAAAGGTGATACACCAAAAACGTTGACCTACTTAGCTTGAGTCTACACTTTCCTCCAAAAACAAGCTGGCATACACTTTATTTGATACGAGAAATTATTCTACATCAATGAGCTAAGGGTCCGATGGAGATACAGGGAGGAAGAACTACCAGAGGCATTCTAAGACACTTTGGCAGCCTATTCACATGCACCTATATTCCTGCTGTAGACACTTCTGGTAGACCTGCAAAAGAAGAAACTTCACAATACACTAGACGTGCTGGAATCATTCTGTGAAAGCATAAGAGAAAATGACAACACAAAACAAAGCCATAGACATGCAAAAGTGCAAGCTCAAATAGAGGTAAAAATGCTCTGTCTTGATTCAAGGTAAAATCTGGCAGAGATCCGCCTTACAAGCCAAGAGATTTTTTGGGCAGAGTTTTTGCCTTATGGGCTAAGAAGATATCCCTTTCTCAAAATGAGAAGTTTACAATATATAGAGAGAGAAGAAGACGTTGGCGCTTTCTGGAAAAGACTTTGGCGCCTTCTGGAAAAGACTTTGGCGCCCCTTTTTACAAGTGGCCCATGTGCGTTTAAGAGCATTGGGAAGAGGAAGTCGCTATTGCTGATATCATCCTTCTGGAAGAGGCCTGCTAGAACCATGCTGTGTAATCGCCGGTCTTGACTTTGGCATTCAAATATTAATGTGAAAGCACGGGCCGCGCCTCTTTTTCTGCAAACAAGACTGCTCCTTTCAGATATTCACGCGGTTTATCTGCTTATAAATACAAGATGGAGAAAATAGGGCGCGTTGTTCATTGTTCGCGCCTCTTGATGACCGCTTGACAGGGACTGTTCCAACTGCAGGAGTAAATCTTTGAGTCGACACCTCCCTTTGCCACCTGGATTGTTTTGTCCGTTTTTGCACTTTGTCTCTTCCCGGCTTTGTCTTTTCTGGCTCCTTAGCTCTTTGGGGGCTATCTTCTTGATAGGTCACTGAGTTCACTCGCGGCCTGTCCTTAAGCTTTTCAAAATCAACGGCTATTTCACCACCTTAGATTTGACGTCTGCACACCCATTACTAGGCGTTTGAACCTCCACTGGTTAGTTCGTTGTGCTTCTCGACAGGTCACTGAGTTCACTTGCGGGCTGTCCTTAAGCTTTTCAAAATCAACGGCTATTTCACCACCTTAGATTTGACGTCTGCGCACCCATCACTAGGCGTTTGAACCTCCACTAGCTAGTTCGCTGTGCTTGATTTTGACGTCTTCGAGCCTGTCACCCCTTGGAATTTATTCGGCCTTTTCCTTACCTTCGGCTTCTTGCTCTAGTTGGGCTTTTGTCATAGTCGGGTCTTCATTGTCTTGGCGGCCGAATTTCTTCGGACTTTTGTCTGAAGGAATTTCTTAGGATAAAAGCCCGAAAGAAATCATTTCTTGACTTTATCTTTTATTTCCTCTTTTCGTCGGCTTTTCTCCCGTGGACAAAATGTCCGCAAGAATTATCTTGATCACTTTTGCCCTTCGGAATCTTTTCTCGGGTTTTTCCTGCAGCTCTTCCCGAATTTCTTCGGACTTTTTGTCCGAAGGAATTCCTTCAGACAAAAGTCCGAAAGAAATCATCTTATGCCTTTTGCCTTGGTCTTTTTATTTCGGAGGGATTTTCTTCCAAGGAAATTCTTCGGACAAAATGTCCAAAGGAATTCCTTCAGACATTTTGTCCGAAGAAATTCTCGTCCTTTGCTTAAACAAAACTCCGAAGAAAACTTACTTTTTCGGCCTTGTTCACTTTTTTGGTCCTTTTTCGAAGTGTTCCCTGCCCTCTGCAAGGGCACTTGTCCTTCGGGAAACTCTCTTGAACCTTCCCATTGAACCGTTCCTTTGAACCAAACGTTGAACCAGCTCATTGAACCGACTGTTGAACCAAGTCATTGAACCAAGGCATTGAACCGAATGAACTGAACCAACTCATTGAACCAATTGCACTGAACCAAGCCGATGAACCATTTGATTGAACCTTGCCGTTGAACTTTGCCGATGAACCAAAGCGATGAACTAAACCTTTGAACCAAAGCGATGAACCAAAGCATTGAACCAATCGATTGAACCGGTTCAATGGTTCAACGGTTCAAAGTTGCTAACTCTTGGAAAAATCATGTCGTTGAACCCTGACGTTGAACCACTTTTCCAACCTTAAGGAAAAGTGTCTTTGAACCATTTTAGCTCTCTTTCCTTGTGAATTTCTTCAGACAAGAGTCCGAAGAAGCTTTGTAAAACCTTGCACTCTTTGAACTGGTTCTTCATCTACCAAAAGACTTGCCTGCAGAGTCCGTAGTTCTCACCCTGCAGAGTCCGTAGAAACCCCTGTAGAGTCCATTGAAACAAGACTTGTGCAAAAAATCAAAATTTGGACTAGTTCAGAACAGCAGGGGAAAAAGGGGGGACCGATTTTGGCCTGCAATTCCAAAATGGTCAACAGATATGTTAAGGACTTTGTATAAGACAGTCTCTTGTGAACTAATTTTCTCAAAAGAAGTTTTATTCCCCAATGATGAATGATGGTGACTCTGTGACAGAGCATTTGAATGCATTTAACACCATCGTAAATTAGTTGCTTTCAGTTGAGATTAAAAAAAAGGAAGAAGAAAAGTATATTCCTCTATTATGTTCTTTCTCTGAGTTATGTGATAACCTTGTTATGGCCATTAGTAGTATTGCAACTACATTTAGGATATAGTCGCGTCTATGTTATCGGAGGAAATGAGACGAAAATCCATGGAAGATTATCAAATGAAGGATGTGTTTGTGAGAGGCCATTCCCAAGAGAAATAAAAAGAAAACAAAGAACAAACAATCAAAGTCCAGAGGTAAATCTAAGACTCCAAGAAAAAGTTAGAGGAAATGCTAGAACTATGGTAAATTTGGGTGTTTAAGAAGGACTGTAGATCTAAAAAGGTTGAAAAGTGTAAGTCATTTGATGATGCCCCTTCCATATAAACGAAGACCTCCAATGAAGACTTGACGGATCTATTTTTGGTAGCTTCAAGTACACAAGCATGCCATGATGCATGTATGATTGACTTGGGTGCCTCATTTCATATGACTCCCCATAAGGATTGGTTTTGTGAATATGAAAGTATCAATGGAGATGATGTCTTATTAGGATACAAATTTAGATATATGATTTTAGGTTGAGGAAGAGTCAAGTTGATGTTAAAAAATGAAAAGATTAAAGCCCTCTTTGGTGTTCTACACATTCTGGATTTGGGTAGAAATCTGATTTTTGTAAGCAAGATGAACGATGTGGGTGTGTAGGTGGTTTTTAAAAAGGATAGATGCAAGACGATTTTTGGAGCAATGGTGTTGGTAAGAGGAGCCCACACAAGGACATTGTTCAAGCTTGAGTCAAGAACTGTAAGGGTTGGGTGTAATAGCTCTATTGTTTCTTAGGTTAAAAATGAATCAAACAGAGTCTTATCCTGCCTGCAAAAAAGACAATGCTTTGGCATCAGAGAATGGGACATATTGAAGAGAAAGGCATTTGAATGTTGAAAACTAAAGGTATGGCTGAAGGAATCTCTGATTTCCCCTAGGATTTTGATTTCTGCAAACTTTGAGTATTTGGTAAGAAAACTCATGTAAAGTTTCCTAATAGTGCTACAAGAGCAGACACAATTTCGTAGTTAATACATAGTGATGCGTTTGGACCTATAAAGGTGCCATCACTAGGAAAATATTTGTATTATATTTCTTTTATAGACCATCTTACAATCATGTAATCATTGTTATTTCATTATGCATATCATGTATTGACCATCATAGAGTCATGTAATCATTATCATTTCATTACACATATCATGCATTCCCTATCATAGTCAAAAAGATTTATATTATAGAGGAACATTGAAAACCAATCACCATAGACCATTTACATCAGCAAACATATACAAGACATAACACATCATTCTGTGGTGCAAGGACAACTAATTGTCAAAGTTGTAACTTAGCATGTGCAATGGGTCAGCCCTCATGGAAACCACTCTTATTGCCATAGGATGCTAACATACAATAACCCTCTTTCCTAGATACCATAAATGTATCAGCACAAGCCTGAAAATACCTAAATAAAAGACTTATATCTCTAGACTTAAGGAACTGCCGACAGCAATAAGTTTCTGAAGTGAGTCACCATCTTCTACATCAATGTACCCTTGCCGCAACATCAGATGCCTCATGATTCTACTTCAAAACTGTTGCCACACAAGAAAAATGAAGTGCAAATGAGTATTTTAGATTAAAGCTAATATGATGTATTTGTACTGTTGACACAGTGGATTGCACCTTGGGCAGGAGGCCGAGCTCCTGCCTTCCACACGCAACAATGGAAACTCCCCTCTCGCCTGTGGGACCGGTGAAGCTGAGGGGAGAGTCTCTAGATAAGGGCTAGCTCCCTTTGATGTATCTTTTAGGTCTTGGATTCCCTACTGCTAACAAATAAATGAAAAAAAGGGGGGGATGAAAAGGGAGAAGGATGCTGAAACAGAACCTAAACCTAAACTTAAAAAGGTGATACACCAAAAAAGATGACCCTCTCAGCCCGAACATACACTTTTCACCAAGACGCTGTGATACACTTCATCTGATGTGGGAGACCCTTCTGTATCAATGAGTCAGGGGTCCGTAGTGTTGGGGATCAACCAACAATGTTGATTACACTTATGAAAGCAATTAAACGCGGAATTAACCAAAATGATAAGTAACTAAAATGATAAATAGCAAAGAACAAGAGATACAAGAAACCACCCTGAAAACTTGTATTAAACTCTTTACAGAAGGAATACAATTGAAGAAACTTCTTTTCTTCCACACCTCTCTCAGATGTACAGATCTCTCTCTAGATCTCTTTCCCTCAAGAGCTCTCTCTCTCTCAAGTACAATCAAATCCAACAACCTGGATTGATACACATATACAATTTTGTACTGTTCTTCAACATTCTACAACACAATAAGCTAAGAAGATCTATCCTATTATATAATAATTAGGAAACATGAGCATGCATTTACAACCAATAGTTATGCCTCTTAAACAAGGGCTCTAAAACAGTCTTACTAAAGATAGAGACGCGGACTTAAGACTATGACTTAATCCTAACATGCAAACACTCGGTTCTGTCCACGGAAATAGCTTTCTGGACGCACAGGTAACCGACGTCGGTTCCTGCCTGTTTGCCTGTGACCGACGTCGGCCGATCTCTGCCGACGCCGGCATCTCCTGGTCTGCTCCTGACCGACATCGGTCGCTCTTGACCGACACTAATGACTGTGTAAACCTGCAACTTCTGCAATGTGCTCCTTTGGTGAAGCTTTTAGCTCCACACCTTAACAATCTCCCACTTGGAGATAAACCGCTGCACCAGTACCTGTATAGCAACATTTTCTAGCTCCCCCATCTTCAACTCAATCATGAAGACCAACAGAATTTGAATGAAGATTCAACTTCTCCTTTGTAACTGGCTTGGTTAAAATATCAGCAGGGTTCTTATCTGTATGGATCTTTTCCAGCTTCAACTCACCATCCTCCAATACCTGTCTTATGAAGTGGTACCTAAGCTGTATATGCTTTGTTCTTGAATGAAAGGCTGAATTCTTAGCCAATTAAATTGCACTCTGACTATCACTGTATAATCTGCAACTCTCTTGCTCATTTTCAAGCTCTTCCATGAACCGTGTCATCCATATCATCTCTTTGCTAGCCTCTGTGACTGCAATATACTCTGCTTCTGTAGTTGACAAGGCAACAACCTTCTGCAACTTTGATATCCAGCTAACCGCCGTTCCACCAACAGTGAAAACATATCTTGTGGTGCTTCTTCTGCCATCCAAATCACCTGCCATATCTGAATCTACATAATCATGAAGAGAAGTATCTGAATCTCCATAGCACAAATGCCTACTGCTGGTTCCTCTCAGATATCTAAGGATCCACTGAACTGCTTTCCAGTGTTCCTTCCCTGGATTGACCATATACTTACAACTCCCACTGCTTGGGCAATATCCGGTCTAGTACACACTATTGCATACATTAAACTCTCTATTGCGGAAGACTATGAAACTCTACTCATGTACTCTATCTCATCATGTGAATTAGGACATTGTTCTTTACTCAACTTAAAATGTCCAGCCAAAGGTGTGCTTACCGATTTTGCATCCTGCATATTGAACCGTTTCAACACCTTGTTCACATAATCCTCTTGAGACAAAATCAACCTGTGATTTTTCCTGTCTCTCTTAATGCTCATGCCAAGGATTTTCTTTGCTGCTCCCAAATCCTTCATAGCAAACGTGTGAGCTAATTTCACCTTAAGTTCAAAGATACCCTGCATGTGTGATCCTGCAACCAGCATATCATCTACATACAACAACAGAATAATATATCTACCATTATCCAATCTCTTAAAATACACACAATGGTTAGATTGACACCCACTGTAGCCATGCTCAGTCATAAACCTGTCAAATCTCAAATAACACTGTCTAGGAGCTTGCTTGAAGCCATACAAGCTTTTCTTCAATTTGCACACTAGCTTCTCCTTACCTTTGACCTCAAATCTTTTCGGCTGATCCATATATATTTTCTCATCCAAATTTTCATGAAGAAACGTTGTCTTAACATCTAGCTGCTCAAGATGCAAATCCTCAATAGCAACTAAAGACAATACAGTCCGTATAAAAGTCAATTTAACAACAGAAAAAAAATCTCACCAAAATCAATCCCTGATTTTTGTGCAAATCCTTTCACTACCAATCTGGCCTTATATCTCATCTGTTCGTTCTCACCTTCCTTCAATCTGTAGGTCCATCTGTTCTTCAGTGTCCTCTTACCAGCTGGCAACTCAACAAAATCCCATGTTTGGTTCTTTTTCAAGGACTCAATTTCCTCAACCATGGCACGCTCCCACTGATTCTTGGATTCTCCCTGTATTGCTTCTTCAAAACTCTCTGGTTCTCCACCATCAGTTAGCAATAACTAGAATAATGAAGGGGAATATCGAATTGGAGGTTTACTTACCCTTTCTGACCTCCTGATGGGTGTCTGAAACTCGTTCACAACACGTCCGCCCAAATTCTCTGACAGCGACCGACCTTGGTCACTTCCAGGCCTGTAACTGGCCGACGTCGGTTCTGCGTGGCCGTCATCGGTTCTGCCTGACCGACGTCGATTTCTGTCCTGTCGACGTCGGTCACTGTATGACCGACATCGGTTGCTGTTCTGCCGACGTCGGTTCCTGCCTGGCCGACGTCGGTCTCTTTGTTTTCCTTTCTGTAATTAATTTTTTTCGCGAGCTCATTTTGGCCCGTCACCTCGTCCAATTCTCCATTGCTCTGTCCAGATTGATTCAGCTTTTTGAGCCGATCACTATACATCACTTTTTCATTGAAAACATCACGGCTCCTAATTATCTTGTTAGTTCCTAGATTCCAAAATCGGAATCCGAAATCATCAAAGCCATAGCCAATAAATGTGCACCTCATAGACTTAGCATCCAGCGTCTTTCTATTTTCTTTATCAACGTACACAAAGGCTTCACAACCAAAAACTTTGAGAAATGAGAGATCTACCTTTTTACCTGTCTGTGCCTCTTCTGGAATTCCACCATCCAGAGCTGTAGAGGGTCCTCTGTTAATCAGGTACACTGCAGTGTCAACAACTTTTGCCCAAAACTCTAAGGGCAAACCAGCATGCAATCTCATACACTTTGCACGCTCCATAATTGTTCTGTTCATCCTTTCAGCAACTCTATTTTGCTGAGGTGTCCTTGGAACCGTCCTTTCCCTGCGGATCCCATGCATATAACAATACCAGTTGAACTTATAGCTGCAGAACTCACCACCATTGTCAGATCTCAGGCACTTCAATCTTCTGCCTGTTTCATTCTCAACCATAGCTTTCCAAATCTTAAAAGTCTCAAATACATCAGATTTTTTCTTAATACAATAGACCCATACCTTTCTTGTAGCATCATCTATGAACGAAACATAGTACTGTGATCCTCCAATAGAAGCAACTTGAGCCGGTCCCCACACGTCTGTGTGAACAAGCTGCAACTTATGCTTCTTCTTTGTTGACCCAGCCTTGAAAAAACTCACTCTTTTCTGTTTTCCAAAAACACAGTGCTCACAAAAATCCAGATCTATGCTTTTCAAATCTGAAAGCTTACCTTTTGACTTAAGAATGGACATTCCCTTCTCACTCATGTGGCCAAGCCTTGAGTGCCACAACTTTGCATCCACATTTGAAGTAGATAATACAGAAGGAGAATTATTAGTAACGCAATTACATAAATAGAGAGTACCTACTCTCTTACCTCTGGCCATTACAAATGCACCCTTGGTCACCTTCCAAGATTCAGCTGTGAGAATTACTGTACAACCCTCATCCCCTAACTTTCTTGCAGAAATCAAATTTCTCTTCAAGCTAGGAACATGCATAACATCTCTTAACACCCATGTGTTGTCATTCTGCATTTTCAGTTGCACTTTTTCTTTGCCAATAATTTTACAAGGCTCATCATCCGCTAAATACACTATTCCAAAATCTCCATGGACATAGTCACTAAAATATTCTCTATTGGGGGTAGCATGAAAAGATGCACCAGAATCTAAAACCCAAGATTCTACATTATTATGCAAAGAGAATATTAAAGCATCTTGTGCAATACCTGCAACCTTTGCTTTTTCCTTTCCTTCGTGCTGATTGTCCTCCTTAAGCTTTGACCAGCAATATCTACTTATGTGCCCAATCTTTTCACAATTCTAGCATTGTGGCTTCCTGTCATTTCTGGATTTGGATCTACCTCTCACCTTTGACTTAGACCTTGATCTCCCTTTCTTGCTCTTCTCTTTTTGCCTTCCCCTGCTCTCAAAACTTAAAGTGTTCCTTAATGTTTCCTCTGTGTTTTTCCTGCGAATTTCTTCATTCAAGATCACACTAACAACATCCTCTACTTTTAAATTATTTGAAGCAGATGCAGTATTATTAACTGCCATTACCAAGCTATGTCAGCTTTCAGGCAAAGAACATAATATTAAAAGAGCTTTAATTTCATCATCAAACACTATTTTGACTGAACTTAATTGATTTACAATTCCATGAAAATCATTCAGATGATTAGATACAGATCCACCTTCCTGCATACGCAAATTAAATAACTACTTCATAAGATATACCTTATTTGAAGCTGAGAGTTTTTCATACAAATTTGTTAAAGTAGTCATTAACTCTACCGTAGACTTTGCCTGTGATAAATTAGATATCACAGTAGATGCCAGACTCAGTCTTATAGACCCCAGAGCGTTTCTATCAAGAACTTCTCATTCTTCATCATCCATGTCTGTGGGCTTTTTTGCAATCCCACTTAACGGTAAGTATAGATCTTTCTGATACAGATAATCCTCTATCTGCATTCTCTAATGTTGATAATTCTTGCCATTAAACTTCTCCATTCTCAGTTTACTTTCTTCTGCCATTGTTTCTCCCACTCAAACAGAAATCCCTGCAGAAACCCCTGTGAGTACCCTGTAATCAATACACACTACACAGATCTGAACCACTTGTTAGTGAACCTGAGCTCTGATACCACTTGTTGGGGATCAACCAACAATGTTGATTACACTTATGAAAGCAATTAAACGCGGAATTAACCAGAATGATAAGTAACTAGAATGATAAATAGCAAAGAACAAGAGATACAAGAAACCACCCTGAAAACTTGTATTAAACTCTTTACAGAAAGAATACAATTGAAGAAACTTTTTTTCTTTCACACCTCTCTCAGATGTACAGATCTCTTTCTCTCAAGAGCTCTTTCTCTCTCTCAAGTACAATCAAATCCAACAACCTGGATTGATACACATATACAATTCTGTACTGTTCTTCAACATTCTACAACACAATAAGCTAAGAAGATCTATCCTATTATATAATAATTAGGAAACATGAGCATGCATTTACAACCAATAGTTATGCCTTTTAAACAAGGGCTCTAAAACAGTCTTACTAAAGATAGAGACGCGGACTTAAGACTATGACTTAATCCTAACATGCAAACACTCGGTTCTGTCCACGAAAATAGCTTTCTGGACGCACAGGTAACCGACGTCGGTTCCTGCCTATTTGCCTGTGACCGACGTCGGCCGATCTCTGCCGACGCCGGCATCTCCTGGTCTGCTCCTGACCGACGCCGGTGACTGTGTAAACCTGCAACTTCTGCAATGTGCTCCTTTGGTGAAGCTTTTAGCTCCACACCTTAACACGTAGAGATATAGGGAGGAAGAAACTATCAAAGGTGTTCTGAGACACACTTTGGCAGCGTACTCACATGCACCTATATTTCTGCTATAGACATTTCTGGCAGACCTGCAGAAGAAAAAACTTCACAATGCACTAGACATGCTGGGATCAATCTGTGAAAAGCATAAAAGAAAATGACTTAACACAAAAAGAAAACATAGACATATGCGTGAGTGCAAGTCCAAATGGAGGTAAAAAATTGCTAAATCTTGATTCAAGGTAAAATCTGGCAGAGTTCTGCCTTACAAGCCCGAGAGATTTTTGGGCAGAGCTTTGCCTTACAAGCTAAGAGAATGGATCCCCTCTCAAAATGAGAAGTTTACAATATATAGAAAGAGGAGAAGAAGTAAAGGTGCCGCTTTGGAAAAGACTTTGGCGCTCTTTGACAAGTTGGCCCATGTGTGTTTGTGAGCATCGGGAAGAGGAAGTCACTGTTGCTGATGTCATTCTTCTAGAAGAGAGTTGCTAGAACCATGTGTAATCGCCGGTCTTGACTTTGGCATTCAAACATTAATGTGAAAGCACGGACCGCGCCTCTATTTTGCAGACAAGATTGCTCCTTCCAGATATTCACGCGGTTTGTCTGTGTATAAATGCAAAATAGAGAAAACAAGCCACGCCGCTTACTGTTTGCACCGTTTGATGACCACCTGGCAATAACTCGCCTCCCCTTTGCCATCTGGGCCGTCTTGTCTGTTTTTGCGCTGTCTCTTTCTTGGTTTGTCTCTTTCTGGCTCCTTCGGCCCTCGAGGCTATCTTCTGTTAATTCCTCGTGCTTTCCCGCTTGCCTTGGCCATTTTTCGTTGATTTCAACAAGTGACACGTGGCACATTCTACTATGAAACGGGCAGGACACGTGGCAGCATCCACTTAACTGATAGAAGCTTTAGACACCTTTTGAGAGTCTTGTGAAAGATGACACTTCGCAGCTTCCACCGAGTTCTAGAAACAATACAGAAGCGTTTGGGACTCATTCGGATTCCCACAAACGATGACACTTGGCAACTTCCGCTCTCTTTAGCAATTCGTCTAGGGCCCACCATAGTTTTTACTGAACGAAAGGGAGAGATTGCAGACGTTGACACTTGTCGGCTTCTGCCGAGCTTTACAAGGGACACGTGTTACGTTCCGCTACTCTTAGAAAAACATGTCAAAACCTTCCGCAGTTGCCACTTGGCAGCTTCCGCTCTCAGGCTTTTTCTGGTGTAAAATTGACGTTCACGGGCCCGTTGTTGTTTGAAAACCAGCGGCTAGATTGCCGTGCTTGATTTTGACGTCTTCAGGCCCGTCATCCCTTGGACTTTCTTCGGCCTTGCTCTTTCTTTCGGCTTCTTGTTGCTTCCTTTCCTTCGGACTTCTTGTTTTGAACCTTCCCGAAGGGAAGGTGACCCTTCGGCTTTTGGAGAAGTGTCCTTCATTTAGCAGCCGAGAGTCCCCCGCAATGGCACCTGCCCTTCGGGGTCCTTCGGCTCCCTTGGTCTTCGGCTAATTTCCTGCGGACTTTTTCCCACGGATAAAAAGTCCGCAAGAATTGCTTCGAGCACTTTGCCTTAGTCTTTTCGGAATTTCTCTCGGGCTTTTCCTCCCGCGGCCTTCCTCCGAATTTCTTCGGACTTTTTGTCTGAAAAAATTATTCTCGACTTTGCCTTAGTCTTTTTTGCAGGATTTTTTGTTTGTGGCCCTTCCGAATTCCTTCGGACAAAAAGTCCGAAGGATTTCTTCCTTTGCCTCTTCAACTGCCTTTGAAAAGTGCCCTTCGGAAAAATTGGAAACGACCCTTCCGAAGGGTACTTCCTTTGCCTTAAGCAAATTTTCGAAAGAAACTTCCCTTTTCGGCTTTTCTTTGTGGTCTCTTTGCAAAGTTCCTGCCCTTCGCAAGGGCACTTGGAATGGTCCATTTTGTGCCTAAGTGTCGGGAACTCGTCTCTACCTGCAGAGTCCGTAGAAAACTTCTTCGTAGAGTCCGTAGAAAACTTCCAAGCCTTGTGCAAAATCAAAAATGTACTGGCTCAGAACAGTAGGGGAAAAAGGGGGGACCGATTTTGGCCTGCAGGACCAAAATGGTCAACATGTACCAACTTAGGGTGAAAATGGGTTCCAATATGGGGTATAAATGGGTCTATGTCAGCCATAATGTCATTGTTAGGAGGCACTCCTGGTTTTGGTGAATTTAAGTCCTCTACTGGAGCCTATGGTTTTCCTATTTGATTTTGTGGCCTCTCCATGGGTAGTTTTCACTATAAAGTGGCTCTATTTAGCACAGTTCATGCTACCATGTATCATGTTAAACATTTAGTGCGCCAGATTTTACCATTTAGCATTTTAGAATGCCACAATGTATCATTTTATTGGTCTTTTTGGAGTCGTAACAATTATTTTGCTAGATTCTAGATTAATGCATTTATCCTGCTATGGACATGATGTATCAATAATGTAACTCCATGATATTCTATCTTAATGCATATACTTGGTTTGGTTGTGTATTTTTATGTAAACTTCTATGAATGTGTGTCCATGCACCTTATCTTTCTGTATTTAATGCTCTTCTATGGGATTTAATCATTTGTTATTGCTACCTGTTATAAAACTTGTTCTCTTTAACATGGTCTGATAAAAACTTGCTACAAAATTTCTACTTAACAATAAAAACTATCACTAAATGTTATCACAGAGTTAGGTAGGCACCATTTTTCTTATTTTCCTTTTATTCAAGATAGCTTCACTCATAAAATTCCAAACGGAGGGAATAAATTGTAAAGGGCTTGAGTAGAGAATGGGTTGTACTGAAGAGCAGGGTATTCTGATCAGGGGAACTGTTGTCATTTCAGGGGACTGCAGTGAAATAAAGTAAAAGAAGACAATTATAGGCCCTATTTTCTGAATGGTGATTTAACTTGTTCTTGTTTTTTTCTTCTCAACAGGCCTTAAAAGGACTGCCTCGGCAGAAAGTTCAACTTGCTACTAAGTTCGGCAATGTCATGATAGATGGTGTTATGCAAGTTAAAGGTTCATCAGACCATGTACGGAAAGCTTGTGAGGACAGTCTGAAACGTCTTGATGTAGAGTACATTGATCTTTATTACCAGCATCGTGTGGATACTACAGTTCCAATAGAAGAAACTGTAAGTTTTTCATGTGACTGTATAGTTCTCTAAATGCACTATATTTTGTTTGCATGCTTATGTTCAAGGGAAGAAACTTTAGTTTTATTAATTATTGTACTATTTCCATCTTGCCATTCCTGGTTTACACTCTTTGCATGGTGCTCCAGAGGGAGAAGACGCCAACTGCTGGGCCTTTTCCAATTAACATGTATTGTGTGGCATGATTGAATGATGAGACACTAAAATCTAAAGAGTGCAATTTGACTTGCATTACAGGTGTCATTAGAGGACATTTTAAGTTAAAACAGTCCATTTAGAGAATCCTTAAATTGTGGGCGATGAAATCTAAACCTAAAGTAAATCACTTAAGAGATGACATCGCTGTTACGCTGACATCATTTAAAACTAAAATATTATAATTTTCGTATATTATAATAAACTTACTAAATCCGAGAATGTCATTCGCCATAGTTAATTTAACCATAATAATTATGTTAGTCATCATGTACTGTATCTTTGACTTTCATAATAGAAGGTACTAGATTTTGGGAGAGAGCAAAATGAATCTTAAAATTAGAAACTTCAATAAAATTAAAAGCAATTATAATGAAAATTTAAACATTTAATTAAAAATAAGAAATTAGAAAGTATAATAACTTTTGAAACAAAAACATGAAACTAAAAAAATAGAAACTTCGTAAAGCAAAATTAACTTTATCTAGAAAAAAAATAATTAGAATGAAAACTCTAATATTCACTTCAAAGTTACAAATTAGAAAGTATAGATTTTAGTAAATGAGTAGAAATTTGACTTTTTAGAAAAAGAAACCATAAAAATCTATAAATAAAAAAGAAAGATTGTCTTTATTAGCTTTTATAAAATACATGACCCTACTTAACTTGTATAGTAAGGTCATATATATATATATATTAATTATTTCAATCCATAAATAGGAGACATTCCTTATTTTTAGGATTTCTTAGAAGGCCCATTTTTAACCCATTTTAACCAATGGTCTTTATAAATGAGAATTTCACATGGTAACGAGATAAAATTCACCACATAGATGATTTAAGAGAAGTGACTAACTGCGAGCTAAAACATTAAAAAAATATTATTTACCTCAATAACTGACTTGAAATTAACTTTTTGTTCTTCGGTTAAAAATATAACCAAAAATAGTATAATTAGCATCTAATGGGGTATATGATGACAGAATTTATAATTCTATGTTGTAATTGTAGTATGATTAATGTCTATTGAGATACTAGACTATTAACAAGAAGCATACAAGAGTGGTACTTGCATAACATACCCTGTACGACTATCTGAACAATGGCAGCTTTTATTCATAAAGGTAAGTCTCAATACAATCCATACAGTTTAGGGAGCACTTGATACAAGCACCCCTACCCCGACATACAATATGATATTTGAAGAACAAGGCCCAACGGATGTTGGTTAACCCAACCATCCCAACCAACATAACTAAGGGTCTTTGCTACATCACTAACTAAATGCCAACAAAAGACTAAAAAAATGATGTGTGTTAAAACATTAGAGTGTTCATAATTGATGGTCTACATTATCCCCCCCTCCATAGAATCGAGTTCCTTCCGACATAAATCATAGACAACATGATAGAAATTATAATGAAGAGGGAAGACAAAAGACATTCTAGTGGTGCTACCAGTGATGGAGAAATTTGGAAACATTGTTGAAGGCAAGAAAAAATAAGTTGCACCTAGCGCAATTCTCAACCACGTGTGTTTTTTCTTCTTGGAAAATCAAAGTATGGATCTAGAGGTGCAACAATTTGAGCGTTCTTTAACCCTTTAAAAATCATGACAACAACCAAATTTATTTGAAAAAACACTATTGTTGGATGCCCCTAAAAATGTGAATCTATATGCTGAGTTGCCAAACAGTCTTCTGCTCTTGGAAGCAAGAATCTGATTTTTTTCAATGTATCCTATTCCCTTAAATAACCCCTACTCAGCGGATCTGACGGTGAGAATGACACTCCAAGGTTTGAGTTGGGAGTGTTTATCAAGTTGTATGGCTCCTCTCTAACATCAACAACATTTTGTAGTATTTCAAGAGGCCGTACGACAATTTGTATAGTTGGTTGTGGACGGAAGGGGGACATTCGAGAGAGCGTGGATGTTCATAAGAGGGTGGACACTCTGGAGTGGGTGAGCATTCTAGATGTTAACAGAGGTTCCTAGAAAATCCTATTAGAACCTGCTAAGGTTGTTTGTGCGAAGTTAGTTCCAGATTCAAAAACTCAAACAGGTACCTGTCACTTCGGTGTATTCATTATGTTCATTATTAGTGAATATTCATTGAAACATAATCTATAACCAGAGAACATTCATTATTGTTATATTAATAACCAAATTCAAATGAAACAGGGGATAAATGTGCACAAAAAAATATAGAAGACACTCAATGGAAGCATCAATGGATCTCTATATTAATATCTCATAATTCGGAACTCTTTTCTTTTAAAAATGTATAGTATTTACAGAGCTTCACAAAGGCTCTATCACTTTGCATTCCTAACCTTTTAGTTCTATTCTGAAGGATTCCTTTCATCTTCTTACAGACTTTTGATATACAATCATATGCGGACATACCTACAAAATGTTATACATTACACAAAATACTATACGTCACACACTTGTCATTTGTACATACTCTATGATTTTACACTTTGATGTCTACTACCAACACTTTCTCGAACTTAAACAAATGTCTCGTCTCGAGACAGAGCCATAGGAAGTGTGTCGAATTTTGAAGCTGGTGAAGTTGTTTACTTTGCACTGAGGGGTTGGTCCAAAAGCATTGCTTGCAGTTATCTCTTGAAGTGCCATTGACTAGTTTTCACCTCTTGCGCACTACTTAGCTACACTTTCGGGTTTTTAAATACATAGCATACCAATCTATCACCCTTTGCGAGTTTTCAATAGATTGGCGTAACCAGGAGGCCATCTTTTATGGGGTTTCAGCCTTCCTGTTCCCCCTCCTAAAGCTTATAGCCTTCCCTACTTATACATTCTTCAAAATTGTGGATTTGCTATACCTACTGAGAGGGTGGAGGCATTGACTATGAAGGTGGAGTTGATGGCGATTGCGATGCTACTGGGTTGTTGTTGAAGATGATGTTGGTACTACACCCTTGACTTTTGAAAACTTCGTGAGGAATACATCTTGGCAATCTAGCAGCAATTGGACCCCCTTAGAAATTTGTTGTTATGTCTAGTAGTCGCCTATGGTTGCTAGCTTTGGTACAGAATCTGTACCATTGTTTTCCACTACTTTGTGTATTGGTTCTTGATATATCTTCTTTGGCCTATTTGGAAGAGAGTCTCTCAGTGTCCTTTCCCCATCTTGCTCCTGAATATTTAGATTTTGTGGTTGTGTATCCTTTACTTGCTCTATGATGTTGACTTTAGGCTCTTTTACCTGATGTTTAGGCTCAAATAATCCTTGTAAATCTAAATCCTCCTTAGTATCATTGGATTTTGCCTGATCTACATTATCTAGAATTCTTACTTGATTTCAACAAAAATCTTCTTTTTGGTTGTTGGCCGTGTAATTCTTTATAGCTTTGCTCAAGTCCATGGCTTGTTCCTTCTGCAAAGTTTGATCCTATGCAGTTATTATGTCTTCCTCCTGTCCATGACTGAAAAACATCTTCAAATTTTGGAGAGCTTTTTGCACTATGGGTTTCTCACCTTCAATGATAAATGTTTGTATAAAATCATACTAAACTTGTGGCTAATTTTTGGTCTCATGTCTGCACTTTTGGTGCATATACCATGCTCATGGCAAAGGTGTTAGTGTGGTGGAACACATGGACCTAGTATCTTGGTTCCACACCCTACGAAGACCATATATCGATACACATATGGATGTGACATTCAGGGTGCTAACCTTCTTGGAACAATGTCTATTGATCAGAGATCGTAGGCACTCATTGGAACCAAAATCTCATCAATTTCCAGGCCTCCTCCTAGTGCAATTGTTTGGAATGGTGAACTGTCCACCATGTTGCAACAACACCTTTGAGCGCATAGCTCAATGCACTAACCCGAAGATCTATATCAGGAACATGGTGTTCCAAGCTGGAAATGAATTGCACTAAGTCCTTTGTTGCGAAGTACTGAGGCAATTGTTTCTCGGTAGCAAAAACCATTCTCATTGGCCTTACCTCATGCCCAGTTCATCATATGTGCATTTGAATCACCACTAACAGAAGTCACAACTTCCCATTGTAGAGTACCTTCATGAGTGGGTTCTATGTAGTCCATGTCTATTGGAGTCACATGGTACAATAGATCCACTACTAATCTTGTGGGGGATCGCATGGATGGAGACTTGCATTCCTCCATGTGGAAGTGCAGGACTTGCTCATGATTTGGACAGGTCGATATGAAAAGTGTTTTGTATGTTGCAATTGTGGAACCGATTGTGTTTGTTGTGCAAAATCGAAAAACCTTCTAATTCACAGAGCTTGCGATTTTGGTTTTGTGCCTACTTTAAACCAGCGTTCTCTGCCATAGGCATATGGTGATGCAGGCTCCTTAGGAGTGATGTACAACTTGCTTTCAACCTTGTTCAAAGGTATGATGATGATCTTGTCCCCTTGATGAGCCTCCAATTGATTAGTTACTATATTGATGGTCATCTAACCATCATAGGCCCACTTTTTCCCAATTAGCATAGGGTAGTGCGTTTCATCGATCTTCATGTCGATAACTTCAGCCACCTCACAGAGTTAGATCAACAACTTTTATTTATACATCTTCCAACCTCCCAATGGTTTGTACCTTTCCATAATTTGTGAGACTCAATGTAACTGGAATGTAGCGAAGAGCAAGTCATCCAATGATCTCCCACATGGATCGAGGAATCATATTAATTGTGCTCCCAAAGTCGAAAATAGAATTTGGAAATTCATATCCTACAAGTTCGATATCCAATCGGGAATCAACATAGAATTTGGAAATTCATATCTTACAAGTTCAATATCCAATCGGGAATCAACATCCCACAGAGTCTTGGTTTTCACATCCCAGACTACCCTTCTAGTTCATTATTGCCCTCATTTTGCATAGTCTAACAGATTATGCAACAAGTTAGAGATATTCTACGATATGTCCTCATTGTGCATAGTGCTCACCAGTTTAAGCAAATTTGTCAAAGCTGTAACCACTCTGTCTTGTCGCAATATGCAAACAATCTGCTCATACATTCGTGCATGTGCAAGTGTAGCATCTCCTTCAGAAGCATTCTAATTATGTATGTTATGCGGTAACTGTGTTGCTTCAAACATCATATCCTTCTCCTTGATAGGGTCTAGATACTTGTCCTGTCTAACTTTTCTAATCAGTGGCTCTTGTGGCATCTCCAAGGGTGTTAATCCTTGCTCTCTAAACTGATTTTGAGTGACAGTTGGCAAATACACAAGGTCTTTCAGTTGCACATTTACCATATTCACATTGCGCACTGGTTTCTCATTTCTTTTCTTTTCTAGGATTGGACAATCTTTTGTATTGTGTTGCCCTGATACTCTGCAATAAGCACAATAGGTTTGTCTCTATGAGTTGCAAGGACAATTTCATGTGATATGATTGTATTCACCATACATGTAGCAAATAAGAGGTTGTCTACCTATTGACCATTTTGGTCATGCAGACCAAAATCGGTCCCCCTTTTCCCCTGTTGTTCTGAGCCAGTATAAATTTTGATTTTGCACAAGTCTTATTTCTACGGACTCTGTAGTATGTTTCTATGGACTCTGCAGGGGTTTCTACGGACTCTGCAGGGGTTTCTACAGACTCTGCAGGGGTTTCTACGAACTCTACAGGTTGAGAACTACGGACTCTGCAAGCACATTTCTATAGACTCTACAGGCAAATCTTTCGGCAAAAGGAGGAACCAGTCCAGTGGTTCAACGACTTGGTCCAATGCCATGAGCTTTCCAAGAACTTTGAACTTGAACTTTGAACCATTTTTGTTTCAAATTGGTTTGGTTCAAGCAGGATGTTCAACGGGTTGGTTCACTCAGTTGGTTCAATGCCTTGGTTCAATGTCTTGGTTCACTCAATCGATTCAACGACTCGGTTCAACATTTGGTTCAAAGGAACGGTTCAATGGGAAGGTTCAAGAGAGTCTCCCGAAGGACAAGTGCCCTTGCGGAGGGCAGGGAACACTTGAAAAAGGATCAAAATGTGAACAAGGAGAAAGCCTAAAAGCTAAGTTTTCTTCGGAAATTTTTACAAGGCAAAGGACGAGAATTTCTTCGGACAAAATGTCCAAAGAAATCATTCGGAAGAAAATCCCGCAGAAATGAAAAGACCAAGGCAAAAGCAAGAAATAATTTCTTTCGGACTTTTGTCCGAAGGAATTCCTTCGGACAAAAAGTCCGAAGAAATTCGGGAAAAACTGCGGGAGAAAAACTCGAAGAAATTTCGAAGGTCAATGATCAAGATAATTCTTGCGGACATTTTGTCCATGGGAAAAATAGCCGGGAGAAAAGCCCTAACGAAGGCAAAATACAAGGAAAGATATCCTTCGGACAAAAGTCCGAAGAAATTCGGCCGCCAAAACAATGAGGACTCGACTGAGACAAAAGCCCGACCAGAGCAAAAAAGGGCCGAAGGAAAGGAAAAGACCGAAGAAATTCCAAGGGGTGACAGGCCCGAAGACGTCAAAATCGAGCACGACGAACTACCCGTTGGAGGTTTAAATGCCCAGTGACGGGTGCACAGACGTCAAATTTAAGGTGGTGAAATAGCCATTGATTTTGAAAAATTTAAGGATAGGCTGCGAGTGAACTCAGCGACCCGCCAAGAAGATAACCCCCGAGGGCCGAAGGAGACAGAGAAGACAAAACCAGGAAGAGACAAAGTGCAGAAACAGACAAAACAGTCTAGGTGGCAAAGGGAGGTGTCGACTCAAGGATTTACTCCTGCAGTTGGAACAGTGCTTGCCAAGCGGTCATCAAGAGGCGCGAACAGTGAACGTCGTGCCCTGTTTTCTCCACTTTGCCTTTATAAGCAGACAAACTGCGTGAATATCTGAAAGGAGCAGTCTTGTTTGCAGAAAAAGAGGCGCGGCTTGTGCTTTCACATTAATGTATGAACACCAAAGTCAAGACCGGATTGCATAGCATGGTTCTAGCAGGCCTCTTCTAGAAGGATGATATCAGCAACAGTGACTTCCTCTTCCCAATGCTCTCAACGCACATGGGCCACTTGTAAAAAAGGGCGCCAAAGTCTTTTCCAGAAAGCACCAAAGTTTTCTTCTCTCTATATATATTGTAAACTTCTCATTTTGAGAAAGGATCCTCTTAGCCCATAAGGCAAAGCTCTGTCCAAAAATATCTTGGGTTGTAAAGCAGAACTCTACCAGACTTTACCTTGAATAGAGACATAGCATTTTTACCTCCATTCTGAGTTTGTACTTTCGTATGTGTATGTTTTTGTTCTGTGTTAAGTCATTTTCCTTTATGCTTTCGCAGGATGATTTCAACATGTCTAGTGCATTGTGAGTTTTTCTTTTAGCCAGAAGTGTCCCTAGTGGAGTATAGGTGCCTGTGAATAGGCTGCCATAGTGTGTCTTAGAACACCTCTGGTAGTTCTTCCTCCTTGTATCTCCACGGACCCCTAGATCACTGATGCAGAAGAATTTCTCATGTCAAATGAAGTGTATGAGAGCTTGTTTTGGTGAAAAGTGTATGTTCGGGTTAAGTAGATCAAATTTTTGGTGTATCACCTTTTAGTTTAGGTTTAAGTTCTGTTTTCAGCATCCTTCTCCCTTTTCAACCCCCCCTTTTTTTATTTATTTGTTAGCAATAGGAAATCCAAGACCTAAAGGATACATCAAAGAGAGCTAGCCCTTATCTAAAGACCCTCCCCCTAGTTTTGCCAGGCTCATAGGCAAGAGGGGAGTTTTCATTGTTGCGCATGGAAGGCAAAAGCTCGGCCTCCTGCCAAGGGTGCTATCCACTGCGTCAACAGTTTTTGGCATGCCCGATGGGACCAAGTTTTTACACTCAATAAAGTTTTAGGATTGGTGTTGGTCCTGTTATAGCAGAAAGAACCACTAATACAACACTTGACCTTTAATCAGGCAATTGTGGGACAAGTTTTGTCTAAAAGAGTTGAAGAATTTTGGTGTGTTCTTCAACCAACCAGCGTTTGGAGGCTTTTTTATCAACACCAATGGCGACTCCAAGTTGAATCAGCTGGTTAAGCAGTCCAAATGCCATCAAGAAATCTCATTTTTTGTATGTATAATCCCATTGCTAAGAATCATGGGCCTTGTGTTCCTTCATATTACCATGATCAAGCTCAAAATGTTCAGGGAATCACCTCAAACAACTCTCCTAGTTGCCCTTCAACAATAAGGGAAGTAGCGTTGGAGTTTGAGAAGCAGGGGATGGAGGCAAATTAGATGAGCAGTATAGATATCAGCAAGAGCTTATGTACAAAGAGGAATGTTTGTTCAGGCAAGCTCAAGCCTTGCAATCCATGGAGGAGGAGGTAGCAAAATGGAAGAGTCCATTCATTCAAGGCAGTCAGCCTTGTGTGCCCCCTCCTATTCTAAAGAAAGCCCCCTCTTATACGCCAAATCCTTTCTACCAGATAGCACTTGCTCACTCTAGCTCATTTGATGCATCAATCAATCCCGCTCTCAACCCCTTGCGCCTAGCTTTCAAACATCAAAGGGAACTAGAGCAACCTCTCATGGAGATGAACCTTCTCAATTCCTTAGATTGCAAATCCTCCTTTGAAGGGAATACCATGAACCAGCTCATCTCTCTTGAAGCAGCTCTTCCTGTACATCAACAGACCCTTCCTAACCTTCCCCAACTTCCTCAGGTCTCTCAGTATGATCTCCAGATTCCAAGTTGGAAGAGGAAAAATCATGAACCAACTCAGGAACTTGAAGAGGATAAAGTTGATGCCTGTTCACGGGGGTAAAGTTCCAATCCCAAGGTCATGAGTTGGAAGCAAACAATGGAATCTTGGGACCAGAAGGAAGAGGAGAAAGGTTTTGCTCAAAACCTTGGAGAAGATGAAGCTGCTCCTACTCATCGTGATGATGCTTGTGACCTCCAAGAAAGGCTCTTTCAAGAAGATATAGCCAGGAGAATTGCAGATTTGGAGTCCAAAGCGAGATTCCTCAGCCATGTGATGGACGCAGCAGATTCCATGTTTGAACACACCCCATCTACACACCTCCAAGAGAGATATCAGACCACATCTGATATAGATGAAGTGCTAGCCAAATGGAAAGAGGAGAATCATTCGATTCTAGCTCAAGGACTACCTCCTCTTCCACATGGGTTTAATCTCCAGCCTTCCACTTCATCCCTTCTCAAGGAGGAACCTGTTTTGCAGGAGGCAAGCGAGGAAGAGAAGATCCAATTTACAGTTGTCCAAGATGCTATCATGAGCAACAATGAAGAGGAAATCATCATGGATGCCCCTTCTGAAGACATCATCAGCAATGGAGAAGACGCAGGTCATGCATACATGCGGATGTTCCAGCAATACGAAGAGGAACGTAAGCATGGTGAGCTCTCTCTCCCTTTGTTTGATGAACTTCCTTGTTGCTTCGATGAGGAGGATGACTATGTCGAGGATCCTGAGTTGGAGGAGGATCAAGAGGATGTCTTTGAACAACTAGAAACTCTGATCCTTGAGCAAAAAAAGGAGAGGCATGTTCATCTTGAGAACAACTGTGAAGAAGAGAGCCTTGAACAAGAAGGTGATGTTATGTGGGATGAGCAATCAGTTTGTGATTCCATTTCAGACATCACAACAGTCACCCTTCTTCAAGAAAGCCATGAAGGAGCAGAGGATGAGTTTGACAGGGTCTTCAATGAAGCAGAAGGGAACGGGTCAAACCATGATACACTACAAAGGAGCTATGCATATCAAAGGGCTAATGGTGATGAGCCAACAACCATTGATTTCTTGATGAGACGCACTAGCATGAAGAACTAGAAGGAGGCAAGCTTCCAAGAACAAGAAGGATACATATGTGTTGGAAGCATGTTTGCCCCCGATCAACTTGGATGCGAGCCAACCAAGGTGGTAGGCAAGAAGGGCAAGTCACCAAATCTCCATTCCATTCAGCCACTTGTCTGGCACCGTAAGTTTCCTAGCCAAGAAGACTTAAGAAAGTTTCCCTTTGATCCAGGAGGGAGGCAAATATACCTGGTTAGTTGTATATAGTAGTTTGCTCTCAGTTTTCTTTTCTTGTTTTCCCTAAGTGCTGTTTGCACAAGTAGTGTTTTTAGCCTTGTGTGTGTTTTCCTTTGTGTTGGGGGTAAAAGCTTCATGATTGATTCTTGAATCTATCGGGGTTGTTGCTAATTTTTCAAGCTGCAGGCACATTTCTACGGACTCTGCAGGCAAGTCTTTCGGCAAAAGGAGGAACCAATCCAGTGGTTCAATGCCTTGGTTCAACGACTTGGTCCAATGTCATGAGATTTCCAAGAACTTTGAACTTGAACTTTGAACCATTTTTGGTTCAAATTGGTTTGGTTCAAGCAGTCGGTTCAACGGGTTGGTTCACTCAGTTGGTTCAATGCTTTGGTTCAACGACTTGGTTCAATGTCTTGGTTCACTCAGTCAGTTCAACGGCTTGGTTCAACGTTTGGTTCAAAGGAACGGTTCAATGGGAAGGTTCAAGAGAGTCTCCCAAAGGACAAGTGCCCTTGCGGAGGGCAGGGAACACTTGAAAAAGGATCAAAAAGTGAACAAGGAGAAAGCCGAAAAGCTAAGTTTTCTTCGGAAATTTTTACAAGGCAAAGGACGAGAATTTCTTCGAACAAAATGTATGAAGGAATAAGTGTTCCCTGCCCTCCTTCGGACATTTTGTCCGAAGAAATCCTTTGGAAGAAAATCCCGCATAAATGAAAAGACCAAGGCAAAAGCAAGAAATAATTTCTTTCAGACTTTTGTCCGAAGGAATTCTTTCGGACAAAAAGTCCAAAGAAATTCGGGAAAAACCGCGAGAGAAAAACCCGAAGAAATTCCGAAGGTCAATGATCAAGATAATTCTTGCGGACATTTTGTCCGTGGAAAAATAGCCGGGAGAAAAGCCTGAACGAAGGCAAAACACAAGGAAAGATAGTCCGAAGGATTTCCTTCGGATAAAAGTCCGAAGAAATTCGGCCGCCAAAACAATGAGGACCTGATTGAGACAAAAGCCCGACCAGAGCCAAAAAAGGCCGAAGGAAAGGAAAAGGCTGAAGAAATTCCAAGGGGTGACGGGCCCGAAGACGTCAAAATCGAGCACGGCGACTAGCCGTTGGAGGTTTAAACACCCAATGACGGGTGCACAGACGTCAAATTTAAGGTGGTGAAATAGCCGTTGATTTTGAAAAGCTTAAAGACAGGCCGTGAGTGAACTCAGTGACCCGCCAAGAAGATAGCCCCCAAGGGCCGAAGGAGACAGAGAAGACAAAACCAGGGAGAGACAAAGTGCAAAAATGGACAAAACAGTCCAGGTGGCAAAGGGAGGTGTCGACTCAAGTATTTACTCCTGTAGTTGGAACAGTGCCTGCCAAGCAGTCATCAAGAGGCACGAACAGTGAACGGCGCGCCCTGTTTTCTCCACTTTGCATTTATAAGCAGACAAATCGCGTGAATATCTGAAAGGAGCAGTCTTGTTTGCAGAAAAAGAGGCACGACCCATGCTTTAACATTAATGTTTGAACGCCAAAGTCAAGACTAGCGATTGCACAGCATGGTTCTAGCAGGCCTCTTCTAGAAGGATTATATTAGCAACAGCGATTTCCTCTTCCCAATGCTCTCAATGCACATGGGCCACTTGTAAAAAAGGGTGCCAAAGTCTTTTCCAGAAAGCGCCAAAGTTTTCTTCTCTCTATATATATATTGTAAACTTCTCATTTTGAGAAAGGATCCTCTTAGCCTGTAAGGCAAAGCTCTGCCCAAAAATCTCTTGCGTTGTAAGGCATAACTCTGTCAGATTTTACCTTGAATCAAGACATAGCATTTTTACCTCCATTCTGAGTTTGTACTTTCGTATGTGTCTATGTTTTTGTCCTGTGTTAAGTCATTTTCCTTTATGCTTTCACATGATGATTTCAGCATGTCTAGTGCATTGTGAGTTTTCCTTTCACAGTTTAGCCATAAGTGTCTCTAGCGGAGTATAGGTCCCTGTGAATAGGCTGCCATAGTGTGTCTTAGAACACCTTTGGTAGTTCTTCCTCCCTGTATCTCCACGGACCCCTAGGTCACTGATGCAAAAGAATTTCTCGTGTCAAATGAAGTGTATGGGAGCTTGTTTTGGTGAAAAGTGTATGTTCGGGTTAAGTAGATCAACTTTTTAGTGTATCACCTTTTAGTTTAGGTTTAGGTTCTATTTCAACATCCTTCTCCCTTTTTAACCCCCCTTTTTTCATTTATTTGTTAGCAGTAGGAAATCCAGGACCTAAATGATACATCAAAGGGAGCTAGCCCTTATCTAAAGACTCTCCCCCAGTTTTTGCCAGGCCCACAGGCAAGAGGGGACTTTCCATTGTTGCGCGTGGAAGGCAGGAGCTCGGCCTCTTGCCAAGGGTGCTATCCACTGCGTCAACACTACCTCGTCTATCATCTCGTCTGTGATTTTGGTTGCCTCCTGGTATTGTCCTTTGTAGCCTCCTCGATATCCTCCCTGTCTTTGTGGAGAACCCCACCCTTGTTGTTGGACAGCATATCCCCTATACTATCTCTAAGGAGAAGGTGGAGTCCATCCTGCTTGTGGTGGAGACGCAAAATTCCAAGGTTATTGGTACTGTGGGGATGGAGGCGTCCACCTAGCCTGGGACTGTGGCGACTGCGATGTTCATCCTGCAAGAACCTGATACTAAGGAGATTGTGGCATCCACCCAAGTGAAGACTATGTAGCTTGGGTAATCTTTACATTTGGACTTGGAACTCTGGGTTTTGTAGCTGAAATTTACTGCATAACTATCGTGAAGACATTCCTGGTGATGTTTTCCTTTAGCTTCTGAAGTGCTTTGCAATTCTTCTCATCATGATTATGGGATTTGTAAAAAGTATAGTACATGTTGTGTGGTTGTTGTATGTGTTGCTACTGAAGGTGGCAATTGGTAGTGGGATGTCCCATTCTATGACAGATTTCATAGAACTCCGTCTTTATTTTTGGGCAATCATTGCTATGATGTCCTTCCTTACTGCACTTCGTGCACCATATAGATAGTTTGGATCTATTGCTCTTGTTTCATTCTTCCATCTTTCATAGGACAACATTTGTCTTGGAATCTATTTTTGCAGTAGATTACAGAATTTATCCATAGTCTTCTATCTGCTCAACTCAGATCGCAGCCAATCAAGCATTAGCCTTACAAGAGAATTGCATTTGTGCAATAGCAAATTAGATCCTAAGTGGCAGGCCTTCTATGAACCAAGCATCTTGGTTTGTCTTGAAGCTAGAAATTCACTCGGTTTATAACATCTGAGAATCTACAATCATAATCCCAGACTGATTCTCCTATTTTACGGTGAATTTATTTTAAGTCCTGAATGGTTTGGCTTGGGCATTTCTGCATCTTGAATTCCCCAATCAATTTATTTTTGACAGCTTGAAAAGCCATTGCAGTTGGATTATGTTTATATATGAATTCTAGAGCTATGCCTATCAAGGCTCCTATGAGCTCGCACTTCTTTGCATCATCAATGACGACACCTTTAGCCTACCATTTCATTTCGTAGGTCAACAAATATTGTTCGGGGTCAGTAGAACCATCATAAGGTGTTAGAGTTTCAAAAATTCTCGGACTAAGAGTCATGTTTCCTGCAATTGCACCTAAAACAACTCGTTGCTTTGGATTGGACTTTACTAGTTTCTTAGGATTCGATGTAGCTGTCTTTGGAGTAACAATAATCCTATTTTCTACCAATTTCTGAGTTTCTGCACTTAGCTTTCCAAATTTAACTGTAAAATCATCAAACCACTTGGTATTCCTCTCAACTTCTATAATGATTAAACCTATTATAAATTAGGCACGGGGGATGCGTCCCCTTGGAATTAATGATCCTTGTTTGAGGTATCTCCCTCACTTGAACTTGAACCTGACTTTATTCTACGATTTAAAAAAAATTCTTCAAGAGATTGTCCTTCCTCTTCACCAAATAATATCGTCCCCTATAATTGCTTCCTAAAACTACCTTCTAGATGCTCTCATTGTTTCTCTGCAACCTCTCCTCTTCATTCTCTTTTGTTCACTTTCTCCGAATCACTTTCCCAATCCCTTACATTCCCTTCAATCTCTTTGGTGCCCTCCAATCTTTCAAGTAATCTGATTTTCTCCTCTTCACAATCTCCAATGTCTCTTGGAGGTCTATCTCCTCCCATACTCTTCAAAGTCTCTATTCTACTCCTCACAGTTAAATGAGGACCATTATGTTGATTCCATCTCTTTTGTTGTCATAGTACTCTCTAAAGCCCCAAAATCATCTTCTCTACTTATTTGCATCTCCATCTTCTGAGTTTAGGTTCAAGTTCTTTCTCTCAATTCATCATCATTCACCTCTCCTAGTCCGCATCCCCATAGTGCCTGTTGACCATTTTTGGCCCAACAGGGCAAAATCGGTCCCCTTCTTTCCCTGCTGTTCTGAGTTAGTTCATTTTTTGATTTTGCACAAGTCTGGACGTTTCTACGGACTCTGCAAGAATTTCTACGAACTCTATAGAGATTTCTACGAACTCTGCAGGTCCATTTCTACGGACTCTGCAGGTCTAGTTTCTACGGACTCCGCAGGCATGGATTTCTACGGACTCAGCAGTGAAGTTTTCTACGAACTCCGCAGTAAGAGGCACGTTTGACACTTAGGCACAAAATGGATCATTCCAAGTGCCCTTGCGGAGGGCAGTTCGGGATTCAAAAGCCCTTGCAGAGGGCAGGGAATGCTTTCAAAGAGGCCAGAAAGAGAAAGCCACAAAGTTAAGTTCTTTCGGAATTTTGTTAAGGCAAAGAAAGTACGCTTCGGGAGGGTCGTTTCCATTTTTCCGAAGGGCACTTTTTCAAAGGCAGTCGAGAGAAAAGACAAGGAAGAAATCCTTCGGACAAAAAGTCCGAAGGAATTCGGAAGCGCTGTGAGCAAGAAATCCGAAGAAAAGACTGATGCAAGAAACGAATTCTTTCGGACTTTTTGTCCGAAGGAATTCCTTCGGACAAAAATCCAAAGAAATTCGGAGGAAGGCCGCGGGAGGAAAAGCCGATGGAAATTCCGAAGGAAAGAAGCAAAGTGGCCGAAACAATTCTTGCGGACTTTTTGTCCACGGGAAAATTGTCCGCAGGAAAAAGCCCGAAGGAGCAACCCGCCGAGAAGACCGCCCGAAAGGTATGTGCCTTTGCGGGGGGCTCTTGCCGAACAAAGAAGACCCTTTCCAAAAAGCCGAAGGGTCACCTTCCCTTCGAGAAGTTGCAGAGAAAGAAGTCCGTAGAAAAGGCCGAAGCAAGTAAGCAGAAGAAAGTCCAAGGGGTGACAGGCCCGAAGACATCAAAATCAAGCACGGTGAACTAGCCATTCATTTTCAAACAGTAACAGGCCCGCGAACGTCAATTTTACACTAGAAAAATCCAGAGCACGAAAGGTGCCAAGTGGCAACCGCGGAAGGCTTTGACATGTTTTCTCTAAAAGAAGCAGAGCGTGCCACGTGTCCCCTACAAAGCTCGGTGGAAGCCGACAAGTGTCAACATCCGCGGTCTCTCCCTTTTGTCGTGCGAGAACTGTGGTGGGCCCCGTACGAATTGCTAAAGAGAGCAGAAGCCGACACGTGTCCTCTTCCGCAGGGCCTTCAAAGGGTGCCTAAAGCTTCTGAGTCAAGCGGATGCTGCCACGTGTCCTGCCCGTTTCACAATAGAACGCGCCACGTGTCACTTATTTGAAATCGGCGGAAAGTGGCCAAGGCAACCAAGAAGAGCCCAAGGAGCGCAGTGACCCACCAAAAGATAGCCCCGAGGGCCGAAGGAGCTAGAAAGAGATAGAAACCAGGAAGAAGACAAAGTGCAGAAACAGACAAACAACCCAGGTGGCAAAAGGGAGGCAAGTTATTGCCAGATGGTCATCAAACAGCACAAACAGTGAGCGGCGTGGCCTGCTTTCTCCGTTTGGCATTTATGAGGCGACAAACCGCAGTCAATTTGCAGAAAATGAGCAGTCTGTTTGCAGGAAAAGAGGCGCGGCCCGTGCTTTCACATTAATATTTGAACGCCAAAGTCAAGACCAATGATTACACAGCATGGTTCCAGTAGGCCTCTTCTAGAAGAATGACATCAGCAATAGTGACTTCCTCTTCCCAATGCTCTCAGCGCACATGGGCCAACTTGTCAAAGAGTGCCAAAGTCTTTTCCAAAGCGGCGCCTTTTCTTCTTCTCCTCTTTCTATATATTGTAAACTTCTCATTTTGAGAAGGATCCAATTCTCTTAGCCCGTAAGGCCAAGCTCTGCCCAAAAATTTCTTGGGCTTGTAAGGCAGAACTTTGCTAGAGTTTTACCTTGAATCAAGACTTGGCATTTTTACCTCCATCTGGACTTGCACTCACGCATATGTCTATGTTTTCTTTTTGTGTTAAGTCATTTCCATTTATGCTTCTCACAGATCGATTCCAGCATGTCTAGCGCATTGTGAAGTTTCTCTTCTGCAGGTCTGCTAGAAGTGTCTACAGCAGAAATATAGGCGCATGTGAACAGGGTGCCAAAGTGTGTCTTAGAACACCTTTGGTAGTTCTTCCTCCCTATATCTCTACGGACCCCTGACTCACTGAAATAGAAGGGTCTCCCACATCAGATGAAGTGTATGGGCGCTTCTCCTTGGTGAAAAGTGTATGATCACGCTGAGTGGGTCATTATTTTGGTGTATCACCCTTTTTTTATTTTTAGGTTTAGGTTCTGTTTTCAGCATCCTTCTCCCTTTTCATCCCCCCCCTTTTTTCCATTTATTTATTAGCAGTAGGAAATCCAGGGCCTAAAAGATACATCAGAGGGAGCTAGCCCTTATCTAGAGACTCTCCCCTCCAGCTTCGCCGATCCCACAAGCGAGAGGGGAGTTTCCATTTTGACGTGTGGAAGGCAGGAGCTCGGCGTCCTGCCCTGGGTGCAATCCACTGCGTCAACAGGCCCTAAAAGACTACTCCATAACGACCTTCTCCATAACCAAAATCTTCAAAAGTATAGGTAGTTTCTGCATAAATTTGTCTCGGATGCCTCTTACAAATAAACCCTGTGTAGCTTTAAACACAATGTACCCTTTCATGACAAACTCAGTGACATATTTGTCAATGGTAGTTTTTAGCCAATGGTCTATCGCACACATCCAATCAGTGTCCAGGATTCACAACTTTTCTTGAGTCTAGACAAAATGCTCTCTGTGTCTCGACCTAAAGCAATAATATTCAATTCTTGACAACCAAGGAACTAATAGTTCACCGAAAAAAATCATAGATTTCGCCACAAATATGCTCAATTATAATTTATTTCATAGTGCTTCCAATTTGTCTGGCCTCTTCTGCAATTTTTTTTGAATTTTTTCATCCAACCATCGTTCCATGTCTTTTTGCCCTAGTAGCCATTTTGGCATATTTCAAGTTCCATGCTTACCTCATCATTATTAGCAGAGGTTCCTAGAAATTCCCATCAAAACATGCTAAGGTTGTGTGAAGTTAGTTACAGATTCAAAAACTCAAAGAGGTACATGGTACTTTGGTTCATTCATTATGTTCATTCTTAATGAATATTCATTAAAACATAGTTTATAACCTAGAGAACATTCATTTTTGTTACATTAATAATCAGATTTGAACAAAACAGGGATAAATGCACACAGAACAAATACAGAAGACATTCAGTGGAACTATCAATAGATCTCTATATTAGTATCTTATAATTCGAAACTCTTATCCTTTACAAATGTATAGTATTTATAGACCTTTACGAAGGCTCTGTCGCTTCGCATTTGTCATGTCCCCTTCTCAGTGACATCTCTCGGAGCACATGATTAGCCTATCATACGACCCTCGTAGGCTGATCGTTTGGATAGAGGGTCACCTGGGAGCTTGGCACATGCTTCAAATTGGCAGAGTTTGATCAGTTGGCTTTCGTTTGGGCTCGATCGGACACTTTTGGCAGAAGTTACTATTTTTAGCAGTTCTTGATGGTCAGTGTGGGACCCCTGCTATTCTTGGCAATATGGGTTGACAGCATTCGGAATCACTCCAGTATATGACCGCTTCAGACGGTTCGGTCATCAGGCGAGTAACGAGGAAAATATTAATATTTAATTGCATTAATTAAATATTAATATTACGAGATTATTATATTAAGTTATAATTAAAAATTATAACTTAAGTGTTTTAATGCTAAGGGGGCGCCCATCATCAGGAAGGGGCCAAATTTAATATTATTATAAAATTTGGCCTAAGTTGAAAATATTAAAATAATTAAAGAATTGCGATTTTTAATTAAAAGTCCTATTATAGAGGAAATCGCACTTCTTTGGTTATATATACTTTTGCATTGGGAGGAGCGCCATTATGTCATTTGGAGAATTGAAAATTGATCAAATTTGTCTGAGCTAGAAGCTTCAGGGGTTCGAGTTCATTTTCCTTGGAGAACGTGCTATCTCCATTGGAAGCAATTCAGAGGGTGTTATTTGCAACAGGGGTTTTCTTCATTCAGGAGAAGACATTGATTTTCAGAGGATATCATTACAGGTTTTCATAAGGGTTATTCATTCTACAGACAAGGGTTTTTAGGCACCTATTTTTGGAGGTTGAGAGAGTCAGAAAGGGCAGGCCGTACAGCAGCATTAATTGCCGGGGTTTTTACCCAGCCGTACCTGTACCTAGCCGTACTATCTACAGCAGGCCGTACCTCTTTGCCATTGGGAATTACGCCTCATCTTCTGGTCTTGTTCTTCTTCATTTGGGGGCGCAGTTGTTTTGGGAGCAAGCAGAGGTCTTCAAATTCAGGGAAGAATGCTAAACACATGAGGCCGTACCATTTCCAGCTGGGCATTTAATGCTGTACCAGAATAACCAGGTTTTTAAAATATTAATGCTTTTTACCTTTTTTTTGCATCTGGTTTTCTTTGTAATCGATTCAAGAAGATTTAATATTAAAAAGAAGCTTGGAGTTGCAGTATAATTGTCAATTTACAGAGTTAGATATTTTCTATAGAATTTATTTATCATTTTATGCAAAATCGCATTTCCTTCAAATACTGGCAAAAATCCAAAAACATCAAAAAAATACAAAACTTCAGAAAAAAAACATATAAACCATCAGTTGTCAGAATCAGAGGGAACTTTGGGGTTCCTACAGTGGTATCAGAGCTAAATCCTGCCATCCTACGGGTTTAGCTATCTTATGCAGCCAGATCAAATTGGGTCACCTAGGTATTACACACGCAGGCGAGCCCTAATTGACAAGCAACAGAGTTTGAGCAGGCAGCCGGACAATATGGCTGACAGAACAGATATACCTAGGCCGGGAAATAATGACAGAGATCAGGAGGGTGCAGAGTTCATGCATACACTTCGAGATCTTCGTGCAAGGCAACGACGATCCGATGAGGTATTGCAGCAGGTGGCAGCGGCACTGCAGAGGTTGGGTACTTCGAGGAGACCGTCACCTAACCGTGACGATGACAGGAGTGATGCAGGGTCACGGAGAGCTACTAGGGCAGCGTCACAGACAACAGATAGGCCTACTAGGCCCACTTTCACGAGACAGGAGCCCGGCGAGGCTATACCAGATGAGGAGCATGATGAGTTATTCGCTGATACCCTTATGGCAGCTCATGAAGAATGGGAGTTGGTACCGCCTGCGGTCAAATAGATGATTACTTTTGACCGTTTTATTACACAGAGGCGAGAGCATAACAGATCTCGACAGGATAGGAGACCTCGTCAGCAGAATAATGATCTAAAACATGATACGAACCGGCTCACATTGGCGACGTTCGATGGTAGCGGTAAGATGACTGCCCAAGCTTGGATTAGCAAGCTTGACACATTCCTTACATTGCGCCCGATGGCTGAGAGTGACGCCATTAGATATGCTACTTTGCATCTTGAGGGAGTTGCTTACGACTGGTGGCACCACGGTATGGTGACTTTACAGCATGACAGGATCACTACATACCAGGAGTTTGTGGACAGGTTGGTTGAGCGCTTTGACAAGAAGGATCCAGAAACCTACTTCCGAGACTTGGCACAGTTGAGGCAGAGTGGCAGTGTAGAGACCTACATAGGTGACTTCCAGAAGTTATCCGTTATGGTCCCTAACATCTCAGAGAGGCGCTTGGTAGTACTCTTCATGGAGGGGTTGTCAGAACCATTGCGAGGTTGGATCAAAGCTTTTGATCCTCCTTCGTTACAGGAGGCGATGAAGAAGGCACGAAACATGGAGTTAGCAGCACCATCGAGTAAATTCAACTCCAGAGGTTCTTCATCATTCAGGGATAACAAGGGCTTTAACAGGAATAAGGATAAGTCTGATTTTAGCAAAGAAAAATCAAACTCTAGGAATGATCCCAAAGGTAAATCAGCAGCCCCACCTTTGGATCATGAGGCCCTTAATGACCTACGCAGGAAGAAGCTTTGCTTCTACTGCAAAGGGCCATATGACGCTAATCACGATTGTCCTCTAAGACCTAAGGGCAAGGCAAATCGTATAATGTGGGCGTTCAATGAGGACTCGGAATCAGAGGATTCCGAACAGCAGGAGAGTTAAGAGAGTTCAGAGCCAGAGGCTCCAGAGCATAGAGTTGAGACAGAGCTCGAGCTTCAGGTACAGGAGGCCCGTTTATCTAGTATCCAGCAGGAGGGTTCTTTCCGGATTCGTGGTGTGTTGGCAGGACAGAGGGTCATTACCCTACTTGATACAGGAGCCACGCATAATTTCATAGATGCTAGATTTGTTGAGAAACGTGGACTCATCACTGAGGAGTTCGAGGGCATAAGAGTCAAAGTGGCCGATGGGTAGACTTTGAAATGTGAACGCATGATTAAGGATCTCCCTTTATGCTTGAACAAATATGAGTTCAAGGCAGATTACTATGTTGTTAATATGGGGGACATTGATTTGGTCTTGGGGATGAAGTGGTTACATTCATTGGATGAGGTCACACTTCGTCTCAAGGACATGGAGATCCGTTTTGATGTTGACGGAAAGACACACATACTTAAGGCAATTCGGGACAGCAACATCAAAACAATTTCTTTCCGCCGGATGGAGCAGCTTATGCATCACGACATGGTAGAGTGGGCTGCCGAGTGTCATTTAGCACCTATACAGGAGGGACAGCAAAAGATAGATTATCATCCGGATATACAGGAGTTGAGAGTCAGGCATGACAAGGTGTTCAGTGATATTCCGCCAGGTAGACCTCCAGACAGGGGCATAGAGCACATCATTGAGCTCGAGGAGGGTGCGAAACCCATCATGATAACTCCTTACAGGCATCCTAAAAGATTGAAGGATGAGATAGAAAAGACAATAAAGGAGTTACTTGCTATGGGTCACATTCGGCCTAGCAAGTCACCATTTGCTTCTTCGGTTGTGTTGGTGAAGAAGAAGGATGGGACATTACGCATGTGCATTGATTACAGGGTCCTGAATAAGAGGACAATTAAGAATAGATACCCGATACCGAGGATTGACGAGCTTATTGACGAGCTCCATGGGTCATGTTACTTCACTAAGATTGATTTACGGTCGGGATATCATCAGATCAGGGTCCGAGAGCAGGACATAGAGAAGACTGCCTTCCGATGCCATTGTGGGCACTTCGAGTTCGTAGTGATGCCATTTGGACTCACTAACGCACCAGCCACTTTTCAGTCTACGATGAACCGGGTTTTTCATTCATTGCTGAGGAGGTTTGTGTTGGTCTTTTTCGATGACATCCTTATATATAGCAGGACTTGGCAAGAGCACTTAGCTCATTTGGAGACAGTGTTGAGTATCTTGGAGAGGGAGTCCTTGTACGCCAAGGAATCCAAGTGCGACATAGGGATGACCGAATTGCTATATCTCGGTCACATCATTAGTGCAGATGGAGTGCGCATGGATCCTGAAAAGATCCGCGCCATTGTTGACTGGCCTACACCGGCGAACCTGACACAGTTGAGAGGGTTTCTCGGTTTATGTGGGTTCTACCGCAGATTCGTGAATGGGTATTCACGACATGCAGCCCCGATGACAGATTTATTGAAGAAGGGGGCTTTTGTTTGGACTTCAGAGGCACAGGAGTGTTTTATGGAGTTCAAGGAGTTGATGACTACATGCCCTAGTCTAGCACTACCCGACTTTACGAAGCCGTTCGAGCTTCAATGCGATGCATCAGGTGAGGGCATTGGTGCGGTGCTTATGCAGGGCAAGCACCCGATTGTGTATGAGAGCCGCAAGCTCAGAGGACCCGAGAGATTGTATAGTATATATGATAAGGAGATGCTCGCAATCATGCATGCCTTAGCAAAATTTCGACAGTATCTTGTCGGCAGCAAATTTTGCATTAAAACTGATCATAATAGCTTGAGACACTTCTTAGGGCAGCGAGATCTCAGTGATAGGCATCAGAAGTGGGTCAGTAAGTTGCAGGCTTATGACTTTGATATCTCATATATCAAAGGTACACAGAACGTAGTGGCTGATGCACTTTCACGTAAGCCGTACTTGAGCACTATGGTTCATATTTCAGAGGATTGGAGGCATATGATAGTGGCAGAGTATGCCAAGGACAGTTGGGCCTCCAGCATTGTTGAGGGATCAGCAGTTGATACCAGGTATACACTTGTGAATGATTTGATCATTTACAAGCACAGGATATATTTGATCCCAGGGTCAGAGGTGAAGAACATTGTTATGCGAGCCTTTCATGACACGCCTACAGCAGGACATCCTGGATATTTCAAAACATACAGGCAGATTCGGGAGAGATTCACTTGGAAAGGACTCAAGACAGATGTTCTTCAGTATGTGCGTGAGTGCCCTGTTTGTCAGCAGAACAAGCAGGAGAACACGTACCCGGCAGGTTTGTTGCAGCCACTTCCGATTCCTGACAGGAAGTGGGAATGCCTGTCGATGGATTTTATCACGGGCTTGCCTAAAGCCCAAGGGCGTGATTGCATTTATGTAGTTGTGGATCGGCTTACGAAGTATGCCCACTTCTTTCCGATCACCACGACTTACACAGCTACGCAGGTAGCAGAGGTTTTCTTTCGCGAGGTATTCAGACTTCATGGGTTGCCTCGGAGTATCGTGAGCGACAGAGATAGTTGGTTCCTGAGTAACTTCTGGCAGGAGGTTTTCAGACTTTGTGGGACTGAGCTCACTCCGAGCACTAGCTACCACCCGCAGACTGATGGGCAGATAGAGATTGTGAACAAGTGGGTGGAAGGATACCTCCGAAACTACATAGCAGGGCAGCATAAGGCATGGGTCAAATGGATACATTTGTGTGAGTATTGCTATAACTCGACATTCCATATGACCATTCAGATGTCACCCTTCATGGCGTTGTATGGGTATGAGGCGCCGAGTTTCCTTGATTTGCTACTGAGCGACAGTAGAGTGCCGAGTGCAGGAGGTTGGTTGCAGGAGAGTCAGGACACTATGAGGGCTCTCAAGGAAAATATAGCTAAGGCACAAAATCAGCAGAGACAATATGCAGATCAGAAGAGGACGGAGAGGCATTTCGAGGTGGGTGACATGGTTTACCTCATGCTGCAGCCCTACCGTCAGTCCACTCTTAGGAAGAGTGGGTCAGAGAAGCTCAAGCCGCGCTATTACGGACCTTTCAGGATCCTGAGGAGAGTTGGCGAGGTGGCTTACGAGCTTGAGCTTCCAGCAGAGAGCAGGGTACACAACGTTTTTCATGTATCACGCCTCAAGAAGGCGTTGGGTCATCGTGTGGTACCGTCTGCAGTTCTACCTCTCTTAAATGACAAGGGAAAGTTGATTTTAGTACCTGAGTCCATCCTGGAGTATAGGGAGAGACAGTTGCGTAGGAGGACTATCAAGGAATATCTGGTGACATGGAGAGATTTGCCTGTTGAAGATGCGACATGGGAGAGTGAGGATATTCTACAGCATCCGGCATTGAGATTGCTTGAGGACAAGCAATTTCAGGAGGGGCGGACTGTCATGTCCCCTTCTCAGTGACATCTCTCGGAGCACAGGATTAGCCTATCATACGACCCTCGTAGGCTGATCGTTTGGATAGAGGGTCACCTGGGAGCTTGGCACATGCTTCAGATTGGCAGAGTTTGATCAGTTGGCTTTCGTTTGGGCTCGATTGGACACTTTTGGCAGAAGTTACTATTTTTAGCAGTTCTTGGTGGTCAGTGTGGGACCCCTGCTATTTTTGGCAATATGGGTTGACAGCATTCGAAATCACTCCAGTATATGACCGCTTCAGACGGTTCGGTCATCGGGCGAGTAACGAGGGAAATATTAATATTTAATTGCATTAATTAAATATTAATATTACGAGATTATTATATTAAGTTATAATTAAAAATTATAACTTAAGTGTTTTAATGCTGAGGGGGCGCCCATCATCAGGAAGGGGCCAAATTTAATATTATTATAAAATTGGCCTAAGTTGAAAATATTAAAATAATTAAAGAATTGCGATTTTTAATTAAAAGTCCTATTATAGAGGAAATCGCACCTCTTTGGTTATATATACTTCTGCATTGGGAGGAGCGCCATTATGTCATTTGGAGAATTGAAAATTGATCAAATTTGTCTGAGCTAGAAGCTTCAGGGGTTCGAGTTCATTTTCCTTGGAGAACGTGCCATCTCCATTGGAAGCAATTCAGAGGGTGTGAAATAACACCTGATTTATTGCAGCAGGGGTTTTCTTCATTCAGGCGAAGACATTGATTTTTAGAGGATATCATTACAGGTTTTCATCAGGGTTATTCATTCTACAGACAAGGGTTTTTAGGCGCCTATTTTTGGAGGTTGAGAGAACCAGAAAGGGCAGGCCGTACAGCAGCATTAATTGCTGGGGTTTTTACCCAGCCGTACCTGTACCTGGCCGTACTATCTACAGCAGGCTACCTCTTTGCCATTGGGAATTACGCCTCATCTTCTGGTCTTGTTCTTCATCATTTGGGGGCGCAGTTGTTTTGGGAGCAAGCAGAGGTCTTTAGATTCAGGAAAGAATGCTAAACACATGAGGCCGTACCATTTCCAGCTGGGCATTTAATGCTGTACCAGAATAACCAGGTTTTTAAAATATTATTGCTTTTTACCCTTTTTGCATCTGGTTTTCTTTGTAATCGATTCAGGAAGATTTTATATTAAAAAGAAGCTTGGAGTTGCAGTATAATTGTCAATTTACAGAGTTAGATATTTTCTATAGAATTTATTTATCATTTTATGCAAAATCGCATTTCCTTCAAATACTGGCAAAAAATCCAAAAACATAAAAAAAATACAAAACTTTAGAAAAAACCATATAAACCGTCAGTTGTCAGAATCAGAGGGAACTTTGGGGTTCACGTGATGCCGTTGACTCTTTTAAACCGACCGGCCAGGAACCCGTCCCGACCACCGGAGGAACGTCCGACGGGGCCCGCATCGGATCATCACAGCATTCCTAACCTTTTAGTTCTATCTCAAAGGAGTCCTTTCATCTTCTTATAAACTTTTGATATACAATCATATGCCGTCATAACTACAAAATGTTATATATTACACAAAATACTATATGTCGCACAAGTGTCGCTTGTACATTGCAATTTTACACTTCAACATCTACTACCAACACTGGACATTCAGCCAAAAGGGGATGATTAGGCCATATGGGGTCTGCAGGCCCACATGGACATAGAGTGTACAGTAGAGAAACGTATGGCAGGTCGTATGCTAGGGTAACATACGCCAGTAGCAAGGCACCATATGATAGAGCAATGTACGTAAATGGGGAGCAGTTCAGAAGTGGCACATACGGCTTCCACTTCAGTTTATTTAGGCAAGGGCATACATACTTGAATAATGTTCAGGGAAATGAGAGTGTTTGGGTTCATTATTTAAAGTTGGGCATTTGATGTGCGGGGCCCAAGTTGGTTGGGGTTGAAGTGGGATTCAGTGGGGCTTAAATACTTTTGTTATTTTTTATTTTATTTATCAAGAAGTTTGCCTGTACTTCTATTTCTCGTGTGTTATTTGTTTCTTGCACATAGGAGTTCAATGCCCATGATGTTGATACTCTTTGCCCTGGATTGATGCACTTTTAATTTCGAACCATTGATTGTATCCTTGACCGCAGTCCCAATCAAATTTTCCAGCTTGACTCCCCTTTTCTAAGATCTCCATAATTTTAAACTATCCAAGCCACATTATTTTAGACATACCAGGTTTTTATTTCACACCTCCCGTTATTTTGAAGGACTAAGGTTTTGACTTTAAAATTTCTTGCATCGAAAGTGTTTATCGTGCCAATACTTATTTCTTTTTGCATGACTTTAGTTGTGTGCTATGCCATCACACACTCTTCTCATTGGAGCATATCTATCGTATCCAACCGTACTTCAAAAATAGATCGTATCTCATGATTGTGTACTTCTCCTATGATTTTTTTCCCTTGGACCCTTAATTCATGCTCATTGAAGTCGTCTCTTTATAATGCATTTTGGCTAGCTGCTCCAATTTGGGGGGTCAACTTTCCATCAAAATTTACACCCTTGACATTGTAATCTTTGAGCTCTAGTGGTTAAGCCACTTGCGATTGGAATGGCTTAGCATTACCAACATCTACTTCCGATCATCTTGTTGCAAGTCTAGGCCTTCATAAATCTCCATAATCTCCACGTCATTACAATCAAGGTGGAACACTTCGTAGTCCTCCATTTGCCAATGGAGCAAACCATTGAGGGAGTTTGTTTTATCTTCAAAGCACGATTGTAACTCCAAGGCCCCTTCATTGTTTAGCTCTATTGTACCTCGATTCTTGTCAATTGAGCATTCTTATTCGAATTCCGAATCCAATGAGTCTGATAATGCTACTTCCTCACTGACTCCCTGATTCGTCAACATACTTTCATCCTTTGTATTTCAATGGATGTCAAATTATTTTTCTAGTTATGATTGGATTTGGCTATTATCAACTATCCCCGACCCAACAATGCATCATAGGTCTTCTTTTTTAATGACATAACAAAAAAATTCAGGAAAACAAGTTGGATTCCATTAATTACCTTTTGACCCATCTGTACACCTAACACCATAATGCCTTTGTTGATTTGCTCCTACCAGATGGAATGTCTAAGGCCACATAGTTGGCTTCCCCAAACTCTTCCAAGTCTCCTCTAGAAGAACATTCACACCAGAACCACTGTCGATGTTGGTGTTTGTCGAATTCCTGCCTAGAACTTCCATACACACAATTGTTGGCTGTCGGGCTAGGTTCATCGTCAAGAGCATAGGATCGATCTCTTGGTGATTCGAATTTTGGATCATTAGCCATGTGAGCTAACTAGTTCCACTATTCTCATCTATGCTTGTAACACACTTCTTAAAGACAATTCATGGAGAAATATCAGCCAAGAGGGTGTATGAGGAGTTCATAGTTATAGAAAGGCTCAAAGTGACCTGAACTCTCTAAGCACAACATTCATGTTTTGACGCAAAGCCACGCCGCTTTTTTTCAAAAGGATTATCAAAGAAACTCACAGTGCTGCAAATTATCGCAAAAAAATATGGCCTGAGTTCAAGTAACAGTTGCAAATGTGGCTCATTTTTGGACTTTATGCTAGTTCAGTTCGTCCCCTGGGCAATTCATGTACCTCTTGTTGAGTTCGTGGATAAAAATAGGTCTAGAATGGGTATAAGCATTCCAAAAATGAAAAAATGACTCAATTGGTTTTCAAACAAGGGAGTCTTAGAGATGTAATTTGGATCTAGAATAGATGTAGATTAGATTGAATAAAATCCGAAATGGAATTCGATCCAATTCACATGAAGGGTTGAATTGAATTGAATCCAAATGGAATTCAGTTCAAGTGTTGGAGTCCATTCATCTGTGAGAAATTCCTTTGATTCGATTGAACCTTCAATGAGATTCGAGTCTTGAAGAGGGTATGGAAGAGAATTCATTTGGGTGCCGAAGGGCAGCTTAGATGTGATGGTCCTCCATCAGATGAATGGATTTGAAATCACTTGGGCATTGGAGTTCAACTCAAATGGGGAGTCCAATTCTCCATGTGGTAGGTTTTCTCATTGTTCTCCTAGTTGTTTTGATTGTTAGGTGGTGTTGTTGTTGATGGAGAAGTGTTGTAAGAAAAAGTATTGTGTCGGCTTTGGGCAGTTGTTGAATTGTATTTCTGTCCATATGAGTCATGCATGGCATCAAACCTGTACTTGAGAATGATAAAGTGGAACGAGGAGTAAGCACCTCACTTTGCAGAAGTTTTGTCATCTTGAGTTTCTCCAAGTTAAAACCATTATGTCTTGTGTTTTTGTGGTGTTTCTTACTTGCATTTTATTTTTAGTCTTCTTTATTGTAGCATGCTGTAATTTCATTTTCAGTACCTTAAATCTTTGTTTTAAGTAGAAAAGAAATGCCTAACAGGGAAGAAACAAGTTAGAGGTTAGAGGATTTGTGTTGGCGATTCTTTCCATGAAATATCCTTGCAGTTTACTGATCAGATTGGTAACAGAACAGGTTTTTTTTTTGTCATAAAAGGTTTGCTAACACATTTCCACAACTGTATTAGATTTATGTTCAGATGTGGTGTGACCATTGGGCAGATGTTTCCCATTACCCGGATAGCAAGTGCTAGTGGAGAGATTGTCTTGGTTCATTGGAAACAAGGCGGGTTCAAATTCCACTACTGTTGGAAAAATGATGGTGCAAGACGTTACAGTGCTGCAGTGTGATGGTATTTACCCTAAGTTGTTGATGGACCAGTGATCTAAGGGATGTGAAAAGGTGAACACTCATCCACCGAAGAATGCAAAAGACATTGCAAGTATGGGAGACATTGAGAAGTTGGTGTCCTTGTAAGCCCAAGAAGGGAGTAAGCTTGCAAATTAAAGAGCATAGTGGAGTTGAGGAAGCTAGTCATCCATCAAAGAGTGCAAAGAACATTGTAGGTGCAAGAGCCATTGAGAATTTGGTGTCCCTGCAAGCCCAAGAAGGCAGAAGCTTTCCTCATTTGTAGAGTTCCTAAAGATTTTGGGGACCAAAAGCCTTCTAATTAGGGAGGTATGATCCAAATTTTGGATCAGTTATGTTAGCCATGTGAGATAACTAGTTCCACTATTCTCATCTATGCTTGTAACACACTTCTTGAAGACAATTCATGGAGAAATATCAGCCAAGAGAGTGCATGAGTTCACAGAGTCAGAGGAAGGCTCAGAGTGACCTGGACACTTTGAGAACAATGCTCTGTTTTGACACAGAGCCATGCCATGCTTTTTTAGAGATATTTGTGGCGGTGCCACATATTCTCAGAGAAACCTGAAGCGGTGAGGCAGATTATCACAGAAATACCTGAGTTCAAGTGAGTAATGGCAGAAAAAGTGGCCCAATTTTGGACTTTCTATCTGTTTAGTTCGTCTCTTGGGCGGTTCATGTACCTCATATTGTTGAGTTCGTGGATAAATACAGGCTTGGAATGGGCATAAGCATTCAAAAAAAAAAAATGATTTGATTGTTTTTCAATCAAGGAAGTCTTAGAGATGTAATTTGGATCCATAATAGATTTGGATTGGATTGAATTATATCCAAAATGGAATTCAATTCAGTTCACATGAAGGGTTTGATTGAATTATATCCAAATGGAATTTAGTTCGTTCAAGTGTTGGAGTCCATTCATCCATGAGACATTCAACTTTGATTCAACTTATCATTCAATGAGAGTCGAGTCTTGAAGAGGGGATGGAAGGGAAGTCATTTGGGTGTAGAAGGGCAGCATTGATGTGATGGTCCTAAATCAAATCAATGGAGTTGAATTCTCTTGGGCACTAGAGTGCAACGCAAATGGGGAGTGCAATCCTCCATGAGGCACATTTTCCCATTGTTCTCCTAGTTTTTTTATTGTCAGGTGGTGGTGTTGTTGATTGTGAAGTGTTGTAAGAAAGACAAAGCATTGTGTAGGCTTTGGGCAGTTGTTGAATTCTATTTTTGTCTGTGTGCATCATACATGACATCAAACCTATACTTGAGAATGATATAGTGGAATGAGGAGTAAGCACCTCACTCTACGGGAGTTTTCTTATATTGAGTCTCTCTAGGCTCATTTTTTGTGACTTGTTTTGTGTATTCATCCTTCTCACATTCTATTTCAGTCTATTTTCAAATACAACACTTTATATCTTTATTTTCATAAGCATATTACAACATAATAGTAGATAAACAGTCATTAATAAGCTAGGAGTGTAAAGGATCTGTATCAATGATACTTGCTGTGGAATATCCATGCAGTTTATGGATCACTTGGTCACCTAAAAAGTGGGGCTCAACTATGAGTTCATTCTTCTATTTTGTGCTCTCTCCATCACTCGAGTTAGGCGCAATATGCTCCATGTTCGGGGCAATCTCATGTATGGTAGCAATTAGAGCATTCTTTCTGTAATGCTTTGCAATAAGTCAGTTATCTTCATAGGTATAGTGGTTTGCAAGACATTTTGTGCAATAGCTTTGTCGGACTCCAATCTAATTGTTGTTGTGCTTGAATGTTCATTGAACGGACATCATTCTTCAACCATGGCCCTCTCAACTTCCACCCTTGCTTCCCATACATGGGCCAAGGTACTTGGATTTCTTCCCTTGTGCTCTGGTAATTGCCATAACTTCCTTGCCCTCAGCGATTTCAATCATATTGACGTTGGCTTGCTTTGGAAAATTGCCATTGTTATCATTCCTGGCCCACACCATCTATAGAAAAGTTAAGTGTCATTTTGGTTAGGGCAATCTCATGTGAAATGGCCCCACTCATTACACTGCCAATATTGTATAATTGGCCATCCTTTGCATCAGAATCATATTGAATCCGACTCCTGCCACCACTATTATTCTATCTTCAGTAGTTCCTTAGCGGCATGGTGGGTTGTGCCAATAGCTCTCCTTGTGTCATTAGTACTTGGCCACTCTTATTCTACAAATTATATGGGTAGTCCTTGATTGATTGCCCAAAATCATCCTTGCAATCTTTCTTATTGTCTTCCTTTAGTTCCTTCATCATCCGGATCATGTCTTTTCTCAAGGCTCACACAAATCATGGTTCATTGTCACTAGACTCAAAGTCCTCATCTTCACTTCATATTCTTGTGTGTGAGGATGATGTTTTATTTTTACTTTCGATGTCCATTGCTTAGTTATAGGCATCTTCCTATGACGAAAGTGGGACTATCTTCATTTGTTTTCTTAGTGAGGGAATCTTCGATAAACCACCTCTTTTTAGGCCCATCAGCTATGTCATTCTCAAGTTTTCCAAGCAACTCCCTGAATCTCCTATTGTAAAACTGATTTGTCTTGTGTTGAGCTTGTCTTGTGTTGTAGATCTCTACAATATTCTAGTTTTCATCCCTCATGAGTTTGAATTCCTTTTTGAATACTTGCTTGTGCATTGTCCATGTTGCTTTGTCGATACTTGATGCATTGGTGTGCCAATCAATGGCCATTCCTCGAAGAATAGCAGGGACTCATTGTAACCAGATCCGATCATTTGTTTGCCCATTGGCAGTCCAAATATTGATGCATGTGCGGTAGTGCCATACCGAATTTTCTGATCCATCACCGGTGAACTTTGGAAACTTCCTTCTCTAGAGATGGAGTTTATGGGGTAACCATGGATCTAACATGGTTTTTCGAATACAAGTCTCCCTTATAAGAAGGTTAGCTTCGTACGTTCCTCTACTTTCTTAGCACTATTGAACATATTCCTACACTCAACTCATTGTTTGGCAAGGATACGTAGACTATCTTACCCGCCATCAAGTCCCTTTTTGTGCATTCCAATTTGTCATTCTAGTTACCCTGGAATTTCATGTGATTCCCTTGCAATGCCCTTTAACCCAAACTAGTTGGCAAGGTGCACACTTCCTTCCTCTAGAAGGGCCTAAGGAAATCTTTACCACTACTTACTATGAGTGGCATAAGGTTCACTAATTTTGGCTGAATGCTTCAACCTTGGCTTGCGCTTTGGCTTCATGCTGCAGTCTCACACTTCAGCCTCATGCTTTGTACTTCTCTTGATATATTTTTATTAATTTGATGCTTGTCACAACCTTTGTCATCTTTCTTGTTGCTCCACCAATCATATAGACCATTTAACTGCTTGGACCCCTCCCTGACTATATGTCTCTCTCCTGACTTTGTTTGGAGTCAATAATATGAATTTTAATTGTAGGCATTACTGTTTGTAATATGTTTTGTGTTGCATTTCATGGTTATGTTCGGCCCATATATTTTTGAACCAAATTTAACGTCGGTATGATTATTTTCTACTAAGATAGTAGACTATTAACGAGAAGCATACAAGAGTGGTATTTGCAGAACATACCATGTACGAGTATCCGAACAATAGCAACTTATATTCATAAAAGATAAGGCTCAATACAATCCATACAGTATAGGAAGGACCTGATACAAGTGCCCCTACCCAGACATACAATATACTATTTGAAGAACATGACCCAACGATTGTCGGTTAACCCAACCATCACAACTAACATAACTAAGGGTCTTGCTATATCACTAACTAAATGCCAATAAAAGACTAACAAAACAATGTCAACTATAATAATAGATGCTTTCATAATTGATGGTTCAGTCCAGTTAGAAATGACCTTGATTAACTTTACCTTTTTGACTCAAATAGTTCCATGATAAGTTGGAGATTAACAGTTGGAAATTTTTAAATATCTTATTTACCTCAATAAATGACTCGAAATTTGCCTTTTGTTCTTTGATTCAATATATGAACAAAAGCTATAGTGAGATGGAAGCATTCATGGTTGCATCCTTAAATTTACAGGAAAAATAAGAAATAAAGACACAGTATCATTAGCATCTGATAGGAAATATAATGACAGACAATTAACAATTCGATGTTGCAATATCATTAAATCTTCTCACCATAGGACAAATCAATGCACCTTTGATTCCGTTTAGTGTTGGATGCTCTTCGAAAGTTCAATCTAGTTAGAAATAACCTTGATTAACTTTAATTTTTTCGAGTCAAATAGTTCCATGATAGGTTGAAGATCAACAACTGGAAATTTCAAGGATTCCTACATATTTTGGACAATATTCTAAACGTATAACATATGACCACATTAAGTAATCAAATGAAATCTGATATATATTTCCTCCAAAGAAATTGACCATAATGTAACTTACAGAAATTATGAAATTTTAAATGGCCTCGACTGTTTTGGCAGTTGACCATGAGATACCATGCCAATCTCCTTAAAACTAACCTATTTCTATTGTGGAAAAAGTTGGCATCTTAATCCAAATTGTTGAGTTATATTGAATTTAAAACCCTAGTATTCCTTGTTCCTAGAAATAAGTCACATTTGAAACTGGACTTTTCGTTTTTTTTTTTCCCATCTTCTCTATGTGTAGAGTAGCACATAGATGTTCGATCTAGAAGGAAAATTAGCTGTTGGATCATTTGAGCTCAAGCTCCACTACTTCAATCTTCGTCAAACATGAGAAGTTTCTCTCTACTTCTGCTGTATATGAGAAGTTCTCTTTTAGTTACAGCTGAAATATCATCATTGGGCATCAATACATGTAAAAGTGTCAAACTGACATGCTATTTTGCTAATAGTTTAATTATTTCCAGAATATTGTATTGCTTTGACTTATCTAGTGCTGAAGAGATTCTGTCATTTAAACTAATTTTGATGGTACAAGGCTGGTGTGATTTTATAATGTTGCTTGTGTTGCCTATACGTGAATCTCATTTTCCTCCACCAGTTTAAAAGGAATCCTCCTACACCCTTGACAGTTTGTTTCTAATTGTAAGTCTGGTTAGATTGTTGAGCAATACAACTAGATGTTGTTGTGGGTTCTTTATTTCTAAAATACATACATACTGCAATCGAAAAGGTAATTATTGGATTTTATTACAGGTGGGAGAACTCAAGAAACTTGTAGAAGAGGGAAAGATTAAATATATTGGGCTCTCTGAAGCCAGTATGGACACTATTAGGCGAGCTCATGCTGTTCATCCCATAACAGCTATTCAACTTGAATGGTCTTTGTGGACACGGGATGTAGAGAGTGAAATCATTCCTACTTGCAGGTTTTTTATGTTAAAGAATCTCTTTGTTGGGTTTTCCTTTTCAAAGATATCGAGTACTTTGATGATATTTTTTCTTTTCTTTTGAATTTATGCATTCTTAATCCTAGCATTTGAGTAAACTGCATTTCCATTATCCTTTGAAGATTGAGATCAGAACCTTTGAACCATGGCACACCTATAATTACCCTGTATGACTATGAATGTGCTCTTTTGTGGGTAACTCATAACAAATTGTTAGACCATGATTAATTTTATGTTTGTGCCTAATTTTTTTCAAAAAGGAACATGTTCTGCTATTCTATATAAGAAGATAAAATTATATTAGTCGATTGGTTGAGTATGTTCCTGTTGGCATTCCCTCTTTTTGTTAGGAACTACTTAAGAAGAGTTGCAATTTTTTTTATGCCAGCAGAGGATGCTAACTAAATATTTGGAAATACTTAGGTATTAATGGATTTCTCAATGTTCTTCTCTAACAGTAATAACAAATTGGACGTTTTTTCTAGTTCATAGGCTGGTTGATCGGTAGATTAAGCTAATATTGTAGCCAAGGTCTACTCACATGTTTCTCTAGCTTGCCTAGTTTTATAATTTATCCAATAACTTGTCCCAATGGCTTACAATCTATTTGTTCATTTTGGGCAGTAAATTTATTAAGTTCCACGAAGTTTTTTTATTTATTTTTGTTTATCATTTTCATTGATCTTTGACCTATGACAACTTGTAAATTTGAAATTCTTGTCCAGCCTAATGTTTTACCTTTAATCGTTATACTATTTGCTGGCACGTTATGGACCAACCATTATGGAAGAATGGTTGAAGTCACACATTAATGTACTATGATGAGATGAGAGATGACTCCAACGTCTTTAAGGCTAAATTGGTCTGTAGGGACCAATCAAAGTGTATCTATTTGTTTGTGTGTCTTGAGTTTAAGTTAAACTCTTCAAGCTTGGTTTGATTGTGCCTAATATAACTCTATAGTGGAAATGTTAGAAATATATGTTCTTCCTCTACTTCAAGCTACATACCCTACAGTTTTTTTTGTTCCCCAAGTTTCTTTGGGTAGGCCTAACAATTTCACCATATTGCTTGTGTGAGTTTGTTCGTAGTTTTGCAATCACTACTTTTTTTTTTCTACATCTGAAGCTTTTTCTTGTTTTCAGTCTTGTTGTTGCCTTAAAGGTTTTGAATGATTTTAGTTTGGATGTTTGATTTATTGTTTGGAGTCTTTTTTCCAACTTTTTTAATCTCGGAGACAGGTTAGACATGATTGTTGGGAAATGACAGGGATTCTCTTGCGACTCAGCTTGGCTATCTTATGTTTGTATAGTATATAATGTTTTTAGGCTTTGATTTCAATGGATAGAAGACATCTTTCCATGAGGATAATAGGGCAAGGTGTACCATTAAATTACTAATAATTTAAAGGTTATTTATGATCATTGAGAAACTGTTTTCAATATTCATAGTTTCCATTTTTCTTGAGATATGCTTCTTATCCACACCCTATATTTTATTATCTCTTGTTTTTTATTATCATGTTATTAGTTTGTTCTTAAGGTTTTCAAATCTCTTATGACATTGTGGTAAATAAAGGAATGTATCAATATATTCTGAAACATATTAACAAGATTTAGGACAAAGACGGCGTAATTTCCTAGTAATGTAAGTTGATAGGGCAGATATCCTCTTATGTTGACCTGTATGGTCCATATTTTGGGGAGACATTTTTAGCCTTACAATTTAATATCTCATTTTAACTCTTTATTCTCCATATTCTACAGAGAGTTGGGTATAGGGATTGTACCATACAGTCCACTTGGTCGTGGTTTTTTTGGCGGCAAAGCAATTGTTGAAAGCTTAGAAGAGGGTGACAGCAGATTGGTAAGTTTTCAATACCTCGAAATTCGTTAAAAGAAATTTCATTATTTGCATTTATACTTTGTTACAAAATAATGAGTTTCTATAGACTTTTAACCTTAAAGATTGATGTTCCTGACATGTGGTGCTAAAAGATGAGATAGCATAACTGCATGCTTACTAACGGTATGTGTATGTGATGTACTAGACCCAATACTATCTAGACAGTGAGACCTTGACCTTTAGGGATATACTATATGGCAGCCAAACCTCCCACAAAGACATTCCTCCAATAGTTAGTCCCTTGTTGTCTTAGCAATAGCAACCTGGTAAATCAAATTTCGAATTAAAGCTGTTATTCTTTCAAACAATGTTTTTTTGTGAAAATAAGGCATAAGTAATCAGTCAAGAGTGAATTTTTGTCCATCTCCCCTTTTGTGATGAGATAAAAGTGTCTTTTAATGCATAGCACATAAGTTTTAGAGGATTTGTAGCTGTTATGGAGGTTCCTCAAAAAAGGGGCCTGATAACATGGTGGTTTGAAATTAAGTGCAAAATATTCACAATTATTCTTTGACAGGTAGCATCTTCTATAAAGACCATGCGAGGCCTTTTTTTTTATCCTGCTTACCTTCTTTCACTTTCATTGGCATTTAGGTCCGGCAGCCTCGGTTTCATGGAGAAAACTTGGAGAAGAATAAAGTCCTGTATGAACGAGTTTCTACACTTGCTAAGAAACATGGTTGCACACCTGCACAATTGGCCCTTGCCTGGGTACTTCATCAAGGAAACAATGTTGTCCCCATACCAGGTAACTTTCACCCCATAAGGACTAATGTTGGATGCATATCACTTTGGAATTAAAAGTATGTCTATGTTTACAGAGGTTTTTTTTTGACTCTATATGCCACTTTTGGCTTACAGGAACAACCAAAATAAAAAATTTGGAGGAGAACATTGCATCCTTAGAAATTAAGCTATCTCAGCAAGAACTGAATGAGATCACTTCAGCTGTTCCAGAACATGAGGTGGCGGGCTTGAGGTATACTGAAAATCTTTACCAAAGAACATGGCAATTTGCAAACACCCCTCAGCCAAAACATTAGCTGCTTTAGTGTTGCGTCTTTTTCCCTAAGTGTGAACATCAAACTGTTTCTGGAGATACTACAGATGGACTTAAAGCTCTGATTGTCATGGTCATTAAGGTGGCAATACCTTGGACTTAAATCTCTGATTGTCATGGTCATTAAGGTGGCAATACCTTGGACTTAAAGCTCATGGAGATTTCTCAGATCTCTTAATATTTTAGCTCTTGGTTTAATTTTCAGCTCTATTTTACCCTGGTACATTTCTACTGGATATATCTATAAGTTCCATTGACCTAGTTTCATCATTACTGGACATTAATATAGTTTATTTCCTTGTTTCTTAAGTTAAGCATGATGAAGTATGTATGTCAACTAGCGATCTAGTGAAATGGGTGGTTCTTAAAGAGATATGAACAATGGTCATAGATTCGTGGCATTACTTATTGCAAGTGTTGCGAAAAGCCTAATATTTGTTTCAAAAGACAAATGATTTATAAATAGATTTCTTGCATTATATAAACAAATTCTCAAAATTTTAGGTAGATTTTGTGGCATAGGACAGTTTGAAATTGTGAACTTAAATTTACTAAGATGCTTATAATTGTGAAATTGAATGTGTAAGGGACAATTAATTAATTCTGCAGAAAAAATCTTGTAGTTACTGAATTTTGCTGATGTAATGACTAGCAAAGTTTGTTATTCAATATGTCTATTCGTTAAAGTCATATGATTTGCTTGAGAGAATGTAAAGCTACTTCTGTAGTGTTGTATCTAATAATTGCGAACTTGAATTAGGTTTGATAAACTATATTTATAATAAATTTTTTTACAGTTCTTGAAATAATGAAGCACAATTTTTGGTCAGGGCGATTCCTAGGTTCCTCATTGATAAGGCTTCACTAGCGAAAGGCCACTTGTCCGATGGGATGAGAGAGATGCATTCAACTGGCTTTAAGAAGTCAAGGGGAGCCCTCGACTATTAGGATGAGGTAGATTTAGTGGCATAGGTCAGTTTGAACTTGTGAACTGAACTTTACTAAGATGCTTATAATTGTGAAATTGAATGTGTAAGGGAGATAAAGGTTACAGGAATAATTAAATCTGATGAAAAACTCTTGTAGTTTCTGGATTGTGGCTGAATTTGGCTGATGTAATGACTATCACAGTTAGTTATTCAATATGCCTATTTGTTAAAGTCATACAATTTGCTTGAGAGAATGTAAATTACTTGTGCGGTATTGAAAATACAATTGTGTACTCGAAGAATTAGGTTTGATAAACCGCATTTATAATACAATTCCATACAGTTATGAAATAAAGAAGCACTATTTTTTATCAAGGCCATTGGTAGGGTCCTCGCCAATAGGGCTTGACTAGCGGAAGGGCACTTGTCTGATAGGATGAGAGAGATGCATTCAACTGAATTCAGGAAGTCAAGGGGAGAGCATTCAACTATTAGGATGAGGTCTTCCCTCCCTCAATGAAGGGTTTCCTTTAGGGACTTGGTTGACTTCAAGGTAAGGAAAGTGCTAAATCAATGATAAACAACCATGGCCATCTTCCATCCAACAATTTGATCAAAAGTCATTGCTCCACTAAATATGAAACTGAATCCTCAAGATCATAGTCAGATAATCTAGTGTTGAATAGATATAGAGACATTCATATAAACATAGTAAGTGATGACAAAGATGCACAGGAATGTAGTCAATAAGTGGTGCTACCACATTTAGTCTTGCCCAATAAGTTGTTAGTGAACATGTTGGACCGTTCTGTCATGTCCCCCTTTTGATCATGATACTATTGAATACCCTTAGCTTTTATTGGTTTCCTGAGGGCTAAGGAAAAAAAGGGAAAAGAACGGAAACATGTGGGTTATTAAGAATACTTATGGAAAAACACTTTATTTTTATAAATTCATGTAAATTGGGACCCTTTAAGGGTCATGGGCGTCCAATCCACTTAAGTGGATTATAAGAGATGTTCTTTTATATTTTGAAAAAGTATTTACCTCTATTTTAGGTGTACCCCTTTGGAGAGGACTATAAAAGCAAATGGGGGTTTCATTTGAAGGGCATGTTATGAAATATATTGAAATTTGACTTTTAAGCACAAAAAGCTTAAGCTATTGACTTGGAGATTAAAACCTTCAAGCCAAAGGAGTAGGGATGCAAACCCTCATTTCTCATTAAGGGCAGCTTCATCTTGAGGTTGCAATTGAGCCTAGTATTCAGAAAAAGACAGAGAAGGATTTGGAAGTGGCAACTTGCTTTTGGGAGGCATTGATTGGTTTGTGAGGTTGGTGACTAGGGTAGGAAGCCCTAGATTTATGTGGTTTGTGTTGAAGACCCCTCATTGGGGGGTTGTGTTGGAGTTTTTGCTGAAAATATTATTTTCCAGCTAGGGCAACTTGATTTGGAGTTGTTTTGTTAGCGTTTGGAGGGTTATTTTGTGCCCAAACAATATTCTAATTTTCCTCCATTATTTCTATATTTATTCTTGATTTTTTGGAAGGGTTTTTAATGTCATTTGGACTTCATACATGTTCCTAAATTGCAATAATATTGACATGTTAATTCAGTAATATTTTGATCAATTTTTAATATCATATTTGAGGTGAAAAGCATTTATGACATCCATTAATATTCTATGATTTATTGGTAATTTTATGATTTTTAAACAAATGGTTTTGATCATGATACATCTTCAAAAAAGGCTAATTAAATTCTAAAGTGGGACGCCTAGGGTTTGAAGAACAACTATAGATTTGGAGGGGCCAAACTAGCTTGTAGGACTGCCTATTAGGTTCTTTGAGTTCACCATATTTTTTGGCTAATAGTTAAGGGTTATTTGCAGTTAGGGTTTGATGTTACAAATCTAAAAAAATCATATTTGGTTAGGGTTTATAGAAAATTCTAGAATTCAAAAAATATTTCCCTTTTGAGATATTTCAGTGGTATTAGAGCCATATCTTGGCGAGCCGTGAGGTTTTCATAGTGATTCATGCACAAGGGTGACAAGGAGCTAAGGTACTATCTTAAAAGCAAGAAAAAAGTTGAGGAAGACAAATAAGAAGTAATGGCTCACTTGGATCAGCCAAGGAATGATGGTGAAAATAGAGAGGAAGAGATGCTTGATAGATACACACAAGTCCAAGAATAGTTGACAATGGTTATGGTGGAATTTGTTCACACTATAAAAAAGATGAGGAATGACAAGCCATAGAATGGGGATAGAAGTGTGTCTAGAATTCGCAACCTCACATATCAGCCCCTAAAGGGAATGGAGGAACCACACATAGGCCTAATTAATCTACTTTATTTCAAAAATAAGTAGCAATTTCGAAAAGGGAAGAGCATCCCACCTTACAGGATAGCTTAATGAGGGATTATGATGAGTACATGACCTATTCTACACATGTAAAGGATCAAATGAATTTATCCGAATTCACATCTTGGAAGCATGGGCAACTAGGGAGCAATAGGGTTGGCCAAAGACCTAGAGGCAGCCAAGGAGAGCTCCATCATGTTTTGGGAAAGCTTTCACTTTCAAAATTTGATGGATCTTCCAAGAGCTCGGCTAGGGATTGTATTCAAAAGGTAGATACCTACTTTTCACTTAGACCTATGGTGGAGAAGGATGCTATTTAGTTTGCCACCTTGCACTTAGGAGTTGCCCATGAATGGTGGTATCATGAGTTAATCACCCAAGGACACCAACTCATTCAGTTTTATGAAGAATTCAACAAACAAATTGTTGACCATTTTGGTCGTACAGGGCAAAATCGGTCTCCTTCTTCCCCTGTTGTTCTGAGCCAGTTCAAATTTGGTTTGCACAAGTCTTTCGGCAAAAGTATGAACCAGTTCAAAGAATGCAAGGCTTTTACAAAGCTTCTTCGGAAATTTTGTCAGAAAAAATTCACAAGGAAAGAGAACAAAACTTGAAGGCACGTTTCCTTAAAGTTGGAAAAGGTGGTTCAACGTCGGGGTTCAATGGCATGATCTTTCCAAGAACTTTGAACTTTGAACCATTGTTGGTTCAATCTGTTGGTTCAATTGGTTTGGTTCAAAGTGTTTGGTTCAATCTGTTTGGTTCAATTGGAAGGTTCAAAGGGCCAAAGGAGGGCGGAAAAACACTTAGAAAGAGGGCCAAAAAGGCAGAGTTTTTCCTTTGGAGAAAAAACTGAGGCAAAAGAAATCCAAGGAAATTCAAAGGAGGAATTCCTTCAGACTTTTTGTCTGAAGGTATTCTTCGGAGGTTTTTTCCTGAAAGAAAGGGCCAAAGGATAGCTTCCAAAAACCCGAAGGGTAGGTGCCCTTGCGGGGGGCACCCAGACGACAAGCAAGACCTTTATAACTTTTTCGAAAGGTAATTTTGGAGACCAAGCAGCCCTTGCGGGGGGGGGGGGCGGGGGGGTGGGGGGGCAGGTGATGAGCAAATGGACCATTGCAAAAGTCCAAAGGGTATACTTGGACTTGATTTGCCCTTGCGGAAGGCAGTGTGTTCCTTCGGGAAAGTGAACAAGGCAGAAAAGGAACAAAACTTTGAAAGATTATCCTTCGAAAGGAAATCCGTGGCAAAGTGACAAGGCAAATCCTTCAGACAAAATGCCCGAAGGAATTCCTTTGGATATTTTGTCCGAAGAAATTCGCCCCAACGGAAAAGCCCGACAGAAAGTCCAAAGGGAGAAACTCCGAAGCAAAGTGAAGCGGAAGGAAAGTGAAAGTCCGAGGAAAGAAAGTTCAAAGGAATTGCCAAAGGGGGCGACGGGCCCGAAAATGTCAAAATTGAGCATCGCGAACTAGCTGTTGGAGGTTCAAACGCCTAGTGACAGGTGCGTGAACATCAAATTTAAGGCGATGAAATAGCCGTTGATTTTGAAATGCTTAAGGACAGGGTGCAAGTGAACTTAGCGACCCGTCGAGATGATAGCTTCGAGTGCTCACAAAGCTAGGAAAAGACGAACCCAGGAAGAGACAAAAATAACAAAGAAAGGCGCGAACAGCCTAGGTGGCAAAAGGAAAGCGTCCGCAGAGGAGTTATTTCAACGGTTGAAACAGTCTCCGTCAAGTGGTCATCAAAGAGCAAAAACAGTGAATGACGTGCCTTGTTTTTCCTTATTTTGCATTAATGAGTAGACAATCGCATAAGTCTTAAAGAGGGGCAGCCTTGTCATTAAAACAATCGAGCGACCCATGCTTTTGCAGTAGCATTTAATACGTTTTAAGCACTAAAAGTCAAGACTGGCGACTACACATCATGTTTCTGTCAAGGCATTTTTAAAAGGATGATATTAGCATCAGCGACTTCCTCTTCCCAAGGCTTTCAACGCAGCATGGGTCATTTATTTTTCAGAAAGCGCCAAAGTCTTTTTCTAAAGGCTATATATTGTAATCTCTCATTTGAGAAAAGTGATCTCTCAGCTTGTAAGGTGGAGCTCTATCGAAATTTACCTTGAATAAAAAAGAAGCATTTTTGCCTCCATTTGAGCTTGCACTTTTGCATATGTCTATGGCTTTGTCTTGTGTTAAGTCATTTTCCTTCATGCTTTCACAGAATGATTCCAGCATGTCTAGTGTATTAGGAGTTCTTTTGCAGGTTAGCCAAAAGTGTCCACAATAGAGTATAGGCGCATGTGAACACGCTGCCATAGTGTGTCTTAGAACACCTCTGGTAGTTCTTCCTCCCTGTATCTCCAGAGAACCCCTAGCTCACTGATGCAGAAGAATTTCTCGTATCCAATGAAGTGTATATCATCTTGTTCTTGATGAAAAGTGTATGTTCAAGCTAAGTAGATCAACCATTTCTGGTGCATCACCGTTTAGTTTAGGTTTTGTTCTCAGTAACCCTTCTCTCTTTTCAACCCCCCCTTTTATATATTAGCAATAGTAGTGAAATAACCCAGAGATGCATCAAAGGGAGCTAGCCCTTATCTAGAGATTCTCCCTTCAATTTTGTCAAATCCACAAGCAAGAGAGGAGTCTTCATTGTGCCGCGTGGAAGAGAGAAGCCCAGCGTTCTCTTAAAGGTGCAATCCATAGCGTCAATAATTTTTGGCACGCCCGGTGGGACAAACTAGTTTGTATCCAAAGAGTTGAAGAACTTTGGTGTGTTCTTCAACCAACCAGCATTTGGAGGCTTTTTCATCAACACCAATGGCGACTCCAAGTTGAATCAGCTGGTTAAGCAGTCTTGGTGCCATCAAGAAATCACAGTTTGGTATGTATAATTCCATTGCTCAAAAGCATGGACCTTATTTTCCTTCATATAACTTTGATTAAGCTCAAATTGTTCATGGAATCACCTCAAGCAGCTCTCTTGGTTGCCCTTCACCTAGTGTAAAGGAAGTAACGCTGGAGTTGGAGAAGCAAGTGATGGAGATAAACAGATTGGAGGAGCAGGATAGATATCAACAAGAACTTATGTACAAAGAGGAGTGCTTGTTTAGGCAAGCTCAGGTCTTACAATCCATGAAGAAGGAAGTAGCAAAATGGAAGAGTCCATTTATTCAAGGCAGTCAGCCTTGTGTGCCTTCTCCCATTCCAAAGCAACCCCCTCTTATTCTAAAGAAAGCCCCCTCTTATGCACCAAATCCTTTCTACCAGATAACACTTTCTCACTCTAGCTCATCTGATGCAGTAACCACCCCTGCTCTTAATCCCTTGCACCTAGCTTTCCAACATCAAAAGGTATTAGAGCAACCTCCCATAGAAATGAACCTTTTCAATTCCTTAGATTGTGAATCCTCCTTTGAAGGAAATACCATGAACTAACACGTCTCTCTTCTAGAAACTCTTCCTGTACATCAACAGTCTCTTCCCAGTCTTCCTCGACCTCCTCAAGTCTCTCAACATGATGTCAAGATTCCAACTTGGAGGAGGGAATACCATGAACCAGCTCAGAGCCTCGAAGAAGATAAAGTTTTTCCTACTCATGGTGATGCTTATGATCTCCAAGAAAGGCTCTTCCAAGAAAATATAGCCAGGAAAATTGCAGAGTTGGAGTCTAGAATGAGATTTCTCAGCCAAAGTGTGATAGACGGTTGAGATCAAGTAGAAAATCTTACATTTGAACACACCCCATCTACACTCCTTCAGGAGAGCTATCAAGCCGCATCTAATATAGATGAGGTGTTGGCCAAATGGAAGGAAGAGAATCATTCGATTCTAGCTCAAGGATTGCCTCCTCTTCTACATGAGTTTGTCCATCAACCCTCCACTCCATTCTTTCTCAAGGAGGACCTTATTTTGAAAGAGGCAAGTGAAGAAGAGAGGATCCAATTTGCAGTTGATCAAGAAGCTCTCATGGATGACAATGAGGAGGAAATCATCATGGATGCTCCCTTTGAAGACATCATCAACAATGGAGAAGACACAAGTCATGCATACATGCGGATGTTCCAACAATATGAAGAGGAAAGTAAGCATGGTGAGCTCTCTCCTCCCTTGTTTGATGAACTTCCTTGTTGCTTTGATGAGGAGGATGACCATGCCATGGAACCCGAGTTGGAGGAGGATCTGGAGGATGTCTTTGAACAACTAGAGACTCTAGTTTTTGAGCAAGAAAAGGAGAGGCCTGTTCATCTTGAGGAAAGCTTTGAAGAAAAGATCTTTAAACAAGAAGGTGATATTCTATGGGATGAGCAATTAGTCTGTGATCTCATTTCAGACATCACAATAGTCACCCTTCTTCAAGAAAGCCATGATGAAGTAGATGATCAATTTGACAAGGTTTTCAATGAAGCAGAAGGGGACAAGTCAATCCATGATGCATATCAAGGGGCTTATGGTGATAAGCTAGAAGCCATTGATTTCTTGATGAAACACACCAGCATGAAGGGCCAGCATGAGGCAGTCTCCAAAGAGCAAAGTGAATACACAAATGTTGGAGACATGTTTGACCCTGATCCACTCGGATACAAGCCAATCAAGGTGGCAGGCAAGAAGAGCAAGTCATCAAATCTCCATTCCATTCAGTCACTTGTCTAGCACCATAAGTTTTCTTGCCATGAAAAAGACTTAAGAAGTTTTCCCTTTGATCCAGGAAGGAGGCAATTATACATGGTTAGTTGTACATAGTAGTTTGCTTTTAGTTTTTCTTTCCCTATTTTCCCTAAGTGTTGTTTGCACAGGTGTAGTGTTATTTAGTTTTTGTTGTGTGTGTTTTCCTTTGTGTTTGAGGTAAAGCTTTGTTGGTTCATAGGTCTTTAGAAAGCTGTTGCTAACTCTTTTCAAACTGCGTTCTGACTCCGTGCCCAATGGACTTTGAGGCTACTAGTTTCTTAAGCATAGCAGGCATGCTTCCCTTGGGAATCACCAATTTGTTGACCATTTTGGTCTTACAGGCCAAAATCGGTCTCCTTCTCTTGCTATTCTGAGCCAGTTCAAATTTGGTTTGCACGAGTCTTTCGGCAAAAGGATGAACCAGTTCAAAGAATGCAAGGCTTTTACAAAGCTTCTTCAAAATATTTGTCGGAAGAAATTCACAAGGAAAGAGAACAAAACTTGAAGGCACGTTTCCTTAAAGTTGGAAAAGGTGGTTCAATGTCAGGGTTCAACAACATGATCTTTCCAACAAATTTGAACTTTGAACCATTATTGGTTCAATTGGTTTGGTTCAATCGGTTTGGTTCAATCTGTTTGGTTCAATCAGAAGATTCAAAGGGCCAAAGGAGGGCAAAAAAAACTTAGAAAGAGGGCCAAAAAGGTAGAGTTTTTCCTTCAGAGAAAAGACTGAGGCAAAAGAAATCCAAGGAAATTCAAAGGAGGAATTCCTTCAGACTTTTTGTCCGAAGGTATTCGTCGGAGGTTTTTTCCCAAAAGAAAGAAAGGGCCAAAGGATTGCTTCCAAAAACCCAAAGGGTAGGTGCCCTTGCTGGGGGCACCCAGACGACAAGCAAGACCTTTGTAACTTTTTCGAAAGGTAATTTTGGAGACCAAGAAGCCCTTGCGGGGGGGCAGGTGATGAGCAAATGGACCATTGCAAAAGTCCGAAGGGTATCCTTGGAGGCAGTGTGTTCCTTCGGGAAAGTGAACAAGGTAGAAAAGGAACAAAACTTTGAAGGTTATCCTTTGGAAGGAAATCCGTGGCAAAGTGACAAGGCAAATCCTTCGAAAAAAATGCCCAAAGGAATTCCTTCGGACATTTTGTCCGAAGAAATTCGCCCGATGAAAAAGCCCGACAGAAAGTTCGAAGGGAGAAAGTCTGAAGGAAAGTGAAGTCAAAGGAAAGTGAAAGTCCGAGGAAAGAAAGTCCGAAGGAATTGCCAAAGGGGGTGACGGGCCCGAAAACATCAAAATTGAGCATTGCGAATTAGTCGCTGGAGGTTCAAACATCCAGTGACGGGCACGTGAATGTCAAATTTAAGGCGATGAAATAGCCGTTGATTTTGAAATGCTTGAGGACAGGGCACCAATGAACTCAGCGACCCACCGAGAAGATAGCTCCGAGTGCTCACAAAGCCAGGAAAAGACAAAGCCAAGAAGAGACGAAAATAACAAAGAAAGGCGCAAACAGCCTAGGTGGCAAAAGGAAAGCGTCGACAGAGGAGTTATTCCAGTGGTTGAAACAGTCTCCGCTGAGTGGTCATCAAAGAGCGAAAATAGTGAATGATGTGGCCTATTTTTCTTAATTTTGCATTAATGAGAAAACAATCGGATAAGTCTTAAAGAGGGGCGGCTTTGTCATTAAAGCAATCGAGCGACCCATGCTTCTGCAGTAGCATTTAATATGTTCTAAGCGCTAAAAGTCAAGACTGGTGACTACACATCATGTTTCCGTCAGGGCATTTTTAGAGGGATGATATCAGCATCAGCGACTTCCTCTTCCCAAGGCTTTCAACGCAGCATGGGTCATTTATTTTCCAGAAAGTGCCAAAGTCTTTTTCTAAAGGCTATATATTGTAATCTCTCATTTGAGAAAAGCAATCTCTTAGCTTGTAAGGCGGAGCTCTGTCGAAAGTTACCTTGAATAAAAAAGAAGCATTTTTTGCCTCCATTTGAGCTTGCACTTTTGCATATGTCTATGGCTTTGTCTTGTGTTAAGACATTTTCCTTCATGCTTTCACAAAATGATTCCAACATGTCTAGTGTATTGGGAGTTCTTTTGCAGGTTAGCCAGAAGTGTCCACAACAGAGTATAGACCTATGTGAACAGGCTGCCATAGTGTGTCTTAGAACACTTCTGGTAGTTCTTCCTCCCTATATCTCCAGAGGACCCCTAGCTCACTGATGCAGAAGAATTTCTCATATCAAATGAAATGTATAGCAGCTTGTTCTTGGTGGAAAGTGTATGTTCAAGCTATGTAGATCAACCATTTTTGGTGCATCACCGTATTAACCTAGGTTCTGTTTTCAGCATCCTTCTCCCTTTTCAACCCCTCATTATATATTAGCAATAGTACTGGAATAAATCAGAGATGCATCAAAGGGAGCTAGCCCTTATCTAGAGATTCTCCCCTCAGTTTTGCCAGACCCACAGGCAAGAGAGGAGTCTCCATTGTGCCGCGTGGAAGAGAGAAACCCAACCTTCTCTCAAGGGTGCAATCCACAGCGTCAACACAAATCATTGAGAAGTTTGATAGAGCTGATCCAAAGCTTCATTTCAGAGAGTTGGCTCGATTGAGGCAAAGGGGTACAGTGGAGGAATATGTGACAAAATTTCAAAGACTTTTGATCATGGTAACATATATTTTAGAGAGAAGATAGGTGGTTTTGTTCATGAAGGATTTGTTGATTCCATCGGGGTTTGGTCAAAGCTTTTGACCAATTCTCTTCAAGGAGCCATTCAAAAATCCCTTGATCTTGAGTCTTTAACTTCCCAAGGTAAAATTCTTCCCTCTGTTCTAAAAAAACTAATCCTTTAGGCCTTTTGGAAAACAAAGAGACAATAGATGGAGACATCAAAAGGGCAACTCTTTCAAGTTACAAAAACCAAATCCTTTGGGGCAACTTGGTAGACCAAACCAGCAGGGTTTGGGGAAGCAAAGGGAGCTACCAAGATGGGGCAATGAGAAAAAACAAGTTAAGAAGGAAAAAAACTTTGCTTTGATTTCAAAGATCCTTGGACATTGGGTTAGCATTGTTGTGGGAAGGGGCAAGTGCACTACATTGAAGTTCATTTGGATAGATAAGAAGAGGAGGGGCAACCACCTATGAGGAGGAGCCTTTGGATAATTCTTGGAGGAGAGGACATGAGTGGCACTTTTGCTTCATTATCGAGGACACCTAAATACTACCCATTGTGTGTGAAGGGAATATTGAGAGGTAAAAATGTTACTATTATAATTGATAACTGGGGCCACCCATAATTTCATTGATAATATTTTGATTGCTACATGTAGACTACAATCTATTGAATTCAAGGAATTCTATGTGACCGTGGCAGATGGCTTCACCATCCTTTATACCACCAAGGTTCCTAAGCTTGGCATCATATTGGGAACACACTCCATTGAGAATGACTTCTACGTAGTTGGCATTGAACAGACCAACCTTGTCCTAGGCATCTGATGGTTGCACTCTCTTGGAGAGTACACGCAAAATTACCAAACTATGGAGCTCAAATTCGAGGTGAATGGGAAAGAGTTAATCTTTCGTGGCTTGAGTGATAAGGCACCCTTAGAGGTGACCTCAAAAGCAATGGAAGGAATCTTCCTTGAGAGAATTTCGGTAGGGGCAACAAGGAAGGATGTTTTTTCTGATTTGGAGCAACCACCTCTACTTATGGAATTTGGTTATTCACATGGTTTGGAGAAAGAGTCAAATATGGGAAAATGTTGTCCTTCAAAAGAGGTTTGCAAAGTGGCCAAAAGATAGCTACTAAGGTATGCACAAGAACATTTAATTCCTTGTTTTTTGAACTTAATGAATTTTGAAAATGAAGTTTCCAAACAAGTTTATGAAGAGATTTATATTTAGTTTGGGGAGAAGGGAAGAAGTTTTGAATTTTGCATAGAGAAGAGACCTAGGATGTGTTTAGAAAATTTTGAGTTTTTCATTGAAATTTAGAATTACTCATGTTTGGGAAGTTCTGTAAACGGTGATTCATTTCAGCCTCTAGTCACTTCGGTAAAGGAGAGAGAAGATGGACCCTTGGGTTTCCAACTAAAGTGGAACTTTGAAACTCAGGATGAACACTCCCAAGGCAAGTTTCATTGGTCTTTCTTGGACACAATCGACACTCTACACAAGATAAATTCCACCTCCAAACAACAAGGGGCAAGCAGAAATATTGCAGTATGTCTAGAGAAGCTTGCTAGGCAAAGGGATACTCAGTTTTTAGATTTGAAGGGTGATTTGAGTAGCACAACAACACCTTCTAACAAGAGGATGGAAGAAGATTCTTCCCACCATGTTGTCCATGACAGTCCCAACCTTATTTTAGTGAATTTTAGGACCCAAGAATGCGTGGAGGGTGCTTATTTCATGATGACACCTCACAAGGGTGAGTTGGGGGTGGCCAAGTCATTATGGAGGAGTCACAATAAGTCTGAAGTATGCATACACAACCAACAAATCAAGAGGGAATTGACTGATCCTATCCTCTTTGGGGTATATGGATGCTTGTTGGTGGTCAAATAGCGAAGGGTGGAATTCAAGCATTGTGATAAAGTTTCCAACTCTTCTAGTTGGAAGAATTCTGATTTTTTAGGCCAATTTGGAGTGTGGGAATAGCTTGATCATCCCTCCTATGCTCTCATAGACATCCACACACATGCTTCCAGCCACTTCACATATGGAGGACATTGTCAAGAATGCAAGCATGGAAGGGAAGGGGAGAACTTTTGTTTTGACTAATGTGTTTGTGTCTTGTGTAGGTGATGCTATAGGGGAAATTTAGGCCCAAAAATCTGAAGACGACCTTGCTGGAATACACTTTTCCAACCACCACAATGTTGTCATTTCGGAAAATTTCTCTTTTCTCATCATCTTTTTGGTACATCTGAGGTGTGGGGCCTCCATGAGATGGGAAAACAAAATTAGATGTTGTTTTTCTATCATTTCTAGATTGTATATGCAGCTAAAAATTTACAAATACAATAGTGAGGGGCCTCATCAAGAGGTCTCCCTTCCATGGGTAGAATCAAGAATTGAGAATGGCATACGACCCATGGTTGGGATAACCCACTAGTTGTTACAATTGCTCGAGGACAAGCAATTTTGGGTGGGGAGGATTGTTATGTCCCCCTTTTGATCATGATATTATTGAAGACCTTTAGCCTTTATTAGTTTCTCGAGGGCTATGGAAAAAGCGGAAAAAGAGGAAAAAGAAGGGAAACATGTGGGTTATTAATAAAACTTGTGAAAAAGCATTTTATTGTTATAATTTCACTTAAATTGGGACCCTTTGAGGGTCATGGGTGTCCAATCCAATTAAGTGGATTATAATAGATATTATTTCTATATTTTGAAAAGGAATTTCCCTCAATTATGTGCATACCCCTTGGGGGAGGACTATAAAAGCAAATGGGGATTTCATTTGAAGGGCATGTTATGAAATATATTTGAAATTTGAGTTTTAAGCATGAAAAGCTTAAGTTATTAACTTGGAGATGAAAACGTTCAAGACAAAGGAGTGGGGATGCAAACCCTCATTTCTCATTAAAGGCAATTTCATCTTGAGGTTGAAATTGAGCCTAATATTTAGAAAAAGACAAAATGAAGGATTTGGAAGTGGCAACTTGTTTTTGGAAGGAGTTGATTGGTTTGTGAGGTTGGAAACTAGGGTAAGAAGCCCTAGATTTATGTGGTTCATGTTGAAGACCCCTCTTTGGAGGGCTACGTTGGATTTGTTGTTGGAAATGTTATTTTCTAGCTAGGGTGACTTGATTTGGAGTTGATTTGTTAGGGTTTGGAGGGCTCTTTTGTGCCCAAAAAATATTCTAATTTTCTTATATTATATTTGAATTTATTCCTGATTTTTGGGAGGGTTTTGAAGGTCATTTGGACTTCATACATGTTTCTAAATTGCAATAATATTAGCATGTTAATTCAATAATATTTTGGTCAATTTTCAGTATCATATTTGGGGTGAAAATTATTTATGACAACCACTAATATTTTATGATTTATTGGTAATTTTCTAATTATTAAGTGGATGGTTTGAGCACTATACATCTTCAAAAAAGGCTAATTAAATTATGAAGTTGGATGCCTAGTGATTGAAAAACAATTAGAAATTTGTAGGGGCCAAACTTGCTTGCAGGACTGCCTATTAGGTTCTTTGAGTTCACCATATTTTTTGGCTAATATTGAAGGGTTATTTGTAGCTAGGGTTTGTTGTTACAAATTTGGAAAATACGTATTTGTCTAGGGTTTACAGGGAATTCTAGAATTCATAAAATATTCCCCTTATGGGATATTTCATGTTCATTATATATCTAATGCATAGTAAGTGGGAGATGGTAGATTTTGTTCATAATCGAGCCTAAGTTATCCATGCAACAAGTACTAATGGAGTTATCTTTGCTAATGTTGAGACTATTCATGAAGTTAGTGTTAATGTGAAAGGCCAAATTAAATAAAATGGGAATCGCTAAATCAAGTCATTCATTTGGGTGAATATGGAATGGGTAGCAACATGGTGTTTATAATCTTCAATTTTGATCTCTATAAACTCTACTTATAGCCTAGTGCTTGCTCGACTTACCATTGTGTTTATAATCCCAACTTACCATAGTGTATCCTTAACTTATGGCTTAATGTTAGTTCCTGTTCTATCTAGGATTTATTCTCCTTATCCATTTTATTCCCTTATGACTGCTTCCATTTTATGTGATTCTTTCCAAGGTCCATTGGATTAAACCCACTAAATGATTCCATGGTTGGCAACTGAATACTTTGTTGATGGATTGGTTGACCATTCACCCCATTGAATGAACATTTTGTTGACCACTAAAACCAATGAGATGAGACTTGATACAATGGACAATAATTTTATACCAAAGCAACACCTAATATTCTCCAATGACACGTGTTGACCATTTTGGCCCTGCAGGGCAAAATCAGTCTCCTTCCCCTGTTGTTCTGAGCCATTTTGATTTTTGGTTTGCACCAGTTTTTTAGCAAAAGGAGGAACTAGTTCAATTGGGTGGTTCAATTGTTTTAGTTCAATCGGAAGGTTTAAAGGGGGTCTTGCAAAGCCCGAAGGACAAGTGCCCTTGCGGAGGGCAGTCAGGAACAAACTGGACTTTTCAAGCAAGCTGCAGAGGGTAGTTCCAGACCCAAAGGTGCCCTTGCGGAGGGTAGCTGGTCAAAAGACAGAAACAAGGCAGAGTTTTCCTTCAAAAAAGACTAAGGCAAAAGGGAGGATTTCCTTCGGACTTTTGTCTGAGGAATAAATCCAAAAGAATCCAAGGTAAAGTTCAAAAGTCCTTCGGACATTTTGTCTGAAGGAAAAGACATGGAAAATCAAAGGATCAATTCCTTCGGACAAAATGCTCGAAGGAATTCCTTCGGACATTTTGTCTGAAGGCATTTGTCAAGGAATTTGCCCAAAGAAAAGAGCTGACCGAAAGAATCAAGCAAGAAATTCTTTTGGGAGAAGTTCCCGCGGCAAAGTGAATGAGCGAATTCTTTCGGACAAAAGTCTGAAGGAATTCCTTCGGACTTTTTGTCCAAAGGAATTCAACTGACGGAAAAAGCCCGACCGAAGGAAAGGATTGAAGGAAAGATTTCCTTCGGGCATTTTTGTTTGAAGGAATTCCTTCGGACATTTTGTCCAAAGGTTGTGACTACCAAAAGGAACCCGAAGGACAGGTGCCCTTGCAGGGAACTCTCGGCTATCGAAAGGAAGACCTTCCCCAAGCCCCAAAGGGACACCTTCCTTTTGGGAGGTTAAAAGACAAAAGCCCGACCAAAAGAAAGGCCGAAGAAAAGAAAGCTGAAGGAATTCAAAGGGGTGATGGGCCCATAGATGTCAAATTTGGCATCATGAACTAGCCGTTGGAATCTGGACGTCAAATGACGTCCCTGAAGACGTCAAATGACGTCCCTGAAGACGTCAAATTCAGGGCAATGAAATAGCCGTTGATCTTCAAACACTTGAGCGTGAACCTGAGGAAATTGAATGGGGTTAAAGCTAAAGGGAAGAGACCATCGAGGAAGGAGCCAAAAAGGACTAGGAAAAGACAAAAGAGAGGAAAAGACAAAACCAGGAAGAGACAAAGCTGGGGAAAGACAAAAGTTAAGAATGAACTCAGCGACCTGCTGATGAAAGAGCCCAAGGAGCTAGCAAAGGATGATAAGATAGCCCCGAGAGCTCAAATTTTAGGAAAAGACAAAGCCAGGAAGAGACAAAATGAATATGGACAAAATAGCCCAAGTGGCAAAGGGGAGGCCTAGTTATTCCTACAGTTGGAACAGTCTCTGCCAGGTGGTCATCAAGGAGCGCAAACCATGAAGATGCGGCCTGTTTTTCCACACTTTGCATTGATAAGCAGACAGACCACGTGAATGTCTTGAAGGAGCGGTCTTGTTTACATAAAAAGAGGCACGGCCCATGCTTTCACATTAATGTTTGAATGCCAAAGCCCAGATTGACAGCCAATACAACATTCTCTTTCAACGTTTTTCTCTACCTGATGCTCTCAACACACATGGGCCACTTGTAAAAAGGGGCATCAAAGTCTTTTCTAAGGGGGCATCATTTGCTTCCTCTCTCTATATATATTGTAATCTCTCTTTTGAGAAGATATCTCTCATGTGTAAGGTGAAGCCCTACCAATTGTCCCTTGGAATCAATAGAATATGCATTTTTACCTCTATTTTAGTTGGATATATCTATGAGTGTGTCTGAGTGTTAAACTTGTGTTTAGTCATTGTTCCATGATGCTTTCACAGGCTTGATACCAACACACCTAGTATAGACAGAGTGCCATTCTTGCAGATAGCAAAAAGAGCTGTATCTAGAGCACAAAGGTAGGAGGGGGTTATCAGACAGTGTGCCTTCCTACAACACCTATGGTAAGTTCATCTTCTGTGTGTTTTCATTAAGCCTTTCTGTTAAGTTCTCTGCAGTCTGGTCCTTTTACCAGATAAAGTGTATGCATGTGTTCTTATGTTTCAAAGTGTGAGTATGAGTAGATCAAACTTTTTTGGTGCATCACCCTCTTAGTTTAGGTTTTGTTTCAGTATCTTTCTCTCTTTTCAACCCCCCCATTATATATATATATTAGCAAATATACTAGAATAAATCAGAGATGCATCAAAGGGAGCTAGCCCTTATCTAGAGACTCTCCTCAGTTTTGCCAGACCCACAGGCAAGAGAGGAGTTTCCATTGTGCTGCATGGAAGACAAAAGATCAACGTTTTGTCAAGGGTGCACTCCACAACATCAACAACATGCTAGTAAGAAGTAATACAAATAAAAAATTATAGATGGGTTTTTATGCTATGACAAGGCTTCATTTCATATAGATCAGAATATGAAGAGGTAGCATTAATGAGTTGGAGAATTAAACCCAATAGTATATAAACATGTTGAGCTATCTTCAAAGAGATACTATTGCCATAACCAACCATTCAAAGCTAAGGATTTTTTTTTGGGTCGATCTGATTATCCATGACATCACATATCAGATCAAACATAGTTCACATGGGTTGAATCAGTGAGGGTTGGTTAGTGTAAACACTAAATCTGAATTATATAACACTTTAGTTTTGTATACCTAGCAAGTACTTCTCATGGTTGTACCCTTCAGCTCCTAGACCTTCCTGTTGCCTAAAGGTTTGAATCCGTTATCTCTTGTGCCTATTGCTTATATCTTAGTCTGACCATATGCTATCCTAATGACCAAACCTTCTATATTACTCAAAATTCTATAATCTTGCTTATTATCATTCTCTACAAGTTTTATATCTATACTTGTTTTCTAGCTTCTCAGACACTTGCATCCCAACCAAACACCTATGTCGATGTGTCATGTGCCAAACTAAGTGTCTAATACCCTAAAGTCATGAAATTTGTAATTGTAACATGTCCTAATGGTCGACCTAAGTGATTTAATGTGATATATTTCTCGAAATAATTAGTATATTTGCATGATCGATCTTCATTCATTCTTCACCTAGCAAAGACGTAGTAACTCACAAGGTAACTTGCCAAAAGCACTCAATCAAATATTCAAGTAAGAAAATCTCATCTATTCTTCTCTATTTCAACATCAGTCATAAGGACAACCCATCTAGAGGTTTAAAGTACTAAAAGAGCATCTCATGATCCATATTTGCTAAGTTATAAGCTAGGTCATTCTATGTACTTGTTTATCACACATTATATCATTATGCACACACAAGCCAACACATAAGGGAGAAATACATAAGTTTGAGGCCCTCTTTGGAGTATTAGCTATGTAGGTAGTGCCCATTAATAGAGGGGTCCTTGAGGAAACTCGACGCCATATGCCCACTAACCTATTTTCCCCATGGTCACTCCAAGGGTGAGGAAGCTAGAAGTTTATCATTTGACAATGAGCGACAACTTATGCATGAGATATTAAAACACTAGAAAAAAAGTGACAGAAAACTCGAAAGGCTCAGGGGGTTGCATCTATATCCAGTCAATATTTTATACTGGACATATGCATCCAACTCAGACATCATCGTCAGTGTAACTGTCTAGATCTGACACAAGCATGTGAGGCCACAAAGTACAAAATTCCAAAATCTCACTATTCCAGAATCCTAATACAATCCACTTCTAGCTTGTTTTAGTGCAAAGCTACATGTGCACAATAAACCAGCTAAGTAATCTTATTTTTTATTTATTGCAATATCAATCAGTAGTTATACTTATTATTTTTAGCATATCTTAGCATTTAAATTCAAAATATTTTTATCTGAGTTTGCAATTAATTGACATGTTATAGACTTTTTTATCACCCTTGTGCTTATTCATTTCTATATTATTAACCCTATACTACATTGACCTATCTTAATTTAAGGTTAAACATTTGGTGAACCCGACTCTTATAAATACAAAATTTCTTAGGATGTTGTAGTCTCTTAGGGTTGCCTATTTTATTTTTGATTTATTTCTTCCCCTACTTTTCAAAAGATAAAATAAAGGATTTCCCCATGGCAAAATTCACCCATTTAAAAGACTCACTTGAACAAGAAGAAATATCCATTCATTAAGCTATAATGATTGTAAACCATCTCAAATGAACATAAATGGACATACAACATGCTTTGGCTTGCAAAGCACATTCAAGGTGCTCATAATAGCTACCATCTCGAACCCATTATTTCCTCATAACTTATATGAGATTCTTTGATCCATGCTATTACCCACTAACCAAGTAGGTGATACAATAATTTTTTTCATGCGCCTTTACCTTGTACAACCAAATTGGCTACACATAAGCAAAATGTTCTTCATTTGAACGGTCAAATCCATAACGATATCATGATTGATTTACAAACTAGTCAAAAAGGAGATTTTCTTACAAGGACATTGATTCGAACTCCTATCATTCCAACATTTCCAAGCAATATCCCTCTCATTGAGGGTGATGATTCTCTTTTCCCTTCATTTGATATTAGTGATTTTCAAAAGGTAAATAAAGACATCATGGAATCTTTTCCCAATAACATTAAACCACCATGAAGAAGGGTGCATTACAAACCTAAAATAGTAAAAGCCCCTAGTGTTCCAAAAGAAACTAATTTACTAAAGACACCTCAACGTCCAATTGCTATATCAATATAAAAGGTGGATGAATTATCAACGAATATGCCAAAAGTTCTAAAATTTCAAGATCCAATACTATTACTAACATATCCTAAATTCAGTGATGTTGAGCTTGCACTTGTTATTCATGAGGATAATAATATCAATATGCCTAAATTTAAAAGAGGTGGTAGATTAGAACCAATGATAATAGCTTTGTTAAACACCACCATTCCTAGTGATGATACCATGTCCATGATGAGTGCTATTGGAGAGCTTCAAAGACAAGTTTATATACTTCAAATGCAAATGGCCTGCCATAATGTGAATGAAAATATTATTTCCTTCTATAATCAACCAATTGCACAACATATACTTGACTATCCTTATCTGCCATGTTTTAAAATACAAGATTTGTCATTTTTTTCTTGTCATAAAGATCCCTTTGATCACATGATTAAATATGTACATTATGTTGGTCAATGTGTTAAAGATGATAAACTATTGCTAAAATCATTTCATATGAGTATCACCAAAGAAGCTCACAATTGGTTCTATAGCTTACCTAAAGGATCATTAACTACTATTTTAAATTAGAGGATGTTTTCTTTTTTTCTTTCAACTTACACAAGGTCACTAGACTTACATTATGACATTTGCACAATTTCAAGCAACATGATGATGAATCACTTCAAGATTATGATATTCGATTTAAAAGTACATGAATGCCTTAGCATTTAACCCTCAGATTTGAAATTGCAATTCATGTTTGATCGAGGTCTTATTTCCCCACTAAGGTAAATAACATTACATAAACAATATGAATCATTCACCTACTTATACTCATATGTTCATAGATATGTGCCATTCATACTCACTCATACAAACAAACTCAACAATATCATTTTTATTTAACATATACAAGAGGGAGATAAGGTACCAAATGAATATTATGAGAAAATGTGTGGTGTTCCTCACATTTATATGGGAGCATTACAATCATCACTAATTTTGAGACCAATACAAGATACACATCCATAAAAGCCTACTCAAGTTGCACAAATAAAAAAGAATCAACACCAACATAATATAATGATCACAATATTCATGGGTGGTGCTTACTTTTGACATAATCATGTTGATCCTACACAGTAAAAAATGACTTGTAATGTAAGATGCTTGCAACAACTTATCTTTGGTCTAAAATAATTACCACATAAAGGAAGTTGGAAAGACTCCTTGGGAAACATAATAATACCAATTTTTTGTGGTCCTAAAGTGACTCAAACAAGAGTTGGGATTATGCCACAAAATCTCAATATGCATTCACAGTAGGAACCCTTTGGTTATACCATATGGCAACAAAAATTAACCAAAATCAACAAGGTATCTCCTTTTCTCATGAGGATAAATTGATCCATATTCCAAATGATATAAATCGCCCTTCTACTTCACAAGTAAATCGTGAGGAGGAACAAAGCATGCACCATTTTCACATATCTAACCATGATCCAAACAATGCAAATGATTCAACCTATGGTTGAACACATACAATATTCTTAAAAATACCAAAAAAAAATTAAATAAATCAAAAATACAAAAACTATTTTTAGCATTTATATGTTCTATTGGCTCCTTTGGCATCTATGTTGTTAGTTCTATGTTGGTAGATAACATATGATTCTTTCTATATACATATGTTTCATGCATCTTTTGAGTGTGATACAAGCATACCCAGTGACATAATATATGCACTTTTAGATGTTGGGCCTTTCCTCTACTCATGTTATATGAGCATTTGGGGCATCCATTTATTTGATCAAAATGCACATATGTTATATATTTCTATATTGTTGAGGTATGTTCTTGTTATTGGTGTTGTGGCATTGATGTTTTCATTGATGTCAAGGTCAAGATGGATTTCATAAATGTCAAGATTAAATTTGATGTCATGCATGGTGAAGTGGTATGTGACAAGGAAGTCTTATGACAAGATAAAATTTGAAGGCAACCTATTGTCTCTCTATTGGGAGAGAATTTGAAGGCAAATTGGTAATTATTTTTTGGTTGATGTCAAGGATAAACACATGGTATGCATGTTTGTGTACTTGTTCTTGACTGCAAGGTTTTTGAGAAGGCTTGTGCATGGGATGCCTAGCCTGGTGCAAGAAGGAGCATGATGGCTCTATGAGATGAATGTACAAAGGCATAAGAGAATGTCTGAGAACATTTGAACATGCATATGAGTCATTGAAGCACCTAGGTTTGTTTCAAAGTGAACCTACAAGGGTAAGACATTTAGACCTATCATGTAATCAGACTAGTCCTAGACTTTGCCTGACCTAATGAGGAGTCTTGAAGTGTTATAAAGATATATGAAGGATGAAAATTAGTGGTAGATCATGTGAGAAAATGTTTGACATTGTGTAAACATGTGTATAAGGTAGACAAGCTTTTAGAGGAGGTTTCAAGGCTAGTTCATGGCTTATTTGTTTGCATGAAGAGACCTAGTGAGAAGGCATAGGCTTGGTAGCATGATGAGGTGAGCAATTTGAGGCTTGTGAGAAGATGTTTGGGAATGTGTGAGCATGATATGAGGTTGTATGACATGAGTATAAAGTGTTGAGAGCAGTGCAAGAGGTTTCAAGGTATGTTCAAAGTTTAAGTGTGGCTTACAGGTATAAGTTCAATGTGCAAAGAGACCTAGTGTGGCCTAATGAGGGGTCAATTTTAGTTTTCAAGGTTCTAGAGATCATTCTAGATTTGATAGAGGTGTGAGAGATTTTTTAAAGTGTGTTGGTGAATTTTGAGGTCCTAAGTTGAAGAAAAAATCATGAAATATGGTTTTGAGGTTTTTTGTATGCATATAATGAGGTTTTATAGACATGAGAAGGGTTTTATTATTCTCGTTGACATATGCAACCTTTGCGTAAGGATACAAGAAGTTAATTTGAGTTTGGTAAGGGTCCCAACTCAAAGTTTATGGCATTAATTTTTGGGTTGAGGGCTTAAGATTTATGAATGATTGTTAAGAGTGGAAGGCAGTTTAAACCCTCTCTAAAACCCTAACAGTGACTTGATCTGGAATATATTTATAGAAATAGCTCAAAATGAATTGGATGACATATTTTTATGAGTGGATCATGTAGAGGACTCTCCCAGAGACCTCTAGGTGTCATTGGTTTGTTAGAGGAGTGAGGGGAAGCTACAATAAATCTCTTATTTCTTAGATTTTTAATATAGCCAATAGGGTTGACTGGGTAAAAGTTGATAAGTGGATGGAGGTTGAAGCTTGAGACATATATATTATGACCATGGTGGTTTTTGATCAAATTAAAGAACTCAAATATGTTAAATAGATCATGGAAGCTGACCTATCACTAAAAAGGCCTAGTGAGGAAGATAATGAGAAAAACTACACAGAATTGAGAATGAGATTAGGTATGGGTTGTCACTGATTAGGGATGGATCCAAATGCATGGGGTTATTATTCAAGACCTATAAAACATATCCATAATGAAAATAAGTTTTTAATAAGCTTCTATTTTGTAAAAATTTGATCTCAAATTGACTTATCTAACACAGTGAAGTCTGTGTACAGTGAAGCCATGAGATTGGTCTGTAAGACCAATATTGCTATTGTAACTTATAATATTATTTTTTTGAGATTTTATAAAGATTATGAAGGATCATATAAACATATTTTAAGTTCATGAAAGTTAATTTACAGGGGTTCTAAGTGTTTGTTTCCATAACTATGTTTTGGAGCATTCAGGCAATTTTTTGTGTGTTAGCAAGATTGATGTTTCTGAGTCATGCCCAGATTTGAAGAATATAATACACATAAAATTGTTCTATATGTCTCATATAGATTTATTTTAAGGTATTTTTCTTCATGAGAAACTCCTATGAAGGTGTGAAAAGTCAAACGTTCTTGACTGATTTTTTTTGGCTTATTTGCAGTTCTGAGTGAGCATATGGAAGTGGTTAGTTTGAGGTCTTTTACCATGTATGGTGAAGTCTAATGGAAATAGTGATGAATCTGAGGTCATGATATTTATGAATAATTTATTTTTTTATATTCTTATGTGGTGAATTTGATTATATGCTTCAGATATTCAAAGCATACTTTCTGACAGTAAGAAGGCCTAATTGTGAGTAGGCCTAATGGTGTGATTCAAGGAGTGAAATGAGCTAAATGGTGTTATATACTTAAGGTGATATTATCAATGGTATAATTTAATCATGTGTGAAGTGTTTCATCTATTTATGGAGGCTCAATGTATTCTAATGTGGTCAAGGTGAAATGTGTACTTTGAGAAGGCCTAATTGCATTGGGTCTCATTTAAGCCTAATGGTGGTTTTGGTCATTATGAGTGGTGACCGACCTATGTAGTGGTTGTTTCTCTTATGAAATGTGTTTTATAATCTATTCCAAGTGTGATCCAATTATGGAGAGGTTTATTTCTGACCAAGATATGTGAAAGCAAGAGTCAAGATAAGAAGGTCTGATAGGCCTAATTTGTCTAGTGAGAAAGTTGATGATGTGAATGAATGATATAGAAGTTTGAAAACCAAGTATAAGGTTTCAATACCATAGTATAGGTGTGTTAAATATGTCATAAAGTTATAATAATGATTCTATAGATGATGAGAAAGGTTATGTGACCTAAATATGTCAAGAAGAGGGCTAGTTGAGCGAAGAGACCTAATAGGTTGTTTGAGAGAGATAGAAGAGTGTGAAAAGTGAAAGAAGGTGATCATCATAATTTGAGTGAGAGACAGGTGTCCAAAGGTGATTAGAGGTTCTAGGTGGCTAAGTTGGTGCTGAGTCACCTAAGGGTTGGTGCTCTTTGTGGGGTTGGTGTCTCACTAAATCTTGATTCGTTGCTTATAGGACTATAGTCCAAACCATGTTTCATTATCCCCCATGAGTGTTTACCACATATATCTTGTGTTCATATGTTATATGCTTATGTAGATGTGTGTTTATGCATTGGTTGATGCATGTGTTTGAATTAATGTTTCATGAATGATAAGTGAAATTGGATAATTGTTTTAAGGGTATTGATTCACCCTCCTACCAGTATTTTTACTTTCAAAAATTAATATCAAATTAGGTCCTTTGAAACATGCCTAATATCATAAAAGAGATCCTAAGCAAGTGGAGATGGCTAGTCAAGCACAACGTGTTTTCTTTACAAGTAAGGCTCCATTGTTTAATGGATATAATTATGCTTTTTGGAGTGTTAGGATGAGAACACTTTTGATGTCTCAAGGTCATGATTTTGGTTATCAATTTTGGATAGATATACTCCACCTTTTGTTCCCTCTATATATGCATTAGATAAGAAGACTAGTGACAACAATTCCAAAGCAATGAATGGTATTCTTTGTGGCCTATTATAGGTAGAGCTTGTGAAGGTGATGTAATGTGTGTCTTCCAAAGAGATGTAGGAAAAGTTTAATACTATCCATGAGGGAGACTCCAAGGTCAATTTCGCTGAATTGCAAACCCATAGAAGACAGTTTGAAAGCCTAAGAATGAATGAATATGATACCATTTCAACTACCTATTGAGGGTTGATGCAATGGTCAACATCATAATAGGCTTAGGTGAATAATTGAAAGAGTATATTATTTTTCAAAAGGTATTGAGATCTCTAGCTCCTAAGTTTGATTCTAAAATATCTACTATTGAAGGAATGTAAGATCTAGACAAACTAGAGATGGATGAAGTTCATGGCACCCTAATAACCTATGAGATGAGGATAAGTGAAAGAAGACCTTCAAAGAAGGAAGATGCATTCAAAGCATAAAATAATTAAAAGGAAAAGAAGACACAAGGTAATAAGATCAAATAAAATAATGTTTTTGATATTGATGATGATGAGTTGATAGCTATGTTTGCAAGGAAGTTGAAAACTGGTTTAGGTAAATACAATGGTAAGTTTCCCTTCAAATGCTTCAATTATGAAAAAATTGGACACTTTTCTAACAAATGACCTCATAAACATAAGAAAAATTATGATTAAAATCATGATGATGATAAGAAGTCCTATAGGTCTAATAAGAGCAAGAAAAGAGTTAGAAAGTATGATGACAAGAAGAAATTTTTGAAGAACAAAAGAAACTTTTACACCAAGGAAGACTGTAGCTCATCTGATGAGAGTGAGAGATGTGATTCTGAGAGTGATAATGAAGGTGTTGATCTTAATGTCAATGAAGTTCTCTTCATGGCTGAGGAAACAAGTTGCTCAAATCAAGAAGAGTCCATATGGTTTGGAGGTATTGTTGATGATTCAGATGAAGAAGAAGATGAGGTGGACTTTGAGGCTGAGTTGATGAATTCTCTAGAAGAATTGAAGATGGTGAAGAAGAAGAATAAGGTGATGAGGTCTCTTATCAAAGACTATGATGAACAAATTAGTTTTTTTGAATATAGATTGAGTAACAACTCGAAGGAACAAGAATAAATAGTCAAACAGGTGGAGGCTCAAATTGAGATGGTGACTACAAGCCTAAAGGCTAAAGAAGAAGAATGTGTAAGGTATGTAACTGAATTAGATTCCTTGAGAGCTGAGTTGGATTAGGCATCAATTAAGGTGAAGTCCTTTGTGAAGTTTGAAAAGAGTACCAATGATCCAAACATCTTGAGTAGTCAAAATAATGCTAATGACAAAATAGGTCTTGGTTTCAATGGAGACCAAAATAAGAATACTAATGTGATCAAGGAGAATCAGACCTTAAAGATCAATGATCAATCAAAAATTGATGGTGTTGGTACAATGAATACTAATTTTATCAGGTAGCATAATGTTATAAGGTATGATAATCTTTCCAATGGTTATTGTTATTCATGTAACCAATTTGGTCATAGAGCAAGGCATTGTAGAAGACCCTCAAAGAATGAATATGCATGGAACTATGAGGAGAATCATCAGTCAATAGGTATGGGTAATGGTGTGTTTCCATCAAGAAGAATAGTGTGTTTCAATTATTAAAAGGTTGGCTATATTGAAAAGTTTTTAAAGCATGGATTCTCAAGTCAAAACAAGAAGATTGAGGCCCCTAGAGTGCAAGAAAGAAGACAAGATAATGAATGGAGACCAAAGGTAGCTAAGGTGAATGATGATCAATATGCAAGTCCAAGTGGACTATTTACCATGGTGGAGCATAGTTCAGATGTAAAGGAGTGTCAATAATTCTCCCTATAAGATCATGTTGTGGATAAAAGGAGTCAAGACAAATAGACCAAGTTAGAATCAAACAGAGATTGAAGAGGTCAAGCCAAAGAGGCTATTCAAGCATAAGAGGATCATGAAGAAATTTTAGTATAGTGAGGACATGGAGATCTAGGAATCTCTCGGGTTTATATTGTTTTAGTACCCTAGATAAGAGGTGACTCCATTAGGCTTCATGGAGGCACTCAATTAGTGAGTAAAAACATGAAAGATGCTTGGTCTTGGGGGGAGTTTTGTTTTGTTTATTTCAGATCCAAAGTTTAGTCAATAGTTTGTTGGAGGTGTGACTGCAAGAGATGGGTTACAAAGTATTTGTATGATGACTTGATCAAACCAATTCACATTCATAACAATTTTTGAATATCTCATGGAGATAATGGGAGCCAATCATGCTCCAATAGTAGGTGTGTTTTCCAAGAATATTTGTAGCAATCATGAAAAAAATTGAATTATGGATTGGTTAGCAAGACCAATGTGTTCATCAAGTTGGTTGGTTATGATCTTAATATATGTTGAGTTTTTGTCAAAGACATAGAATGATATTGTTTAGAGATAAAAGGTATGTTGTTCTAAGTTTAAGTATTAGATAGTTATCAAGAGATGACCCTTTGTCATTAATGTCAAATGGGGAGAAAGTTTCAGTTTAGGAGAAATGTCAGTTTGAAGAAGATTCAACTTGGGGAGATGAGAATGATCAATTTTATTTGAGTGTTTGTCATCAATGACAAAGGGAGGATTATTGAGGTATGTTCTTATTATTGGTGTTGTGGCATTGATGTCAAGGTCAAGATGGATGTCATAAATTTCAAGGTCAAAGTTGATGTCATGCATGGTGAAGTGGTATGTGACAGGGAAGTCTTATGACAAGAGAAAATTTGAAGACAACCTATTATCTCTCTATTGAGAGAGAATTTTAAGGCTACCTAGTAATTCATCTATGGTTGATGTCAAGGTTTAGCATATGGTATGCATGTTTGTATACTTTTTATTGAGTGCAATGTTCTTGAGAAGGCTTGTGCATGGTATGCCTAGTCTGGTGCAAGAAGGAACATGATGGCTCTATGATATGAATGTACAGAGGCATAAGAGAATGTTTGAGAACATTTGAACATGCATATAAAGTATTGAATCACCCATATGTGTTTCAAAGTTAACCAACAAGGGTAAGACCTGCAAACTTATCATGTAATTAGACTAGTCCTAGTCCTTGCATGACCTAATGATAAGTCTTGAAGTGTTATCAAGATCTATGAAGGATGAAAATCAGTGATAGATCATGTGAGAATATTTTTGACACTGTGTAAACATTTGTATAAGGTAGATAATATTTTAGAGGATGTTTAAAGGCTAGTTTATGGCTTATTCATTTGCATAAAGAGACCTAGTGAGAAGGCATAGGCTTGGTAGCATGACAAGGTGAGAAGTATAAGGCTTGTGAGAAGAATATTGGAAGTGTGTGAGAATGTTATTAGGTTTTATGACATGAGTATGAGGTGTTGAGAGTAGTGCAATAGGTTTTAAGGTGTGTTCAAGGTCTAAGTGTGGCTTGAAGGTATAGGCCTAGTATGCAAAGAGACCTAATATGGCCTAATGAGAGGTCAACTCTAGTTTTCAAGGTGATATAGCTTATGTCATATTTTCTATAGTTGTGATAGGTTTTTTCAAGTGTGTTTGTGAAGTTTGAGGTCTTGAGTTGAAGAGGAAAGCATGAAATATGGTTTTGAGGTTTTCTATGCGCATAAAATAAGGTTTTATAGACCCAAGAAGGATTTTATTATGCTCATTAACATGTGAAACCTTTGCATGAGGATCCAAGAATTTAATGGTAACTGGATAAGAGTCCTAGATAAAAGTTTTTGGCATTGGTTTTTGGGTTGAGGGCCTAAGATTTATGAATGATTTTTAAGAGTGGAAGTCTAAACCCTCTCTAAAACCTTAACAATGACCTAATATGGAAGATATTGATAGAAATGGATTAGAATGAATTGGATGACCTAGTTTGATTATTGGATCATGTATAGGACTCTCCTAGGTACCTCCAGGTGGCATTGGTCTATCAAATGAGTGAGTGGAAGCTATATGAAATCCCTTGTTTCTTGAATTTTTGATATAACATGCAATGTTGACTAGGTCAAAGTTGTTAAGTGGATGGAGGTGGAAGCTTGAGACCTACATATTATGACCATGGTGGTTTTTTAGCAAGTTATAAAACTCAAATATGGTAAAATGGTCATAGAAGTTGACCTATCGCTAAAAAGACCTAGTGAGGAAGATAGTGAGAAAAACTAGGCAGAAGTAAGAATGAGATTAGGGATGGGTTGTCAATGATTAAAGATGGATCTAAATGCATTAGGTTATTATTCAAGACATATAACACATATTCCTAATAGACATAATTTTTTAATAATCTTGTGTATGGTAGAAAGTTGATCTCAAACTGACTTATCTAACACAGTGAGGTATGTGTACAATGAAGCCATGAATTGGTCTATAAGACCAATATTTATATTGGACCTTATAATATATTTGTTTTAAGATGTTATAAGGATGTTTAATGATCGTATAAACCTATTTTAATTTCATGAAAGTGAATCTACATGTGTTCTAAGTCATTGTTTCCATGATTGTGTTTTGGAGCATTCAGACAATTTTCTGTGTGTTAGTAAGATTGATGTTTCTGAGTCATTATGTACAAATTTTAAGAATGTAATGCACATTAATTTGTTATATAGGTCTCAGGTTCATTTTAATGTATTTTTATTCATGATAAACTCCTATGAATGTGTGAAAAGTCAAAGTTTCTTGACTGATTTTTTAGTCATGTTTGTGATTCTGAGTGAGCATATATGAGTGGTTGGTTTGAGGTCTTTTGCCCTGTATGGTGAAGTATAATGGACATTGTGATGAATATGAGGTCATTATATTTATGAATATTTGATTTTTTAATATGGTTATGTGTAAAAGTTGAGTATATGCTTCAAATATTTAAAATAAACTTTCTAGCAATAAGAAGGCCTAATTGTGAGTAGGCCTAATGGTGTGGTTCAAAAAGTGAAATGAGATAAATGATGATAAGAAAATAAGGTGAGATTATAAAGGGTCTAATTGACACATTTTTTAAGTGTTTCATCCATTTATGAAGGCTCAATATGTTCTAAGGTGGTCAAGGTGAAACATGTACTTTGAGAAGGCCTAATTGCATTAGGTCTCTTTTAGGCCTAATGGTGGTTTTGGTCCTTATGAGTGGTGACCACCCTATGTAGTGGTTGTTTATATTATTATTATTTTTTATCTCTTCCAGTTATGAAAAGGTTTATGTCTGACCAAGGTATGTGAAAGCAAGAGTCAAGTATAAGAAGGTCTAACAGGCCTAATTTGTCTAGTGAGAATGTTGATGATGTGAACGAATGATATAGAAGTTTGGAAACTGGGTAGAGGGATTCAATAAAATAATATAGGTGTGTTTAATATTTAATTAATCTATAACATTGATTCAATAGATGATTAGCAAGGTTATATGACCTAAATCTTCCAAGAAGAGAGCTAGTTGAACGAAGAGGCTTAATAGGTTGTTTGAGAGAGATAAAAGAGTGTGAAGAGAAAAAGAATGTAATCATCATTAATTGATTGAAAAGAAGGTGTCCAAAGGTGATCGATCAGAGGTTACATATGGATATGTTGGTGCTAATTCACTTAGGGGATCAGTGCCACCTTGCAAGTTGGTGTTTGCTAAAGGACTAGTTGAGTTGGTGCTTGACTAATGAAGGGTTGGTGCTTTGAATGGGGTTGGTGCCTCATTAAATATTGATTCATTGCTTATAGGACTATAGTCCAAATTATTTTTTAGTGTGTTTTATCCCCTATGAGTTTTTCCCACATATCTCTTATTTTCATACGTTATATGCTTATGTGGATGCTTGTTTATGTATTGGTTGATGCATGTGTTTAAAGAATGCTTCATGAATGATAAGTGAAATTAAATAATTTTTTTAAGGATACTGATTCACCCCCCTCTCAGTAGTTTTACTTCCAATAATGATTAGTTTTCATTATCATGTTTGATCTTATATACTTACACATGACTTTATCCATGCTTATATTTTTCATAGTGTATTTGATATATTATGTACTTAATATTTTTTTTGTACACATATATCCATGGGCTAGTATGATATGCTTATGTTGGTTACTTATGATTAAATGTTGTTATTTTCTCACTTATTGGAGTGTGTTTTTTCTTTCTATTGTCTTGCATTGTATTACTTGTTCGAGCATTTGAATATTCTACATTGATTGTGGCCCCCATGGCTATGTTTACCTATTGTGACATTTAAATGTCATAGTTTATTGTATGTGGACATTTAAACATGTATTTATATGTTTTGTGGGCATTTGACTAAGTCATATATGTTTAATTATGTGTCGTTTGAACTTGCCCCTTGTATGCAGTCTCACTTTTAAGTACTCACATGTGTGTGTTTGATTTCTTATTGAACTTATATTATTACTATGTAAACATTATCATGATTCACATCATGCATCTTAAGTTTTGATGTGATCACATGATACGTACCTCATTGTTATATCTACCTAGACATGTTACTCCTATATGCTACATGATCTATGCATAAATTATATAGTTATATTTTTCTATTGAGGTAAGGTAACTAACAGTTTCTACTTCTCCACCTCAAAAAAGAGGGCATATCATTAGGGGCATGTTATGGAGGCATGGATTTCACATCTTCACAGTTTTAGATCTTAGTGGGGGCATGCAAAAAAGGCATGACCTCCACACTTATTTTTTATTCAGTATTTTTAGATTACAATGGGGGCATGTTATGGAAACATATTCTCCACACTTATATCAGTTCTCAATTTTAGATTTTAGTGGGGACATGTCATGGAAACATGTCTTTCATAATTATAAAATCTTAAATTGGTCAAATTGCATAGATATATGATTTAGATACATATTTATGGTAGCATTATATACATTGCTACCATTGATATACTCAGGTTTTAACTTAAGACATATATGAAGTGTATATGCCATGCAAAATAACACCTTAAATTTTAAAATTAAATCAACTTTCACATTTCAAATACTTCTATGGAATTTTGTGGCCTGTTATTGAGCCCATCTACTACAATAGTTGGTTAATTTTTGACAAGGTTGAGGCAATTACATCACTCAATCTTACTAAGTTTATAAGATGGAGTGATTAAATCATTCACCCTTACTAATTATATAGTATGAGTTGACTTGGATCACTCACGTTCACTAGGTTATAAGTATGATTGGATTGTACGATTGAGATAATCTCAACTGTTGAGTAGCAACTCACCTTTTCTCTAAGGTTGGGGGTAGGTTGTCCTCCAATCTCTCTCTCTCTCTCTCTCTCTCTCTCTATATATATATATATATATATATATATGCACTTGCATGTTTGTATTTTCTTATAATCTTAGCTCCAATATTGAAGCATCTCTTCAAACCAAATTTCCAAAAGGCAAGATGGTTGCATTGGTACACATATACTAACCTTATTCTTTTTAATTTCAAGCATTTTAAATTATTTCAATTCTAAATTATATGCACTGATTATATATGTTAACATGATCTTGGTTTCAGGTTAATCACCAAAAAAACACTCAAGTGTAATTCATGCAAAGACAAGGTGTGTTACACACACCCAGATATGCATTTCATTTTATTTAAACTAGCAATTTTATTCCTAGATTAAAAAAAGGAAAAATATAAACACTAAATCTAAATTATATAACACTTCATTCTTGTATACTTGGCAAGTATTTCTCATTATTGTACCCTTTAGCTCTTAGACCTTTATGCTCTTGAAAGGTTCACATCTGCTATTTGTTGTGCCTATTGCTTATCTCTTAGTCTGACCATATGTTATCCTAATGACCAGGCCTTCTAATCACTCAATATGCTATAATTTTATTTATTATCATCCTTTACAAGTTTTGGACCTATACCTGGTTTCCAGCTTCCTTGACACTTGCATCCCAGTTAAATGCCTACGTCAACACAAGTGTCTTGTTCCAAAATAAGTGTCTAATGCCCTAAAGTCATACATTGTGTAATTGTAATGCATCCTTATGGTTAGTCGAAGTGATTTGATGCAAGATATTTCTTGAAAGGATTGGTATATACATGTATGATCAAACTTCATTTATTTCTCGCCTATCAAAGACCTAGAAACTCACAAGATAACTTATCTAAAGCACTCAATCAAACATTCAAGTGAGAAAATCTTCTTTATTCTTTTCTATTTCAACATCTGTCATAGGAACTATTATATCATGGAATTGCACCCCTGTGGGAGAGCTTTATAGGCTCTCCCACTTTTATCTATAAACATGGGAACAACCTCAGGATGTGGGTGTCTTATGGTGAGGTTGAGCCTCTAGGTTTTTTAAAGATGCTAGTTCCTCTTGGTCATCACCTAAAACTACTGCTAAACTAATGCTTCATAGGGAAAAGGGGTAGAAGGGAGATAAGGGATCCTAAGAGGGATAATAGGCAATGCACCAAAAATAGATGGACACTCATCTACGCTTGAACCCACACTAGATCAGTCATGAGGCGACTTGGGCTTACACGATCTCAGGGTCAAGTTAACACACACTAGAAGAGGTTCAGTCAGAACACTAATCCAGACTTGCAACACTTGAAAATACTTCAAAAAGGCAAGCAATAGGCTAATGAACTAGGAATAAATGCATTCACAAACCCACCAAGCAAAAATCATCCTAAAGCACTAATTGAAGATAGGAAATAGGCAAAAAAATCAAGTCTCATTACATCAAGAGGTAGTTCTTACAATACTTCAACAGGGTTTAGCCTGGTTAAAGGAACATGCTTTTACAAATGTCTCAATGGGCATCCTTTTCCCAGCAAGATGATAAAAACTCTAAAAATTGGGAACAATTACAATGCTAAATCATGAGATATATATAGAGAAAGGAAGAGAGAGAAAAAAGGATACATGAGAAAAAGGGAAGAGGGAAGAAGTCACTGAGTCATTTATGACTAGGACTGCTATTGTCACTTCCTTTGACCATGAGATGCATCACCCAAGATCACCACCAATTATCTTTAAGACATTCCCACATTCAAGTCCATTTTGAACTAAAAAATCCATATCAAAGGTAGCTGCATGTTCTTGCCTGATGTGAATGAGTCGATCCCTGCATTAAGACTTGGGGTGTTCCTTTTACTTTCGTGTGTCCTGCCTGAAAAAGGACAAAATCTCCATAGATGCCTGCAAGCTATCGATTTCCCTACCAGTTGGATTGACTCATGCCACTTATCACTGACTGATTAGCCCTTTAGATTGTTGAATATTTGATTTAAAGTCGTAGCCCTGAAAACTTGAGTTACTCTTCACAATGTAAATCAGGCTTTCTTGATTACTTAAATTATAAGGTTTATAACTTCTATTTAATTATTTTTGACTTTGGAGAATCTTGAAAACACTATTCAAGACTTATTCAGGTTTTCCAAGCTCTTTAACTTTGGAGTTACCATTGCTTGCAACTTATAAAACATTTTGAGTAATGTGGCTTGGAAAACCCGAAGTCTTCTACCTTGAGAAACCTGATTTACACTGGCCATGAGTAATTTGGGTTCATAAACCTAGATTACTTCTATTTATAAAAACTTTATAAGTTGATCTATTGAGAGAACCTGATTTGCACTAGGAGTAAAAATACTTAGCTTCTCTGACTTACAAATTTTTTAGCCTCTTCTAGATCTATTCCTGCAACTACTGCATGTGCAAGGTGTGGCACTTGGAAAGCTCTTTTAAACTCCGATCACACAATCCTTATTCAAAATGGCTAAACTTTTTTCAAGGCCCATATGTTCTTCTGAAATCATGTTTGAAATGCTTGAACTGCCTGGTTTCATCATGAAAACTATTTAAGAACCTTTTTCTTTGCTATGGAGGTCTGTCCCTTAGAATTTGATAAAATACATTTTAAACAATCTTAAAGTGTTTCAAAAGCTTTGTGATAATTTTAAGATCTCTCTAGTCCACTCATTTCATCCAAAAAATTATTCATTTTCTCATCCATTAACAACTTGATCCATTCAACATAGCTTGATATGTGGGCCAAATTTGACCAACATTTATGGCAACTCGCAGGGAAGCATGCCTGCTATGCTTAGGAACCCAATATGATCGGTCAGAGTCTAATCCATTGGGCACAAAGTCTCCATTTTCCTGTACAACTAACTTGGTCTAAACTATGTACAAGGCTGACCCTTGCTGGAACTTCCTCTTGAAGCAATGAGGATATTACAAAAATAATGCAAAGTTCCCAAGGCACTTAAGGAAAGGAAAAATAGAACAAAAAATAAATGTGCAAAAGGCACTTTGAGGAAAGCATGAAATCTATCCTAATATATACAAGGTTACAATTTACAAGGATATTCCTCCTAGATCAAATGGGAAAGTATGAGTATCATTCACCTGTAACAAATCAAGATGAAAGATAACTTGCTTTGGAGGTACCAGAATTGGTGAACCAAGCAGCTTTATGGTCAATCCTTTTGGTGTGACCTCTAATGGATGTAATGGAACAAACATGTCTCCAATGTAGACATATTGGTTGATGCCCTCCAAACTTGGTTCATGTTTGACTGTAGGGGCTTTTGCAATCTCTTATTTGATGGCTGAAATTTGTGCTATGAATCAAGCACAACATGTGATAGCTCCTTTGAGTTGGTGCTTGGTTTGTTGTCTAGACTTAAGCAAAAAATCTCCAAGCCATCCCAAAAGGCAACTTCCTCTTGGTCATCTGAGAGAATGCCAACTTCAAATCCATATTTTCTTAGCTTGCTTTGAAGGGAGCTATATGGCAGTTCATCAATCCATCTAAGGCCCATCATGTCATATCTTTGTGGCTCTAGATCTGACCATTCCCCTTCATTCTTGAATACATTAGTATTGCCTTCAATAGACAACTCATCTTGGGATTAGTTAGCTTCCTCAACCTCATCTTGATCCTCTTGCTCATTTGTGCCCTCTCTAACATGGTCATCCAACTGATTGACTACGTTAATCTTTGCACCTTGATCATCTTCATCCGTAGCCACACCAAATAGAAGCTCTTGGGACCAAATAAAACCTTCCTTGCTATCAACTACATTTTGAATACATTCCTTCTTAAGAATGAAGGCATCGGTACTACCTTCAGGCTCTAATTCCTCAAAGTTAAAGCCATGCCACAGCTAGTGCAAACCTAATTTCTCCTCCCTTGATGGCTCAAACTTGACTGCAATCTCCTCCTCTATTCCTTAAAAAATAGGTTCTTCCTCCAAGAGGGAGATGGTAGGAGGGTGAAAAAGTTCATCTTACTTACAGATTGAGAGAGTGCTTTTCCAACTAGGGAATAACTTCTTTAGTGGCTCTTGAGGGAGGGAGAAAGAGTCTTGGAACTCTTGTAGGGCAACCTCATTGAGCTAAGCTAACCTCTCTTTGTTACTTTCTTCAACCATTGACTCCATTTCTTGACTTGGATCTTGGATCACCACATCTGGCATCTCTTCTTGAAACTTCGCTTATTAAATGCCTCTCCATGAAGGAAAGGCTCTAGGATTTCGAAGGGAAAGGAGTGGAGGTTGCAAGGCTCTTTGTCTGACTTCAAGAATCACCACGTCCTTCTTCGACCCATAGCTCTGAATAAATTTACAAGATGGAAAAGATAAAGTCTCTTGAGGAGGGAGGGATGGAGGCTGAATGACCTTGGATTTACTTGGTTGAGTAACTTGGCTCCAAGATGGGAAATATAACAGTTCTACTTTCATATTTTGATTCTACCTTTCCTCTTCCTTCCTTGCCTTTAGCTCCAACTCTCTAATCTACTTTGCTATGTTCTCTTGAAATATATCCTCTTTAAGGTGGTCAGGAAAAAAATAAGGCTCTTGGAAAGGGATGAAGTCTTGGACCCAAACAACAGGTTTTTCCAAAACAAGGACTTCATTTTTTTGACAACCCCATTGGATAGATTTCCAAGAAGGAAAAGATTGTATAACATATGAGGATCTTGGAAGATTTGAAGGAGCACTTGAAATGGTCACTTGAGGAGGAATGGGTGACACATAAGAAGGTTGATGTGATGTATACATAGGCACCAAATCTTTTTGTGGTTGGCCTTGTTATTCCTCAAGTCCCTCCAGCTTGTCCTCAATGCTCTGAATGTAACCGCATATATCCATCATGTCATCAGTGAGGTTGTTCTAATTTGATCTCTCAATAGGGGCCCATTTTGATTTTATTTTCTACAATTAATCCCTCACATAATGAATATGGTGAGTACGGACATTTTGGCCATAACACTTTTATGAGCATAACTCTAGTGCATGCTTTTCAAGGCTCACTAAAGTTTACCTAAGTGTTAGTATAGATGGCTCATGATAGGGTTGATAGGTCATTTGAGGGCCACTTGGGGGGAACACATAAACATTATTAGCCTGATAAGTGTGCTATTGAGGTAGAGAATACACATGTTGGTCAAAAGATGGCTGATTATACATACCAAATATGTTGATTAGGCACTTGGACTACTCAAACCAGCTGATAAATACTCAGAGTCATCATTGATATTTTTAGAATGCCTCCAAAGGCTGATAATTAGAAGGACAACATCAAAAATCCTTTCACTGCTTTGGACCTTAGTCCCACCAAGCGTCCACAAACTGTTATAGCATAGAATTGCACCCTTGGGGGAGAATTTTTTAGGCTCTCCCACTTTAGGCTATAAGCACGGGAACAACCTCAGGGTGTGGGTGTCTTATGGTGAGGTTGAGCCTCTAGGATTTTTAAAGAGGCTAGTTCCTCTTGGTCATCACCTAAAACTACTGCTAAACTAATGCTTCATGAGGATCGAGGGGATAAGGGAGATAAGGGATCATAAGAGAGCTAACTAGGTGATGCACCATAAATAAATGGACACTCATCTACACTTGAACCCACACTAGATCAGTCATGAGGCAACTTGGGCTTGCATGATCTCAGGGCCAAGCTAACACACGTTGAAAGAGGTTCAGTTAGAACACTAATCTGGACCTGCAAAACTTAAAAATACTTCAAAGAGGCAAGTAGCAGGCTAATGGACTAGGAATAAATGCATTCATAAACCCACCAAGCAACAAGCATACTAAATCACTAATTGAAGATATAAAATAGGAAAGGAAATCAAGTCTCATTACTTTTAAGAGGTAGTTCATACAATACTTTGACAAGGTTTAGCCTGGTCAAAAGAGCATGCTTTTTCAAACGTCTCAATGGGCATCCATTTCCTAGTAAGATGACAAAAAATCTAAAAATTAGGAACTTTACAATGATAAATCATGAGATATATATAGAGAAAGGAAGAGAGAGAAAAGGGTTGCATGAGACAAAGGGAAGAGGGAAGAAGTCACTGAGTCTTTGATGATTGGGACTGCTGTTGTCATCCTCATGAGATGCATCACCCAAGATCACCACAAAATCTCTTTGAGCCATTATTGCATTCAAGTCCCTTCTTTTTGAACTGATAGGGCCATATCAAAGGTAGATACACGTTCTCACTTGACGTGAATGAGTCGATCCTTGCATTAAGACTCGACGTGCTCCTTTTACTTTCGCATGTCCTATCTGAAAAAGGATGAAGTCTCCATAGATTCCTACAAGTTGTCGATCTCATCTCCAGTTGGATTCACTCATGCCACTTGTCACTGACTAATTATCCCTCTAGATTATTAGCTATTTGATTTAAACTTGTAGCCCTGAAAACTTGAGTTACTCTTCACAGTGTAAATTGGGCTTTCGTGACTACTTAACTTATAAGGTTTATAAGTTCTTTTTAATTAGTTTTGACCTTGGATAATCTTGAAAACACTATTTAAGACTTATTTGGGTTTTCCAAACTCTTCAACTTTGGAGTTACCATTGCTTGCAACTTATAAAACATTTTGAGTAATGTGGCTTTGAAAACCCAAAGTATTCTACCTTGGGAAACATGATTTACATTGGCCATGATTAATTCAGGTTCGTAAACTTGGATTACTTCTTATTGTAAAAAAATTATAAGTTGAGCTATTAAGAGAACCCGATTTGCACTAGAAGTAAAAACACTTAGCTTCTCTGACTTACAAAAAATTTAGCCTCTTCTAGATCTATTCCTGCAACTGCCGCACGTGCAAGTTGCGGCACTTGGAAAGCTCTTTTAAGCTCTATTCACATAGTCCTTCTTCAAAATGGCTAAACATTTTCCAAGGCATGTATGTTCTTCTAAACTCATGTTTGAAATGCTTGAATTACCTGGTTTCATCATGAAAACTGCTCAAGAACCTTTTTATTTGCTCTACAGGTCTATCTCTTAGAATTTGACAAAATATGCTTTAAATAATATTAAAGTGTTTCAAAAGCTTTGTGAGAATTATAAGATCTCTCTAGTCCACTCATTTCATCTAAAAAATTGTTCATCTGCTTATCCATTATCAACTTGATCCATTCAACACATCTTGGTATGTGGACCAAATTTGGCTAATAGGAACATTCCATCTATAGGTCTAAAGTACTAAAGGAGCATCCCATGAGCTATATTTTCCAAGTTACAATTTAGGTAACTCTATATAATTGCTTATCACACATTACATCCTTATCTACACAAAAGACAACATGTAGGGGAGAAATACATAACTCTGAGGCTTTCTTCAGAGTATTAGCTATGTAGATAACATATATTGATAAAGGGGTCCTTGGGGTAGCTCAACAATATGTGCCTCTTAACCTATTTTTCTCACATTCACTCCAAGGGTGAGAAAGTAGGGTTTTATCATTTGACAAAGAGTGACAACTTATGTATGAGATCTAAACACACCAGAGCAAATACGACAAAAAACCTATAAGGTTATAGTTGGTCATATCTAGATCTAGTCAATATTCCATATTAAACACCTACATCTAACTTGTACACTAGCATCGATCCAATTGTCCAAATATGACACAAGCATCTGAGACCACAAAGTGTAATATTCTAGAATCTGACAACTATTCTATAATCTTGATCTAGTCCACTTCTAGTATGTTGTAGCCTATATCTGCATGTGCACAGTAAACCAACTAAATATTATTATTTTTCATTTATTACAATATTAATCAATAGTTATACTTAGTATTTTTAACATATATCAACATTTAAATTCAAAATATTATTTATCTGAGTTTGTAATTAATATGCCTTGCTATAGATTTGTTTATCACCCTTGTGCTTATTCATTTTTATATTGTTAACCCTATACTACATTGATCTATCTCAATTTAGAGTTAAACAAATATTATTCCCCTAACCGACCATTCAAAGCTAATGATTTGTTGTTGGGTCGATTTGATTATCCACAAAATCACATATTATATAAAATATAGTTCACATGAGTTGAATCAGTGAGGGATGGTTAGTAGTTAGTGGTGCACATATTTGAAAATTTCTTTCAATTTAGGTAGGCTATCAATGCCTAGTCTCTATCTTCCAATGGTTGGTGTCAAATTTTATTATAAACTTATTGTTCAAAATCTATATCTTTTGAAAGATTCCAATATGTATTGTTTGGCATATTGAATGGACACACACTGAAATAATAATAATATCTAATGACATAATAATAGTAGTGGGATTGATTACCACCTAATAGTTATAGTAAGATTGAGTACCATTTATAATTGAGCTGTAGATTGAAAATTGATCTATGTGATTTATCTATTCCATACATAACACGGATCAATTACACCTCACTCTTGGAAACACCTCTTTAATGACTGCCATGTATCAAACATTATTTTCCCATTCCAAGAGCAACAACCCCTTCTCCCTGTATGATAATATAAAATGAACAATTCCACTAAACAATGGGTGCACGAATGAGGAACAATGGAATAAATATTGTAGATCTGATCAATTGAACACTAAATTAGATACTAAATGTCGAGCACATGTAAAAAGGTTGAAGGCGATTGAGGTCCTTCTCTGTGATGTCCCCATTTCCACATAAGGTTTAAGTAGGTATTGAAGACCTTTAGTCTACTTCCCCATAGACTAAAGGAATCCTTTTGGGGTTATATTTTGTTAGTTAATTATTAATTACCAAAATAATTATTTTTATCATTTTCTCTTAAGGCAATTATTATTTAATTAATAGAATATTTGATAAAATTGGTTTTTACCACTAAAGTATTTAATTGAATTAATTATTAATTTATTGCCTAAAAATAATTTTAATTACTATTTCATTAAGGCAACTAATTAATATTATATTCAAAAAAGAGAATGTTGGCTTGGGAGCTAAATTAAGGAAAGAACAAGATATTTTGAAAAGGGCATGTGAGGATTATGAAGTATTTTACCTCCTAAGAGTGGTTCACCCCCCTTTAGAAGGTACAAATACAAGGTGAAGATCATAATTGAAGACATGTTGAATTTGATACTTATTTTTTCATGCTTGAAGAAAATATTAAGATGCATGCTCAATAGATGTTCATAGATTTGGTGTTGATCATTCTACAAAAGGTATCTTTTGATGCCACCTTTTCTAAAGGAGGTTATGTTACTTGCCCTAGAATGGGGTGATTTGTTTTGAGAGGATATTGTGAGGTTTTAGTAGACTATTTGGGGTCCATCTGTTGCATAATATTTCTAATTATTATTTTCACTAATTATACAAGTGGAGCGACTAGGTTTGGAGGCTTGTTGGAGTGTTTGGGGATCTTTTTTTGTCTATTTGTGCAAATTAATATTATGAAATTATTTACTAATTTTCTTCATATTGGCGTGGATTTTTGGAGAAGAATTGATGAATATTTGAGGCTCTAAATTGATAGAATATTAAATAATAATTTTTAAATTATTATTTAATTATTTTGACAGGGTTTCTTGATTATTTTCACTTACGAAAGGTGGGTTTTGCTCAATACATATTATGTTATTTTCCTGCACCTTAGCATCTTGGGCAATTGGCTTGGAGGATTTTTTAGACCATTTTGGATTCCCTAGGGGTTTGCTGAAATTTTCCTTGATTTTTGGGCACATGTAGCATATTTTTGGTGAGGGTTTGAAGTATAAAATAGCGGGGAACAAAAGCTATGTTTGAGAGAAAAATCATATTTTTATAGCCATCATAAATTTGCATTTGATCCTCAATAATTTGGAAAAATGGTAATTCTTTTCTATATTTAATTTACTACTTATTTTGGCAAGCATTTAGATGAATTTTGGATAACATAGTGGCTAAAAATTATCTTCACATTGTTAGAGGTACAATCACTGAGAAGGGGAGGGGGGTGAATCAGTGATGCAAGATAATTCAATTCAATTCTCAACTATTATATATTCATCATACATTAATCTTGATCAAGAAACATAAACATGAAAACACATACATTCAAAGCATTCATAAGAGCATTCATCTCATGAACACATCATATATGTGGGAAACCCTCTTGGGGGATAAAACCCACTGAACCCTACAAGATGGACTATAGTCTTATAAAATAAGATCTAAAATTTATACAACCACCAACTGATCAAGGAACACCCATCCTTTAGTTTAGTAAGACACCCATCCCACAAGGAGCACCCAGCCCTATCTAGCTGAGCACCCACTACAACTAGACTTGTAGCAATATTTACCTTGCAAGGAGGAACCAACCGCATAGGAAATTAAGCACCTACTCAGCTACCTAAAAAAGTCACCTTAAACACCTATTAATACTCTTTAACTGATGATGATCACCTTTATTTTCACTCTTCACCTTCACTCTTTCACTCAAACAGTCTTAAGGGCTCACTTTCTCAATCTGCCTCTTCTAGGATCATAAGATCCAATGACTTCTATATCCACCTGTAATAGTTTGATCATATCAACATGACTAATTAGCTATACTTTATGATGGTCCTCATTGACCTATACCTTCTCTTTCAAAGGTTATCTACTTCACTTGAATCCTTGCTCACATATGCACTTCTCTTCTCACTCAAAATCTATTCCTTAAGTCTAGAAACCATCACAATTGGTTTCACCTTTTATAGAGTTTTATTGATTATTATGATCAAAATCTTCCTTGTTAGACAAAACACATGCCTTGACCCTTAATTCATCTAACATGGGTCACCTTTAAGCACAACCCTCTTTAAAATAGGCCTAAGTCACCTTTTAGGTCCTGTGAAGACCCATTCATCTCTTTGACACTTCTTCGAGCAAATTAAGAACATAGGAACACTTTAAAATACATGGATACATGCCACATAATCTATAGGTCCTCTTTAAGTGATAAAAACCATCGCAACACCCTTCTCCTAAAGAGAAATTTTCTCAAACAACATTCTATGCACACAACCACCATGAACGAACACACAGTCACCTTCTAAGCCTTTGGTCATACTGACTATGATTGATCAAACCTTCATAATCTACATAGATGTTCCTCATGGATTCTACAACATTATCTGATAGTTATCTCATCTCAAAACATCAAAATACCATTAAAAACAACTCAATTACCCTTTTCAGGTTACTTGTAGAGCATGAACACATACACAGTCAACTTTGGAGCTCAATAAATTTGAATGTATAAATATTTATACTTTCAAATGAACATTTATATACATGCCTTGAAGTCTTATACAAATTTTATTTTTACTACAACATCAATTTTTTCATAGATCGAAAGTTATGTCTCAAAAACCAAACACTGGTCTTTCCTTCATTAAATTCAAATATTTGAATTCTAGTGGTCACAATTAAACTTTGAACTCCATGCAAATATTTCATGTCCTCACATCACTCCACTCAACTGGCATCATTTATCTTCTTTAAAAGTATATCTAACTTTAACTTGTACTGCTCCATTATCCAAATGTTAAACCTCAAACATGTTGACATCATCTCATGATTTTTGACAATCTTGACCTCATACACATCGTCGATCTCTACTAAGTAGCCTGGTCTTTACCTTTGTTAATTTTTAAACATCATGCACTTGACATCATCTCACTACTTCCTGATAGTTTGTAACAAACATGCTCCATCAATCTCTTTGAGAGTATCCTAAACTTTAACCATGTTAAACCACTGTCACTTTGACCTCTTTGACATAATATGCGTTGTTGATATGTGTCTGTATGAACACCCACTCACCATTAGATCTTTATTTGGTCCTGGTCTTCAACTACATGCAAATTTGATTAAGTATGAGAACCATTGCAATCTTCCTGGAAGGCCAACTTTGAACCTTAATAACTTGTTCTATGTTTAATTGCATGTCTTGAAAATTGAACCACATGATCACCTCGCATATAAAAATCCATCCATGTAATGAACTGCTCTTGGAACCTTCACATGTGTGAGATATAATGCTCAAAAATTGCTTAATCATCTCTTCTTTAACACATACATCAATCTTTGAATAATTTTGCATTGTTGATCTCTGATCTGATTAAACGTGCACCATTAGATCTCTTTTGCAAATTTGGCTATTGAAAAATATTGTAAACTGTCTAGGAAGCCAACTTTGCATAGTTATTTTTTCTCTCTCAATCGTATGACCTGAAACATAGACCATATAAACTTGGGACTAATGTTATCACACTCATATGACCAACTCCCCTTGACTCATCCATACATATGTCAACAAACTGCTTATTTAGATGTTTCTGCCACAGAACCAAATATGCCTCGATGAATATAATGAAGAACCAGATGAACATCATGCATTTTCATAAGAGTTTTAAGTACTCTTGACACCCCATATGACCTCTACAACATGATCTTATCATATATAACATCCATAAACTTCTTATCCAAGCATATACTAAAGATACATGCTTTCATACTAGGCCACCAAGCCTATGCCAATACATTGTTTGCATGCTTTTCTTATTTCCTTGACATGAAACCACATCAACAGGATAGATACAATATGATAAGCCTAAAAAAATACTTACCTTAGCTCATATGCATCCAAATCCTGCCTTGCACAACTTTAGGATCAAATTAATCATCATCATGACATCACCATTTTGTCATTACCTTTGACATCAATGCACACATGTCATAAATATTTGACATCAATGATAACTCTTACCAAAAATCTCCCCCTTTGTCATTTATGGAAACCTCTTCTTTTCCTTCTCCCCATTTTCCATTAATGACAAAGTGGACTAAACAACCACCAAGCTCCTCTTAACATTATGAATGTATTCATATATATTTCTAGGTGTTTAGGATACTTACATACCTCATATGAAACAATTACTTCCTCTTTGACATGCATCCAACTAAACCTGGATAAATCTAATCCTTGGACCTAAAAAAGTACTTAAAGAGCTTAGAAATATCCTCCTAACATCATGCTCCATTTGCTTATGTATGAAGATCCAATAACTTGTCAAAACTCATGACTTGGTTTGATCAAGTTATCGTTTCAAACTTCTTTGAATTCACAACTACAACATCATCATTTCAAACTTATTTGAATTCATAACTACAACAAACTTATTCCATACTATCATAAATTCTGGAACAACTTCACATATGCTCCCCCTTACATCATGCACAACTCTTCAAGCCACTCAAGCTGTCTGAGTTATCTCCCCTTAACTCTGTGTATACCACCTTATACATCTAAATCATGCACCACTATTAATGAAAACTAAACACACATGATCACCAAAAAATGATTGAAATCATCTTGAGAACACTAAAAGGGACTCCCCTTAAGATATCTGAGACATTTCACCTCTTGAGCATCTTTAGATTACATACCATGAAGAACCACCACACATCTTATTAGCCTTCTCTCTCAATCCACCTCAAGAACCACCATTAGAACTTCAAGCCATACACTAAATAGGAAATATTTTATAAATTAACCATAGGACATACATTAAAACACTCATACCATGATATTTTAGAGAAATTGATAAAAAAAATAGTCTTCTTCAGACTAGGCTTGTCTAGACTCCTTGTAGCCCTACATGGAACTTGCAAAGCCCAAAAATTTCAATAGACACATCTTCAAGACTTGAAACTTCATATCTAGAGCACTCTCATTTTATACCTCAAGTACACCAATTTTCATCACCTAGCTCATCCAATGCAACATACTTCCTTCACAAATCTACTAGCTAATAAGGCCACGATTTTGACAAAAAATTGAATAATTTGAAAACCACAAACCTTCAAATATATATGAAGATTGATTTAACAACCTATCTTACCTATTCAATCTATTAAGAAACCTCAGACCTCAACTCATAAGGCAAGCCACTTTTCTAGCATAGATCAAAATTCTAGAATCTCAAAATAAACAAGGTTAACAAACCTCTTTTTGGTCAATGCCCACCTCTAAAACTTCTTGCACACCTAGAAACAACCATCGCACACTTTTGGACCAAGATTTGAGCTTCCATAATTTTGGGAACCCATAAATCCTATAGCCCATTTTAAGCATGCTTTCCCTTAAGCCAAACTGAGAAAAATTGAGAGTACTAAAAAATATTCAATTTGACTTCAACATACCTTTAGTCCACAATACCACCTGGAGCATGTCACAAATAAGTGCACAAACCTTTTTGAGCACCAAACCCTTCTTGACATTCCATCAATCTTATTATTCCAACTAGAAACACCCATATTGACCCTACAGACATTACATACACATCAATAACAACTTATGACATCACTCTAACATTATCAAGTCAACTCCCATCTTGACACACCAACTCCAATTGGAAACACTCATCTCTTTCCTTCTAGGACCTTCTGAAGAATATCATAGCAACACTTGCTTCTCCATTGAAATAAGTCTCTTAATAAGCATAGACAGATACCTCCTCTACACCACAATTCTATTAAAATAAAGTGAAGCTAGGAGTGGTCCACATCTCCTTAGTAACTACTGGGATCCCTTTGTAACTACAAGACTAATTATTCTTCTTAGGTTTAAGAAAAACAACTTGCTCATCCACTACAACATTCTCCTTCTCTTCTAAGACTATATTGAAAATACATGGGGATAACAAAGATTCATGACATACCTTTTTAAATGAAGAATCTTCCTTGCAGTTAGGAACCTCATCACTAGGTATTGATAGCTAATGTTCTATGCATGAAACTTATTCCATAACAATAGGATATTCTTTTGGATCCATGCATTCCTTAGAACTAGTCTTAATTAGCACTTTGGTCTCTTCTTTGAGTTTAACTTATACTAACTTTTGATTCTCATTTTTGATCTGGATAGATGACACATTCTCTTGGCATTCCTAAACCTTATTCATATCTAATTCTACTTTTGCTCTAACAGGCAGTCCACCTTGATCTTTCAGCTCAACTAAATTAGTTTTCATGGTTTCCACTTTCTTAAGTTTCTATACTAAGGATTGACCTTTTTTTAGCACACTAGGATGTTCATGCACCTTATTATGACTTGAGAGATTGATTATACAATATCTTTCATTATGACCAACTTGATGACAACATAAACAAATAACATCATTCATACTTTCTGCTTGATGAATATTATGAATCTCAACAAACATACCATCTTGTCCCGTGATTTCATTATGTTCAAACTTAACTGTCTTTGGCATCCATACTTGGGTTAATATTTTTCCACGCATTTTGGGGTAGAATCTAGCAATATGTCCCATGCCATGACAATTTTAGAAAACTACATTATCCATACCTCTAGCTGACCAACCACTCTTTCTTCTACAGTTTCTTGCCTTATGACCAAACCTTAAAGCATTTAGTTATCTAATAGGCCTTCTTACATTGATTTCAAATATTGCATTCTTCTTAGCTTGCTCAATCTTTACATGTTCCCTTTTCAGCTTGTCAAACTTGTCTATGTGTTGTTCATGCTCTACTCTCAAGGAATCAAGATTAGTATTCAACTCATCATGCTCACCTTGATTTGAACTCACACTTGTCTTGGCATCTTCTAGATAAACCTTGAGATCATTGATAACATTCTTATCCTCTTTGGAATCTTTATTTAAAGTATATATTTGTTCTTCAAGTGCCTTGATTACAACCTTCCCTTGTTTATTCTCCTTCTTCAACTGCTTAACTATCTAGTGATACTTAGTATCTCCTTCAAGTTGTTAATATTCCTCCAAAGGACCTCCTCTAATACCAATTATTGGAGGTACAATCACTAAGAGGGGGGGTGAATCAGTGATGCAATATAATTCAATTTGATTCCCAACTCTTATATATTCAACATACATCAATCTTGATCAAGTAACATAAACATAAAAGCACATACATTCAAAGCATTCATAACAACACACATCACATGAACACATCATATATGTGGGAAACCATCTTGGGGGATAAAAATAACTTAACCCTTCAAGATGGACTACAGTCCTATAAAACAAGATCCAATATTTAGACCAATACCAAATGATCAAGGAACACCCATCCCACAAGGAACACCCACCTCTATTTAGCTAAGCATCCACTACAACTAGACCTTTAGCAAGCTTTACCTTACAAGGAATAACCAACCCCCTAGGCAACCAAGCACCCACTCAGCTACTTGAACATATCACCTTGAACACCTATTGCTACTCTTCAACTAATGATGATCACCTTTGTTTTCACTCTTTCACCCAAACAGTCTCAAGGGCTCACTCGCTCAATTTGCCTCTTCTAGGCTCATAAGATCCAATGACATGTGTATCCACCTGTAATAGCTTAATCAGATCAACATGATAGATTCACTATACTCTATGATGGTCCTCACTAACCTGTACCTTCTCTCTCAAAGGTTCTCTACTTCTCTTGAATCCTTTCTCATATTTGCAATTCTCTTCTCTCACAAAATGTATTCCTTAAGTATAGAAACCATCATAATGGGTTTCAATTTTTATAAAGTCTTCTTGATCATTATTATCATAATATTTCTTATTGACCACAACACATTCCTTCAACTTTAAGGCATCTAACATGGGTCACCTTTAAGCACAACCCTCTTTCAAATAGGCCTAAGTCACCTTTTAGGTCCTATGAAGACCCATTCATGTCTTTGACACTTCTTTGAGAAAATTAAGAACACAAGAACACTTTAAAATATATGGAATCATGCCACACAATATATAGGTCCTCCTTAAGTGATAACAACTATCACAACACCCTTCACCTAAAGAGTAATTGACTCAAACAACATTTTGTGCACACAACCACCATGAACAAACACACAGTCACCTTCTAAGCCTTTGGTCATACTAAATATGATTAATCAAAACTTAATAATCCACACATATGGTCTTCATGGAGTCTAAAATATTATCTCAAGTTATCTCATCTCGAAACATCGAAATATCATCAAAAACAACTCAATTACCTTTCTTGAGTTACTTGCACAGTATGAACACATACATAGTCAAATTTGGATCTCAATAAATTTTATTGTACAAACATTTAGATCTTAAAATTAAGATTTATATATGCCCCTTGAAGTAATCTACAACTTTTGTTTTTACTACAACATCAAATTCTATATAGATCAAAAGTTATGGCTCAAAAACCAAGCACTAGTCTTTCCTTCATTAAATTTAAATATTTGAATTCCAATAGTCATAGTTAAATTTCAAACTCTTTGCCAACATTTTGTGTCATCTCATTGCTTATCTCAACTCACATTTTCAATCTTCTTTGAAATTATCTCAAAATTTAACTTGCAGTGCTCTGCTGTCCAAACGTTAAACCTCAAACATGTTAACCTCATCTTGTGCTTTCTGATAATATTGACCTCATACACACCGTCAATCTCTGCTGAGTAGCCTAGTCTTTTCCTTTGTTAATTGTTAAACATCCTACACTTGACATCATCTCACTACTTCCTACTAGTTTGGATAAATGTGCTCTATCGATCTCTTTGAGATTACCTTGAACTTTAACCATGTTAAATAGCTATCACTTTGACCTCTTCGACATAATACCATTATTGATATGCATTTGTATGAACATCTGCTCACCGTTAAATACTTATCTGGTCCTGGTATTTAACTACATGCAAATTTGACTAAGTATGGGAACCATTTCAATCTACCTAAAAGGCCAACTTTGAACCTTAATAAATTTTTCTACGCTTAATCGCATGTCTTGAAAATTGAACCACATGATCACCTCACATAGGGGAATCCATCCATGTAATGAACAACTCCTAGAACCCTTATGTGTGTAAGATATAAAGCCAAAAAACTACTTAATCATCTATTATTGAACATAGACATTAATCTTAGTTTCATTTCACACCGTTGATCTTTGATGTGATTAAACGCGCACTGTTAGATCTCTTTTGCAAATTTGGCTAAGTATGAGAAAACATTGCAAACTGTCTAGGAAGCCAAATTTGCACAATTATATATTTTTCTCCACTCAACTGCATGACCTAAAACTTGGAACATAGCAACTTGTAACTAATGTGGTCACACCCATATGACCAAATCCCCATGACTCGTCCATACATAAGAATGGTGACATCAACAAACTGCTTACTCAAGTGTTTCTACCATAAAACCAAATATATGCCTAGATGAACATAATGAAGAACCAGATGAACACCATGCGTTTATATAAGAATTTTAATCACTCTTAAAACCCCAAAGGCCACTAAAACATGATATTATCATCTATAACATCCATCAATTTCTTATCCAAGCATATACTGAAGATCCAAGCTTGCATACTAAGCCACCAAGCCTATGCCAATACACTATTCACATGCTTATCTTCTTTCCTTTACATGAAACCACATAAAAATTCTATATACAATATGATAAGCCTCAAACAATACTTAAATTCTTTCATATGCATCAAAATCCTTCCTTACACAAATTTAGGCTCAAACTAATCATCATCATGACATCTCCACTTTGTCATTACCTTTGACATCAATGTGCACATGACATCAATCTTTGACATCAATGAAAACACTTGAAAAAAATATCCCCCTTTGTCATTGATGGAAACCTCTTATTTTCCTTCTCCCCCTTTGACATTAATGACAAAGTGGACTAAACGACCACCAAGCTCCTCTTAACATTATGAATGTATTCAAATAGACTTCTAGGCGCTCAGGATACGTACATAACTCATATGAAACAATTTGTTCCCCTTGGACATGTATCAAACTAAAATTAGATAAATCTAATCCTTGGACCTGACAAATTTCTCATAGAGCTTAGAAAGATCCCACTACCATCATGCTCTATTTGCTTATGTATGAAGATCCAATAACTTGTCAAAACTCATTACTTGGTTTGATCAAGTCATAATTTCAAACTTCTTTGAATTCACAACTGCAGCAAACTTCTTCCATACTTTCACTAAGGCTGGAAAAAATTCACATATGCTCCCCCTTACATCATGCGTAAGTCTTCAAACCACTCAAGTTATCTGAGTTAGCTCCCCTTAACTTTGTGCATACCACCTTGTATTTCTCAATCATGCACCACTATCAATGAGAACTAAACACACATAAACACCAAAAACTAATTGAAATCATCTTGAGAACACTGAGAGGGACTCCCCCTAAGATCTTTTAGCCATTGCACCTCTTGAGCATCTTTAGATCTCCACACACTATGAAGAACCATCACACATGCTTACTAGACTTCTCTCTCAAGCCACCATAAGAACCACCATTAGTACTTCAAGCCATACACCAAACAAGAAAATTTTATAAATTAACCATAGGAATTACATTGAAACTCTAATACCATGATCTTTTAGAGAAATTGATCAAAAATCACTCTTCTTCACACTAGGCTTGTCTAGACTCCTTATAGCCCTACTTGGAACTTGCAGAGCCCACAAATTTTAGTAGATGCATCTTCAAGACCTAAAACTTCATATCTAGATCAATCTCATATTCCCCCTCAAGCACAAAAATTTAAATCACCTATCTCATCCTCTGAAACATACTTCCTTCATAATTCTACTAGCTAATTAGGCCTCCATTTTGCAAAAAACTTGAATAATTTGAAAACCACAAACCTTCAAATCTCTATGAATCTTGATTTGACAACCCATTTGGCCCATTCAACATATTAAGAAGCTTCAAACCTCAACTCATAAGTCAAACCACATTTCTAGCATAGACCAAAATTCTAGAATCTCAAAACAAACAAGGTCAACAAACCTCCTTTTGGTCAACGTCCAATTCTAAAACTTCTTACACACCTGAAGAAAACCATCACACACTTCTAGACCAATATTTGAGCTTCTATAATTTTGGTAACCCATACATCCTATAGCCAATTTTAGCCCTGCTTACCCAAAGGCCAAAAATGAGAAAAATTGAGAGTACTAATAAATCTCCAATTTGACTTCAACATACCTTCAATCCATAATACCACTTGAAGCATGTCACAAAGAAGTACAAATATAGTTTTTAGTGCAAAATCCTTCTTGGCATTCCATCAATCTTATTATGCCACCTGGAAACACCCATTCTGACCATGTAAACATTGCATACATAGCAAGAACACCTTATGACATCACTTTGACCTCATCATATCACTTCTCCCATATTGACACACCAAATCCAAATGCAAACACTCATATTTTTCATTCTATATCTTCTGAATAACATCACAACAACACTTGATTCTCCACTAGGAGTCTCTTAAGAAGCATAGACAAAGACCTCCTCTACACCACAATGCTCTTAAAATAAAGTGAAGCCAGAAGTGGCCCACATCTCCTCGGTAACTAATGGACTCCTTTTGTAACTTTAGGACTGATTATTATTATTATTATTATTATTATTATTATTATTATTATTATTATTATTATTATTATTATTATTATTATTATTATTATTATTAGGCTTAAGAGAAATAGCTTGATCATCCACTACAACATTCTCCTCTTCTAAGACTATATTGACAAAACATGGGGATAACAAAGATTCATGACATATCTTTTCAGTTGAAGAATCTTCCTTGTAGTTAAGAACCTCATCACTAAGTATTGACAACTAATGTCCTATGCATGAAACTTGTTCCATAATAATAGAATATTATTTTGGATCCATGCATTCCTCAGAACTAGCCTCAATTAGCACTTTGGTCTTTTCTTTGAGCTTGACTTGTACTGACTTTTGATTCTCCTTTCTATTTGGATAGATGACACATTCTCTTGGCATTCTTGAATCTTTTTTATATTTGATTCCTCTTTTGCTTTAGCAGGTAACCCACCTCGATCTTTCAGCTCAACTTAATTAGTTTTCATGGTTTCCACTTCTTTAGGTTTCCATACTAAGGATTGACCTTTTTTAGCACACTAAGATGTTCATGCACCTTATTATTACTTGAGAGATTGATTATACAATATCTTGCAATATGACTAATGTGATGATGACATAAACAAATAACATCATTCATACTTTTTGCTTGATGAATATTATGAATCTTAGCAAACATACCATCTTGTCCCTTAGATTCATGACGTTCAAACTTAACTATCTTTGGTCTGCATACCTGGGTTAATATTTTCCCATGCATTTTGGGGTAGAATCTAGGAATATGTCCCATGTCATGGTAATTATAGTAGACTACATTATCCATACCTCTAGCTGACCAACTACTCTTTCTTTTATAGTTTCTTGCCCTATGACCAAACCTTAAAGCATTTGGTTGTCTAATAGGCCTTCTTGCATTGATTTCAAAGCTTTCATTCTTATTATCTTGCTCAGGATTTACATGTTCCTTTTCCAACTTGTCAAACTTGTCTATGAGTTGTTCATGCTCTACTCTCAAGGAATCAAGATTAGTATTCAACTCATCATGCTCTCCTTGATTTGAACTCACACTTGTCTTGGCATCTTCTAGCTGAGCCTTGAGATCATTGATAACCGTTTTATCCTCTTTAGCATATTTATTTAAAGTACATATATGTTCTTCAAGTGCCTTGATTACAACCTTCCCTTGTTGATTTTCTTTCTTCAACTGCTTAGCCATCTAGTGCTACTTAGGATCTCCTTCAAGCTGTTAAGATTCCTCCAAAGGACCTCCTCTAATACCAATTATTGTAGGTGCAATCAATGCGAGGGGGTGAATCAGTGATGCAAGATAATTTAATTCAATTCCCAACTCTTATATATTCAACATACATCAATCTTGATCAAACATAATAAACATGAAAACACATGCATTTAAAGCATTCAGAAGAACATACATCACATGAACACATCATATATGTGAGAACCCCTCTTGGGGTATGCAACCCATTGAACTTTGTAAGATGGACTACAGTCCTATAAAAAAAGATCCAAAATTTAGACCAACACCAATTGATCAAAGAACACCCATCCCTTAGTTTAGTGAGTCACCCATCCCACAAGGAGCACCCACCCCTATCTAGCTAAGCACCCACTACAAGTAGAGCTTTAACAATCTTCACCTTGCAAGGAGGAACTAACCCCTAGGTAACCAAGCACCCACTCAGATACTTGAAGAAATTACCTTAAATACCAATTACTACTCTTTAACTGATGATGATCACCATTTTTTTCACTCTTCACCTTCACTCTTTCACCCAAATAGTCTTAAGGGCTCACTCACTAAATTTGCCTCTTCTAGGCTCATAAGATCCAATGACATGTGTATCCACCTATAATAGCTTGATCAAATTAACATGACTAATTCACTATACTATATGATGGTCCTCATTGACCTATACCTTTTATTTTAAAGGTTCTTCACTTGAATTCTTGCTCACATCTGCACTTCTCTTCTCTCTTAAAATCTATTCCTCAAGTCTAGAAACCGTCACAATTGGTTTCACCTTTTATAGAGTCTTCTTGATTATTATGATCACAATCTTCCTTGATGATCACAACACATGCCTTTACTCTTAAGGCATCTAACATGGGTCACCTTTAAGCACAACCCTCTTTTAAATAGGCCTAAATCACCTTTTAGGTCCTATGAACACCCATTCATATCTTCGACACTTATTCTAGTAAATTAAGAACATATAAACACTTTCAAATACATGGACCCATGCCACACAATCTATATGTCTTCTTTAAGTGATAACAACCATCACAATACCCTTTTTATAAATCCTAATTCACTCTAACAACATTCTGTGCACACAACCACCATGAACGAACACACATTCACATTCTATGCCTTTAGTCATATTGAATATGATTGATCAAACCTTTATAATCCACACAGATGGCCTTTATGGAGTCTACAACATTTTTTGATAGTTATCTCATCTTGAAACATCAAAATGCCATCAATAAAAACTCAATTACCCTTCTCAGGTTACTTACAGAGCATGAACATATACACATTAAATTTTGGAGCTGAATAAATTTGATTGTACAAAAAATTAGATCTTTAAACAAACATTTTCAGATGCACCTTGAAGTCCTCTACAATTTTGTTTTTTACTGCAACATCAAATTCTACATAGATTGAAAGTTGTGGCTCAAAAACTAAGCACTGTTCTTTCCTTCATTAAATTCAAACATTTGAGTTCCAACAGTCATAGTAACTTTGAACTCTTTACCAACATTTCATGTCCTCACATCGCTTCACTTAACTTGCATCATCAATATTCTTTAGATGTAGCTCAAACTTTAACTTGCAATGCTCCACTATCTAAACCTTAAAACTCAAACATGTTGACCTCATCTCGTGCTTTGTATCAATCTTGACCTCATACGCACCATCAATCTCTATTGAGTAGCCTGATCTTTACCTATGTTAATTGTTAAACATTGTGCACTTGACATCATCTTGCTACTTCCTGACAGTTTGGAACAAACATTCTCCATTAATCTCTTCGAGAGTATATTGAACTTTAACCATGTTAAATAGTTGTTGCTTTGACTTCTTTGACATAATACACATCAATGATCTACATCTGTACGAACACCTGCTCATCATTATATCCTTATCTAGTCCTAGTCTTTAACTACATGCAAATTTGACTATGTATGGGAACCATTACAATCTACTTGAAAGGCAAACTTTGAACTTTTATTGCACTTAATCACATGCCCTAAAATATGAAAAACATGATCACCTCACATAGGGGAATCCATCCATGTAACAAATTGATCTTAGAACCTTCACACATGTGAGATATAATGCCAATAAACTACTTACTTGGATTCTTAAACATAGATATTAAGCTTAGATTTATTTTGCATCATTGATCTGTGATGCGATTAAACGAGCATCATTAGATCTCTTTTACAAATTTGGCTAAGTATGTTAAAACATTGCAAATAATCTTAGAAGCCAACTTTACACAGTTATATCTTTTGCTCTTCTCAATTGCGTAACCTAAAACTTGGACCATAGCAAGTTAGGACTAATGTGATCACACCCATATGATCAACTCCCCTTGACTCATCCTTTAGACACTATAAAATTTCACACGATGGTTCTATTTATTGAACTAACCCCTAGACCACGTTGGGACTCCCTAGGGACTATCCCATAACCTTTTGATCAAAAACCTAAGTTAGAATTGACTAACTTTGACCACCTTCACCTTTGACCTAGTGACCACTAATGATCATCTTAATTATTGACGGTTAAGCCTGACTACCAACGATTAGGTTTGAATTTTCTTAAAGGGTTAACTCTAGCTAAATATAGCTTGTTTTTTAATATTTAGCTTATCTAATCCACGTACAAATCAATGCATGCTAAAGATGCAAATAAACATCCCCTTGAACCTATTGTTGAAGTGATTGTTTCACCTCCCCTTTCTTCCTATAAAAAGAGAGGAGGAAGTGAAAAATATCCATCATTAATCATCAAGATCAGTCAATCATCTATAAACAAAGCAATTAAACATCAGAGATTACTAACAATCATTAGAGCTTCTTACATTAGAAATTATTTTATAGGTATTCACTCATTATTCCACAACTAAGTACCGTTACTCTACCAAAATTACTTCAGAATCTATTGACAAGTTCTTAGCTACACACCTCAACCATTCTTTAGATAAGCAAGCTAAGTATCTATTTTCAGTAATTAATTTACTTTGTTTCTATTTCGCAACAAACCTAACCCAAACCCACCTTCCAAAATTTCATTTTGTAACCTCACCACTTAATTTATTGAGCCAACCCAGATTCCATAGTAATCACTAATGGTCACTCTGACCTTTGAGGGTTTGTCCATTAGCACTGATGGTTACCAACCACCAATGGTCACCCTAACCATTGATGATCACCCTAACCGCTGATAGTCACTATGTGACAAATAAATAACAAGCTATTTTCACCCATCAGATCTCAACCAAACCCCACTTTCTGACCTCCTACCTGAGCACAAAACATCATCTTATTTTTTGAACCATGCTTAATTTATTTAGTATTAATATTCACTCATTTATTACTATAATTAGTCAAATCCATATCTTTTCAAGCACTTCTTGTACTTGATTTCAGTATCTTATGTTATTTGTACGAGTAATTTATCTTTCATTTCTAGAACTTGATTGTTTAAAGCATGGATTAACAACCTCCAAGGAATCTTGTGCATGTTGGATCTAGCTTGTTATGTAATCCACCTTACTACCCAACTAATCAACCATTTCTTTGAGTACTAACCTCACCTTTCTTTCAAGTTTTACTCTTTCTTCTTGAGAAATAAGCAAAATTTTAGTGAAACATTTTTGGCATGCCTAATAAGACCCTTGAGTCTTTTCTTGGGTTCATAATTACATCTAGGTGTTTCTTCTTATTTTACAACAAAATCAAAATTTATTTTTGGGCTTAAATTTGACTACATACATTATTTTCTTGCTTATTTAAGCTCAGATACCTTAATTAATCAAGTAAATATATTGTAGCTTCACACTTTTCACACACACAAGACCAAACCACTTTCATATAATCAAACATCAAACATTGACATAAGGACCAACTCTAATTTCATTACCTAGTGGTCACCTTTCTCGAATATCCTACTTGGATTTCATCACCAAAGGGATAACCAACTAAGCTCTTTGGTTGAGTATAAACTCTAGGAATTGGTATATCTTGGCTAAGCAATTGACACCCTTATCACTATGGTGTGTGAAGTGAGGGGGTATGCCCTAATATCAAGCCACATACTAATTTCCAACATAGATCCCTTTGAGAGCCTAAACACAACCTAAAACCAACCATAGACTACTTTTCTAGTACCCATTCTACAAGCCAAGTTGAGTCACACTATTCTTAAAACTTAAGGCATAAGCCATAAGAGAGACTAAAAGAAATCTTAGGATTAACATGCTTTAGTGTGTGTTTCTTTTACTTGACTTTTTTTTTTGTCTTCTTTTTATTTGAGTTGTGAGATTACTTGTATCTTTTACTTTCCCATATTTTCATGGTTTTAACTAGGAAACAATTAAAAAACCAAGCGAATTAGGATCCACCTCCTAATCATCCATCTTCCTCTTCCTCTTCATCCATGGACTATGTCTCAGATGTAGATGGTTCTCCTCATCCTTTCCATAGTCCTAACATCCCTAGGACGATTGCCCAAAGTGATGTAGATTTTGCTACTTTTGTTCATAACAACCCCATAGTCCTCCAATGTTACCTCAAAACTATATCCCATTGTATCCCTACTTTGGTTCCACCTACTAATCCGCCCTATGGGATACCATCCCATATTATGGGCACCACCTCTATTGACACCATTTCCACCCAACCTTTGGTTACCTAAACATCATATTCCACTAACCATCCCACCAATACCAACATCTAAAACCAATCTACTGAACCAATCAACAACCAAACACCATCTACCCTGACCAACAACTCCTCTAACATAGGAACAACCTAACCTTTGACCACCCATACCCCTCTTAGAGTGGGAATCCCTTCTACCAGTGTTGCCACTCTCCCTCTAATTTCCAACCGACCTACCTCCACTCCAATCTAGATCTTGGTGGTTCCCATACATTTCACACTTCCACCCATCGGTACCAAGATCACCACCTATCCCCAACCTACCAACCTAACCATACCTCTAACTCAACTAATACTAACTTCCAAACAAATACATATTGCACCTAGCCTAAGCCATATTCTAAAACCACAAGGATATATGGCCCCATCCTCCACCCAACCTTCCACATCTACTTACCCATACCCAACACCCTCTTAACCACTCTTATCCACATACTAATATGTGCCAACTTTCCAACCTTCTACTAGTTATCCTTATATTTTAACTACCCAAACCCAACAAAATCTGCCCTACAACTATGGGGGTGTACAACCACAAATAGATACTATCAAAATGTTAATGGACAAAATGAAAACCTTAGAGTAATTTATTTTTGGTACCCAAAACCATTTATCATATGACCAAATCTATAACAAACCCATTCACCCATCCATACCTGTCTAACTTTACCCACCTCAATGGGAGCTTCTAAAATATTCAAAATTTTAGAGCAAGGAAGACCCTTAGCAACATCTGAGAGCATTTAGGCACCCATGTTATTTTATTACCTATGATTATGCTCTCCTTCACACCTTTCCCATGTCTCTATCAGGTTCGACACTAGATTGGTATAGTGTTATTCCCATGCACTCTCTCTTCTCTTTTTCCCAACTTGCCCAAACTTTACTATACCACTTTTTCATAAACATCTTTATGAAAGTTTCAATCATCGATCTATACTCCATTTTCTAGTTTGATGACAAGTCTATTGATGACTTCATGGCCCATTGGAGAAGTTTGATAAACCAACTCTCCTTATCTCTACCCCTACTCGAGATGATTGAGCTATTTGCTCAGGATTATGCCAAACACATTTCCTCTATTTTTTGGGTTCAAACCTTCAGGACTTTTGATGAGGCTTTCACCATAGCCCAAAAATTAGAGAACAAAGCTATCGATGAAGGGAAATTAAAGTTGAAAAAAAAATTCCACCTTCAAATCAAATGAGGCTTCATCCTCAAAACCCAATAATCAAATCAACACTAACACCAAAAACAAGGGAACCATAAACATGATTATCTTTAAACCCGTTCTTCCAATAGTTGTTACCAACCCAAGCTTCCAATTCCTTCAATAAAAATACCAAAAACCCAAACCTCAACAACCAAAGGCAGTTTACTCCACTAGGGGAGTCATGCACTTCGATCTTAGAGAAACTATTGAAAGTGAATGTTATCCAACTTCCTCTGATCAAACCTCCACAATAATTTGACTCCTCTCATCTTGTCCCTGCTTAGTATAAGGATAAAAAATTGTGTTCCTTCCATCATGTCATTGGACATGATGTTAGTAGGTGAAATACCTTCAAGAATGTCATTCAAAATATCATTAACAAGGGGTAACTTATGCTAGATAACCCCAACTCACCCCCTAACCAATCACTCAACATCTTTAGACAACCATTTCCCAACCATGCTCCATTTGTAAACAATGAAAACAAAGTGGAATCCTCTCATGAGGTATACACCATTAACATGGATCTTAATGAACTCATCGCTGAGGAAACCACTATCTAACTTACCCTACCATCCCCTCCACTTATTGAGAAAGTGGAGTCACCAACCTCTCCTTTGAAAACCAAAACAAAGGAAATGACTTGTCACCTTTCTCCACTTATCGAGAAAGTACAACCACCAAACTCTTCTTTAGAAGACATACCAGAGGAGATGACCATTCCCACCACACCTTTCTCTTCTATCATGCAACAATCTACTCTCCCTATGGAAAGCATTCCTAAGGAAGAGGTCATCCTACATACTCCTCCCATGGAAGAACCACCTTCCTAAGCTTCAAAGCTGTTGGTTGAGGAAAAGGATGAGGCAATCACTCCTCTCTCTTCACCCATGGGCTTGTCCTCTAAAACCAATGTTGAACGGACCAAACTTGTCTACAAGCCTTTCTCTCGACTGGTCCAAAAATTAGGGTACCTATCCCAAAACAATATGGATCATGCTACATTTTGGCATCATCTCAGGCTTCTTTACCCGACCAGGCAAGAAACCCCAACTAAATCATTATCAACCCAACCTACCACTCCCATTAGCAAACCCACCACCATCACACCCAAAACATTAGACATCTCTACCAACCAAACCATCCCAACCTAACCTATACAGAGTAACCAAGTCACCTCTTATCATTTCAACCAAGCCTGCCATGAATCTTGGCATGTTTCCTATTCAAAACCTTACTCACCCATTAGTTAAAATGATCTAAGCCCACCAAACCCACAAAAGAAACACCCAAAAAAATCAACAAAGAGAGTAAAACCACCCAAGATCCCATAAAATAAAACTCTATCTCCCCTCTCTACTTTGCCTTCTATTTTGGGACCTCACCCCTTATAAAGGAAACCATAACCCCAGACAAAATCCAAACCCAACCACCACTTTTGGTTACACGATCACTCCTAATTTTATCCTCACCTATTTTTAGCACACCTCCTATAACCAAACCACCTATTTCTTAGACCTCTAAACCAACACCTTCTACCTCCAAGTCATCCACCTCCAAGACTCTATACCTAAACCATCTACCAAGAAACCTCCTTCATCCAAAACTCCTACCATTAAGCCTACTCCTAAATGGGCTTCCACCCCAACCAACAAACCTAAGACCCCCATGCCCTTAAACCTATACTTGAGTCCTACTCAACCATCTTTCAGAGGTTATAGCAAGCATATTGCTTAACCTTACCACTTATCAAAACATTCAACCCACATAGTCCTAAACCATCTTGGTACAATTACAAATTAGTATGCTCATACCATAGGATGCCTTGGCATGATATAGAGAACTCTAAGGCTCTCCAAGTATTAATCCATAGGATACTTCATGAGGATGAATTATTTTTAGATGAGTCTCCTTTAATCCCACCACTAATCTAAGAACCAAGAACCATTCCAAACATTTACCTACTCTCCCACTCTCACCTTAGAGTCAGGAGGAACCGAAGTGATCCCCTAGCCTAACTCTTTCCCAAATCCATACTATCCATGTGGTCACATGATCACATGCTCAACCAAAGGACAAGGGAAAGGTAAAGGTGTCCATTTCATTGACATATCCCTCTTGTACCACCCAACCACTTGGCCAGGACCAAGCACCTTCACCTTTAACCTAACATAAGGTGTCCATCTTGGGTTCCTCTCAATCCAACCCTTATGAATCAATCTAATGAGTGGTTTTAAAACAACTTCACTAAACACTGGTGAATATGAGTTTATATGAACTAATCAATACCTCACCCTATCATCACCAAGAAATGATAGAAGTGTTGTAATTCGTAGAGGTTAAGCTAGGAGACCCATAACCTTTATCAAAAAAATTTAGAGCTCTATAGTTTTCCAACCTTTTTACGTTCAAGGATTCAGAAATACCCTCTATCCATCTAGATGATCTAAACCCTCCCCTCTTCATTATCACATACATCAACTAGACCTGCATCAAAAGGGTTATGATTGATGGAGGAGATTGTATCAACATCATCTCCTCCCATTCTTATGATCAACTCAACCTACCAAAGAAAATTATGTCAAAAACCTCAACCTTTATTTGATCATTCAATGACACCATGACCATGACCTTGGGAACTATTATCTTTCACATTCATCTAGGACCGCACATGCTCCCTGAACTTTTCTACGTAGTAGAAGGTCAATTCTAACACAATGTTTTATTGGGACACCTGTGGATTTGATCCATGGGTTGTGTGTCATCCAATCTTCACCGATGCATCAAATTCAAACATGAAGGACAAGTTGTTACCATACAAGCTAACCCAATTCCTTTTACATCCTATAATATGATGTACTAGCCTAATGACATTATCCTTTTTCCACCCAATAAGCCTTTAAATACAAATGACAAAACTCCATCTTCTTCTACGAATGAATCATCTGCCAATTCATCCATCTCTTCCACCTAAACCTCCACAACAAACCCTTTGAAATTAACCTTCCAATGTCCTTCATTTGTGAATTATCACCTCTTGGCCTTGGATGCCCTCCCTACTCCCTAAGCGTATGTGACTATTGACCAATAACCCAACTATGACCCCAAAATTAGATCCATCATTCCCTTTGGTCCCTCAACTTGTCAAACCAATTTCATCTATGGTGGACTTGATAAACCCCTTGATACTTTCATCATCTCCTTTTCACCTCAACCATTCACCTTCAATTTTTCCTATCTGCATAAGCTGAAGTTCGTCAAGACATACCTCTATTGGTGTGCTTGGAAGGGATTTAGTCTTAGATGATACAAACATGGGTCCTACGAGTTTCTTCCAATCCAAACCTGAAAACCTCATAAAAAACATGGCCTCAGATTCATTCCACCTGAAAAGAAAACCAACCCACCTCCCATCACCATCATTAACAAGGAAGTCCCATCCTCATCGATCCTTTCACCATCAAAACTAGAGGATTCTGACATCTTCCCCCCTAACATTTTTTCATCAACATGATTAGCCTTAGACCCCACACTTATCAAAAGGATGGGGTGACCATAACCATTCCTTTGACTCATCTTGAGATGATAACGAATGACTCTCCTACCATTAATATTGTTTAGTGTCAGGATGTTGATTCCATTCTTGCCTATCTAGGTACAAAATATTCTTTCATCCACAAATCTCTTCCTCCTAAAACTTTAACCATGTCGAATGAATCTACCATGGATATCAACTTGGGTGCCCTGGATAACCCGTGGATTGTCAAAATTGACCAATCGCTAAATTCTAAAGAGCTTCAATAATTCTTCTCCTTGCAAGACCACAACATAGCATTTTATTTTTCTTACAATGACATACCTAGAATCCACCCCTCCATTGCTACCCAAAATATAGTCACCAACTGTGATGCCAAGATAGTCAGGTACCCTTACATAGCCATTTTCATCAAAAAAAATATCCAACATCTCCTATCCATCACTTTAATCTATTCTATTGATATCCCCAAAGGGTTTAAAATGTCATCCCTATCACCAAAGCCATAGGGGGACTTCGTATTTGGTAGACTTTCATGACCTTACCTTATTTGCCTAAAGGATGAGTTTTCTTTGCCAAACATTGATCAACTTGTTGATCTTACAGTTGGCCATGAGATGTTATCTCTTATGGATGGATTATCGGGTTATAATCAGATCTTAATTACCCTTAAAGATCAACACAAAACTACCTTTATCACCCCATGGGGAACCTTCTACTATAGGGTCATGCCTTTTGGTCTGAAGAAAGCTGGTGTAGCCTACCAATGTGCTATGACCTACATCTTCCATAATCTTATTCATAAAATCATAGAAGACTATGTTGATCAACTTCTTGGGAATTCCAAATGTCGTAAAGATCATCTAACTATTCTTAAGATTATCTTTGAATGACTCATCCATTACCATGTCCATCGTAACCCCAAAAAGTGTATTTTTAGGGTTTTATCAGGTAAGCTCCTCAAATTTATTATTTCCCTTTGAGGAATTGAAGTTGATCCCACCAAAATCAAATCAATCCTCAACATGCCTCCTCTTACCCATCTTAAGTAACTCCATAGTTTGAAAGGAAAGCTCCAATCCATTTGTCACTTTATCTCGTAGCTCTTGGACTGATGCCAACCTTTCCACCACCTCCTAAAGAAAGATGTATCTTTTAAGTGGAATAATGACTGTCAAAAGGCCTTTGATTCACTTAAAGAGTATCTTCTATCTCTAAACATCCTCGTTCCTCCCAAGTAATATCAAACTTTTTACCTTTATATTTTTGCTACCAACTACTCCTTAGGGGCAATGTTGGCTCATCAAGATAAGCAATATAAAGATCAATCCATATACTACATTAGTCATACGCTTGTTGAGTATGAGACTCAATATAGCCATACCAAGAAAATTTGCCTTGCCTTGATATTTGTATCCACCAAACTTTGTCATTACCTTCTCAACCACAAGACCTATGCAAACACCAACACCGATCCACTCAAGTATATGCACTCCAAGCCATACCAAAACCAATGTATGGCTAAATCGCTCATGATTTTAACTGAGTTTAACATTGAGTTACTTCAATAGAATTCAATCAAAGGGCAAGTCATTTCCGACCAATTGGCCAAAGCACCATTAGTAGACAACCAACCTCTTCCTCTTGAGTTTTTAGATGAGTCTATCATGACCCTCTCTCAAGCAGACTTCACCTATCAAGTGACCATGTTATTTGATCGGTCAAAGTGTCAACATGGTGGGGGATCTAGCATCATGCTTATCCCCCTTCATGGTGAGCCTCTTCCTTTATCTTTCAAGCTATATTTCAAATGTACCAATAATATGGATGAGTATGAAGCCCTAATGATAGGTCTCCAAACTGCATTAGCCTTGGGAGTCAACATAATCATCATTTTTGGCAACTCTTAACTTATGGTCAATCAAATAAATAACTCTTATCAATGTAAAAATGATGTTTTAAAATATTAAAAATAATTAATTGATGAACTCTTAGCATAATTTAAACACTATTGCATCCAAACCACTCTGTGAGCTACAAACAAGTTTGTAGATATAATGGCTTCTCTCACCTCCTAGATCCCATCTGTGCAATCTGAATCTAAGTTATTTTTCATTATCCATTGACTTACTAAGCCTTCTTACATCAAATTAGAGTCTCCTACCATCTTCAATGTGGAGGCAAACCAACTTGACCTTTGGTACTAGTAGACCTTCGACTATCTCAACCTTGTTATCATTCCTTCTTACCTTTCTAGAAATGCTCAAAGGGTGTTTATTTAGAGAACTTCATGTTATACCCCACTGGGGGGAATTATTTATAAACATAGCTTTGATGGTCTCCTCTTCCATTGTCTATGCATTCATGAAGCCTCTCATGCTATCAGATAAACACATGATGGGATCTATGGGGGACACTTTAATGGCCTCACTGTCGCTAAGTGCATCCTTTTCCTTGGCTATTATTGGCCCACCCTTAACCAAGATTACTATGATTATGTCAAAAAGTGTTTAAAATGCCAACAACACACCAATTTACATCACACACATAGCCATAGTCTCCAATTATCCAAGGATATCTGACCCTTTTCACAATGGGATTTGGATCTTATTGGTGAAATTAACCCTCATCCTTCACAGTGACATCATTTTATTATCACTAAAAAAAAATATTTCACCAAATGGGTTGAGGCTATTCCTCTTATCTCAACCAAAGATAAAAACATTATCGACTTTATCAACCATCACATCATTTATCATTTTGGTGTTCCTCATAAAATTATCACCCACAATGGCAAATAATTCAAAAATAAACAATTCCAAGGTCTTTATGATGCATTCAGTATCAAGTTAAGTTTCTCATCACCCTATCATCCATAAGCAAATGGACCAGTATAATCCTCTAACAAAACTCTCAACAATATGCTAACTAAAATGGTTAATGCATTTGATTAGGATTAGAATTTTCACATCCATTTCACCTTATGGGCATATCATACTAGCATTTGAACCCCTATGGGTGCTATCCCTTTCTCTCTAGTTTTTAGAGATAAGGCTATTCTACCTTTGGAAGTCCTAATTCCCTCTCTTTACATATCCCTAAAAGATCTTATTTTTGAGATCAATTATCATCAAGAACATTTAAACCAACTTGGGATACTTGATGAGTGTCGTTTAGCCATGCTTACCCATCTTCATGTCTATCAAGACCACATCAAACATGCTTATGAAAAATAACTTAAAGTGTGTGACTTCAATATCAGAGACCTCAACCTAAAGGAAAATCAACATGTCAACAATATGGATAAAATCAAGTGGGGCAAATTTGCTTTCAATGGACTTAGACCTTATATCATAATGCACAAGTATGGATCAGGAACTTACTAGTTGGCCTCTCTTGAAGGAAAACTAGAACTTGAGCCCCTCAATGCTTCATATCTATGTTATTTATTTTTTTAAACAGGGTCAAACTCACCTTTTATCTAACTTAATCTCATCTCTTGTTGACATCCCACATACATCCCTTTATTTTAAAGACAACAAATTAAAGTTGAATCATGTGATTATCCATTATAACCTCCACCTCATCTTAAACATGGGTACCATGGCTTTACCCATGACATGGTTTTCATGGTACTTTCCATCCTTTCATAGGATGGATTCCCATGGTCGTTGTCACTTAAACCTCCTTTTACCCCTCATCATCCTTCTCAAGCTCTAGTTTTGCCTTTAGGAAGGTGAACTTTTTGGGCCTACATAAGCAAATCCATGTCAATAACAAAAAAAAAGTTACAATCAAGCACAAAAATCATGTATTTTATGGGTCATTCCAAACATTTTGTAGGCTGCTCCCTTGAAGGATAGCTACCACAACCAATCAAAATATCTCAATCATAAGGTAGAATGCTCCTTTGAAGGACAACTATCAAAAGACTTTAATGAATCTCATAAACTTAGACTACTCCTTTGAAGGATGGTTGAGTAAAGTATTTATCAATGCACAATAATTTCTTGGAATATTCCTGCATTGATCAACTTTCCCATTCCCTCCAAGCACTATAAAAATATCAAAAGACCCAATATAAAAATTAAAAAAGGCAAAGATAATAATGGAAGCTGTAATTGCCTTTCCTTAGTAGACTTCCCGCATCGATAAGTCTACACTTTTTATGACATGGACTTATTTATATTATCTCTTTGATAACCTATAAAAGAGGCATGATAGGTCTCCCAAGATGGTTCCATTTCCACCCCCCTCCCCTTTACACCTTATTAACAAGGGATTTTGAGCTTACTTGACATCATGTGATCAAGACACCTTTTAAAAAACTGCCTGCTCATGCGAAGCATTCAAAGGACTTATGTTTATAAGCCCATCATAATTTAGTTTGTTTTAGTCTTTACCAAAGAAGAGGCATTATGCTCTCTTCTTATTTCTCTCATACTTATTGATACATTCATTACAACGTTTATCTCTTGATTAACTTATCTCTCTCACATCAAGTTTTCAAATCCAAACTTGCAATTGCATATCAATATGACCTCATATGTCAAATATATCTCTAATAATAGATAGCCTCATCACATCACAATCCACTCATTTAAATAGCCAACACTACCAACTAATCATGAAACATCTATCACTGTTCAACCATACATCATCCACATATGCTATACATCACATGCCTATCTATGAAGAAAAGCAAAAATTCATCCATATGTCTAATAAATCATATAACCCTAACTAACATCATCATAACATCATAATAATCATCCTAGCATCTATCACATCCATAGAACCATGATCCATTAACCCATAGCCATATCTTGAACATAAATTACATCATAGTCATCCATAATCATAAATAATAATCACAAACATCATAACCATTTCCAACCATACATAATGTTGGGTGAATATTTTGTCGGCCAGCTAACTGGTGACCAAAATAGTCCCTATCACCACAACATAGGGAGATGGGTCATCTTGGTGTGTAGGTTTACTACATCAATAGGGGATAAATCTCTCCTCTCATCAAGGGGAGGTTCCCTATTAAATATGCAGAGGCTATATACTATATAAATAAGCTGAAAGTAAGACACAGAGATGGGATAAACCATACATCTCTCTTCTTTCAAAGATGATGCTAACAAACAGAGGAGAAAATCTTAGTGGAAACATTGAAGGCACTTCTCTTCTTTTAGGAGTGTTATTGCAAGAAACAATAGGAGTTCTTTCAGGTAAGATAAGAAACCAATAACAAAAGGGCACAGTAACAACAGGATGAAACAGAACGCAAAGTTTCCACCTCAACTACCCAAAGAGTGAGATACAAAGAATAATAGGGGCACAAATTCATCCCAAGGTCTTTTACATAGAAATGGAAAAGAAAAACACACATTGAAGACAACTATGACAGTGCAAAGGCTGAAAGTAGTTGGCTTTAAGACACCTTCCTTATCACCTCCACTAGTTCTGCTTGTTAAATCAAATAAACAAGAATGCTTTCAGAAGACAGACATAAGAATAATCTCCTAAAGTATCACAGGCTATCACAGCATAAAGTCTGCAAGTAACTTGCTTTCTCATTCAATCAAAGAAATATGAACTACAATCTAAGCTCAAAGTCTCAGTAATGCCTTTCAATTTGGGTAGATTTTTGCTTCTAGTAAGGGGAAGATATCCCTTATAACAATGAAAGATTTTACATTATATAGAGGCTAGGAGAGACTTGGCACTTTGTCCCATGGAGTGACCTATGCTATGCAATCAATGTCTTGACTGCATTTTTGATTCTGTCAAGAAGGGCCATGCTGGAGTAGGGTGACTACCTTAACTATGGCACATCGATTCATCTCTAGTGCCTCCTCCTGAGTCTGAATCTCTCACTCCATCACCTACCTAGCTACGCAAATATCTATTCTGCCTTTATCTTAAAGGGGACAAACAGGCTATGTTGTCAATGTTGGTAGGCCCTAAATATCTACTCGGTGAACTGTTTCACCCACTAGAAATAACTCCTAATGAGTTTCCCTCTCTGTCTCTTCCTCCTCTTGGGTCTGGCCTTAGGCTCTTTGAATACATTCAGGTTCGCACCTTGAGTCTGCTAGAATCAACAGACACTTAAATGCAGTCGATTTGGTGTTCACATGTCTTTCCTCTATTGAAGGTTAATAGCTAGCCAGTCACTCCAAATTTGACACCCGCGAGCCTGTTGGTCCTTTATTTCCTTCAGACAAAATTTCTAAAGGAATTCCTTCAGATAATTTGTTTAAAGGAAATCCTTTCCTTGGCGTCATGCATGCCTTTGCATTGCGAGGTGCTCCATCCTTTGACATGTGGCACCTTTCACTGCTTCAAACAAGTGATATGTGGCATCTTTCATTGAATCTTACCATGGACACATGGCATCATCTGCCTTCTCAGGCCTTTGCAACATCACAGAAATGTTTGGGGCTCAGTCGAGCTCTCATGAATAATGACACTTGTTGGCCTCCACTGCTCTCTACATGGGACATGTGGCATGGTCCACTACTCTTAGGAAAATGAAGTAAAACCTTCTGTAGTTGCCACTTGTCGCCCTCCATGGAGTTTTGACAGGAGCTTTGTTGAAAGAGACCATGTAACAGTCATGCAAATGTAGACACATGGCAACCTCAACTTCATTTAGTCACTCACCCCCAAGCCCACCATGGTCTTTACTCAATACAGTGGAATGGAAGGAAGGAAATGCGGATGTTGACACATAGCAGCTTTTGATGAGCTTCAAAAAGGGACACGTGGTAACTTCCACTACTTCTTAGGAACAAGGCATAATGGCTCGGTTGGTGACACTTGGCAGTATCCGCTTGACTCTTTCTATTGTGTGTGTTTCTCTTCATAACTGAGGGCATCTTTGAACCTTTAAACTTAGTGCATCGAACTGATTGAACATTGAATCCGTTGAATCAATGAACCAAAATGGTTCAAGGTTCAACGGTTCAAGCTTTTGAGACTCGTTAAATGTTTGGGGCCGTAGAACCTTTGGAATGGTTGAACTTTGAACTTTGTCAAATGTGCCTAGCTCCTATTGAAGACGTTGAACCTTTGAACCTACTAATCCCTTTGCTGAAAAAGCTTTGAAAAAAAATGAGGAATTTGAAAGCCCCCGAATAAATTTTGAGAAGGGGAAGAGAGGAATTTTGGCCCTGCAGGTCCAAGAATAGCTCATATGTTGTTCCAAAAATGAGTGACATTTTTGGGGACCAACACATAATATGCTAATCATCATCACCAATATCCATAACCATAACCATAATTAATATCATCAACATCATACACATTAATTAAATGATCACATCCATAAACAACACCATCAACTATAACCATAAACATCATAATTATAATTACATCATCATAATCATGAACCAAATCACATTACTATCATATAATCATAACAAAGTCATCAACTATAATCATCACATCATAATCATAAACATCATAAGCACGAGCATTATCATATCATAAGCAACAACTATCAATATCCACATCATCATGAACATAAATTAAAGAGCTATATCATCACATGACTAACTACATGAGTCCACATCAAATATCATATCCAATCATAAACAAGCAACATGAACATCATAACCATGAACCAAAAAACATATACAAGGATCATATCTATATATCATAAACTCATAATCAAAATGATGATTGTGTATATAATATGAACATGTCTCTCAAAAATTTGTATACATATTGCTACATTAGCTTGCAGGCCAATGTCAAAACCATGTGTTATAATGTCTACACCCCTAAAACACCATTGCTTCCTAGGGCTTTCCCTCCTACACCTACCTATCCACCTAAAATAATGACCCACTAACATGGTGTCACAATACTCACACCTCATGTAATCCTAGCTTTGTACTCGCCCCATTGGGGCTTATTTAGTAAACACATAAATACCAAGGTTGCATAGTACCAAAGATCCTCCATAGTCACCACATATCCATGCATTGAGATAGTCCCTGGTGGACCCACAACTGTTGGTACTCCTCCCCCTACCTACCAGAGATAATCTATCTCCTACACCACCATGACTAGCTGAGCCTTAGCCTAATCTCTTTCTCCTATCAACATGACCACTTGGCCCTCTGCTACTTCCAAGGATGCCTGTGCTGTTACCAATGATGCATGTGCCATGGCTAGTACCATTTATGCTTGGTCCCTCTACCCAATCACTACCTATATATTTGGGGTAACTCCTTGCATTTGAGCCTGCTGACCATCTCCCCTTACATCGACATCCATGTCTTTCCACCCACCATCATCACCTCCAAAATCAACTACAACATAATATGTTTGGTACCATGCAAGATAGCCATCTATAACATCTACATCATCCATATATATCCTCATAGGCAACTGCTCATTATTAATGATTTCATGTACTCATTATGGAACAGGTAGTGGAAACTCTGCATCTTCCCTCTTATACCTTAGAAACACCCTGGGAACATCCTACACAAGGTGAAACTACCTTCATACCCTATCAAATGGAATGAGCTCTATCTCATGCTCTCGCTTGCCATGTATCCATCGATAGATCTATAATGATAGTGTATGCTGGGCATAATGCCTCCTTATAAACCTGACATGTAGTCTCTAGATCACATCTCCCATGACCAAAGCATCTATTCAGCCCCTGTACCAGCCTATGTCATGTGACCCCCCTCTAATTCCTAGGAGGGTATAGTCACCTCTCCATCTTATAAATCCAGCCCTAAAATCCATTTGCATAAAACCTTTTCATGGTAATCCCATAAGTCTTGGTAATCGAATGTGCTCATAAGCCCAATAATGGAAAATAAAGCTGACACTGATCCCATATATCTTATGAGCACATAATCCCTAGAGCTCTTGTTAAATCTAGACTAATCACATAAGATCCCTTGAAAACACTGTGTGACCTAAAAACATCTCAACCAATACCCCCAAAAAGTATGGAAACCTCCCACTTCTTGAATTTGGTAAAGCATAACATGTGACTACTATCATCATCATGGTCAAAATATGCCTCACATCCCTATCCCTCTGATATAACAATGTATAGTGGAAACCTCCTGCATTCCACTATGCATACTCATGGTCCCCTTTATACAAGAGATCCATATGCTTATCTTGTTTATCCCTCTTAATGTGGTAGATTGGCTCACCCTGTATGGGTATCTGCACTATCTTGTAGATGTCCGTAGGAAAAATAATCAACTCACCTATAGGTAACATGAAGGTGTTAGTGGCAGGGTCCCATTTCTCAATGAGTGCCACTAACATCATCACATCTTGAGGTACATTTTGATAATACCTCATTCTACTAAGACCCACATCCTCTAGGCGCACCTAATCAGCATTCATCATGCCTCTATGTATATCATCAAATATTTAAGGCACTCTATCCCTCATCTGTATCCACTCCCATGCTTGTAGGGTTTGATAGAAAAAACCTTAATTCACTGACACATTTTGCCTATGAACTCTACTTATTACACCTACCTCCTATTCTAATTTATTCAACTCATAACATATACCTAATATGACCTATACCTATTACTTTACCCTATCATTTGACCTTATTGACCTATCCACATTACCTTAACCTAACCCCCTAGCCTAAAACACACCCTTAACCCTTCCCTTTTAACCTTCCAACTATCCATAATTTACCAAAACTTAACTCATGACCTTCACTATCAATAATTTACCAAAACTTTAACGTTAGCATTAAAACTATTCACACAAACTTTAGCACATCAAATGACCATCGACAGTTGACTAAACCTATGGTCAATCGTTGATGGTTAGGAGACCAACCACTGATGGTCACCATAAAGTGACTTATCAATAGTCATTTATCAACCGCTGATGGTCGATAATGTTTAGTGATGGTCGGTAGTGACCATTTATGCTCACTGCGTGGTGACCATCTATGATCAACCCAAACCCTACCCCCTAGAATTACCTACCAAACCCAACAAAATTTTCTTATTCTCTTTACTCTACCCTCCATCTACCCAAATACCTACCCACATTACCAATTTTAACTCTAAAATCAAACAAACACTCCTAAAACCTAGACTTCAATCAACACCCACCCACAACCAAATGAACAACTGATAAATTCAATTAAGCATTCATTTACAAATTTAAAACTAATATACCAATTCAAAACAATACCTACCTCATTACTCAATCACTATTGAGGAAGAACCCTAAGAACCACCACCTAACCCCACACATTTCCTCATCCCCTCTGCATCCTCCTCAGGTTAAACCTCTAGCTAGACTTGGTTACCTCAATACTCTCACTCATACAATCAATCACCCTCACATAAACGTCACCATTTTTCTCAACAATACCCAGAGCCAATTTTCATGGGTTTCAAGTTCACACTGAAAGAATAAAACCATTGGTGGTATTTTAGCTTCACCCTTTTAGGGTTGACATATGATCATCAATGGTCAGGATGACCACTGATGGTTGACCTTGACTGTCGATGATCGATAATTTTAAGGTTTTTTCCCTCCCACCTATAATTTTTCCAAACTAATTTTTCACCAACCAAATACAACTACCTGCCACTGGAGCTTACCCATTCTCCACCAACCATAACCAACCATTTACCTCACCTATGATCATTTTGGCCCAACTATCATATGTTTTGAAATGACCTTGCCTTGGTACTTTTGACCACTATAAATGAATTGCCAAGTTGAATATTTTGAACTTGTGCTACCTTGCACATAACCAACCTATGTGTCTTCTCAGGATCACTTCCTACCTTGGATACCTATGAAAACACTAACCTTGTCTAAGAACTTTGTATTTACTAGTGTACCTAACCATCATGCCTACATACGGTCATGTGGTCCACTTGTCACTTATCCTTCTAGTGCTGACCTTATTTTTACCAACCATGGAAACCCAGTCAATACACGATCTTGAATATCACACTTTGTCACATTTTATGTATGTGTTTGTGCTTCAGTGCCCAACCTATCACCCACTTTATCACCAACTTACCCACTCATCAAACCCACACCTGACTCTATTTCACCTCATCGAATCTTAGTTTAAGGGGGAACACCTCCTCCCATACTCAGGGTAACCTATTCTTTGACCCACAATCCATTTTTGTTTTGTAGTTTGCTAATACAAACTACATAATAAATAAGGGCAAAATGTAGACATGATAAAACCACACATGATGGTTCTAGTTGTCAAACTAACCCCTAGACCACTTTGGGACCCCCTAAAGACTATCTCATAATCTTTCAACCATAAACCTAAGTCAAAATTGAATAACTTTGATCACTTTCACCTTTGACCTAGTAACTGCCAACGGTCATGTTAACCACCAACGGTCAGGTTTTAACCATCTTAAAGGGTTAAATATAGCTAATTATAGCTTGTTTTTTATATTTAGCTTATTTGATCCACGTGTGACTCAATGCATGCTAAAGATGAAAATAAACATCCACTTAAACCTAGTGTTGAACTAATTATTTCACCTCCCCTTTATTCCTATAAAAAGAGAGGAGGAGGATGTGAAAAAGATCCATCATCAATCATCAAGACTAGTCAATCATCTAGAATCAGAGTAATCAAGCATAAGAGATTACTAGCAATAATCAAAGCTTCTTACATCAAAACTTATTTTATAGGTATTAACTCATTGGTCCACAACCAAGTACTGTTACTCTATCAAATTTTTTCTAAACTCCATCAATGATTTCTCAACTACACACCTCAACCATTCTTCAGATCAACAAGCAAAGTATCTATTTTTGATAATTAATTTACTTTATTTTTGTTCTGCAACCAACCTAACCCAAACCACCTTCTAGAATTTCATTTTGCAACCTCACCACCCAATTTCTTGAACCAACCTAGAATCTACAATAACTACTAATTCTCACTTTGACCATCGATGGTCTATCCATAACTACCGATGATCACCCTAACCATCGATGGTCACTATGTGATAAATAAACATCAAGCTATTTTCACCCATTACACCTCAACCAAACCCCACTTTCTAACCTCCTACTTGAGCACATAACATTATCCTATTTTCTAAACTATGCTTGATTTATTTAACATTAATATTCAATCATTTATTACTATAAGTAATCAAATTCATCTCTTTTTAAGCACTTCTTGTATTTGATTTCAGTATCTTATGTTATTTATACAAATAATTTATCTTTCATTTCCAAAACTTGATTTTTTAAAGCATTGATTGATAGCCTCCAAGGAAGCTTGTGCTTATTGGATGTATCTTACTAGGTAATCCACCTTACTACCCAACTAATCAACTATTTCTTTGAGTGCTTTCTTATCTACAGGTCATTCCACCTAAGCCAAAGATGCGTATCTACAACTATCTAGATCACAGAGCATAAACCACATCTAGGTTCTACTAATCTCACCTTTATTTCAGGTTTTACTCTTTCTTGAAAAATAAGTAAAATTTTAATGAAACACATCCATACATGACAATGGTAATGTCAACAAACTGCTTACTTAGATTTTTCTTCCATAGAACCAAATATGCCTATATGAACATAATGAAGAACTAGATGAACACCATGCATTACCATAAGCATTTTAAGCACTCTTGATACCCCATAGGACCTTTGAAACATGATATTATCATCTATAACATCTATCAACTTCTTATCTAATAATATACTGAAGATTCATGCTTGCATACTAACTAGGCTACCAAGCCTATGCCAATACACTATTCACATGCTTATATTCTTTTCTTGACATGAAACCACATCAACATGATAGATACAATATTATAAGCCTCAAACAATACTTAACTTAGCATATGCATCCTAATCCTACCTTTCACAACTTTAGGTTCAAACAAATCATCATCATACATCACCACTTTGTCATTACCTTTGACATCAATGCACACATGACATTAATATTTGACATCAATGACAGCAATTGCCAACACACATCCCTTGTATTATGTCACCTATGGTTTCTTAAGGTTTTGGTAAGGGTTTTCAAACATTTCTTGCAAGTTAGGGTTTGCTGATTTTTATTTTAGAATTTCAAAATCTATGGATTTTGGGGAAAACCCCTTTTTTGTTAAATCATCCCATTTTGGGACATTACATTATCTATCACAATTTTCATCCTGTACTGGAGTATAATCATTAGGGGCCTTAACATTCTAATGTCAATGCAAAGGAATTTAGGCTCTCAAATTTTTGGTCAAGGGTAAACCTTGACTTTCTTGACCTCATGAATTTACTGTCCCTATACTAAACCAATTCACTATTGCTAACCCCTAATGTCCCTTGACCTATATGTTAAGTTGTTTTTTAATTTATCACCACTAAAGGCCCTTACATAATTCAAGTGCATAAAGGCCCTTAGTATTGATTTCTTATAACCTACCACAAGACATTCATCTTTGGACAGGGAGCCAATTAATAGCCTCCCACAATATTGATCCCCCATTTTGAAAGGTTTAGGATGAACCAATAGGTTTGAATTTATATGATACTTTTATGCATGGTGCCTATAGATTCACCACTCCAACATGGTAATTGGTCATTGCAACTTGGGAATATATATATTGTCTATCTAAAGAAAACTCCAATGACAAAGAAACATAAGGTCAGTTGGAGAAGGCCACTCTACCTAGTGAACTGTTGAAAATATTATCATTGATGTCAACGGGTCTAGGATTATTGATGATAAAGGCCTCATTGCATTTAATGGTGTTTTTAATATTCATATCTTGGCTAATGTGTGTTAATATTTATTTAATATTAATGAATATATTTTTGGTTGCATATAAGTCAAAAGAGGGCCCATAGAGAAGTCAAAGAGTCATGGAGTAAAAGATGAAAGAGGAATGGGATGCATTTTATCATGAAGAGTCACCTTGAGGAATTCTAAGAGTCACCATGTGAAGACAAAAGAGGTATGGCACATTTTTCTATGAAGAGACACTTTGAGAAATACAAAAAGTCACCAAGATAAAGATAGAAGAGGAAAGGATGCTTTTACTTATGAAGGGTCACCATATGACTTTTCAAATTCAAGGATATGAAGGGTCATGCAAGTTCATCACTATTTTCCATGAGGATTGAAGGGTCACAAATGGTGAAGGCCAAAGGTCATTTGGAAAGATATAAATAAAGGCTTGAGAAGCCATTTGTAATATGCAAGAGAGTGCATGGTTTGTATTTATTTTTGAAAAAAAGAAAAGCATGAGATATTTTAGAGTTCTATCATTTGTTGAGTAAGAAACATTGAGAGATAGTTGTGTTTTATACACAAGAGGGGTTGGTGCTCTTGTGGGTTGGTGTTCACAAATTTTATAAGGGGTTGGTGCTCGACAAAAGGGTTGGTGCTCCTGCAAGTTAGTTCTTGTGAACTTTGTAATTTGAGTTGGTGCTCATTCATATACTTGAGATTATTCTCTATGGTTTTTCTCACTTTGAATTTCCATGTAAATCTCTCTCTCTCTCTCTCTCTCTCTTACGTGGTGCAAATTATTATTTCAATTTTATTGCATATCTTGAATGTATGATTGAGTGGTTAAAGAAAATAAATCATTTTAAATATAAGATATATAATATACTGATTCACCCCCCCTCTCAGTATATTTTGTGCTTAACAATTGGTATCAGAGCAGGTTCTTTTTGAAAAAGTTTTACAGCTTGAAAGAAGATCAAGAAAGCATGATGGCTGGATCACATGAAGGATTTTATACAAATAAGGCACCTTTGTTTGATAGAACAAATTATGTTTTTTGAAGCATAAGGATGAAGAATTATTTGATGGCCCTTGGATTAGACATATGGCAAGCAGTGGTGGAAGAATATGAAGAGCCATAGACACTTGTAACTACTTTGACAGAAAAGAAGGCAAGTGAAAATAATGTTAAAGATTTAAATATTATTTTATGTGGTTTATGTGAATCAAAATTTGTTAAAATTATGCAATGTAAGTGTGCTCATGAAACTTAGGTAAAACTTGAGAATATTTACAAAGGTGATGGAAAGGTTCAACAAGTTAAGCTTCAGACTTTTAAAAGATAATTTGAGAGTTTGAAAATAGAATAAGAAGAAAATATAGCAAGTTATCTCTTGTGGGTTGATCAAATAATCAATCAGATTCAAGGTCTTGGAGAAAATTTAAAAGATTTGATTGTGGTTCAAAAGGTTTTGAGATCTCTACCATTGAGATATGATACAAAAGTTTCAACAATTGAAGAGATGAAGAATTTAGTCAAGCTAAAGATGGATGAGCTTCATGGTATTCTTATGACATATGAGATGCAGATTGAACAAAATAAACCCTCAAAAAGAGAAGCGACTTTCAAGGCATCAAAAAAAGAGAAGGCTAAGATTCAAGAATTAAGTGATAGTTTTAGTGATGATAAAGATGACAATGGAGCTCTTTTCATTTGCAAGCCAAAAAAAGCACAGGTAAATATCAAGAAAAATTATCTTTTAAATGTTTTAGTTATAGAAAGATTGGACATTTTGTAGCCAAATACCCAAATAAGGGTAATGATGATAATGAATAAGAAAAGTCTACATACAAAAAGAATTTCAAAGGCAAATTCAAAAAGAGATTTGAGAAGAAGAGTTTGTATTCTAAAGTTCCTAACTCAGCTGAATATAGTGGAGTCAGTGACTCAGAAGAAGAGATTCTATTTATGGCTAAATATGAAGATGCCTCTATAAGCAAAAGTATAGATGATCAAGAAGAAGAATAGGATGAAGATGAAGTGAATCTAGAAGGAGAACTCATTTGTGCCTTAGAAGAGTTAAAATCTCTTGAAAAGAAGAATCAAAGATAAAGCTCCAAATTAAGAAAAATAAAAAGGAGTCAAAAGAAATAATTGAAGATCTACAAGCACACTTTGAAGAAGTCAAAAATAATGAAGAAGATCTAACGACATAGTTGAAAATAGTAAGTAAAGAATGTGAAATGTATGTTATTAAAATTACTTCTTTAAAATTAGATCTTGATAAAACAAATAAAGCAAGCAATGATAGAGAAGCCAATGATTCAAAATTTAAGAATAACACTAATATGTTGAATAAGATATTATAAAATTAAAGATCATTGTCAGATAAGATAGGTATTGGATTTGAAAAAGAGAAAGAGGAGGTAACTACTTTCATAGACAAATAAAAAGAAAAGAGCTATGCTGAAGCTCTTACAAAGGAAGAAATAAAAAAAAGAAGTTAAGAATACATAAGACATCTCAAATAAAGAAGGCTAGAGGGAATAGAGATACAAAAGGCAATCATGTCATAGATATACAAATAGGTCCTATTTTTATGGTTACTATTTTATTGTAATAAATATGGTCATAAGAAATTAGAATGTCGAAAAAGAACTAACAATTTTAGAAATAAGAAGGAAAGTCATGCAAAATCAAGTAGAAGTCACAACTCTTTTGCTCCTCTATCAGGTTTTCATGAAGAGGCCATAATATGTTACAAGTGTAACAACTTTGAAAACATAGGTCGATATTGTAGAAGTGTGTTCAAGTCAATCAATAAGAACTAGTGTTTCAAGGCTCCATTCATTAAGAAGAAAGTTTAGACAAGTTCTTGGCAAAATAAACAACTTAAAAAATTTATGTTGGTGCAGACATCTTTGCATGTAAGAAATGAAGAAAAGCCATGGTTCATTGATAGTGGATGTTTAAGGCACATGACAGGAGATAAGAGCAAGTTTATAACCTTGAATAAGATCAATGGTGGCACAGTAAAATTTGGATACAATACTATTGCCATAATTGTTAGAAAAGGTACACTAAGTTTGGATAATGGTAAAACTAAAAACTAAAAATATTTTATATGTAGAATGTCTTGAGCATTATATTTTGAGTGTTAGTAAAATGTGTGATTAGGGACACACACTAAAATTTTATACATAAAGTTGTGAAATTAGAAGAAAAGATTCAGATGTATTAGTTGCAGATGCTCAGAGAATAGGGAATAACTTGTATATGCTATTAGACATCAAAGGTCAAATATGTTTTTTGAGTAAGATTGAATAAATTTGGCTATGACACAAGAGAATTGGGCACATAAATAAAAGAAAGTAGTCAAAAATATTCTAAAGATTAAAAATCCATTTGACACGCTTTGTGAACTTTGTCAGCATGAAAAGCAGGCTAGAAAATGATTCAAAACAAAAGAGTACTCAACCACTCAGATGCTAGAGTTTGTTCACACTAACCTATGTGGACCTATGAGGACTCAAAGTACTCAAAGTGATAAATATTTCATGTTGCTTATTGATGATTTTTCACGTATGACTTGGATAATATTTTTAAAGAAAAAATTAGAAGCTTTTAGACATTTCAAAGCATTCAAAGCATTAGTTGAGAATGAAACCAGTTTGAAGATTAAGTGTATAAGATCATATAAAAGAGGAGAATTCATGTAAAATCAATTTATTGAGTTTTGTGAAGATCATAGAATAAAGAGACATTATTGAGCAACCAGAACTCTACAACAAAATGGAGTAGTTAAATAGAAAAACAAAATAGTTCAAGAGATGGTGAGGACAATGCTAAATGAATCCAATATATCAGATAAATATTAGAGAGAGGTAGTTGCTACATTAGTGCATATTTATAATAGAGTATTATTGAGTGTCAATAGTGACAAGACTCTTTATGAGCTATGAAAAAAAAACTAGTAACAGTTGATTATTTTAGAGTTTTTAGTAGCAGATGCTTCATAAAAAGAACCAATGAAAAGCTTGGTAAGTTTGAATCTAGAGCAAATGAAAGTATATTTATTGGTTTTTCTTGCAAATGTAAAGCTTATAAATGTTATAACAAAAGAACCAAGAATTTTTTTGAAAGTACAAGTGTCAGGATAGAAGAAGATGGAACACAAAGAATCATGATCTAATAGACATTCCTGAAATCATTGAAGAAGAAGGTTTTGAATAATCAGATGAAGATAAGGAGAAGGAGAAAAATGACACCAAAAATCCATCCAAATATGTTTAGATAAATCATAATAAAAGTGACATCATCGGGGACATAATTGAAAGAATTCACACCAGAAGAATGATGGTAAGTGAATCTGAGCAAGTTAATTTCTCTTTGTTATCCAAAATTTAGCTTAGAACTTTTTTAGAAGCTAGACATAATAATAATTGGGTTAAGGCTATAGATGAATAATTAAATCAAATAGAAAAGAATGATAGTTGGGAATTAATGCTTAGACCAAAAGATCACAATGTGATAGAAACAAAATGGGTTTATAGAAATAAGTTGAGTAAAAATAGAGAAGTGACCAGAAATAAAAAAAGATTAGTATGTAAAGGATAGCTCAGATTGAAGAAATAGATTTTGAATTTTTTTTTCACCAATGGCAAGGTTAGAGGCTATTAGAATGTTTATTGCATATGTAGTGTTTAAAAATTTCAAAGTATTTCAGATGGATGTCAAATCTGCCTTCTTAAATGGGAATCTTGAAAAAGAGGTCTACATTGAGCAGTCTAAGGTATTTATTCTCTCAAATATTAGTAACCATGTGTGTAGATTGAAGAAAGCATTGTATGGATTGAAACAAGCTCCCAAAGCTTGGTATGCAAGACTTGATAAGTACCTACAAGATTAAGGTTTCAAGAGAGGATTTGCTGATAGTAATCTTTATATCAAAATAGAAGGTGATCATCAATTGATTGTTGTGGTATATGTTGATATCATTTTTAAAGGAAATATTGAAAAGATGAAAAAATAATTTTTTGGTAGAATGCAAAAAGAATTTGAGATGTCTATGCTTGGAGAATTGTCATTTTTTTTATGATTGTAAATATTTCAGTCAGATAAAGGAATTTTCATATCTCAAAGTAAATATGCCAAGGAAATGTTGAAGAAATTTAGTTTTGAGGATTATGCACCAGTTGGTACACCAATGAGTATAAAAAATAAGGTGACCAAAGATGAAAATTCACCTATTATAGATCAATCTTTGTATATATATATATGATTGGTAGTCTTTTATATTTAACAATATCAAGGCCAGATATCATGCACACAATAGGTATAGTTGTAAAATATCAGTCATCTCCAAAAGATAGTCATGTTTAATTGGTGAAGAGAATATTCAGATATATCAAGGAGACATTAGATTATGGATTATGGTATCCCATAGGTTTGGTTGCGTATACAGATTCAGATTGGGTAGGGTGATTGGATGATAGAAAGAGTACAAGTGGAGGAGCTTTTTTCCTTGGTGATAACTTAGTATCATGGATAAGCAAGAAACAAAATTTAGTATCACTTTCTACAGTTGAAGCTTAATATATTGCAGTAGTATTGTGTTGTACTCAAGAGATTTGGATGAAGCAAACTTTGGAAGATATCAAGGTAAAGTATGATGAACCGATTTTTATTTTTTGTGATAACACAAGTGATATAAATATTTCAAAAAATCTAGTGATGCATTCAAGAACAAAACATATTCCCATTAGATATCACTTCTTTATAGAGTAGGTTGCAAATCAATAGGTTAAAATGGAATATATCAGTACTACAAAGCAGATTGTAGATATTTTCATAAAGGCACTACCAAAAGACATATTTGAGTATCTAGGAGAGAAGTTGGGAGTAATTTGTTTTACTTCCTACCATTGAGGTTCAACAGTAGTTGAGGAGGAGCTAAGTGTTAGCTCCAATTAGGCCCTTTGCAATTGATGTCAAAGGGGGAGAATAATAGGTACAAGTATCAGTGTAAAAATAGGTATAGGAAACAGATACAGGTTGCTACAGTAAGAGGGATTTATTGTAAATTTTTCAGATGGTAGTATGTGTAGGTTTTAGGACATGGTATTTTTAGTTTGAGGTTACCATCAATGACAAAAGGGGAGATTGTTGGAAATATTGTCATTGATATTAAAAGTCTAGCATTATTGGTGATAAAGGCCCCATTACATTTAATAGTATTTTTAATATTTATATCTTGGCTAATGTGTGTTAATATTTATTTAATATTAATGAATATATTTTTGGTTGCATATAAGTCAGAAGAGGGCCCATGGAGAAGTCAAAGAGTCATGGGGTAAAAGATGAAAGAGGAATGGGACGCATTTTCTCATGAAGAGTCACCTTGAGGAATTTCAAGAGTCACCATGTGAAGACAAAATAGGTATGGTGCATTTTTTCATGAAGGGACACTTTGAGGAATACAAAAAGTCACCAAGATAAAGACAAAAGAGGAAAGGATGATTTTGCTTATGAAGGGTCACCATATGATTTTTCAAATACAAGGATACGAAGGGTCATGCAAGTTTGGCACCATTTTTCATGAAGATTGAAAGGTCAAAAAGGGTGAAGGATAAAGGTAATTTGGAAAGCTATAAATAAAGGCTTGAGAAGCCATTTGTAATATGCAAGAGAGTGCATGGTTTGTGTTTTTTTTGAAGAGAGAAAAGCAGGAGCTATTGTAGAGTTCTATCATTTATTGAGTAAGCAACATTGAGAGATAGTTGTGTTTTATATACAAGAGGGGTTGGTGCTCATGAATTTTGTAAGGGGTTGGTGCTCCTATGGGTTGGTGCTCATAAATAGTTGTTGTGTTGGTGCTTGACAACGGGGTTGGTGCTCCTGCAAGTTGGTGCTTGCGAACTTTGTATTTTGAGTTGGTGCTCATTCATATATTTGAGATTATTCTCCATGATTTTTCTCACTTTAGGTTTCCACGTAAACAGATGGTCTCTTTCTCTCTCTCTCTCGTGTGGTGAAAAATATTATTTCAATTTTATTGCATAGCTTGAATGTATAATTGAGTGGTTAAAGAAAAGAAATCAGTTTAAATATAAGATATATAATATACTGATTCACCCCCCCTCTCAGTATATTTCATGATTAACGTGAATGATAATGAACACTAAGTGAACAAGTTTTTAGTACATAGGAAAACATCATGAATCATAGGGAAATAAAATGAGCTTTAGCATCACTTGATTGACACTTGATGGAGGGGGAGGAATTTTTATTTTGTGAGAGAACCAATTTTTTTTTAGAGTGTGTGTGTTTGATAATTTTTACCTATTAATGCACACCTTCATAATGCTATCTTTCTTATATGATTTAGACCTGGATGAACTTAGGCTAAACTCACTTTAAATATGTTTATGCACCCTCATGATGATATCTTACATACATGACTTAGACCGAGACACACTTATGCCAAAGTCCCTTATTAGATACATGTGATTTCATGATGATATCTTTTTATGATTATACCAAAGTATTTTATACATACATGTTTTAACGATGACATATTATTATGATTATACATAAGAGCTTTGATTTTTCATTTTTTACACATGGTACACACAATCCATTTATTTTGAGATATTGATTCATAAGTTCATCCCATACCTCAAAATGGGGGTATATGATATGCTTGTTCTACACTTCAATTATATAGTGGTATACATTAGTCCCAGAGAGTTATAAGGCATAATTCTTGCTTACACATTTGGAAGTAGTCCCAAAGAGTTATAAGGCATACTTATTGATTCCACATTTGGAAGTAGTCTCGAAGGGTTATAAGGCATACTTCACTTTATCTCCTCAAAGAGATGCATCCTTAGAGATGATACAGATTTAAAGATATGGATTCCACAAAGATCACTTCATAGATCCTATGTAATTGATGTATCCATTCCCATTTTTCATTTATTTCATTGATTTTAATAGTTCCTTGATTATCGATTTATATGGGCACTAGTTCACTAGTAAATGTGTTCCTTATGATTGCAAGTACTCATGATTCACATTCTAGACACAAAATCATTGATGCTTGTTTCAATATCTTTGTGTTTTTTCATAATGGAAGTGAGGATGCTATTATTAGATTCTAAGGAGTACATGTTTTCTTCTATTTTGTAGGTTACAGGAGCTAATTTTGATATAAGATAACTATCTCCCCTCTTGATTTACAAATCATTTTAATTTTCTATATTGACTTTGATACCTCTTATAGGTGTTAACTGAAACATCTTATATGACCCCTCTTAGGTACAATTATTTGTTTTACTTTAATATGTACACACACACACATCAAAGTGGGGTATTATGTAAACACCTAATTTTGATCTTGGGTTAGTTTTAAATATTAGTTTGCATTGATTTAGGGTACTTGTGTATGTGTTGATTATCAATTTATATTAGGCTCTTACTATCACATTTTTCCTAGTGAGTTATGGGCCCTGTTTGTTCCCTTTTACTTTGGTTTTCTCTTTCCTATCTAGTTTACACTTATTTTCCCAAATATTTTCTAGGTTTTCTTGGCATTTCTCCATGAGAGTAGTGTATGCTCCTGGTCCCTACTTCCTATGGGTCACTTTTGAATTTTATTTATTTCTTTGGTCTTTGTATCCCATTTTGTCATTTTTTTCACCCTTTGTGTGTCATGTTCAATTCCAATACGGACTTGATTTGAATTTGGTAAGAATACATATACACATGTACAGTAATGCATATAGGAGAAGGAATTAGAGAATAAGAGCACAAGGGGATGAAAGAAAGACTTCATGATAGGTCAAGTGTGATATGCAAAAATATAAGAGCATAAAATTGAAGTGCTTCAGGTAGATTTTTGTCCTAAGTATTTGTATTGCATCATTGCCAATTGTTCATGTAGTGAGATATCATATAAGGATTAGTTTTTACATCTCATGTTTACTTTTTGTACTGTATAAAGTGTTGATTTCCAAATTTTTTAAGGATGGCATTTTGATTGAGCTAGGCCCTCCAATTAACTTCCCCCTTTTAAATATTTTTCAAGATTTTGAGAGTTGATTAAGGTTATAGGTAAGGAGAATGATTTTTGGGTGATTCAAAATAAATTTTGAAAGACTAAGTGAACTTTCAAAACCCAAGAGCAGAGGATTAGATTCATCAATTTAATTTTGGTAAAATACACTTTTTCTAGAAGCGTAAACTAGCCCTATAATATGCACCTAACGATTCCAAGAGTGTAGTATCCTCCCTTCGTCAAATTTTAAAAGATATCAATTTCTTTCAAAATTGATTGTACCTCCAATAATACCAATTATTGGAGGTACAATCACTGAGAGGGGGGTGAATCATTGATGCAGGATAATTTAATTCAATTCCCAACTCTTATATATTCAACATACATCAATCTTGATAAAAAAAATAAACATGAAAGCACATACATTCAAAGCATTCATAAGAACATACATCACATGAACACATCATATATGTGGGAACCCCTCTTGGGGTATAAAACCCACTGAACCTTGCAAGATGGACTACAATCCTATAAAACAAGATCCAACATTTAGACCAACACCAATTGATCAAATAACACCCATCCCTTAGTTTAGTGAGTCACCATCCCACAAGGAGCACCCACCCTTGTCTAACTAAGCACCCACTACAAGTAGAGCTTTAAAAAGCTTCACCTTGCAAAGAGGAACTAACCCTCTAAACAACCTAGCACCCACTCAGATACTTGAATAGATCACCGTGAATACCTATTGATACTCTCTAACTGATGATGATCACCTTTTTTTTCACTCTTCACCTTCACTCTTTCACCCAAATAGTCTTAAGGGCTCACTCGCTCAATTTGCCTCTTTTAGGCTCATAAGATCCAATGACATGTGTATCCACCAATAATAGCTTGATCAAATTAACATGATTGATTCACTATACTCTATGATGGTCCTCACTGACCTGTACCTTTTCTTTTAAAGGTTCTTTACTTCACTTGAATCCTTGCTCACATCTGTACTTCTCTTCTCTCTCAAAATCTATTCCTCAAGTCTAGAAACCATCACAATTGGTTTCACCTTTTATAGAGTCTTCTTGATTATTATGATCACAATATTCCTTGATGATCACAACACATGCCTTTACCATTAAGTCATCTAACATGGGTTACCTTTAAGCACAACCCTCTTTTAAATAGGCCTAAATCACCTTTTAGGTCCTATGAACACCCATTCATCTCTTCGACAATTTTTCTAGTAAATTAAGAACATAGGAACACTTTCAAATACATGGACCCATGCCACATAATCTATATGTCTTCTTTAAGTGATAACAACAATCACAATACCCTTTTTCTAAAGCTTAATTCGCTCTAACAACATTCTGTGCACACAACCACCATGAACGAACACACATTCACATTCTATGCCCTTGGTCATATTGAATATGAGTGATCAAACCTTCATAATCCACACAGATGGTCTTATGGAGTCTACAACATTTTTTGATAGCTAGCTCATCTTGAAACATCAAAATGCCATCAATAAAAACTCAATTACCCTTCTCAGGTTACTTACAGAGCATGAACATATACACATTAAATTTTGGAGCTGAATAAATTTGATTGTAAAAAAAATTAGATCTTAAAATAAATATTTTTAGATGTTCCTTGAAGTCCTCTATAATTTTTCTTTTTACTGCAACATCAAATTCTACATAGATTGAAAGTTATGGCTCAAACACTAAGCACTATTCTTCCCTTCGTTAAATTCAAATATTTGAATTCCAACGGTCATAGTTAAACTTTGAACTCTTTGCCAACATTTCTTGTCTATTATTGCTTCAGTTAACTTTCATCATCAATATTCTTCAGATGTAGCTCAAAATTTAACTTTCAATGCTCCACTATCCAAACCTTAAACCTCAAACATGTTGACCTCATCTTGTGCTTTTTGTCAATCTTGACCTCATACGCACCATCGATCTCTGTTGAGTAACTTGGTCTTTACCTATGTTAATTGTTAAACATTGTGCACCTGACATCATCTTGCTACTTCCTGACAATTTGGAACAAACATTCTCCATCGATCTATTCAAGAGTAGATTGAACTTTAACCATGTTAAATAGTTATTGCTTTAACTTTTTTTACATAATACACATCATTGATCTACATCTGTAGGAACACCCACTCATCGTTATATCCTTATCTAGTCCTAGTCTTTAACTACATGCAAATTTGACTATGGGAACCATTACAATCTACCTGAAAGGCAAACTTTGAACTTTTATTGCACTTAATCACATGCCCTAAAAATTGAACAACATGATCACCTCACATAGGGGAATATATCCATGTAACGAATTGCTCCTACAACCTTCACACATGTGAGATATAATGCCAACAAACTACTTACTTGGATCTTCTTGAACATAGATATTAAGCTTAGATTTATTTTGCATCATTGATCTGTGATGTGATTAAACATGCATCATTATATCTCTTTTACAAATTTGGCTAAGTATGTTAAAACATTGCAAACTATCTTAGAAGCAAACTTTACACATTTATATCTTTTGCTCTGCTCAATTGTGTAACTTAAAACTTGGACCATAGCAACTTAAGACCAATGTGATCACAACCATATGACAAACTCCCCTTGACTTATCCTTTAGACACTAGAAAATTGCACACGATGGTTCTAGTTATTGAACTAACCCCTAGACCACGTTGGGACTCAGGGACTATCCCATAACCTTTCGATCAAAAACCTAAGTTAGAATTGATTAAATTTGACCACCTTCACCTTTGACCTTGTGACCACTGATGATCATCTTAATTATTGACGGTTGAGCCTGACCACCAATGATTAGGTTTCAATTTCCTTAAAGGGTTAACTCTAGCTAAGTACAGCTTGTTTTTCAATATTTAGCTTTCTGATCCATGTGTGAATCAATGCATGCTAAAGATGAAAATAAACATCCCCTTGAACCTATTGTTGAACTGATTATTTCACCTTCCCTTTCTTCTTATAAAAAGAGAGGAGGAATTGAAAAAGATCCATCATTAATCATCAAAATCAGTCAATCATCTATAAACAAAGCAATTAAACATAAGAGATTACTAACAATCATTAGAGCTTCTTACATTCGAACTTATTTTGTAGGTATTCCCTCATTATTCCACAACTAAGTACCGTTACTCTACCAAAATTACTTTAGACTCCATCAACAAGTTCTTAGCCACACACCTCAACCATTCTTTAGATAAGAAAGCTAAGTATTTGTTTTCAGTAATTAATTCACTTTGTTTCTATTTTGCAACTAACCTAGCCCAAACCCACCTTCTAGAATTTCATTTTGCAACCTCACCACTTAATTTATTGAGCCAACCTAGAATCCATAGTAATCACTAATGGTCACTTTGACCATTGACGATCTGTCCATTAGCACTGATGATTACCAACCACCAATGGTCACCCTAACCATGGATGATCACCCTAACCACTGATAGTCACTATGTGACAAATAAATAACAAGCTATTTTCACCCATCAGACCTCAACCAAACCCCACTTTCTGACCTCCTATCTGAGCACAAAACATCATCTTATTTTTTGAACCATGCTTAATTTATTTAGTATTAATATTCAATCAATTATTACTATAATTAGTTAAATCCATATCTTTTCAAGCACTTCTTGTACTTGATTTCAGTATCTTATGTTTTTTGTACGAGTAATTTATCTTTCATTTCTAGAACTTGATTGTTTAAAACATGGATTAACAGCCTCCAAGGAATCTTGTGCATCTTGGATCTAGCTTGTTATGTAATCCACCTTACTACCCAACTAATAAACCATTTCTTTGAGTACTTTCTTAACTACAAGTCATTCCTCCCAAGCCAAAGAGGAGTATCTACAATTGCCTAGATCATGAAGTGCAAACCACATCTAGGTTATAATAACCTTACCTTTATTACAAGTTTTACTCTTTCTTCTTGAGAAATAAGCAAAATTTTAGTGAAACATTTTTGGCACGCTTAATAAGAACCTTGAGTCTTTTCTTGGGTTCATAATTGCATCTAGGTGTTTCTTCTTATTTTCTACTCATACAACAAAATCAAAATTTATTTTTGGGCTTAAAATTGACTGCATACATTATTTGCTTGATTATTTTAGCTCAGATACCTTAATTAATCAAGTGAATTAATTGTAGCTTCACTCTTTTCACACACACAAGACCAAACCACTTGCATATAATCAAACATTGACATAAGGCTCGACTATGATTTCATTACCTAGTGGTCACCTTTCTTGAATATCCTACTTTGATTTCATCACTAAAGGGATAACCAACTTAGCTCTTTGGTTGAGTATAAAATCTAACAATCAGTATATCTTGGCTAAGCACCTGACACCCTTATCACTATAGTGTGTGAAGTGAGGGGGTAGGCCCCAATATCAAGCCACATACTAATTTCCAACATAGATCCCTTTGAGAGCCTAAACACAACTTGAAACCAACCATAGACTACTTTTCTAGTACCCATTTTACAAGCCAAGTTGAGTCACACTATTCTTAAAGCTTAAGGCATAAGCCACAAGAGAGACTAAAATAAATCTTAGGATTAACGTGCTTTAGTGTGTGTTTCTTTTACTTGACTTTTTTTTTTCTTATTTTTATTTGAGTTGTGAGATTACTTGTATCTTTTACTTTCCCCTATTTGCATGGTTTTAACTAAGCAACAACTAAAAAACCAAGTGAATCAGGATCCACCTCCTATTCATCCATCTTCCTCTTGCTCTCTATCCATGGACTACGTCTTAGATGTAGATGGTTCTCCTCATCCTTATGATAGTCCTAACATCCCTAGGATGATTACCCAAAGTGATGTAGATTTTTTTGCTTTTGTGGATAACAACCCCATAGCCCTCCAACATTACCTCAACACTATATCCCACTGCACCCCTACTTTGGTTCCACCTACTGATCCACCCTATGGGATACCATCCCATATGATGGGCACCACCTCTATTTCCACCATTTCTACCTAACCTTTGGTTACCTAAGCATCATATTCCACTAACCATCCCACCAATACCATCATCTAAAACCAATCTACTGAATCAATCAACACCCAAACACCATCTAACCTGACCAATAACTCCTCTAACATAGGAACAACCCAACCTTTGACCACCCATACCCCTCTTAGAGTGGGAATCCCTTCTACCAGTGTTGCCACTCTCCCTCTAATTTCCAACCCACCTACCTCCACTCCACTCCAGATCTTGGTGGTTCCCATACATTTCACCCTTCCACCCATCGATACCAAGATCACCACCTATCCCCAACCTACCAACCTAACCATACCTCTAACTCAACCCATACTAACTTGCAAACAAATACATATTGCACCTAGCCTAAGCCATATTCTAAACCCACAAGGATATATGGCCCCATCCTCCACCCAACCTTCCACATCTATTTACCCATACCCAATACCCTCTTAACCACTCTTATCCACATATTAATATGTGGCAACTTCCCAACCTTATAAAAGTTATCCTTATATTTAACCTACCCAAACCCAACAAAATCTACCCTACAACTATGGGGGTGTACAACCACAAATAGATATTATCAAAATGTTAATGGACAAAATGAAAACCTTAGAGTAATCTATTTTTGGTACCCAAAACCTTTTATCATATGACCAAATCTATAACAAACCCATTCACCCATCCATACCTGTCTGACTTTACCTACCTCAATGGGAGCTTCTAAAATTTTCAAAATTTTAGAGCAAGGAAGACCCTTAGCAACATCTAAGAGAATTTAGGCACTCATGTTATTTTATTACCTACAACGATGCTCTCCTTCACACCTTTCCCATGTCTCTATCAGGTTCGACACTAGATTGGTATACTGTTATTCACATGCACTCTCTCTTCTATTTTTCCCAACTTGCCCAAACTTTCCTAAACCATTTTTTCATAAACATCTCTATTAAATTTTCCATCATCGATCTATACTCCATCTGGTAGTTTGATGACAAGTCTATTAATGACTTTATGGCCCATTGGAGAAGTTTGATAAACCAACTCTCCTCCTCTCTACCCCAACTTGAGATGATTGAGCTCTTCACTCAGGATTGTGCCAAACACATTTCCTCTATTTTGTGGGTTTAGACCTTTAGGTCCTTTGATGAGGCTTTCACCATAGCCCAAAAATTAAAGAACAAAGATATCGATGAAGGGAAATTAAAGTTGAAAAACAAAAATTCCACCTTCAAATCAAATGAGGCTTCATCCTCAAAACCTAGTAATTAGATCAACACTAACACCAAAAACAAGGGAACCACAAACATGATTATCTTTAAACCCATTCTTCCACTAGTTGTTAACCAACCCAACCTTCCAATTCCTCCAATAAAAATACCAAAAAACCAAACCTCAACAACCAAATGCAGTTTACTCCACAAGGGGAGTCATGCACTTCGATCTTAGAGAAACTATTGAAAGTGAATGTTATCATACTTCCTCCGATCAAACCTCCACAATAATTTGACTCTTCTCATCTTGTACCTACTTAGTATAAGGATAAAAAATTGTGTTCCTTCCATCGTGTCATTGGACATGATGTTAGTAGGTGAAATACCTTCAAGAGTGTCATTCAAAATCTCATTAACAAGGGAGAACTTATGCTAGATAACCCTAATGCACCCCCTAACCAATCGATCAACATCTTTAGACAACCATTTCCCAACCATGCTCCATTTGTAAACAATGAAAACAAAGTGGAATCCTCTCAGGAGGTATACACTATTAACATGGCTCTTAATGAACTCATCGCTGAGGAAACCACTATCTAACTTACCCTACTATCCCCTCCACTTATTGAGGAAGTGGAGTCACCAACCTCTCCTTTGAAAACCAAACAAAGGAAATGACTTGTCACCTTTATCCACTTATCAAGATAATAGAACCACCAAACTCTTATTTGGAAGACATACCAGAGGAGATGACCATTCCCACCACACCTTTCTCTTCTATCATGCAACAATCCACTCTCCCTATGGAAATCATTCCTAAGGAAGAGGTCATCCTACATACTCCTCCCATGGAAGAACCACCTTCCCAAGCCTCAAAGCCTTTGATTGAGGAAAATCATGAGGTAATCACTCCTCTCTCTTCACCCATGGGCTTGTCCTCTAAAACCAATGTTGAAGGGACCAAACCTGTCTACAAGCCTTTCTCTCGACTGGTCCAAAAATTAGGGTACCTATCCCAACACAATATGGATCATGCTACATTTTGGCATCATCTCTGACTTCTTTACCCAACTAGGAAAAAACCCCCAACCACATCATTATCAACCCAACCTACCACTCCCATTAGCAAAACCACCACCATCACACCCAAACCATTAGACATCTCTACCAACCAAACCATCCCAACCTAACCTATATAGAGTAACCAAGTCACCTCTTATCATTTCAACCAAGCCTACCATAAATCTTGGCATGTTTCCTATTCAAAACCTTACTCACCCATCAGTTGAAATTATCTAATCCCACCAAACCCAAAAAAGAAACACCCAAAAAAATCAACAAAGTAAAAGCACCCAAGATCCCATAAAATAAAACTCTATCTCCCCTCTCTACTTTGCCTTTTATTTTGTGACCTCACCCCTCTACCTTAGAAAGAAAACCCATAACCCCAAACAAAATCCAAACCCAACCACCACTTTTGGTTAGACATCACTCCTAATTTTATCCTCACCTATTTTCAGCACACCTCCTATAACCAAACCACCTACTTCTCAAACCTCTAAACCAACACCTTCTACCTCCAATTCATCCACCTCGAAGACTCTATACCTAAACCATCCACCAAGAAATATCCTTCACCCAAAACTCCTACCATTAAGCCTACTCCTAAATGGGCTTCCACCCCAACCAACAAACCTAAGACCCCCATGCCCTTGCACCTTTACTTGAGTCCTACTCAACCATCCTTTAGAGGTTATAGCAAGCATATTGCTTAACCTTACCACTTATCAAAACATTCAACCCACATAGTCCTAAACCATCTTGGCACAATTACAAATTAGTATGCTCATACCATAGGATTCCTTGGCATGATATAGAAAACTATAAGGCTATCCAAGTATTAATCCATAGGCTACTTCATGAGGATGAATTATTTTCAGATGAGTCTCCTTTAATCCCACCACTGTTCCAAGAACCAAGAACCATTCCCAACATTTACCTACTCCCCCACTCTCACCTCAGAGTCAGGAGGAACTAAAGTGATCCCCTAACCCAACTCTTTCCCAAATCCATACTATCCATGTGGTCACATGGTCACATGCTCAACCAAAGGATAAGGTAAAGGCAAAGATGTCTATTTCATTGACATATCCCTCTTGGGTTCCTCTCAATCCAACCCTTCTGAATCAATCTAATGAGTGGTTTTAAAAAAACTTCACCAAACACTGGTGAATATTAGTTTATATGAACTAATCAATACCTCACCCCATCATCACCAAGAAATGATAGAAGTGTTGTAATCCATAGAGATTAAGTTAGGAGACCCATAACCTTTATCAAATTTTTTTAGAGATCTACAGTTTTCCAATCTTTTTACCTTCAAGGATTCAGAAATACTTTCTATCCATCTAGATGATCTAAACCTTCCCCTCTTCATTATCACATACATCAACTAAACCTGCATCAAGAGGGTTATGATTTATGGAGAAGATATTTTCAACATCATCTCCTCCCATGCTTATGATCAACTCAACCTACCAAATAAAATTATGTCAAAAACCTCAACCTTGCTTTGATCATTCAATCACACCATGACCATGACCTTGGGAATTATTATCTTTCACATTCATCTAGGACCCCACATGCTCCCTAAACTTTTCTATGTAGTAGAAGGTTAATTCCAATATAATGTTTTACTGGGACACCTATGGATTTGATCCATGGGTTGTGTGTCATCCAATCTTCATCGATGCATCAAATTCAAACATGAAGGACAAGTTGTTACCATACAAGCTAACCCAATTCCTTTTGCATCCCATAATATGATGTACTAGCCTAATGACATTATCCTTTTTCCACCTAACAAGCATTTAACAACAAATGACGAAACCCCATCTTCTTCTACTAATGAATCATCTACCAATTCATCCATCTCTTCCACCTAAATATCCACAACAAACCCTTTGAAATTAACCTTCCAATGTCCTTAATTTGGGAAGTATCACCTCTTGGCCTTGGATGCCCTCCCTACTCCCTAAGAGTATGGGAATATTGACCAACAACCCAACTATGACCCCAAAATTAGAGCCATCATTCCTGTTGGTCCCTCAACTTGTCAAACCAATTTCATCTATGGTAGACTTGATAAACCCCTTGATACTTTCATCATCTCCTTTTCACCTTGACCATTCACCTTCAATTTTTCCTATCTGCATAAGCTGAAGTTCTTCAAGACATACCTCTATTGGTGTGCTTGGAAGGGATTTAGTCTTAGATGATAAAAACATGGGTCGTACGACTTACTTCCAATCCAAACATGAAAACCTCAAAAAAAAACATGACCTCAGATTCATTCCACCTAAAAAGCAAACCAACCCACCTCCCATTACCATAATTGATGAGGAAGTCCCATCCTCATCAATCCTTTCACCATCAAAACTAGAGGATTCTGACATCATCCCCCCTAACATTATTTTCATCAACATGATCAGCCTCAGACCTTGTACTTATCAAAAGGATGGGGTAACCATAACCATTCCTTTGACTCATCTTGAGATGATAACGAATGACTCTCCTACCATTAATATTGTTCAGTGTCAGGATGATGATTCCATTCTTGCCTAAATTGGTGTAAAAGATTCTTTCATCCACAAATCTCTTCCTCCTAAAAATTTAACCATGTTGAATGAATCTACCATGGATATCAGCTTGGGTGCCCTGGATAACTTGTGGATTGTCAAAATTGACCAATCGCTAAATTCTTAAGAGCTTCAAGATTTCCCCTCCTTACAAGACCACAACATAGCATTTGATTGGTCTTACAATGACATGCCTAGAATCCACCCCTCCATTGCTACCCAAAATATAGTCACCAACTGTGATGCCAAGATAGTCAGGTAAAAACTTTGATGAATGCACCCTTGCATAGCCCTTTTCATCAAAGAAAAGATCCAACATCTCATATCCATCACTTTCATCTATCCCATTGATATCCCCAAAGGGTTTCAAATGTCATCCCTATCACCAAAGCCATAGGGGGACTTCGTATTTGGTAGACTTTCATGACCTTACCTTGTTTTCCTAAAGGATGAGTTTTCTTTGCCAAACATTGATCAACTTGTTGATCTTACAGTTGGCCATGAGATTTTATCTCTTATGGATGGATTCTTAGGTTATAATCAAATGTTAATTACCCCTGAAGATCAATGCAAAACTGACTTTATCACCCCATGGGTAACCTTCTACTATAGGGTCATGCCTTTTGGTCTAAAGAAAGCTGGTGTAACCTACCAATGTGTTATGACCTACATCTTCCATAACCTTATTCACAAAATCATAGAAGACTATGTTGATCAACTTCTTGGGAATTCCAAATGTCGTAAAGATCACCTAACTATTATTAAGATTATCTTTGAATGACTCATCCATTACCATGTCTGCCTTAACCCCAAGAAGTGTATTTTTAGGGTTTTATCAGGCAAGCTCCTCAAATTTATTATTTCCCTTCGAGGAATTGAAGTTGATCCCACCAAAATCAAATAAATCCTCAACATGCCTCATCCTAACCATCTTAAGTGACTCCATAGCTTGCAAGGAAAGCTCCAATCTATTCATCACTTTATCTCATAGCTCTCAGACTGATGCCAACCTTTACACTACCTCCTAAAGAAGGATGTATCTTTTAAGTCGAATAATGACTGTCAAAAGGCCTTTGATTCACTTAAAAAGTATCTTTTATCTCCACCCATTCTCATTCCTCCCAAGTAAGATCAACCTTTTTACATTTATATTTCTGCTACCAACTACTCCTTAGGGGCAATGCTGGCTCATCAAGATGAGAAATATAAAGATCAAACCATCTACTACATTAGTCATATGCTTGTTGAGTATGAGACTCAATACAACCATACCAAGAAACTTTGCCTTGCCTTGGTATTTGTATCCAACAAATTTTGTCATTACCTTCTCAACCACAAGGCCTATGCCACAACTAACACCAATCCACTCAAGTATATGCACTCCAAGTCATACCAAAAGCAATGTATGTCTAAGTGGCTCATAATTTCAAATAAATTTAACATTGAGTTCCTTCAATATAATTTAATCAAAGGGAAATTCATTGCTGACCAATTGGCCAAAGCACTATTAGCAGACAACCAACCTCTTCTTCTTGAGTTTTTAGATGAGTCCATCATGACCCTCTCTCAAGCATACTTCACCTATCAAGTGACCATGTTATTTGATAGGTCAAAGTGTCAGCATGGTGGGGGAGCTAGCATCATCATTATCCCCATTCATGGTGAACCTCTTCCTTTATCCTTCAAGCTATATTTATAATGCACTAATAATATGGATGAGTATGAAGCCCTAGTGATAGGTCTCCAAACTGCATTAGCCTTGGGAGTCAAAATAATCATCATTTTTGGCAACTCTCAACTTATGGTCAATCAAATCAATAGCTCTTGTCAATGTAAAAATTATGTTTTAAAATATTACAAATAATTAACTGATGAACTCTTAGCATAATTTAAACACTACTGCATCCAAACCACTCTGTGAGCTACAAACAAGTTTGTAGATATAATGGCTTCTCTCACCTCCTAGATCCCATCTGTACCATCTAAATCTAAGCTATTTTTCATTATCCATTAACTTACCGAGCCTTCGTACATCAAATCAGAGTCTCCTACCATCTTCAATGTGGAGACAAACCAGCTCGACCTTTGGTACTAGTAGACCTTCAACTATCTCAACCTTGTTATCATTCCTTCTTACCTTTTTTAGGAATGCTTGAAGGGTGTTTATATAGAGAACTTCATGTTATACCACACTGGGGAATTCTTTATAAACATAGCTTTGATGGTCTCCTCTTCCATTGTCTATGCATTCATGAAGCCTCTCATGCTATCAAAAAAACACATGATGGGATCTTTGGGGGACACTTTAATGGCCTTACTGTCACTAAGTGCATCCTTTTCCTTGGATATTATTGGCCCACCCTTAACCAAGATTACTATGATTATGTCAAAAAGTGTTTCAATTGCCAAAAACACACCAATTTACATCACACACATAGCCATAGTCTCCAATTATCCAAGGATATCTGACCCTTTTCACAATGGGGTTTGGATCTTATTGGTGAAATTAACCCTCATTCTTCACAATGACATCATTATATTATCACTACAAAAAAATATTTCACCAAATGGGTTGAGGCTATTCCTCTTATCTCAACCAAAGATAAAAATGTTATCGACTTTATCAACTGTCACATCATTTATCATTTCAGTGTTCCTCATAAAATTATCACCGACAATGGCAAATAATTCAAAAATAAACAATTTCAAGGTCTTTATGATGCTTTCGGTATCAAGTTAAGTTTATCATCACCCTATCATCCATAAGAAAATGGACCAGTAGAATCCTCTAACAAAACTCTCAACAACATGCTAGCTAAAATGGTTAATGCATCTGATTAGGATTGGAATTTTCACATCCATTTCACCTTATGGGCATATCATACTAGCGTTCAAACCCCTGTGGGTGCTATCCCTTTCTCTCTAGTTTTTAGAGACAAGGCTACTCTACCTTTTTAAGTCCTAATTCCCTCTCTTTACATACCCCTAAAAGATCTTATTTTTGAGAGCAATTATCATCAAGAACATTTAACCCAACTTGAGATAGTTGATGAGTGTTGTTTAGCTATGCTTACCCATCTTCATGTTTATCAAGACCACATCAAACATGCTCACAAAAAATAACTTAAAGTGTGTGACTTCAATACCAGAGACCTCATCCTAAAGGAAAATCAACATGTCACCAATATGGATAAAATCAAGCGGGGAAAATTTACTTTCAATTGACTTGGACCTTATATCATAATGCATAAGTATGGATCAGGAACTCACCAGTTGGCCTCTCTTGAAGGAAAAATGGAACTTGAGCCCCTCAACGCTTCATATCTATGTTATTTATTTGGTTAAATAGGGTCAACTCACCTTTTATCTAACTTAATATCATCTCTTGTTGACATCCCACATACATCCCTTTATTCTAAAGATAATAGATGAAAGTTGAATAATGTGATTATCCGTTATAACATTCACCTCATCTTAAACATGGGTACCATGGCTCTACCCATGACATGGTTTTCACGGTACTTTCCATCCTTTCATAGGATGGATTCCCATGGTCGTTGTCACTTAAACCTCCTATTACCCCTCATCATCCTTCTCAAGCTATAGTTTTGCCTTTAAGAAGGTGAACTTTTTGGGCCTACATAAGCAAATCCATGTCAATAGCAAAAAAAAAGTTACAATAAAGCACAAAAATCATGTATTTTATGGGTCATTCCAAACATTTTGCAAACTTCTCCCTTAAAGGATAGCTACCACAACCAATCAAAATTTCTCAAACATAAGGTAAACTAATCCTTTGAAGGACAACTATCAAAAGACATTAATGAATCTCATAAACTTAGACCACTCCCTTGAAGGATGGTTGAGTAAAGCATTTATCAATGCACAATAATTTCTTGGAAGATTCCTACATCGATCAACTTTTCCATTCCCTCCAAGCACTAGAAAAATATCAAAAGACCCAATATCAAAATTAAAAAAGGCAAAGATAATAATGGAAGCTGTAATTGCCTTTCCTTAGTAGACATCCTGCATCGATAAGTCTACACTTTCTATGACATGGACTTGTTTGTATCGGCTCTTTTATAACCCATAGAAGAGGCATGATAGGTCTCCCAAGATGGTTCCATTTCCACTCCTTCCCCTTTACACCTTATTAACAAGGGATTTTGAGCTTACTTGACATCATGTGATTAAGACACCTTTTAACCAACTAGCGACTGCTCATGCGAAGCATTCAAAGGACTTATGTTTATAAGTCCATCATAATTTAGTTTGTTTTAGTCCTTACCAAAGAAGAGGCATTATGACCTCTTCTTATTTCTCTCATACTTATTGATACATTCACTACGACATTTATCTCTTTGTAGTTTCTAGGTTAACATGGAATATATCAATACTACATAGCAGATTATAGATATTTTCACAAAGGCACTGCCAAAAGACACATTTGAGTATCTACAAGAGAAGTTGGGAGTATTTTCTTTTACTTCCTACCATTGAGGTTAAACATTAGTTAAGGGGGAGCTAAGTGTTAGCTCCAGATAGGCCTTTTGCAATTGATGTCAAAGGGGGAGAATAACAGGTACAAGTATATGTGCAAAAATAGGTACGGGGAACAGATATAGGTTGCTATAGTAAGGGGGAGTTACTGTGTATTTTCTAGATGCCAGTATGTGTAGGTTGTAGGACATGGTAGTTTCAATTTGAGGTTGCCATCAATGACAAAGGGGGAGATTATTGGAAATATTGTCATTGATGTCAAAGGTCAAGCATTATTGGTGATAAAGGCCCTGTTGACCATTTTTGGCCCAACAGGCCAAAAAATTAGTTCCCCCTTTTTTTTATGCTATTCTGAGCCAATACTTTTGATTTTGCATGAGTCTTGCAATTTCTAAGAACTCTGCAAATTTTCTACAGACTCTGCAGGTCCATTTCTATGGATTCTGTAGAGCTTGGATTTCTATGAACTCAGCAGTAAAGCTTCTTTAGACTCTTGTCTAGAAATTCACAAGGAAGGTTAGCATTCTTGAACCATTGAACTAGTTTAATGCCTTGGTTCAATGCCTAAGTTCATTGGCTTGGTTCATTTCAGTTGGGTCAACGCTTCGGCAAAGTTCAATGCTTGGTTCAATCGGCAAAGTTCATCGCTTTGGATCAAAGCTAAGTTCATCGGCAAAAGTTCAATTCAAATTTCATCAGCAAAAGTTCAATGCAAATTTCATCAGCAGGTTCAATCAAATGGTTCATCGCTTCATTTCAAAGCCTTGGTTCAATTAGAAAAATTCAATCACTCAATTCAAACATTCGGTTCGACGCCTTGGTTCAACAACTATTTAAACCATTGAACCGGTTCAATCAATTGGTTCAACGGTTGGTTCAAAGGAGTGGTTCAACAGTTGGTTCAAAAAATCAGTTCAATCAAAGAAGTCAAGAGAGCCTCTCGAAGGACAAGTGCCCTTGCAGAGGGCACTTGGTTGGCAAAGACACCCTTCAAAAGGGTTATTTTCAATAAACTCGAGGGGCACTTTGAAAGTAGCCGAGGGAATTCAAAACGCACAAAAGACTAAGGCATTGAATGAATTATTTCAGACTTTTTTTTGAAGGAATTCCTTCAGACAAAAAGTTTGAAGGAATTTAAAATGCCACAAAAAGTGAGCCCAGAAACTCTGAAGAAATAACAATCTGCCGAGATAATTCTCGTGGACTTTTTGTTCGCAAGGAAATGTCTGCGCAAAAAGCCCGATGGAAAAAAGCCTACAAAAAAGGCTCAAAAGAATTTGCTAAGGACGGTGACGTCCAAAAATCCATCAAATTCAAGGAGACAAATTAGCCGTTGTTGTTTAAGTGATGACAGGTGCATAGACATCAATTTTAAGACAGTGAAATAGCCGTTTGATTTTAAAATGCTTAAGTGCCAACCAATAAAGAGCCCAAGGAATGCAGTGACCCACCAAAAGATAGCCCTCAAGGGCTGAAGGAGTAGAAGGAGACAAAGCAAGGAAGAAGACAAAGTGCAAGAAAAGACAAAGCAGTCCAAGTGGCAAAAAGGAGGTGAGTTATTGCCAGACAATCAACAAACAGTGTAAACAGTAGACGGCACAACCTATCTTCTCCCTTTTGCATTTATAAGGGGAAAAAGCACGTGAATATCTGGAAGGAGTAGTTTGTTTGCAAGAAAGAGGTTCAGCCATGTTTTCTCATTAATGTTGGGATGCCAAAGTCAAAGCAGGAATCGACAATCAAATGGCTTCCTTTTCACAAGGCTCAGAGCGCACATGGGCCACTGCAAAAAAGAGCACCAAAGTCTTTCCTAGAAGCACCAAGTTCTCTTCCCCTCTTTCTATATATTGTAAAACTTCTCATTTGAGAAAGGCCAAACTCTCTTAGCCTTAAGGCAAACCTCTGCCCAAAAATCTCTAGGGCTTGTAAGGCAGAGCACTGCTAGATTTTACCTTGAATCAGGACTTAGAATTTTTACCTCTATTTGGACATGCACTTTAAAGTATATGTCTGTATTCTTCTTTTGTGTTAAGTCATTGTATTTGATGCTTTCACAGATTGATTATAGCATGTCCAATGCATTGTGAAGTCTCCTTTCTGTAGGTCTACCAGAAGTGTCTACAACAAGAATAGAGGCGCATGTGAATAGGCTGTCAAAGTGTGTCTCAGAATACCTTTGCTAGTTCCTTCATCCCTGTATCTCTACGGACCCCTGACTCATTGTTGCAAAAGAGCTTCCCCCTTCAGATGAAGTGTATGGGTGTTTATTCTTGGTGAAAAGTATATGTTCAGGCTGAGTGGGTCAACATTTTCTAGTGTATCACCTTTTTATTTTTAGGCTTAGGTTCTGTTTTCAGCATCTCTCTCTCCCTTTTCATCCCCCTCCTTTTTTAATTTTATTTGTTAGCAGTAGGATAAATTAGGGCCTAAAAGATACATCAGAGGGAGCTAGCCCTTATCTAGAGACTCTCCCCTCTAGCTTCACCGGTCCCACAGGTGAGAGGGGAGTTTCTATTGTTGTGTGTGGAAGGGCGAGAGCTAGGCATCCTGCCCCAAGTGTAATCCACTGTGTCAATAGTTTTTGGCATGCCCAGTGGGACCAACTAGGACAAGTTTTGTCCAAAGAGTTGAAGAATTTTTTGGTGTGTTCTTCAACCAACCAGCCTTTGGAGGCTTTTACATCAACACTAATGGTGACTCTAAGTTAAATCAACTGGTTAAGTAGTTCTAGTGCCATCAAGAAACAGTATTTTGGTATGTATAATTCCATTATTCAGAACCATGGACCCTATTTTCCTTGGCCAGTATGGCTATGATCCCTACCAACCTTATGTTGATCCATATCAGGTCTAATATGACCAGTCTCAACCCTATCATGAGCTATATCAGTCTTATGCCCAATCTTCTCAATGTGTCACTTCTCCTACTCAACTCAGTCTCTTTGCCAATTAACCCATCTCCACCTTCAAATAAGCACTGCTAGGATATGAAAAGTATGTAATAGAGCTCGACACCAGAAAGGGATGTGGCCAAGAAATTCTTGATCATGTCATCCATCAAGTGAGAAATGCACTAGATCTGGTTAAGAGGGAATGGACTCCTATTGAAAGAGCCAATTGGCACAGGGTTTCAAGTGAGATGCTGGATGTGAGTGGTTAAATTACATCTTTGGAAGAGAATCTGAGTATTCATGAGAGGCAGCCTTACCAAGTCTATCAACCTACATACTCCCTTCCCCAAGTATCATATCAGTCATACACATCCCCTGCTTATGAGCCAAGTCAAGCCTGTCAAAGTCCTTTCCCCAATCATGTTGAGGAGAGTTTCAAAATAGTAAATCTTGTGTTTAAGGCTAATCTTGATAAATAGATTGAATTGGAAAATCTTCAAATGCAATAGTCTATTTTGGTAGCAAGGGAAGTGGAATCCAAACCCTCACTACCCTCTCACATTGTGGCCCCATCCCCTCAAAAGGAGATGCCCAGTTCAAATATCTTGAGCTGGAATAAAGTGGTTGAGTCATGGAATAACAAGGAGGAGAAAGACATTGTCCAAGAGTGTGAGATACAAAATGAGGTTAGTCCTTTTCAAGTTCCTCTCACCCTTCCTCTGGAAGCTTCTTGCATTTCATGGCAACCTTCATGCACTCCCCATCTCTATGATGATTCCTACGAGTTCCAAGAGGTACAAAATGAGGATAATCTGGCTAAGCAATTAAGGAATTAGGAAGAAGATGAGACTACTTAGAGAAGAGAGATGGAGCTTTCAGACCTTGTAGAGGAGCCGATGCCAAAAGACACCCCTTCCACCAATCCACAAGCTAATTTCAATATTGATGAAGTGTTGGTAAAGTGGAGGGACGAAAATCAAGAAATTTTGGCCCAAAGTCTGCCCCCTCTTATTCTGAAGAAAGCCCCCTCTTGTGTGCCAAATCCTTTCTATCAAATGGCACTTGATCATTCTGGCTCATTCGATACATCAATCGATCCTACCCTCAATCATGTGCACCTAGCCTTTTAGCATGCCTCTTTTCAAATAGCTCTTCCTGTACATGAGTAGACCCTCCCAAATCTTCCCCAACCTCCTCAAGTCTTTCAACATGATCTCCAAATTCCAAGTTGGAAGAAGGAACATCATGAACTAGCTTAGGACCTTGAAGAGGATAAAGTTACTCCTTATTCACAAGTAGAAAATTCCAATCCCAAGGTCATGAGTTGGAAGGAAACAATGGAATCTTGGGGCAAAAAAGAAGAGGAGGAGAAAGGTTTTGCTCAAAACCTTGAAGAAGATGAGGCTGCTCCTACTCCTGATGATGATTGTGACCTCCAAGAAAGGCTCTTCTAGGAATATATAGACAGGCAGATTATAGAGTTGGAGTCCAGAGCGAGTTTCCTCAACCAGCGAGTGGTGGACATTTCAAACCAATCAACAGATCCCATGTCTAAACACACCCCATCTACACACCTCCAAAAAAGCTATCAGGCCACGCCTGATATAGATGAAGTGTTGGCTAGATGGAAAGAGGAGAATCATTCAATTTTAGCTTAGGGACTGCCTCCTCTTCCACATGAGTTCATCCATCAGCCTTCCATTTTCCCCCTTCTCAAGGAGGAACCTGTCTTGGAGGAAGCAAGTGAAGAGGAGTATGCTCAGTGCATGACTGATCAGGGAGACTTCATGAGTGTGGATGAGGAGGAGATCACCTTAAATGTCATGGAGGAGCATGGACAATCTCTTGTTCATGTTTTGAATGATTCATTTGAAGTCATTGGGGCAGGCTACACTATTCTTCAAGGAGGCTATGAGCTGGATAAGAGTGGAGAAGGCAACATTGGAACTCAAATAAGTATGCAAAGGGGCTACAGGATTTTAGATTTATCCTTTCAAGAGGTTGGTGAATTTGAAGATATTTTCTTTGAAGCCATCAAGGAGGATGATCCTACCATGGAACCTGAGCATGAGGCAGAAGGGGACAAGCCAATCAATGATGCAAATCAAGGGGCTTATGGTAATGAGCTAGCAATGATTGATTTATTGATGAGATACACCAGCATAAAGAACCAATAGGAGGCAAGATTCTAAGAACAAATAAGGTATGTATATGTTGGAAGCATGTTTGAATCTGGTCCACTCAAATACAAGCCAATCCAGGTGACAGGCAAGAGGAGCGGGTCACCAAGTCTCCTTTTTATTTAACCACTTGCCTAGTACCATAAGTCTTCTTCCTAAGAAGGGGACTTAAGATGTTTTCCCTTTGATCTAGAAGGGAAGCAAATGTACCTAGTTAGTTGTATATAGTAGTTTGCTTTCAGTTTCTTTTCCTACTTTCCTTAAGTACAGTTTGCACAAGTAGTGTTTTTTAGTCTTGTGTGTGCTTTCCCTTGTGTTTGGGGTAAAAAGCTTCATGTTTGAATTTTGGATCTTTTGGGGCTATTGCTAACATTTGTTCAAGCTACATCTAACTCCATGCCCAATGGACTAAAAGGCAACTGGTCTCTAAGCATAACAGGCATGCTTCCCCTAGGAGTCACCAATTTTTTGACCATTTTTGGCCCAACAGGCCAAAAAATTGGTCCCCCCCTTTTTTTATGCTATTCTAAGCCAGTAATTTTGATTTTTCATGAGTCTTGTAATTTCTATGAACTCTGTATATTTTCTACGGACTCTGCAGGTCCATTTCTACGGACTCTGCAGAGCTTGGATTTCTACGGACTCAACAGTAAAGCTTTTTCAGACTCTTGTCTAGAAATTGACAAGGAAGGTTAGCATTTTTGAACCATTGAACCGGTTCAATGCCTAAGTTCATCAGCTCAGTTTAAAGGCTTGGTTCAATTCAGTTGGTTCAATGCTTTGGCAAAGTTCAATGCTTGGTTCAATCGGCAAAGTTCATCGCTTTGGTTCAAAGCTAAGTTCATCGGCAAAAGTTCAATGCAAAGTTCATCGATAGGTTCAATAAAATGGTTCATTGCTTCAATTCAAAGCCTTGGTTCAATCAAAAAAATTCAATCACTCGGTTCAAACATTCGGTTCGACACCTTGGTTCAATAACTGTTTGAACCATTGAACTGGTTCAATCAATTGGTTCAACGGTTGGTTCAAAGGAGTGGTTCAACGATTGGTTTAAAGGAGCAGTTCAATCAAAGAAGTCAAGCAAGCTCCTGAAGGATAAGTGTCCTTACAGAGGGCACTTGGTCGGCAAAGACACCCTTTGGAAGGGTTGTTTTCAATAAACCCGAGGGGCACTTTGAAAGCAGCTGAGGGAATTCAAAATGCGCAAAAGACTAAGGCATTGAATGAATTCTTTCAGACTTTTGTCCAAAGGAATTCCTTTGAATGAAAAGTCTGAAGGAATTTGGAAGGCTACAGAAAGTGAGCTGAAAAGCTCTGAAGAAATAACAATCTGCTGAGATAATTCTCATAGACTTTTTGTCCGTGGGGAAATGTTCGCGCAAAAAGCTCGATGGAAAAAAGCCTACAGAAAAGGCCCAAAATAATTTTCCAAGGATGGTGACATCTTGAAAGCCATCAAATTCAAGCAGATAGATTAGCCATTATTTTTTAAGAGATGATGGGTGCGTGAATGTCAATTTTAAGATAGTGAAATAGCTGTTTGATTTTAAAATGCTTAAGTGCCAACCAACAAAGAGCCCAAGGAACGCAACAACCTGCCAAAAGATAGCCCTCGAGGGCTGAAGGAACAGAAGGAGACAAAGTAAGGAAGAAGACAAAGTGCAGGAAAAGACAAAGCAGTCCAAGTGGCAAAGAGGAGGTGAGTTATTGCCAGACAGTCACCAAATGGCGCAAATAGTAGACGGTTCAGCCTATCTTCTCCCTTTTGCATTTATAAGGGGACAAACTACATGAATATCTAGAAGGAGAAGTTTATTCTCAAGAAAGAGGCACAACCATGTTTTCTCATTAATGTTGGGATGCCAAAGTCAAAGTAGGAACTGACAATCAAATGACTTCCTTTTCCCAAGGCTCAGAGTGCACATGGGCCACTGTAAAAAAGAGCACCAAAGTCTTTCCTAGAAGCGCCAAGTTCTCTTCCCCTCTTTCTATATATTTTAAAACTTCTCATTTGAGAAAGGCTAGACTCTCTTAGCCTTAAGGCAAAACTCTACCCAAAAATCTCTGGGGCTTATAAGGTAGAGCACTACCAAATTTTACCTTGAATCAAGGCGTAGCATTTTTACCTCTATCTAGACTTGCACTTTAAAGTATATGTCTGTGTTCTTTTGTGTTAAGTCATTGTCTTTCATGATTTCATAGATTGATTACAACATGTCTAGTGCATTATGAAGTTTCCTTTCTGTAGGTCTGCCAGAAGTGTCTATAGTAAGAATATAGGCGCATGTGAATAGGCTATCAAAGTGTGTCTCAAAACACCTTTGCTAGTTCCTTCCTCCTTGTCTCTCTACGGACCCCTGACTCACTATTGCAGAAGAGCTTCCCCCTTTAGATGAAGTGTATGGGCATTTCTTCTTGGTGAAAATTATATGTTTGGTCTGAGTGGGTCAACATTTTCTGGTGTATCACCTTTTCATTTTCAGGCTTAGGTTCTATTTTCAACATCTCTCTCTCCCTTTTCACCCCCCCTCTTTTTCATTTTATTTGTTAGCAATAGGAGAAATCAGGGCCTAAAAGATACATCAAATGGGAGCTAGCCCTTATCTAGAGACTCTCCCCTCCAGCTTCGCCAGTCCCACAGGCAAGAGGGGAGTTTCCATTATTGCGTGTGGAAGGGTGGGAGCTAGGTGTCCTGCCCTGGGTCCAATCCACTGCATCAACAGTCCCCATTACATTTAATGGTGTTTTCAATATTCATATCTTGGCTAATGTATGTTAATATTTATTTTAATATTAATGAATATATTTTTTGTTACATATAAGTCAAAAGAGGGCCCATAGAGAAGTTAAAGAGTCATGGGGTAAAAGATGAAAGAGGAATGGGACGCATTTTCTCATGAAGAGTCACCATGTGAAGACAAAAGAGGTATGGTGCATTTTTCCATGGACACTTTGAGGAATATGAAAAGTCAGAAAGATAAAGACAAAAGAGGAAAGGATGCTTTTGCTTATGAAGGGTCACCATATAACTTTTCAAATGCAAGGATACGAAGGGTCATGCAAGTTTGGCACCATTTTCCATGAGGATTGAAGGGTCACAAAGGGTGAAGGCCAAAGGTCATTTGGAAAGCTATATATAAAGCCTTGAGAAGCCATTTGTAATATGCAAGAGAGTGCATGGTTTGTATTTTTTTTGAAGATAAAAAAGCAAGAGATATTATAGAGTTCTATCATTTATTGAGTAAGCAACAGTGAGAGATAGTTATGTTTTATACACAAGAGGGGTTGATGCTCATTAATTTTGTCAGGGGTTGGTGTTATTGTGGGTTGGTGCTCACAAATAGTTATTGTGTTGGTGCTCGGCAAAGGGGTTGGTGCTCTTGCAAGTTGGTGCTTGCGAACTTTGTATTTTGAGTTGGTGCTCATTCATATATTTGAGATTGTTCTCCATAGTTTTTCCCACTTTATGTTTCCACGTAAAAATATGGTCTCTCTCTCTCTCTCTCTCTCTCTCTCTTGTGTGGTGAAAATTATTATTTCAATTTTATTACATATCTTAAATGTATGATTGAGTGGTTAAAGAAAAGAAATCAGTTTAAATATAAGATATATAATATACTTATTCACCCCCCCGCCCCCGCCCCCCGCTTTTGTTATATTTCATGATTATCATGAACGATAATGAAAACTAATTGAACAAGTTTTTAGTACATAAGAAAACATCATGAATCATAGGTAAATAAAATGAGCTTTAACATCACTTGATTGACACTTGGAGTGTGTGTGTTTGATTCACCCCCCCTCCCGCCCCCCCCCCCGCCCCCCTTTTATTATATTTCATGATTAACATGAACGATAATGAAAACTAATTGAACAAGTCTTTAGTACATAGGAAAACATCATGAATCATAGGTAAATAAAATGAGCTTTAACATCACTTGATTGACACTTGGAGGGGGAGGAATTTTTATTTTGTGAAAGAACCAAATTTTTTTAGAGTGTGTGTGTTTGATAATTTTTACCTATTAATGCACACTTTCATAATGATATCTTTCTTAAATGATTTAGACCTAGATTCACTTAGGCTAAACTCACTTTAAATATGTTTATGCACCCTCATGATGATATCTTACATACATGACTTAGATCGAGACACACTTATGCCAAAGTCCCTTATTAGATACATGTGATTTCATGATGATATCTTTTTATGATTATACCAAAGTATTTTATACATACATGATTTAACGATGACATCTTATTATGATTATACATCAAAGCTTTGATTTTTCATTTTTTACACATGGTACACACAATCCATTTATTTTGAGATATTGATTCATAAGTTCATCCCATACCTCAAAATGGGGGTATATGATATGCTTATTCTACACTTCAGTTATATGATGGTATACATTGGTCCTAAAGAGTTATAAGGCATAATTCTTGCTTACACATTTGGAAGTAGTCCCAAAGAGTTATAAGGCATACTTATTGATTCCACATTTGGAAGTAGTCTCGGAGAGTTATAAGGCATACTTCACTTTATCTCCTCAAAGAGATGCATCCTCAGAGATGATACAGATTTAAAGATATGGATTCCATAAAGACCACTTCATAGATCCTATGCAATCGATGTATCCATTCCCATTTTTCGTTTATTTCATTGATTTTAATAGTTCCTTGATTATCGATTTATATGGGCACTAGTTCACTAGTAAATGTGTTCCTTATATTTGCAAGTACCCATGATTCACATTCTAGACACAAAATTATTGATTCTTGTTTCAATATCTTTATGTTTTTTCATAATGGAAGTAAGGATGCTAGTATTAGATTTTAAGGAGTACATGTTTTCTTCTATTTTTTAGGTTACAGGAGCTAATTTTGATATAAGATAACCTATCTCCCCTCTTGATTTACAAATCATTTTAATTTTCTATATTGACTTTGATACCTCTTATAGGTGTCAACTGAAACATCTTATATGACCCCTCTTAGGTACAATTATTTGTTTTACTTTAATATATACACATGCACACATCAAAGTGGGGTATTATGTAAACACCTAATTTTGATCTTGGGTTAGTTTTAGATATTAGTTTGCATTGATTTAGGGTACTTGTGTATGTGTTGATTATAAATTTAGGTTAGGCTCTTACTATCACATTTTTCCCAATGTGTTATGGGCCCTATTTGTTCCCTTTTACTTTGGTTTTCTCTTTCCTCTCCAGTTTACACTTATTTTCCCAAATATTTTCTAGGTTTTCTTGGCATTTCTCCATGAGAGGAGTGTATGCTCCTGGTCCCTACTTCCTATGGGTCACTTTTGAATTTTATTTGTTTCTTTGGTCTTTGTATCCCATTTTGTCATTTTTTTCACCCTTTGTGTGTCATGTTCAATGCCAATAAGGACTTGAAATGAATTTGGTAAGAATATGTATACACATGTACATTAATGCATATAGGAGAAGGAATTAGAGAATAAGAGCACAAGGGGATGAAAGAAAGAGTTCATGATAGGTCAAGTGTGATATACAAAAGTATAAGAGCATAAAATTGAAGTGCTTCAGGTAGATTTTTGTTCCAAGTCTTTGTATTGCATCATTTCTAATTGTTCATGTAGTGAAATATCATATAAGGATTATTTCTTACATCACATGTTTACTTTTTGAACTGTATAAAGTGTTGATTTCCAAATTTTCTAAGGATGGCATTTTGATTGAGCTAGTCCCTCCAATTAACTTCCCCCTTTTAAATATTTTTCAAGATTTTGAGATTTGATTAAGGTTATAGGTAAGGAGAATGATTTTTGGGTGATTCAAAATAAATTTTGAAAGACTAATTGAAATTTCAAATCCCAAGAGCAGATGATTAGATTCATCAATTTTATTTTGGTAAAATACACTTTTTCTAGAAGTGTAAACTAGCCCTATAATATGCACATAGCGATGCCAAGAGTGTAGTATCCTCCCTTGGTCAAATTTTAAAAGATATAAATTTATTTCAAAATTTATAAGTTTTGTTTGCATCTATAAATATTTGTTTCCCCTTTAAGGCCCTTACCCTTGGAGTATATTTATGTGTTCTTTTAGTATTGAATCCATGGATTATGCATATGAAATAAAATGATGGGATGGAATAAATGAGCTTCTTGTGGCAAGCCTCAAATATTTTTCTCCCATTTATGCCCCTTTCCCTTAGAGGGTATTTTTGGATTATCTTACCCTTTTGGGTAATCAATATTACATATTGATTTTACATGTTAGTAAACTCTTTCTCCTAATTGGGTAAACCTAAGGGTTACTATGTTTCTTATTATGGATTTAACATTGTGTTTATGTGATTTTATGGCTTATTGGATGATGTTGACCTACCTTCAACTTGTTGTTTAAGATTATGTATGATCATTTTTAATGGGTCTTCCTTATGTTCTCCTAGATTTGTTTCCTTGACTATCTTATGTGATGGCATGGTGTGATTTTGATCAATTGGGCTTGAATGTTGACTAGGGTCTATTAATTAATAATGCCATATTTTTTTGGAAGGAGGGAATCTTATTTTTTGGTTGGTTGGTTAAGATTTTAGATCTTTTTATACTCAGTGATGCTCTATATTTGACAGAGCTGGGCTTGTGGGAGACTATGCTTCATCTTATTAGACCTTTACAATTTAACATCCTTTTTATTAAATAATGTTCCCCTATAGGGATATTGATGTGGCTATGTACCAATTTTAATTTATTTTGTGATTTTAATAAGGCCAAATGGCTAGTGATGTGTACTTTAATTAGAAATTATTACTTGGTGGCTTTATGTTTGAAAATTTAAATGGGGTTAATTTAGGTATACATATGTTGTGGGTTAAATCATACAAATTATGTTTTAATGGGTTTAAAATATGTAGGAAATACTCTATGTTAATTATTGGTGTATATATCTTGTTGGTTCTTAATTACATAAAGAAATCACAACATATATGCGCTCAAACGAAAAGAGTACTTTCAGTTTTATAATCAATTCAGACATTTAATGTACCATTTTATTACTTTGATTAATTCACATTGAAGGTTAATAAAATTTATTTCACCTTTTTAGGATATGTAGATTATTTTTAATGATTATTTAAGTGCATAAATTTTGTTATTCTAAGACCATGGGAAGGGTCGTGCTATAAAGAAGCTCAATGAACAAGGTTGTTAATTTAATCTATAAGTCTACTGAAGCAATTTAGATGGTGAACACTATGTGGCTTGGTGAGTTGATTTGGGTAGGGACATAGAATCTGTAGGTCTATTAAGAGCTTGGAAAGCCCTATGTAATTTTGGAAATGAGGTGATTGGGGGATAGGGTTACTGATTAGGGGTGTTCTAGGTTTGTGCTTAATCAAGATGAGTAAAACGGATTGTTGATAGAAGAGGGTCAATCCAAAGAGGTGAGCTTGAGACAAGTCCTTAGGTAGGAATTTGGGTAGTGTTAGGATCCTATTAAGCTCTAGGAGGACATTTGATAAGTATATATGGATATACATAGTCATTGAGTAGGGTGTTTGGGGTGTTTTAGTGTAAGTTATACCAGGGTAGACCATCTAGTAGTTCAAAGTTGGGTTTGAAGTGCTATTAAGGGAACTTAGGCTAGGGGTAACTTGTCAAGTGAGTTGACTATGGATTGTGGGATTTTGAGAAAGTAGGTCGAGGGAATCTAGTCTTGCCAACCTAATTTATAGGATTAAGGGATCCAAACTTGGTGAGGAGTTTATTAAGGGGTTTGGTCTCACTGATGGATGTTTCCAATTAGTATAGTTCTAGCTTTGATATGTAGGGATTGGAAGTCCCTTAGATTAGGCTCAATGGAGGGTGTCATTAAGATAGTATCTCCTTAGGAGGACTTGGGTGGTGGGGGTAGAATTTGAGAGGAGATTAAGGTGAGCTAGAGTGGTGGAGGAAGCCAGATGGAGTTAGAAAACTAGGGAGTTGAAAACTTAATAGGGAACTAATTTGGTAGGGGATCGATGAATCAAACATGACTAAGAAATTATGGAAAATCTTGATGATAGGTTTGTACAGGAGTCAAATAGTTTGAAGGACCAAGCTAACTAAAAGAGCTCAACAAAGCTAGTAGTAGAGCATAGAGGTTTGGGAGCTTTACAGGAGCTCGGTGAGTTGAGTAGGAATATCTCAAGGATCTTAGAGTGTTTTATAGGGTTTAAAGGGTCATTTGGCCTATCAAGGCTTAGGGATTTATTCTTGGGCATGGAGATGGATGGGTTGAGACTGTTCATTCTTCACGATTCCCTTTCTTCCTTAAAAATCTTGCAACTGTAAACAAAAAGAAGAATCATTAGAGGCTTGAGGGAAAAGAAAAGAGAGAGTTTTCTAAAGAAAAATTAAAATAGCATGGCTAATTGTGGATCCATAAAGGCTTGTAAGAATCCTTGAGGAGCTTAGGGAAAGAAGGACATGGTATGAGCCTTCCTCCTTTCCTCTTGTCCTCCTCCTCATATTCCCTTGTGTGCAAATGAACCCTCTTGGGCTTGGAGAGACCTTTTTTAGAATCCATAAATATGTTTATGGTTAGGGCTTATCTTGAGATATTTTTATGGTTGAGATAAATTCAAACTTTGGGTGTAGATTGTATGATCCACTTTTGGGAGGGGTGGGGTGGTGAGACAAAAGGGTAGGGGGAGAGGGGAAATTAGAAGTTTGAACTTAAGTGATATTTTAATTTTATAATTAGTCTTAGGATTAATGTGTACACTTTATTAATATATAGTGAGTTTGAGATAAAAAGGGATGTAAATTAAGTGACATTATGAGGGGTGCACTTTATGACTAAAAGCCCTATTCATAACTTAAAATTAGAACTTTAAGACAACTTAAGTGAAAGTGAAATTAGATAAAGTGATTTATGAGAACTTAAGTGAAAATAAAATTAGATAAAGTACCATTGATTATGACCCAAAATTTTGACTGAAAAATCTCTTACACAATTAAACCATAAGTCTTCTTCTTAATTTACCATGGATTATTGTGACCTTACCAATTAAACTTCATGTACCCTAGGGACTTGTTCATGTGGATTCCACCTTTTCCAACTTTGTTGTTCATATTACCTTGTATGTTGTAGGCCTTTCAAAATTATTGTGTTGTGTTGACCTTGTATGATCACTTAAAAAAATACTTATGTTTAGTGTGTTTTTGCCAATGAAAATCTAGGGCATTATGCTTAGGGGCAAACATTATGCCCAACTTATAACTTAAAACAACCACCTACCACTCATCCTTCACACATCAAATTCTGAACTCCATGTATGTTTATGATATCAACCCTTTGTATGTAAACACCACAAATGATGGTTCATTATTAGCCACCTCCATGATCACTATTACAATAGGATTATGTTGTATTCTACTTAAAGATTTCATGACTGGGGGAATAAATTGGTAATCCATAAACAAAAACTTAATTATGAAATAAGTAAATTTCTCTACCATTATTTGAGCATCAATATGAATATTTACATTTTTTAGTATATTTCAAGAACATTGAGGGCCACTATATATACCTACACAAACTCATTCAAATTAACTATAAGTAACTATCATGTGTGTTTACAGTCAATGGGTTTCCAAAAACTCATAAAAATTATTGTTACCCTTTCAAAATTATGGGTAAAAATGTACTATATTATTACCCTTATAAGGTTTGGTAATGGAATATACTTAGTCAACAATCTACCTACTAACACAAATGGGAATGATAGATAAAATCATTGTTAAAATCATATATCAAAAATGGGATTGATATAAAAAGAAAAAAATCCTTACCATGTCTTCGTGAGATATATTGAAACAAGAGAGAGTAGACGAAAAAATTATGTAGTGATAAAATGTTTGAGACTATGTGAAACATGTTGTGTCATAGACAACAAAATTACAACTCCATAAATCATGGCAAATTTCTCAATTAATCCAATTGGAGTTAAAGGGGAATAATTTGGATGACATTAATTCAACTCCTCCATTATTCTCTAGCTAAAATATCTAATGGAATCACTCTATAATTATAAAGATTAAAATATATTACATGCCTAATAAAAAAAGTGAATGGTATAAAATCATGCCCCAAGCAAAAGTACAACATATAAAAATTGGGATAAACCTCGAGAGAACAACAAAGTTACAACACTAGGCCCACAATACCATCAATATGTAATCACATAAAATGTGACATCATCAACAATCCATAAATATCAAGAGACAAGATATTAGGCCACTATAGCAATCAACCCTAGAAGAGGAGGATGAGGACGTAGTGGATTTTTTGGCTTATCTCCCCAACTTCCCAAATGGGGGTGTAGATCATCAGGAATGGATCCCCAACCAGCGTATTCATTATTTTATTCAACATCTTCCTTAGTATACCAATGAGGGGGTGAAATAATAGAATCAATTTGGGCATTTATCCTTGTTTGTCCCAACCAAAAGGCCCATAACCAGCTTATGACAAAAGACACCCTCCATGTCACCCATCAATGATAATTAGTGGTGGTGAGGAGGAGGCAAGGTGGAGAATGTAGAGTGACTCTATGACTTGTGTCTCCCCTACCTCAATCCCTTTGTTTTTAATCCCTTTTGGGAGGGTGTTGGTGCAATCCATCTGGAGGCACCTTGCTAACAGTACAAAGGACATTTCTCTAATGGCCAATGAGATTGTGAAGGTGTTCCACCTTCAATGCCACTTTGTCTACTTGCACCTAAATATGTAACATAACATTTGATAGTGTATAAATTATGCTATCAATATCAAAAACTTTGTTTAGATGTTCTTTATTAAACACAACAAAATTTACATCTTTCAAAATAAGAAAGAGATTCTCAATAACAATTTAATAAGCCAAATTTAATTGAATCTTGTAGGGAATAGAGAAAAATTCCATAATAATAACCATATGTTAGCAAAAGGGTTCTGGTATAAAGGGATGAAATGAGTGAATCCATCTCCAAGCTTTTTGGGATCTAACATAGAACTAAAAAATGTGTTTAAGACATCCATTTTTTTCACAGGCAAGGCATTTTGGAGATAGGATCCCTATATGAAGCAACATGTCACCAACTGTAAGACCTTGGTAGAGAATACACCATGAAAAAATGACATTTTTGGGATCTATAACTTCAAACCAAAAAATTTAGAATCCCCTGCTCCAAAGAAAGGAAGAGTTATTAAGATTCCATTATTTGTTGAGAATCTCCAATAGGAAAGTGTTAAGAGTTATCCATTGATAATCAATTTAGGGTATGTATTGAAGCAAATGAGTGAAAAAACTCCAATTCTGATCTTTACACCATTTTGGAGAGCCTTTAATTTTGATTTTTTGCAAAACATAATCTGGGATGAGTATATGATTCTCAACAATGGATTCAAAATCTTGGTTGTTGAGATTGAAATTAGTCTTTAAATATTTCCAGTTGGCTCAAGATCTAGATCATTTGGCAAATATATCCCCAATTACATGAATGTCTTAATGGAAGAGTTAAAGGGCTTTGATTTTAGGAATCTCAGCCAGGGGCTTACCATTAATGGAAATAATCAGGGACCACCTTACAAAGTGTAAATTAAAAGAGACATGATATAAATCCATCCCTCTTCCACACTAGTGAAGGTTTAATTGTATTCCAAATGGTTCATATGTTTTTAGCCACAAAGGTGCATCCAATATCGATAGGAACATGAACAATGAGAGAAGTTTAAAAACCTAGATTCTTCCAAGCTCCCTGTCTATAAGGATTGACATAAGAGAAGTAGTGCTTGAGAATAACTTCCTAAGATTCTTTCCCTTCAATGACCCTAGGGATCTATTTAGCACAAAGGGAAATTCATTACTTTTAAATATCTAAGCCTAGCCTATTAACTTCTCTAGGTCTACAAAAAATGTCCCAAGCAACTATGTGAAAGCCTTTTTAACCTTTTTAGTTGGTCCGAAGGAAGTATCACTAAGCCTTTTCCAATTTTTTTTAGGTAGATTTAGAAGGATCCCAACAAGAGAATTAATAAACATGTGTGGTATCTAGAACTTTGGAATAAAATTGTAACTTTCTTGTGAGAGAGAAAAAGATGTATAATAATCCAATATGAAAGTTTTTTCTTGGCTCTCAAGACAACATAATTCCATAGGTTAACCTTGGAAACTTGAAAAAAAAATGGAATGCCCTAAAATTTAAACATTTCCCCATGATAAATTAATTTATATTGATAAGCCTCAAGCCAAATGTATTTAGGGCCATATGATTAGCTATAACACTGAGTATTGGTCCACTAGATGTTGGATCCATAGGCAATGAACAAAACTTAAATGCATTCCATGGTGTTGTGACTCACCATTTATTCTTCTAGAGTAGTCAGGAATGAGTCATTATCAAAGTGACCATTAATAAGTTGGTCAGGGGAATGAGGGAAAGCTAACCCTATGGAATCATAATCTCCCAACAAGTAGCCAAACCCCTTCACAACTAATACATATATAGAAGAAACTAAATAATAGCCTTTCCTGATGGATTGGGTAAGAAAAAAATATCATATTGATAACCATTAATGGTAAGACAAGCAAAATAATATTGAAAGAGATTATAGACAGAATGGAAAAACTTGGAACCAAAACCAAGGGCTTATAACATAACAATAATGAAATGCCATTAAACCCTATCATAGTCCTTTTTAAAGCCAATTTTAATAAATAGAGCCTTCTGCTTAGATGTGTGATCCCATTCCATCCCTTCACAAATAACAATAATGATATCCAAGATATATCTACTTTGAATGAATCTAGCTTGCTCTAGCCTAACCACTAAGGATAGAGTACCTAATTATTAGGGTTAAAGCCTTGGTAATAATTTTGTAAGAAACATTCAAGAGGGTTATATACCTCCAATAGATGATTAGCTCAAGGTCACCAACCTTGGGAACAAACTTGATTTTTCCCTTATCAATGAGTTTTCCAATAGAGCCCTTGGTCATTGCCTTCGAATAAAATTTGTACAAATTAGGTCCAACACAATCCCACAGGTTTTGGGAGAAATCATAAGTAAATCTATCAATGCCTAGGGCTTTGTCATGATCCATACCAATCACTGCATTATAAAATTATTCAATAAAAATGGGCTTATCACATGTCATTATTTGGCCTAGAGTGGGTTTACAAGGAATTAAATCAAGGCATTTTCTCAAAGCAGTGCCCCTTTATTTTGAAGATGCAAAAGCTTGAAAAACTAGTGTTGAACAAAGGCTTGTAAGATGTTTGGAAGTCTAGTGAGATAGTCACAAGCTTCCTTGATATACTTAATTTATAAAACATATTTTCAAGATCTTATCTTATAAAAAATTGTTGGAAAATCTATCCCTAATCTTTAGCTAGTGGATTTGAGCCTAGATTTGAGCACCACGAGCTTGATGAAACTCAACTAACTTGATTTTTTGTCTCAACTTAGTAGTTTTGTTTTGCAGAGTCTCATTTGGATGGTATTGTTCAAGTTCCTAAGAAAATATATTAAACTCCCTTATGTGTGCAATGTTGGCCCTTTTCCTAAACATGGGTAGATGTTTGCCAATCATATTGAAGAAAGTGGTAGTCTGAACAATGATTGATTCCCACCAGTAAATCCTAAGAGAAACACCATTAGGGTGAGGAATTGTATTCTAAACCATTTAACATGCATGATGTGGATCACTCATGATGAAGATATGAGGTGTTGAGATAAAACTAGCTTTTGAAAGTTATGACCGACAAAACAAATCATTCAATGTAGAATTATATAAGATGGTGGTCAGACAAAATAACATCTAAATGCACACTGACTAGCATATCAAATTTATAGGCAAAGGAAAAGAATCTTCTCTGAGAGAAGATATTTATCCGATATCTTATCACTCTATCATTTCAATAGTGAAAGTTAGACCAAGTGAACCAAAGGGTGGGGAAGAGGTTTTGTGATGATGGTTAGAGTAAAAAATCCAAAAAATATTTTACATATAAAACCAAGCCTCTCATTCATAGATGCAACCTTATGGGTAAAGCCATTTTTAAATCCTCTACAGACTCCACCATGTTGAAATCTCCATATATTATCCAGTTGGCATCTGGAAGTTGCTTTTCTAATCAACGCTAAAGAATCATTAATTCCACGATGTCATTGGAGGTGTAGAGATTAATTATCCCAAGGGATTAGCTATCATAATAAAATACCATCCAAATTATACAGTTAGATGGGTCCACTCCCTAATTGATAGTAAATGAGGAAAACATGATGTTGTCATAGTGATTACTTTGCCATGTCCCATGTCATGGCTAGACACATGATAAGTAGAATCAAGCCAAATAGTTTTAGTGGGAATTTAAAGAGTAAAATTAGTAATTTTGATTTCTTGCAAGTAGAGAATGTGCAAAGCTGAAAAGTTTTGATAATAGGCCTAATTATGTACTTACAAGTAAGGTCAGTTAAACCATAAACATTCCATGAATAAAAATTCATTGAAAACTATCAAGGGCATATTTTCATCATCTTGGCCTTCAATCATTGCAAATCAATTGTTCAGATCTTATTACCATGTTAGAAACATTTAGTAAGAAAGTACACAAAAAACACAATTTGTTCATTCACTTTGTAATGAATCCTCCTAGTTTGTTATAGGATAAGTTTTTGATAGGGTAAGGGATATACAAGTGTTGAGTCACCTGATGGCAAGGAGAAAGAGGGGGTTTCCATAAGATTTGAAGCCAAGAAATGGATCTTCCAAGTCAAGGATTCTTTTGACTGACAAAATGAGAAACTGAGAGCTAAAGTATCATGTGTTTTTAAAATCATATTGGTTGTTTGTGGATTACTTTCCACAACCAGTGTAGTTTTTGATTGAGTAGTTGGAGGGGCATCTAAACTTTGGGTTTGGATAAATGGTGGTGGGTTTTTCACAATGGTAACCATGGTTAGCTTAGGGTTGGTTTTTGGTGTCCCATTATTATGGTTATTTTGATTATTCCATCAAACCAAAACCTAGTAGTGGCTCCCATAAGGGGTCTATTCTTATCAACTATGGCTTTGGCTAGTGGATTTGTCGTGGCCATGAGTAAAAACTATTTATTTTTATGGTTTGATGATTGACATTGAAAGCAAATGCTATGAAGGTTAATATATATCACCCATTAGGTGAAGTGTTTCCCTCTAATCTAGATGTTGATGGTGTTATAGAGGTATTGTGTGAGATCAATCTCCACATAGACTTGTCATTGTGGTTTGGTAGTGTAAAATATGTTTATTTTGAATTAAATAAACCAACCTAAGGCCTTAACCAAATTTTCCAAAAATAGCCAAAGGGGCATAGGTAAGATGAGAAACTCTACCTAGACTAGGATCTTGAGCTTAGCCTTCTCAAAGACAACAAAGCCTTAGGTCTAGGAGGGAAAAATAAGAATCAAGATTCTAACATAGCAAGGACTATGCTTGTGAATGGTGGCATAATGTTCAGGGTTCTCAAACCTAAAGAGGAAGAAACACTTGGTCATATTTTTCAGCCAAATGAGTTTGATGTCATGAGATTTCCATTGTATTATAACTCAAGTTTTTAGTATAGACTCAACAAGACTATGACCAAAAAATATATATAATAAGGATATGAGATTCAAGCCATTGGAATTTTTTATCAAAATCAGGTACATCAAGTAAAAAAATTGGAAAATTTTCTTGAAAAGGGATGCCTTATAGAAGACCTTGGTTTCGGTGCCATTATTATTTCCTCTAAAATGAGATATATCCAATGACACAAGCTTCTATGAAAAAATCATTATATAAAATAAAAATGACCCAAAAGGTGGATTTCTAAGCTAAAGGCAATCAAATACTAATCAAACATAACCAATTAAAATAATGACAAAATGATAGCACGAAGAAAACCCGAAAACATGACCGGTATTCCAGGAAAATCACTATTGTAAATTCCTCAAATATAATCCCTCATGAAACTAAATATGACAACCTAATAGACATGTATGCAAAATTTAGTAGAATACATAAGCCACGTAAATTGTTTCACAAGATCTATCAACGAATTATGGTCAGATGGAATGTAATGCTTTTCAGATGGGGGGAAATGGATAGTTTTTACCACTTTTTAGAAAAAAATTATCTTTTGTCAATTTTTACTCGCTTAAACAATTCGACTAACAAATAAAATAGTTTTACAAGTCTTTTTGCATAACATTTTTCTCTCTCCCCCTCTCTAGTAAAGCTTTTTTTAAGATGTTTTTAATTTAAAATAAAAATAATTTTGGAAAAAACTAATATAAAGTGAGTTGAATATGATAATTTTAGATTTTTTTAAAAAAGCTATCAAAAAAGTTTTTGAAAACAATTTATAAATATAAAATATCTCACACATCTATTTGAAAATTATTGAGATATATCAATCTTGAGATGTTTATTTGAGATTTGTTAAATAGTTTTACTTATTGAAATGTTTTACATTGATTAATGAATTCATTTCTTTTTTTACAAATATTTTTTTTAGTCACAAATATTCTCAATCTAGTTGTAGTATTACATTTGGCTTTAAAAAATCTATTTGAGGAAGATTAAAAAGCTCCAAATTCTAGCATATGCCTAAGATATTGTGATTTTTGATTGCCTTCTTCAAGAAAAAAGGAAACTGCCTATAATAGTCAAATATATATTAAATTTAAGGTAGACCATTATTTGACATATTCACAGTATTACACTCACTACTCGCTCCTCCCACCCTGTTGTCTATCAAATACTCAACAACTATTTTTCTCAACTTTTATATATATATATATATATATATATATATAAAAGTTGAGAAAAATAGTTGTTGAGTATTTGATAGACAACAGGGTGGGAGGAGCGAGTGTAAAAGGTGTTTTCTCTACATTATTGAAGTAGAGAAAAATACTTGTCACTTTAATATATGTATGTGTGTGTGTGTGAGAGAGAGAGCGATATATGTAAAAATTGAGAAAAAACCCTGTTAAATATTTGATAGACAAGGAGGGTGGATCAAGTAAATAGTGAGAAAATAAAAAAGAAGAGAGAAAGGAAGTAAGTGAAATAAATAACATGAATACAAGTAGAAAAATAAGTGGGAGATTGGAGAATAATGCAAGGGATAAGGAAAGTGTTGAACAGTGGATTACACCCTCTGAAAGGATACTCAACTCCCTTCCTCCATGTGGCACAATGGAGACATTCCTCTTGTTGTGGGTGGAAATTTTGAGGAATGAATCTCTAGATTAGGGGCTAGCTCCCCTTGATGCACCTTGAGGCCTTGAATTTCTACTACTAACAATGGGAGGGGGTGAAAAGAGAGAGATACTATAAAATAGAACCTAACTAAAATGGTGATGCACCAAAATTGATTTGTCTACTCGGCTTTCACCTACACTTTACACCAAAAGGAGCAAACAAACACTTTATTTGAATAAGAAACTAACTACATCAATTGTTCAACAAGGGGTTTTGTGGAGGTATAAGGAGGAAGAACCTATCAGAGGTGTTTTAAAGACACACTATTGGAAAGTTGTTCACCTACACCTACACTTCAATCTGGACACTTATTGTTAACCTGTAGAAAATAATTTTCAATACACTAGATATGCTGGTATAGACTTATGAAAGCATTAGAAGAAATGACTGAACATAAGACAAGACCACAGGCATATGCAAAAGTGCAAACTCAAATGGAGGATAAACACTTCTTTTGATTAAAGGTAAATTTATTCAGGGCTTCACCATATAAATGTCGATAGATCCCTCCAAAAATGAGAAGTTACAATTATATAGAGGACTGGGAAAATAGATCATTGGCCAGTTAAGAGACTGAGGCCCATACTGCATTAATACACTCCTGCATTGAAGAATTAGCCCATGTTGTTGTTATTTCTCCTTAAATGCATCTGTGAAAGCCATGTTGTAGGTGTTTTAGATGTTGACTTTGCTATTCAGCCCTGTAAGAACATGGGTCGCTTCTCTTAGCAACTGACAAGTCCATCCCTCCTCATGTTTTGGGCCATGCTCTCTTGAATGCTCATGCAACTGAATACTCATTAATTCCAAAACAAAGAAACATGGGCAGCTCCCTTCAATGTTTACAACCAACTCTCTTAATGGTTCTTCAATGGAAATTATTCCACCTGAAAGCATTTACTTCTTCCACTGATGACTCCTTTTCCACCTACCCTGGTCTGGTTCATCCCTGCGCTTGACTTGCTATGCCACCTGGAGAGTTTTGAGCATTTGTCTTATATGCACGTGGCCATATTCTGGGTTACCCACTTTTATTTTCTCTTTTATTGATATTTCTTGTCTTTTTCTTAAAAATTTAGGCTCTTGGGGCCTCTTCTTTGGCGGGTCACTGAGTGTTCTTTCGGGCTCTTGAATTCCTTCGGATAAAATGTTTGAAGGAATTCCTTCAAACATTTTGTGTGAAGGAATTCTTCCTTTGGGATTGCCACTTTTAAAACCCTCTTTTAATGAGCCTTTAGGCCTCCACTCATGAGTTCCTTTAGACAAAATTCTTGAAGGAATTCTTTCAGATATTTTGTCTGAAAGAACTGCTCTTTGACTTCTTTCCAATGGCTAGCCCATCACCTTAAATTTGACATCCGCAAGCCTATCACCCCATTTGAATTCCAAAAACTATTTCACCACCCTAAATTTGATGTCCATGGGCCTATCACTAGACATTTGAATCCAAACAACTAGCTTATTACCTTTAAATTGATTTTTGTGGGCCTGTCACCCCGTTTGGCAATTCCTTCAACTTTTTTGAAAATGGACTTTTTTGAAGGGAAAGTGACTCTTCAAAAAAATTGAAAAGGTCCTCTTTTCAAGGCCAAATTCGATTCGTATGGGAACCTACCCTTCAATTTTTTTTTCTTTCAAATTTCTTTAGACTTCTTTCACTTTTTGAATGTCTTTGGACAAAATGTCTGAAGGAATTCCTTAGGACATTTTATCCAAAAGAATTTGCTCTTTGGGTGTTCCTCTTTGGATTTCCTTTAGACAAAATGATTGAAGGAATTCCTTTAGAAATTTTATCCGAAGGAATTCTTCCTTTCTCCTGTCAAGTTTCCCAAAAGGCAAGTCCTTTTTGAGCTTTCTGCCTTGACCCTTTGCTTTGATCATCTACCCTCCATAAGGACACCTTGATCCCAAAGTTGCCCTTTAGGATTTTGTAAAGGTCATGTTTGTTAATTCCTTACCTCCTGCAAGGGCTTCTTGGCCTCTAAGTCACCTTTTATAAGAATTGTAAAGGTCCTATTTGCACCTAAGTACCCTCTGCAAGGGTACTTACCCTTCAAACTTTTTGTAAATGACCCCTGGCCCTTCAAACTTGGTCTGTTTCACTAATCAAAAGCCCTCTAAAGTAACCTACTTTCCCTGTTAAGCATCCAAGATCATAATTAGTTTTAAATTAACTCATGCTTTCTAGAACTGAAGCACTTAGCAACCAGAAGAAAAAAACACATGGTTTTTTCATGGAAAAAAGGCATGTCAAAGAAAATTCCATAAGGCAGCTATGGGATGAACTTGTCAAAGCCTAGGTTAAAAGACCTTGTAAGGAAAAGGAAAGAGGGGTGCCCAATTTTAGCCTGCAAGACCAAAATTGGTCAACACATTTGGTGATTCACAGGGGAAGCATGCCTGCTATGCTTAAAAAAATTGGTGGCTTAAAAGTCCATTGGGCATGGAGTCAGGACGCATCTTGAAAATATGGAAACAACCTTGAAAAAACCTAAGAACCAATAAGGATTTTACCCCAAATTATAAATAAAAAACACACAAGGCTAAAAAACTATAGACATGCTTAAAAGCACTTAAGAAAAATGAAGAAAGACAAGGAAACTATGTACATGGCAAAAGAAAGCTAGTGACAATGTTTAAGATATATCCCATTGACTAGGCTATGTAGTTCTTCACCATCCAACTTGGAGAGTTGGAAAGCATTATGTTGCTTGCATTGGGTGATGACATATGGGCCACTCCACAAGGCATCAAACTTCATGTGCCTTCCAAGTTTGGCTTGGTCCTCATCCCACTTTAAGACAATGTCACCTTCTATGAGGCCTTTTGATGAAGATCTCTTGTCAAAATGCTTCTTTGTTTGCTATTGGTGGCTAGTCATTACATCCATGGCTTGGTATCTTACCTCTTGAAGCTCCATTAGTTCATAATACCTGACCTCTAAGCTATCACTCTCTATCAATTGCAGCTGATGGGCAAGATCCAAGGCTGGTAACTCAAGTGAAATAGGAAGTCTAGATTCCCTTCCATACACAAGTGTGTATGGTGAATTACCAACTACCCTTTTTGGAGTGATCCTATCTGCCCACATAGCTATCTTCAACTTGGCATGCCAAGTCCTTTGATTTTTTCCTATTGTCTTTTTAATGATCTTAATCAGGGTCTTATTTATGGACTCAATGAACCCATTCCCTTATGGGTAGTAGTTGGAAAAAGTGTTGAGATAGATGTCATATCTTAATGCCCACTCACTTGTCTTTGTTCCCAAGAAAACCAATGTATTATTTAAAATGATTATGGTTAGGATCCCAAATCTCAACACTATGCCTTTGTAAAAGTCTAGGACTACACTCTCATTGGCTTCCTTCAAAGTGATGGCTTCTACCCATCTTTTGAAATAATTTGTAGCAGTCAAGACCCACTTATGGCTAGCACTAAAAGGAGGGTTGATCATCCCTATAAAGTCCAAACCCCATTACATGAATGGCTATTCCACTTGAATAGGATGTAGAGGCATTATAGTCAGCCATTGCTTCCCATCAAAGAAAGCACATTTTTGACATCTCCTCACCCAAGCATGAGTGTCTCTAAAAATAGTAAGCCAAAATTAGCCAACCCTCATAATACTTATAGCTATGGCCTTGGCAGCAAAGTGGCCACTAGTTGGTCCATCATGGAACTCGAACAGTACCCTATCGATTTGATCTGAATCAATGCATCTCTAGAGTACCCCTAAAAAGTCCTTTATGAATAGCACTCCAGCAACTAGGATGTAAGGAAGAGATTAGAGTCTAAAATACCTCCTCTTGGTTCTATCAAGACCTTGTAGACACTCACCAATTTGAAGGAAATGAACCATGTCTTGTGCCCAACTTCATGATTGCAAGTACTTCTACTGTAGATTCATCATGAAGTACCAAAATAGCTTCCTTCAACTCTTTATAGTCTATATCAAGGTGTTCAAATAAACCTCTTCCCCTTACCAGCTTGGTGGTCTTGATCTCGACATTGTACTCTATTACTTTGGTGATCCATCATGCCCTTTTCTCATTCAAGTCTCAGCTCAACAAGAAATCCTTCACACTAGGATGTGGCACCATGATGTAAATCTTGTTGTTAGACAAGATATGTCTAAATTTCTTCAAGCTTTGTATGACTGCAAGCACTTGCTTCTCAACATACGTGTATCTAACCTTATAGCATTTTAAGCCTTAGCTAAAAAATGTGAGAGGTTATTCTAAATTCTCACCATTCATTTGAGTGAGCATATCAAAGATTACCTCTTCATTGCCAAAGGTGTAGAGATTGAAGTCCTTGGAGAAGTCTAGACTAGTCAAGGTGGGAGTTTGAGTGATAGCTTGTTTGATGCCATCGAAGCTTTCTCTCTTCCTTACTGTCCACATGAACGTCTCATCTTTCCTCAACATGGAATTTAGTGGCTTGACTTGTTTAACAAAATTAGGGATGAATCTCTTAATAAAGTTAATTTTGCCAAAGAAGCTTTACAGGCCCTTCTTGTGTTTAGGCAAGGACAATGCTAAGATGGTGTGCACTCTTTTCGAATCAATGGTCAAGCCTCTTTTTGAAATGACATGGCCTAGGAGTTTTTCTTCATGGACAACAAACACACATTTTTTAGGGTTGAGAGAGATGCTAAACTCTCTACACCTCTCAAAGATTTGCCTCAGGTGTTTTAGATGTTGACTTGCCTCCTTGGAGAAGACTATCACATCATCAAGATAAACCAACACAATGTCATTTATCAAACCTTGGAAAGCCATATCGATAGCTCATTAGAAGGTAGCTCTAGTATTTGATAGTCTGAATAGCATATTCATGTAGGCAAAAGCTCCCCACTTGGTGGTGAAGGCTATCTTGTACTGGTCATAATCTTGCACTAAAATTTGATTGTATATAGAGTAGCCATCCAGGAGGGAGAATCTTTCATTGCCTATCACCATCTAGAGAATCTATTCCATGTTTGGGAGGGGATAGTGATCCCTTAATGAAACTCTATTCAGGTCTCTGAAATCTACACACGATCTAATCTCCCCATTCTTCTTCTTAATGGGGATAAAATTGGCTAGCCAAGAAGCGTTTTTGATAGGAAATATAATTCTATAATTAATTAGCTTGGTGAGTTCCTTCCTCATGAGAGGCTCAATATTTGGATTGATTGGCCTTTATTTTTGCTTGATGGGTTTGGCACCTTCTTCCAGCACAATGGTGTAATGGGCCAAGCTTGAGTTAAACCCCTTCAAATCACCATACTCTTAAGAAAAGAAATCAACAAACACATGGTATAACACAATGAAAGCATACTTTTCTTCATTGGTATATACCTCACTAAGTGCAAGCAACTTATTATTGAATATCTCTCCCCTTCATAATTTTCTTTCTTGGTTGACATGCTTGCTTTGTCCTTCTTGAGTTGGTCATCCTCATTGAAGATTCTCTCAAGAGTGACCAAACCTTTAGGAAGTCTATTGGTCTTTACCTGAATGATTTGCCCATCATAATGCTGCTACATCTTGGATTGATTCTTAAAAGTGAACTCAGCTTTCTCCTATAAGAAAGTGCTATTTTCTAGTCACTATCAAACACCTACCAATTGGTGACATTGTCTAGTATGGAGGGCCTCACTATCACCTTTAAATGGTGCTAATTGTTGTCTTGTCTCACCCCCTTGGGAATATCAAACTGAGCACCAACTGTTGCTAGTCTATCTACATTCATGTTCTCCTCTCTTGGGATGGAAGTGATGTTGAAAGTAGTGAAGCTCTTCATTAGGTCCCACACCCTGTTCTTGTAAGACTTGAGTAGGGAGTTCTTGGTCAAATATTGACCCCTCACCTAGTTTATAATTAACTCGCTGTCTCCAAACACTTACAATTCTTTGATTCCTCTTTTCCTTGCCCACTCTAGAACATGAACAAGAGATTCATACTTTGCTACATTGCAAGTGTAGGAGAACTAGAAATTGAAAGCTAAGAAGTATTTCTCCTTTGAAGGTGAAACCAACATTGCTCTACCACTAGCTCCCAACTTTCTTCTAGATCTGTTGAAGAAAAGCTGCCATAAACCACAACTATCTTGGTTTGCCTTCATTAAATTTGGCATGAAAGCATCTTTCTCATGCATGCAGTAAACTATGAGACCTACCTCTTTGATGAAATTGTAAGGATCATGCTTAAAATTGTCATTTCCCCATTCATCTAGGATAAGGTCAGCAACTACTACAAGGGAAGATGAAGGAGATTGGTCTACCTGGAGTTCTTCTTCATCCATGATGGCATAGCTGACATTTGATGCTTTGGGTGAGTATGGCTTCAGGTGATCTTTGTGCATGGGCTCTGACTCAATCTTCACCTTAGTTACATACTTCATCCTAAAAACCATGTAAGACCAATTTGTTGCCAAGTACCCACCTATTTTGGACATGAAATCCCTGGATAAGCAAAGAGAGAAGTAAGGGGGAACATCTGACACTAACACATCATGGGGAATTGAGAAGGTTAGATAGGCATGGAGAGTTAGATTCAAGCCTCTTACCACTTCCAAGGTCTTGGCTGGTGATCCATCCAACTGTAGAACTCCTTTGGTCATATGCTCATATTTGAGTCCTAGCTTATCAACTATGCATTTGGGCATAACTGAGGTGATTTCTACACTATCAATAATGCATTTGTGGACCAAGAAATCACCAATAATCTAGGATAAATAAATAGGAGGGACCTTTTCATCCTTCTTTGTTTGACCTCCCATGGGAGGAACCCCATTCACTATCAACACATTGTCATCCTTTGTTGGGAAAACTCGCTCACTTATCCCATGCAATTCCTTTTGGAGCATATCCTTTCACCCTGACATTGTTAAGGAATCCCACAATGAGATGTTCATGTACAAATTATTCATTTGGTCTACTACATTGATGGGAGGATTACCCCCTTTGGAGGTCTCCTTGGGGATGTTTGTAACTTGTGGTGCAACCCAAGGAGTTGAAGCTATAATTGGTGGTCTATAATTTGGAAACTTATGATTTACTTGTAATGAAGGATATGTTGTAGATGTTTGAGTAGCTACTTGAGATTCATCCATAGCTCTCTTCTTGGACATGGTCTTAGCTGCAACATAATCATCCTGATTATTTATGCTCCCCACATAGTTGACTGCATAGAATTCCCCTTCCAGGTGGTTCATAAGAGTGGAATCAGATTGAGCCTACATGTTATCCATCCCAAGTTGTGTTGACACCTTAAAACCTGAGAATTGGGCTACTTGATCACCTTGTGTGGTCATGCTTTGATTTGGTATCTCATTGGCATAAGTGACTTGCTCTTGACCATGCCCCAAGGGTGGATAATTAGGTTGTTCCTGTACTAAATTATTTTGAGTGGGAATAAGAGCCTTGGAAGATGAAAGGGAATTTAGATTGTAGCTCTGATAAGGCTTGACTTGCATAATCTGACCCTACCCTTGATCATAATTCTGGAAGGGAGGCCTATTTGTCTACCCAAATTACTAGTAGCCTTGATTTGGCCTATAACTCTGATCTTGCTACCTCTTGAGGGCAACTAGTTCATTAGTAACACTCTGCAACAAGCTCTTAACTTCATGGAGATCATTTGCAGAGGTAGCAATTAGCCTCTCTACACTAGACAGAGGAGCTAGAGTGGGTGAAGCAGGTTGAATTGAGGGCTAAAAATTAGGAAAGAGTGCCATATGAGGTATAGGAGCTATCTTTCCTGCTTGAAGCAAACAATTTTTAGCAGCTATGGCTATTTCATAAGAAATAGGTACAACATATCCACCCATGGACCATATCATGACAACAATGTCACTATTCAAGGCATTCAAATAGTAAAGGAAGGCATAGCTTGGGGTTGGCCTCACTAGAATTGGGATTTTGTCCCAAGTCTTTTGGAACCTAGTGTTAAAATCTTACATAAATTCATGTGGGGCTCTCTTCATAGTGGTCAATTGCTTAGCTAGAGACAAATGGTCACTTTTCTCTCCAAACCTATTTTTCAAGAGGGTCCCTAATTCATTCCATGAGCCAACTGAATTCATAGGCAAGGTCCCATACCAATCCAAAACTTTCCTTTTAAAGGATAAGGCCAATAATCTGATGGCTACATTTTCCTCTATGATATTATGGATGTTGCAGATGTTGGCTATGTTTTTGATATGCTCAATAGAAGTGATTAGGCCCTCTCCACTAAAGGGAGGAACACTCTTGAGAGCTATCCATGGAATTAGGTCATATTACATAAGGTTTAAGGGACTCTGACCATTGAAGGCCACAAAAGGGAGATCCATGGCTATGAAAGAGTTAGATCAGGTTCTCCTTGTATAGGTGTATTGTATGGTAGGTCTAGAAAAATGGTCTACTGTGTAAGGATGAGTAGTTACAAACCTTAGTCTCTTTGCTAAGTTCAGAGGCAGCTCAACAAATTTGAAAGGGACACCCTTAGAAGAAGATCTTGTGGTGACCTTAAGCATAGGATGCTAGGTTGATCACTAATCATAGACTGAGTTCCTAAAATGGAGTCACCAGATGCTAGATTGTAGCTCTTTCTTTTGGATTTTTTATAGTAACAAGACCAACACCAATCTTGAAACTCATAGGACACAAATTTAGTCCCATCAGGCATACCAAAAAGTATTAACACTATGGATTATACCCTCTAAAAGGATACTCAGTTCCCTTCCTCCATGCGGCACAATGGAGACATTCCTCTTGCTATGGGTGGCAAATTTGAGGAATAAATATCTATATTAGGGGCTAGCTCCCCTTGATGCACCTTGAGGCTTTGAATTTCTACTACTAACAATGGGGGGGTGAAAAGAGAGAGATTCTATAAAACAGAACCTAAGTAAAGTGGTGATGCACCAAAATTGTTTTGTCTACTTAGCTTTCACCTATACTTTGCACCAAAGGGAATGAATAGACATTTCATTTGAATAAGAATATAACTACATCAATGCTTCAACAAGGGCTTTTGTGGAGGTATAAGGAGGAAGAACCTACCAGAGGTGTTTTAAAGACACATTGTTGGACAGATACTCACCCATGCCTATACTTCAATTTGGACACTTCTTGTTACCCTATAGAAAATAATTTTTAATACACTAGATATGCTAGTATAGACTTATGAAAGCATTATAAGAAATGACTGAACATAAGACAATATCATAGGCATATGCAAAAGTGGAAGCTCAAATGGAGGTAAAACACTTATTTTGATTAAAGGTAAATTTCTTCAGGGCTTTGCCATATAAATGCTAAGAGATCCCTCTAAAAAATAAGAAGTTACAATTATATAGAGGACTAAGAAAATAGGTCATTGACCAATCAAGAGAATGAGGCCCATGCCGCATTAATACACTCCTACAGTGAAGAATTAACCCATGCTATTTTCATCTCTCCTTAAATGCGTATGTGAAAGCCATGTTGTAGGTGCTTTAGATATTGACTTTGCTATCTGACCCTATAAGAACATGGGTTGCTTCTCTTAACAACCGATGAGGCCATCCCTCCTTATGTTTTGGGCCATGTTCTCTTGAATGCTAGCATAACTGGCTACTCATTAATGTCAAAACAAGGAAACATGGGCCACTCCCTTTAATATTTGCAACCAACTCTCTTAATGGTTCTTTGATGGAGATTATTCCACCTAAAAGCATTTACTTCTCCTGCTAATGACTACTTTACCACCTACCCTGGTCTAGTTCATCCCTGTGCTTGACTTGCTATGCCACTTGGAGCATTTTGAGCATTTGTCTTATATATGCATGGACATGTTTTGGGTTACCCACTTTACTTTTCTCTTTTCTTGATATTTCTTTTCTTTTTCCTAGCAATTTGAGCTCTCAGGGCCTCTTCTTTGGCGGGTCACTGAGTCTTCTTTTGGGCTCTTGAATTCCTTCAGACAAAATGTCTGAAGGAATTACTTCAAACATTTTATCTAAAGGAATTCTTCCTTTGGGCTTGTCACTTTTAAAACCCTCCTTTGACAAGCCTTTAGGCCTCCACTCATGAGTTCCTTCAAACAAAATGCTTGAAGGAATTCTTTCAGATATTTTGTCTGAAAGAACTGCTCTTTGACTTCTTTCCAATGGCTAACCCATCACCTTAAATTTAATGTTTGCAATCGTATCACCCCATTTGAATTCCAACATCTATTTCACCACCCTAAATTTGATGTCCATGGGCCTATCACTAGACATTTGAATCCAAATAGCTAGCTTATTACTTTTAAATTGATGTTTGTGGGCCTATCACCCCCTTTGGCAATTCCTTCAGCTTTTTTGAATGGAAAGTGGCTCTTCAAAAAAATTGAAAAGGTCCTCCTTTTAAGGCCAAATTCCCTCTGTAAGGGCACCTACCCTTCAGTTTTTTTGTCTTTCAAATTTCTTCAGACTTTTTTCACTTGTCAAATTTCTTCAGACTTTTTATCCAAAAGAATTTTCTCTTTGGGTGCTCCTCTTTGGATTTCCTTCAGATAAAATGTTCGAAGGAATTCCTTTAGACATTTTATCTGAAGGAATTCTTCCTTTCTCTTGTCAAGTTTCCCAAAGGGCAAGTCCTTTTCAAGCTTTCTACCCTGACCCTTTGCTTCGATCATCTACCCTCCACAAGGATACCTTGATCCCAAAGTTGCCCTTCAGGATTTTGTAAAGGTCCTGTTTGTTGATTCCTTACCTCCTGTAAGGGCTTCTTGGCCTCTAAGTCACCTTTTAGAAGAATTATAAAGGTCTTATTTGCACTTAAGTGCCCTCTACAAGGGTACCTACCGTTCAAACTTTTTGTAAATAACTCCCGGCCCTTTGAACTTAGTATATTTCATCGATAAAAAGCCCTTTGAATTAACCTACTTGACTTGTTAAGCATCTAATATTAAAATGAGTTTCAAATTGACTCATGCTTGCCAGACCTGAAGCACTTGGTAACCAGATGAAGAAAACACTTGGTTTTTTCATGGAAAAAAGGCATGTCAAAGAAAACTCCATAAGGCAGCTATGGGATGAACTTGTCAAAACCTGGGTTAAAAGACCCTACAAGGAAAAGGAAAGAGGGGTGCCCAATTTTGGCCTGTAGGACCAAAATTGGCCAACAGAAAGGAGGAAGGAATGAAGATAAAATCAAGTAAAGAGCGGTGTAGGATAAGGGTTTGAAATTGAGAGGAACAAAAAATAATATATAGATTGGACTTAAATTTAAAATAGATTAAAGGTTAACCAAATCAATAAAGTGCTTAGAAATGTTGAATTATTGACACCCCAACTACTTCAATTTAAAGGCAAAATAGAATTATCAAAACCATGGAGGAAGAGGCATTGGAGACATTGGTAGATTTGGACAATTTATGTGATACAAAGTAGATAGTGTTAATAAGATAAATAACCCTAAACATATCTGGATATATTCTTAACATAATATATTGGATGATGTGATGGTTATAACAACACAAGATTTGATAAATTGAGCCTTAATATGCAAAGTTATCACCTATTGGTCAATGGTGGTGGAATTGAAATAAAGAATTGGGAAGAATTGTTGAAGTTAACCCATACCAGAAATAGGATTTTTAGCAAAATATTCTTTCAATTCACTTTCCAACTAGTAGAAGACATGGATCACATTTTTTAGGGTGGTCCTTATAATTTTACAAATTTAGGTATGTACATGAAATAATGACTTCATTATTTAATCAAATAGAGAAACTAAAAATAAAGGTTCTATTATGGATTAAGTTATATAAATTTCCTCTATAATTGTGAGAGGAAGAAATTGTTGAGAAAATAATAAGTTACTACACAATGATTTTAACAGTGCATTAGTCTTAACTAGTGGATTTATTCATATAAACTCATAGATGAAGATGGAGTTAGATTTTTTTTTTAAAAGACTAATTTCTTGTATAAATATCTCTATGCTGCTCAAAAATATTCAAGGTGTTACCAAATTGTTTGATTTGGTATCAGGGTAGGTGAGTATATATCCTGTTAGAGAAATGATATTCTATAGATCAATATATGTTTTTTTTGGTTTGCAGTAAAACTATGTGTAGTTTCTATTCGGGTGTGGGTCTATATGTGGTGTTAAGGAAAGATAATTATGTATGTATTATGTTGTGAAGGAAAGAAAAATGTGTATGTATTATGTATTATGGTGAGAAGCACTTTGTTAAGATGCATGAAAGTGTTTGAAGAAGAAAAGGTTCATTTCTAGAAAATTGCAACTACTTTCTTATCTTTAGAGTGACTTCTATATTACCTTACATGCAATAGACAAATGATAAGAAGAAGTGAGCATCTAGCAAGGCATGGCATAATTTATTTGTAAGGGAGTCATTTAAGTTACAGCAAAGAGATGTCTAGAGTGTGGGAATCATCCAACATTAAAAAAAAAAGTAGTTAAGGAGGTGCCCAGATCTGAAGTTTGCAGATGGCGTTGAAGCAAACAAGAAAAAGAGAGAAAATTTGCAGTGAGGCACCCACCACTATAAAATTTATATGGGAGGTTTTCAAAGTTTAGTTTAAAGTTTTAAAATTTTAATAGATTAAGTCAACACATATTTTATTGTTAAGTTTTTTTTTAAGTTTTTATAGAGAAAGTGTGTGTTTAAACTATAGTTTTTAGTTGAAAGTTTTATGTTTAGTACTCAAAAAGTAAAGTTATGTTTAATACTCAAAAGTAAAGTTAATTTTGTATCTTTTGATTGAAAAGAAAAAATTCGCTTAGACTTATTCAAATTGTTCATTGTAATGTTTCTAAGCTATTTAGAAATATATTTTAATATTTAGATTGTTAAGGTTTAAAATTAGATTATTTTTTTATTATATATCAAGTTTTATAAGTTATTAAAGTTTAAAATTGTAAAAGATATATTTTCAAGACAATTAAATATATTTAAAGATTGTTATGATTGAGAAAAATAATTTATAGAAAAGATAAATATAATGTAAAAAATATATTTAAAACTAGCACTACATATCATGGATCATTCTGAAATAATTATGTAAAATTAATAGAATACAATTATAGAGATAATTAAACAAATTAATATTCAAAATACATGAGATAAAATATAAGATTTACATGGTAAATCTTGAGCAAGTTAAGGAAAAATCTACAATACAAGATATCAAGTTTTATTAATTCCAAGATGAATAGATTATATACAAACTCGTTGTGTGGATTACATACAGAGTCCACAAAGATAAACACATCTAATTGACAAAATACCGTTACGATTCCTTCCAAAAATACAGTAGAAAAATGCCAAAAAGACTTTCCTTCTAAAAATAGAATTTGAGAGAATTCGTCTTCCTGGAAACAGGGGTCTGACTCTTTGATGGCAACAAGATTGGGGCGCTTTGTCCCCCACACTCTCCTATAAAAATGGGCTATAAACCATTGCAAAAGGGTCCAAAATTTAACTTTGTTGTCACATAAATAACACATAAGACCATTATAATTGACCTAGCTAATTCAGGTGAGTCAAATGAAAGGTGGAAGACCACAAGAGAATGGAGTGCACTAATTAGTCTTAAGCTCTTTACTGGCTCATATACTAGTTTTTTTATTTATTAACAAATCCAATTAAAAATTATAGTATCATTGCAAATCCAATGAAAAAATATCATATTATTGAAAACAAGCAATTATTAATGTAGGCAATTTTGTATATCAATATTTTGTTACACTTGAAAAAGCATAGTGAGTACCTAGTGCCACTATTATTTTTTAATTGTTTGGTGTGGCCCAATCTAGCCAAAGGAACATTTGAGGCAAAGCCTAGCCCCACCTACAAATGAGTGTAATGAGACCCACTTCCATTATTAGTATATTATTTTGAAGAATAGTTGGATATGTCCCAATTTGTATAGTGTGATTTTTTATTGGGAAAATTATGTGTTTCTTTGTTCACAAAAGTGTGTACGCATGAGTTTATATGTGTGTCCTCATTCATACTTTTTCTTTATGAATTAACAAGTGTGCTATCATCCATCATTAATTTGTGATTACTTAAAACTGCAAGTATGTCTTAATTTGCATAGAAGGATTTTGCTCTCCCAATTTATTAAACTCTGTTTGTAAAAGAGTTGATTGTTAGGAGAATAATAGGTTATTACACCATAGTTTAAATGGTTTATTAGTCTTAATTAATAGATTTAGTCATATAATATTATTGAATTAATTTGTTATAATCATGTAAATAAGTGAAAAGTTGAGAGATGCACGAATAAAAATGGAGTTAGATTCTCATAAAATAAGACCAATTATTTTTATAAATATAAAAAAAAACATCTCAACATAAAAAAAAAATCAAATATTTACTTCATTAATCTACAAGAATATCAGAAAAAAAAAAAAGAATTCATAAGATTGGATTTGGTATTGAAGCATCACGAGCTTCTATTTAGGCATTTTCCTTGGACATGAAATATTGGAATGGATAGAGGAAAAGCTATCTACTTTGGAAATGAAAATGGTTCCTTATTCAAAACATTGTGAACTTTGAAATTGCACCACAAAATATTTTATTTTGTGGATGCGCATAGAAAGCAAGAAAGAAATAATGACTGTCTTCCCCCCCCGAAAAAAACTTGGGTGATCAGTTTGAAGAGACTCCGAGGAGATAGAACAAAGCCTTAGGTAGTAACTTGATTAAAATAAATAACGAATAAAGTGGTAGACTATGGAGTATGATATTTAAACAAGCAAGATGGATAACACATGTTCTCTCAAAGAAGACCACCTCACTATTAGATTATCATATATTTTTGTCATTCTTTATAAGAAAATTAGGTGATCTTAATATTTTAAAAGGAAAAAAAGATGACACATGTTTAATGGGGGACACAAATATATATCTAATGGTTTGGTGATGGTTTTGGAGGTATATTTGGAAGATTTTGTGCTAAGCATTAATAATTTTAGTATTGTTGTGTACAAATTTATTATTTATTTTTGGAAGGGAATTATTTATATTAGAAATCTTACATTAAATAATTTGAATCATATTTGTTCATACATTTAACTCATAATTTATATATTTAAAAAAAATATAAATTTATAAATTTAAATAGATTTAAATTATAAACTAAAAAAAATAATTATAATATTTAATAAAAATACACTTAAATTGATTCTTTTTAATAATATATAATATTTAAAATTTAAATATATATTAAATTTTAATATCATCAAATAAGATATTATGAAATAATTTTAAAAAGAATAATTTTTTTTAAAGGTACTAGGAAAAAATCACTCATCTCATGAACATTAAATAATACTTTATTATATTTGAAAATACATATAACTATTACAAGAAGCATGTGTGCACACACACACATTAAACAACAATTTTTAAATTATTTTAAGGGAATACAACCCATCTTATCTTAAGGGAATACAACTCATCGCATAAAATAAAAAAATTATCTAATCATCATTGTCATTATCATCTCTTCCATTTATGAGCCCTATGTATACATGGTCTTGGGTAACCATATAAGATATAGCTATATATCTATATAGAAATAAGGTTAGGGATTGGAGCTGCCTAAATTCTGGCAATGATTCATTCATAATTTATGTCGAGCGAATACTAGCACATCCAATACCATCATTTTCATTATCATCATTTTTATCATCTACCTCATGTATCAAAGGTCTCATCGCCTACAAAATAAATTTTTATATTATATCAAATTTTAAATTTTAAAAAATAATAATTGAAATATAATAATATTAAAAATAACATACACGAAATGTACTTTAAGAAGCATCAAATATTCCATATATAATAAAAATAAAATAATTAAGATATTATTAAACAAATGAATCTAATTCCAAAATTAAATAATGCTATAACTAAAACTTGAAATTCTAACTTAATAATTAGTTTTTATTTTTTTGAAAACATGATTAATTCTTATTTATTTGGATGTCTTTCATGATATTATGTATCTCATAAGTGTTTCCCATCTTTCCACAATTTTCACCTACATGTGATCATTAAGTGGTAGGATATGGAAGTTGGCTTCCTAAAAAATTAAAGTAATTAATAGTACATTTGGAATTAAATACAAAATGAAAATTGATTAGTATTTTAAAAAATATGTATAAATTAATTAACTTACATATATCATAATGACATAATGCTTCAAGCTGTTCTTTTTGAGGTATTGACCATTTTTTTTAGTTGGCCTAAAAAATCTCAAAAACAAAATACATTAGTTATTCAACAATAAATATTTAATAAATTTATATTAAATTATTCAAAATAAAGAGATGATAAAAAAAAATAACAAAATCAACTAACACTCATTTAACATTCTTTGACCTGTGAGATGAATAACAAAGTTCATTTAAACCCTCTTTTTCGTAGCTTTTAGATATCATTTTTTTCCCTTTTTTTTAGTCTTGTTTACATTTCCTTCACATTTTGTGATCATTTTTTCTATCTCTTTTTGGTATAATGTGAAGTGCACATACTTTTTGTCGGTGCATGAATGATTCACAAAAGCCAACATATTTTTTTGATTAGTTTTTCATGAGAAAGCACATACTTATGATACACTAATGAAAAAAAGATTCCACAAGCCATTAATATTCCTTTTATGTGAAGAAGAGGAAAAGAGTAAAAACCATATATTCATCCATTATTTTAATGCCCAAAGCATTAAGAACATCGCAAGGAGGAGAGTGAAAACCATATATTCATCCATTGTTCTTATACCTAAAGTATTAGGAACATTGCAAGGAAAATTGGGATATCAACTTAGTTCTCTCAAACATAATTAAAGCATTAGTTGAGCAAAATACTTTAAAAATCAAAAGTCAATTATTGAAAATATTATATTAAATCACTCTTTTGATAATTATATGGAATGTTTACACTGAAAGAAACAAAATATTCTTTAGAAATAAATCATAACTAATAAATTCTTTCCAACAACTATTTTTTTAGCTTTTTAAGAAGTGTCGGGTCTTATTATTTCACATATGTTTTCTCTTTTTCATAATGAAAAATCATTGGGGATTATCTAAAATGTCAAACAACAAAATTGTATACACAGTTTTCCCAAAAATTAAAATCGTTATAACCAACTACTCTGATATAAAGAAGAATAAAAGCAACCACTTTAAATGGGAAAAGCATAGTTTAAAAAGTAAGAAGAATTGGACAAAAAAATTTAAAGATGGAGTAATGTTTGACCACCTTTATAATAAGATTGGTAGGATAAAATCAAAAGAATCATTAATTATTTAGTCTCCCTTTCTTTTGAGATTTATAAAGCTAAATTTTGATGGTGTTTTAAACAGAAATCCTAAAATGGATGGTGAGAATTGTGGGTATTCTGATTAAGAAAGATAATTAATTATAATTTTCTTATAAATATAAATATAAGTAATGAAACATGCCAAAGAGATATAGGTAAGTTAGTCAAGTAATTTGTTTGTTCAAACTTTATTTAAATTTAAATCTCAGAGAAGACATATAAAACTCGTTGTAACCATTGATTGTATTCACGAAACTTCATATATATATATATAAACAAACAAACAAGCAAGTTAAATGTATGGAAATGTTCAATGAAATTCAGATGGAATGAATGAATAATTTAACTAGATTCACAGATCCTGATAAACGAAATGAAAGAAGGTAAGTTCTCTTCTTAGAACTGTAATTTAATTTAATTTCCATAAGGAACTGTAATGGCTGACGTGTGGGAAGGTAGATCTTATTTAAATTCCCCGATTCGTATCATTTTCATCTCCTTCATTTGTCTAGAGAGGGTTTGGCACAGACGCAGAGGTAAGGAATATCTATCAACCATTATAGCAGTCAAAACATGTAATCCAAATTCTTTAATTTCTTCACTATGAATCGAAGGTCCCTGCATTTTGTTTTCTTTCTTTTTACATGCATGGTACCATATCATTCCATTTCAGAAATATGGGGAATTCACTGAGGGTTAAATTTCTTTAGGACTGAGCTCAATATGGCTGATTTGTGAAAAAAATCCCCTTTCGTTTGAAACTTTTTTCACTGTTTAATGAAAATTCTAAGAGTATTTATATAAAAAATTAGTTGTTAAACGAAAAAAAATATATACCTTTATTGTGTTTTTTTAGATACATGCATTGTTGAAGACACAAAGATGAGGTCAGGAATGAAGTGTGAGTTTGTGAGGAACCTGATTCTGCACAGATCAGATAAATATTTTTAAGTGGTTGGACGAAAGAAATACCTCATTGCCCTCCTCCACCCAGTGGAGGTTGTCTTCGTCTTATAGTTTTGACGTTACTCTTGGAATTGAGATGATTATATACTTTTATAATTTGAGGTTCTGATGAGCCTTTACGTTATTAGTGACTGAATTTTCTTGTTTTTGCTTGGCTAGATCCTCTCCCTCGGTGTCTTTGAATGCCTTAAAGCTCGCAATCATATGTAGGATACTCTCTACCTGTGTGGATGTTTTAATATGAAAAACAACTAAGTGACCAAATTGAGTGACGAATGATATGAGGGCATGCTCAAAAGTGTCATTCTCTATTTCAAATGGTTGTTAAATATTAAATAATATGAACATTACTATGGGATGTGTGGGATGTGTGTGGCAAGGTTTTTTTAATAGCGAATATTTATTAATTCATGAATATTCTATTTTTAAGGTTTTGGTTTTGACAATTTTTTAGTGTCGGTAGATGGGATTGGATCGTCGAAATTTTAGGGATATATATATATATATATTTTCGTATCGGTTCGCCAATCCTTTACAGTAATATATAAGATTATACTTAAATTCATCATATATATATATATATATATATATATATATATATATATATATATATATATATATATATATCGGTTTGCCAACCTTTTACAGTAATATATAAGATTATACTTAAATTCGTCTGATATATATAGTAGATCTTCTGAAATACCAATGCAGATAATAAGCAAGACCGAAATCAGAGGAACACAAAATCAAACGACAATAACAAATGAAGAAAATGGATGATAGCACCGAATAACAAGCCAAACAGGGACCACATCATCGAACAATAGAGCCGAATGACACAATCAAACGATAACATCAGGTGATAGAGCTGAACGTCAAATCTGAAAGTTAGTGGTGAATGACAAGTCGGGTGGAAAAATGGTAAACCAAAGCTGAAATCCTTCTATCAGACGACAATACTGAATGCGTTATGGGAGTATCGAACAATAGAGTCAAAAAACACAGGGCATCATGACATCTGGTGGGAAAGGTAAAAAAATAGATCAATCATCAAGGAAATCATCCATATTATCTTGTTTTAAAGAGCCAACCAAAAAGTCCATACAATCACAATGCACTCAAAATCTAGGTATTTTTTTTAGTTTATCATAAATTTGACTTCAACTGTTCAATAATATTAAAATAATTTTACATGCAGAAATCCCCACTGTTATCTCACAAGAAATAATCAACCAGAATAACATATCACCCCATAAAGATTTTTTTGATGATGACATGCCACCACTCAAAGATGCTCTTTTGGTTTTTGATGAAATGATAATGACACTCAAGTGGCAAAAGAGATTGGTGGTTCTCGCCAAACACAAAATTCAGGTGAAACCTCCACGCATAAATCTTTTTGAAGGAAGAGAAGTAGAGGACAATTGGAAGGTCCTTTAAGGTGGAGTGGGCAACAAAATTTCTCTTCATCAAACCTGTAGAGCTTGAAAATACTGATGATACTCTAAAAGAATGCAGATGTACAATATGTAGCTGAAAACTAGGAAAAGAACATAGAATGTAATTGAAATTGGACATAATTGAGAAACATTGTGGAAAAGTATATGAGACAGTGAAGCACCCAGATGGAGTGATAACAAGAACACATAAGTAGAAAATTGGAGAAGAATGCATTTATGTAAGATATGCACAGGAGCATGAAAATGATAAGAAACGTCAAAAACATATTGTGAAAAAAGGGGAAACAATTGAAGCAAATTTTTAAAAAGTCAAGCAGTCCCATGTAAAGGCAAAATACATAAAGTTATCTACTATATACCATATTCTAAAAAAAGGTAGATCTATTTCTGAATTTTTATCTTATAAGATTTTGTTTCAACATAATAGATTTTTGAATTTCCACAATCACATTGGCTGGATAACTTTGCTTGAGAAATGGAAAAATGTCTAGCAATGATTAAGATTGAAGATTTGAAAGAGAGTGTTAAGAGATCACTATTTATCTCACTGGGTTTGCATTCATGTGTATACTTTTAAAAACTATTCAAGACAACCTCATTTGCTAGTAGTTCATAAAGTGGTAAAAAATTGCAATGCAAGAAATCTTCACAAATTGATTGTATCGAATTTGAAAGATAAAGCTGGAATAGATGATTATGCAATAGCTACTAAGCTAATGTGTGTTGGGGCTGATGGTGCATCAATTATGTAGGGATAGAAATGATTTATGTGTTCAGCTGCAAACAACAGTTGTCATATATATGATTCCAATTCACTACATGGTTCATATGATGAATCTTGCATACAAAATGGTTAGCAAATTTGTTAATGTGGCCAAAGTGGAAGAGCTTATTCGTGACTTACATTCTTATATGTCAAGTAGCCCAAAAATAATTTTAGAGTTCCAAAAATTTACAATAAACATGATTGATGGTAAGAAACTATTGAAAGATGTTGATACAAGATGGATTTCTATGTATGAACCTACATACCAAATTTTTGAAGAATATCCATCATTAGGAGTTTTATGTATAAATATCGTAGAGAAATTGACAAGGTAAAATATTTATTGTACCATTTAATAGATTTGAAAATATTGCTAACTTTATATGGAATTTTTTCAATGCTGAAAGAAATGAATTGTATAATGAAACATGCTCAAGAGAGGTCTATTTATATTGTGGATTTCATACGACTGAGAAAATGAGTATGTCAATCTGTAGACATAATATACACTTTGAAAGAAATGTTTCAAGGCCTTATTTTTAGTAGTTAGCAATGTTTCACTGTTAAAAAGAACCTTGACAATTATTTGAAGTCGAATATCAATGATCATCTTTGTGTCGTTAATGAAAAGGATATTCCAATGCACACTTTCTACAAAAGCCCTGATCTTGTGGGAGTTGAATCTGAAGAACTACCTGTAACACATATTCTGTATGACACTTTCTATCTAAAACCTAGATAAAACTAAGTAGAGTTTTCCAAAATTTATCTGTGGAGATTAGAGATCATTTTCAAAGGGATGATTTGTTGGAGGCCATGGGAGTTATGAATCTCATTTTTTGGAAGAGTAATAACAATCAAAAAATGGTTAGCAATTTATTTCACAAATACATGCGCTGTCTTGTAATGTATTTTGGTAAATCTATAGAGGGGAATGGAGTAGAAATTAAAGGTATTTTGGGAAAGGATTTGATGATACCCCATTCGACCCATTTTGGAATTACAATGTTTAAACAATATCATCTTCTAAGCAAACCAACGAAGAATGGGGCAATTACAAGACTATGAATTTTTTTTTATCCTAGTAGTATACTGTAAAAAAGTCTAAGTGAATATTTTTGATTATATGAGCTCTGTCAAATAATGATTCTAGGCTCAGTAGAATATGAAAGAGTATTCAGTGCATTATCGTTCATAAAGTCAAAACTTTGAAATAGATTGGATAAAAATTTAGAAACCTGCTTGAGGTTATACGTTTCGTGTTATGCAGTGGATATGTTTCCTTATGAAAGAGCTATGGCAACATAGAGTTCTCTAACGAAAAGAACAGACATCAGAAATACAATGACAAATAAAGAGGATGTAAATAATGACACTAAATATGGCACTGACACTGCAGATGCTAATGTCACTGCTGATGATCAGGGTTGTGTAGGATTGTTTTAACTACCAGACTATTAGTTTTGAGTGTTTGAATTTTAATTTCATATAATTTTATAATTTGTTTGTATAGACTACTATTCAATGTATTCATGTTTTAATTTATCTAATTATGTGTAAGTAATTTTCACATGTTTATCATAAGATGAAAAAATTATTAAACATTTTCAATTGTTCAAAAATTATAATAAATATGTCAATGCCAAATCACTTTCGTGAGGATATTTAAAAAACTGTCCAATTGTTTAGAGTCCTTAAAACTTATTCATCTCAAAATAAATGTGATCAAATAAAATATAACCTTTAAGTCACATATCAATAAGTATGAATGACACTCATGCCGTATAGGATACTTGTTCACAGATTTGTAAAGACCTTACCTCTTGTTTATACCAATTTTCATATGACTTCATAAATTAGTGCCACAATGAAGGCGAATGAGTGTTGTAAATCTTGTTCTAACATCAATGCCACTTTTAAGTCCTAAATATTCCTCATTAAGTTTAATTTATGGAAAAGAATTCAATCCCTGATCACTTGATAAATATCCAACAGAGAAAGAGGGGAATTGGGAACTTGATAATTGCAATGTTACGGTTCATTTTGGGGGTTGTAATAGAAGAGCCTTCCCCCTTCCATGAAATGTGTTCAGGGGCAGAGGTGGCAGCATAATGTTCCTCACAGATAGAGGATGGCCTTCAAAATGTAAGTTATTTTATAAAATAAATAAATTGAAAAAACAAAGTTATATGCTAATTTGAAATTAAAAGTTTAGTACTTATATTTGGAGACAGTAGATCTTCCAATCTACGCAACATATTATGAGTGACAGGGGTGTTTTGAGATGATACATTATGTAAACTTTTAGTATAAAAAACTATAATAAAAAACCAACAAACAATATATATATATATATATATATATATATATGCAATGTAAAATACCTTTCATAGAGGGTCAAGAAGGCACAAAAGATGTTACTGTTTATTGCGGTGGTGGTTGTTCCACCATCTAAATTCTTGCTGAGTCAATTACAAGAATTAAAAAAATGCCTAAAATAATACACTTGAGTCTTGAAAATTAAAATCTCATTTGAAATTTTTAAATAACAAACCTACACGTGGAGATGACACCGAAGAAACTCATAGACATTTTGTAAGTTGATAAGATTGCAAGGATGATTCTGTAGACTCTGAATTTGTAGATTTTACAACTGCAGACTGTCTTTTTGAGATAGATTATTTTTATAAGGCACACATTATTTCCTATAAGTTGAAACAAATAAAGTTTAGACATTTATTAATAATTACCTTAGTCATCATTTAACAAACAAACAAATATTAAACCCTGGATCAACAAATGAACATATAAACTAACCTCCTACTCATCCATAGACAAAGAGTTTGTCATCATTTTTGGATCAAGCACAGTTAGAACCTTTGCTTTTTGGAGGTCAAAGTAGGCCTCATAATACAATGCCAAAATAAAATTTGAACAAGAAATAGTAAAATTAGGATTGATAGAAGCACAATTTAATTCAATTCTTATTTGATTAGAAATAAAAGAGCACCAATCAAATTATATTTGAAAAGAGTATGGACAATGTAAAATAGTGCCCAATAGAGAATATTTGTTGGTCTTCCCTGCAATACTATCTTGACTTGGAAAAATTGAACCATTGCTTTAAAAAAAGGGTGAGTAATGGCTTCGATGTGGAGGCCCCTCTTCTGACTATCTAAAACAAAAGATAAAACAAAGATTTTAGATCACAAAAGTTAAATTTTATAAATACATAAAAAATTATAAGTATATTAACATACCAATTCGGCTGATGTGCAAATCAAAATTTCTTGATAATTTTTTTTTGTCTTCATCTATCAATATTTTTTTGGAACTCACTAAGGTTACATTATGAAATGGAAGACCTGTTAGATGGTGAATATCCTTTGGTGAAGTACCAAGGATAAACATTATAGAATCCAATTTCACTATGAAGATATTCTTGTTAGGGTTGTAGGAATACATGAGCATTTTCAATAAATTTATATCTATGTCATATTGGAGCATGTAGACCAAGCCAGTAAAGATGCATTCTTGAATTTGATCATTGTACGTATCTGGTTACTATATGAGGCTCAAAATGTCTGGGCATAGTAGGTTTTTAAAAATAAATTTTCTCTTTGTGGCTATAAAAGGGGACGAGAAATAAGTTTAGCAAAATGTTAAAAATGAGGGTAGGTGCGAGTATTTATAGAGTTGGAGAGGTGACGAGAAACCAAATAGAAGACCAGCCACATATGTTACCCACTAACATGTCCTAGCTATCCAATTTTGTCATTCATCTTTGCCATTTGGTATGGCCATTTAGTATCACCATTGGCTATATCGTTTAGGTGTGTAGTTTGGATTAGGCACTCAGTTAGGCCATTCAATGATGTTTTTTGATTACATTATTTGACTGTGTCATTCACCTCTATCATTCAGCTATGTCATTCATCCATTTTATTTGGCTGTGTCATTTGGTTACATTGTTCATCTATGTCATTCATCTTTATCATTCGACTGTGTCATTTGTCTTTGCCATTCAACTAGGTCATTCAGTTATGTTGTTTGGCTAGGTTATTTTGTTGTGTCTTTTGTGTATGTTATTTGGCTATATCGTTCATGGTTCAACTCTATTATTTGGCTTTGTCATTTTTATGTGTTGTTTGATTGTGTTGTTTGGCTGCGTCATTCATCTTAGGATGTTCAGCTCCATCATTTGGTTTGGTCATTTGAATATGTTGTTTGGCTTAGGGACTGTATCAAAAAAAACAAAGACAAAAAAATTTTCCATCACCCACAGATGATTCACCATACCAATGAATCAAATTTCCATAGATTTGTCAAATATTTCCAATAAGTTTTCTAGTAGAACCTCTTAAAATGAACCCTGGTGTGTGGTTAAATAGGTGGAAGTTGTTTTGGTGCTACTTTGGAAAATTGATTTAATGATCAAGTGATATGTGACAAATCAAGTAAAAAATTCTTGGAATTATTGTTAATTCTAATAAGCTACAAAGTTATGTGACAAACGAAGCATAATGTATCAAATACTTTGAATATATTGTATGGCAAAAGAACATCTCTTCATGTTGGCATACAAATTATTTTGTCACAAATTGTTGAGCACTTGTTGAATATATAGGAAAAAATGTTATCGAAGTACACAACAACAAATAAAGTTATGAACAACTGGAAGATGTTACTCATAATCATCCACATGAATGTTTATGATGTGTTAGCTAATTTGAATAGAAAAACCAATCACTCAAACAAACCTTCTTTATCTTTGAAGGTTGTCTTCCAAATATTTGAGGGTTCAACAAAAATTTATTGATACCCACTTGAGATCAACTTTTGTAAAAAAAATTAGCACCATAGAGCTAGTCGAAATGGTCCTCTATCTTGGGAAAAGGGTAGTGGTTATTCATAATGTTCTTGTTGACATCCATGTAGTCAACACATAACCTACATGTTCCATCCTTCGCACAATGGGGTTGTTGTAGGGCAAAGAGTTGGCCATAGTGTATCCTTTATTAACAAGTTGATGGATATGCCTTTTTATCACATCATTCTTAAGGGATAATCAGAAATAGAGAGAGGATATAGGAATAGGTAATCCTTAAATCAAGTTGATATAAGCATGATTTAACCCATAAAAATTTGGAAATTTATTTGGTGACATGAATATATCCTTGTATTCCTCTAGTACATGGTTCAAATATTGTGGTTCCACTAAAGAAGGTGTGGTATGAATTTGAGATGCAAGGATGTTCTTGAGTTTAGGTATCACCATTTAGAGCATAAAATTCTTACTAAAATAGGATAGCTTCTTGAATTACTTGGAGTTAATAAGTGAGAGCTTATGGACTCCCTTTGGTATATGGTATATATATTCACCAACATCTATGATATCATTTATAGGATTTTATTCATTAATTGCATGTTAATAAAGAAGATATGATTTCCCAATAAAAACATCATATGCCTCTAATGACACAAAGTTTGAATTTTTACATTAGGTGATACTTATGAGTGACACACTTCCCAGAGCTTGAGTCAAACCATCGAATGGTGTATGGTTGTGGGTGAGGCATCAGTGTAAAATTAATTCTAAAAATTTCTTCAAGTGAGATCATATTCTTTTGACTACCATAGTCAATAATGAAGTGTACAAGTTGTCTGTTGACCCACATTTGAGAATAGAACAAGCAGTGTGCTTCTTCTTGATCTAAATTGGAAGATGAAGCAATGTTGATGGTACCTAACACAACATTAGGCTCAAATTCCATGATCTACTTACTCTTATTATGTGTCATATGGGTAGGGTTTAATGTCTTCTTTTGTGCAAGAAATTTTTTCCTAGTGTGACATTATTTTATGGAGTGACCATTGTAGACACCTAAAAAGTGTCTAACCCTTGGTCTTCCTCTCTCCCCTTGGTCCCTTGCCACTTCGACTATCCCTAACCTACCTAGGTCTTATTAATTGAAAATAATCATCTATTTTTAATTAATAAGTCCATTTTTCCCTCTCCTTGCCACCTCGCCACCCTAGGATACCCTCCTTGGATCCCCTTCATTCCCCACATGGCCATTTAATGCCTTAGACTCCCTTTCCAACCTCTCCTCTCGCCCATTTAACCCCAGTCGACTGTTTCATCCTCGCATTCATTTGACCTGGCGGCTGGGAAACGGATAGAAGGCTATTTTTAGCCTTTTTCCGGCCTTTTAGCCGCCGACATCGGTCAGCCCTCGGCCGACGTCAGCGATATTGCCGGCGTCGGTACCCTTCATAACGGTTTTCTTCACCGTTATCTCTCTCTCTGGTTCCGCTTGGTTTCTCTGGACTTCTCTGCGTCTCTAGCTCTCGCATCCTGACTCTTGAATCTTTGGCATCAAACCCTTGTATCAGCAATCTCTCTACCAATCAATCTGATTCTCCCCCTCAGGTACACAGCAAACTTCTGCAAGTGAACAACGGGGATTCTTCATCAGCAACAGGTCTTCAACAAGTGGCAACAACAACACCTTCTTCAGCAGGGCACAGGTATGTAGTGCTCTGTTTATTTTCTTTATGCTTTCTAGTTATCATGTTTTAAACTATATTCAGCTCTTCTACCCCCCAAACAGTTAACCAAACCAAATAGACCCGGATTCCTATCTCCCTGATTGGCTTCCTCTCTCTCTCTGTCCCTCTCTGTCCATTTGATTCTCCTGTAGCTCTGCACAGACCCCCTGACTGCCTCAAACCAGACTCAAACCCGTCCACAGACCATCTTTAAACAGACCACAGATCAATACCCGGACCATCCACAGACCAGACCCTGCCCTGACCCGTCTGGAGGCCATTGCCCCGACCGACGCCAGTCATTACCCCCACCGATGTCGGCAGACTAACCGACATCGGCAGACCTGACAACCGACGCCGGTAGGACCACCGACGCCGGCGACTGTGGCCAGTTTGACAGCTTCTTCCAGGTAAGCCTTTGCTTCCTTTTCTCTTTCAGTTTGCTATCATTTCAGTCTATTTTAGCATTCTGTCTTTTTATCAGTCATTTATCTCTTTATCAAATAGTGGGTTGACCCCCCTTGAGGAAGTTTTTACACTTTCGAGAACAAGCTCTTGCTTGGAAACCCACCGTCTATCTATCTAACGCCTTTTTGTCCAAGTTTTCTTCTTTTGCAGGTGTCATTCCTCTACAGCCAAAGAGGAGTGCTCATAAGCGTCTGGATTTACGGTGCGCAATCTTTAGTCCAGGTACTTCCCATGCCTTGTCCATTACTTTTCTAGTTTCTTCTTTCTCTTGAATGTAGAAAGCGAATTAGCTCAAGAAACATTCTGGCACGCCCGGTGGGACCCTAGGTTCCTCCTGGGTTCCTTTTTCTTCATTCATTTAGGAGCATTAGGTTCTTACCTTTTCTCCTCTTTCTCTTCTTCTCAATGACACTATAAGCAGGAATAAAACGAATCTTTCTTCCTTGCATTTCTAGACTAATCTAAACATCATACTCTTGACCCTTTCTCAAAACTTGTCTGCATCACAACATCACATTTTGACTTGGGCATTAAAACGTATTGCACTTTCATTTCTGCTTGTGCTTGCATTAGTCCACATCTAGTAACTTAAACGCATATTGAATAAATCGTAGACACTTGATGTTACACTACCAGACCACATGCACTAAACGAACATAAAACATACCTGAGACAAGGCCCGACTGGGATTTCATCTCCCAGCAGATACCTTACCCGTCCCGGTGACCCTACTTGGATTTCATCACCAAAGGGGAAGCCCACTCCGTTCTCTGGCGGAGTCTAAACTCTAGGTGAGGTATATCTTGGCTAAGCGAGACCAGCTAACCACTGGAATCGTGAAGTGAGGGGAGCTTGCTCCTTAGCACCAGGCCACGTACCAGACCCTAACACAGATCTTTGAGCACCTAAAACAACACCTGAAACTATCTTTAGACTGCTTTCTTCTAGGACCCATTTTTCAGCCAATCTCCCCAAACATTCATCTAAGGCATAAGCCACAATTTCTAAGGTTAATTCTTAGGATTTATCGCTTAGGCTTGTCTGTCTCTCTCTGTTTTCCTCTTCTCATCTGATTGTTTGAGTGTGTGAGGACACTTTCTTCTTTGTTTTTCCAAGAATCATCAAACCTTTTGGTTTTCTGGAAGACACAGTCACCGACATCGGTTCTGCCACCGACGTCGGCCTTCCCCTGTTACCGACATCGGTTCTGCTACCGACGTCGGCTTCATCTGTTACCGGCATCGGTTATCTGACCGACGTCGGCCATCTTTCTAACTGACATCGGTTTTTAAATCGACGTCGGTCTCTATCACTGTCTTTTTTCTTCAAAACCAATAGCCTGAAACCTATCCCTTCTCTGTCAAAAAACTCCATTCTAGTTTTCTGAGACTGCAAAAACACAGTTTCTGGAACCAAGACTCTCTTCTTAACCACTTTAGCCAACAGCCGCTTCCGTCTATCCTGTCTCTAACCAGTCCTATCATGGAGTTCCACTCGAAGACTGAAAGAACTCCTACAGGACCGACCCCGACCCCGACCCCGACTCAAATTCCCATCATCCCTGAAGGGGACCAAGATTTCGAGAGATTCTTGGACCTCAATACCGCAGCCCTCCAAAACTATCTCGCGAGAAACCCAACGCGAGACCTTTCGGGTGACGTGGCGACGACATCCACACCATTCGCCACCCAACCCTTTATGACTCAGCGTTTCACCTCAACTATTAACCCAACCATGGCCAATACGCAAAGTTTGGCCTCCCCGTCTATTTTTAGACCGACCTCCATCGGGGTTCCATTACCCCCTCAACTACCTGTAATTCAACCAAGTTCTACATCATATCAGAACTTGATTACCTCGACCCCTCACACTCTTGCGCCCACAAATGTAGGAGTGCCAACCTATCTTGCTACCAGTGCCGCCATTCAACCACCTTTGGCAGTGCCCAGTCAACCTATACCTTCGACCTTCATAACGCAACCACCTCTAGCCTCCACTTTCGCCCCTGCGACTAGTCATCCGTACATTGTACAACCGACTATGTCGCACGCCTCCTCTAGCCTCTTCCAAGCGCCTTACAACTTAGGGGGCGCTCAACCTGCCAATCCGTCAGCAGACATCATTAAGATGCTGATGGATAAAATGTCCAGTCTCGAGGCCTCCATTTCCAGTTTAAGCAATACTTTGTCATATGAGCAAATTTGCAATGAGCCCATCCATCCTTCCGTCCCTATTCGACCATACCCTAACCATTGGGAGCTTCCTAAATTCACTCGCTTTCAGAGTAAGGAAGACCCACAACAACATCTACGGGCATTTAGACATGCCTGTTATCTTATCGCCCACGATGATGCGTTACTTCTACGCACGTTCCCTATGTCCCTTTCTGGCCCTGCCCTTGACTGGTATAGTTCTCTTGCCAGACACTCTATCTTTTCATTCATCCAACTCGCCCAACTATTTCTTGACCATTTCTCAACCAACATCACCAAACAAGTCTCAATCACAGACCTTTATTCCATCAGGCAATTTGACGACGAATCAATTGTCGACTTTGTCGCTCGTTGGAGAGGTCTAATTAACCAGCTCTCCTTCTCTTTACCTCAACTCGAGCTCATCGAGCTCTTCTCTCGAGCATGTGTCAGACACATCTCTTCTACCTTGCAGATTCAGACATTTCGCACTTTTGACAAAGCTTTCATCATGGCTTGAAAGCTTGAACTCCGTGCCCTTGAAGAAGACAAGGTCAAATTGCGTAATACCAACGCAAAATCTACTGACCATTCTTCTTCCAGACCTTCTTCTTCTGCCAACTCCAAGTCCAAAGGAGTGGCCAACACTGTGGTCATTAGATCACCATCCTCAACAACAACAAATTACTCTCAACCTTCGACATCTTCCAGCATCACCAAACAATTCCAACAATGGTACATTCAGCGTTCTTACACTCCACTTGGAGAACCATACGCTTCCGTTTTGGAAAAACTTCTCAAGCAGGGGGTCCTCAATCTCCCTCCAATCCGACCACCTCAATTTGACCCTTCAAAGGCCATCCCTACATGGTATAGGGAGGCCGACTTCTGTCCCTTTCATCGCGTCCAAGGCCATGACATCGACAACTGCCAAACTTTCAAAAACATCATCCAAGACATGATCGACAAGGGGGATCTTATTTTAGATAACCTGAACGCCCCACCTAACCAACATATTGACATCTTCAAACAACCATTTCTGAATCATCCGCCTACTCAAAACAACGTCCAGACTTTGACTAATGACCCTCAAGACCATGACATTCACACGATTAGCACTATCTTGCCTCTTGTCCTTGACCAACCTCTTCCATTAAAGGATGAGAAACCTCCTTCTCCTACTAGTCCTCCATCTACCTCTCTTGTATCAGAGGACGCTTTGACCACATCAACGCCATTAAGCCCACCTTCATCCGAAGACCCTACCTTACCTACTCCTCAACTACAAGTAGAAGGCACGATCATCCATGCCCTCTGCCCACTTGAGGAGCCAGACTCTCTTATTTCTTCTCCACCAAGAGAAGAACCAGTCTTTCCACCCGTTTCAATCGAGGAAGATCCAGTCGCGGTTTCCTCTTGCCCTCTGCCTGAGATTGTTATATCTCACTCACCTTCGTCCACATCCAAACCCAAACCCACATCTAACCTCGCCTCGCACAACGTGGCCCTCGACCCAAACACATGAAAGCTACTAGACCACACCGGAGAACTCCTCCCCCACCTTCGTCATTACCTTCAATCTTGGGCCCGCATCCGTCCACTTTAATAGGAGTGCTTCCCACTCCCATCCTTCACAGAGGCACGTCGCCTCCATTACTCCCTCAACCCATCAAACACGTATCTCCCTCAAACCATCGACCAACGCCTCTTATGCCTCTTAAACCAAAGTCATCAACCCCTACTGCAATAAGACATCCAGACCCGTTAGCAGGTTCTTACGCCTTGCTATTACGGCAATTGTTGCAGTCCTCTCGTATCAATCTCCCGCCTCTTAGACAATATCAATCTCTCAGACCTAAACCACCATGGTTCGATGACACTCGCATTTGTGCGTATCATCGCACGCCTGGGCACGACACGGAGCATTGTCATGCCCTCAAGGTCGCCATTCGCCAATGTCTTGGGAATGACACCCTTCTTCTCGACCACGTTATCAACAAACCCTCAACACCACCCCACTCATCAACTCTCGGATTAAGACCATCTTGGTTCGACAACTCCACATTCTGCCATTATCATCACACTCCGGGACATGACACTGAGCGTTGTTGCACTCTTAAAGCTGTCATTCGTCAGCACCAGAAAAAGGATTCCCTTCTCATCAAGGGTCCTCTTGACCACCTTTTCGACAAAACATCAACCTCGACTCATGCCTCTCCAACCTCATCACCTAAATCAGGATCTCCACGCCAGACTGTGGTCCCTTTGCCGCCTTTGACCCCCTTATTCGACATTGACACCGTCCATCTGACCACTAAACCTCAACTGACCTTAACCAACCTTTCAAACATTCTCCCTACCCGCTGGGGGAATTCATCCTTTATTCAAAACTCAACCAACTGTTCAACCCAGTCTCTACCACATATCAATCACTTATTTTATCTTAAAACCTGACCAAGTATCCACCGACCCAACCCCCGACCAATTATTCGACTAGTCTCAACCAAACTTCAACCAAATATCAATCACCCTGACCTCTCGACCAAGCATTCAACCTTTCTCAACCAACCAACGACAATGTCAACCAACTTCACATCCATCAATCAACACCTGACCAATCTGAAAAGAGGCAAATGGGGCAGGTTTGCTCCCAATTGGCTCGGACCTTAACATACTAGCATGGCCCAGGGTCTTATTAGACCTTAAACCCCTTTTCTATGTCTTGCATCTTCGACCATTCTTCTGCTAGTCGAGTACTCGTCTACTTGACACGTAACTTGAGCTCGTCCCTTGAGCAATCCTCGTCCTCTTGATCCTCATCCCTTTCAACCCTATTTTCCCTTTAACTAGTCCTCTACAACCCTTTTATGATGCATGGATGCTTTGTCCTAATAAAAAGGGGCGTCCTTGAACTTCTGCAGCCTTGTCCATGACTCTAAATCAAACAAAATATATCAAGATGTCAAAACATATCCATAGTCACAAAATCAAGTCAAAATCAAAAAGACAGACTGCTCCCTCGAAGGACAGCTGTACTATCATTGCTGTATTACTAGACTGATCCCTCGAAGGACAGCTAGGCCAACTTATCAAACATTATAAAGCAAAAATATAGACCACTCCCTCGAAGGATGGCTATGACTAATCTTGCTACAAACAACACTTTTCTTAGAAGCTTCCTGCATCGATCAGCTTCGCAACATGACCACTACATCAAAAGACATCTCTATGTAGGCTTCCCGCATCGATCAGCTTGCACCAAAAAAAAAAAAAAAAAAAAAACGAGTCACGGACTTGGCTTGTAGTTGTCTCAGGGTCTCCTATAAAAAGGGGCAAGGTTATTCCTGCTCTTAAACTGGGTTACCCTATCCTCTTCCTCTCACCTGCTCAAGGGACTTCGAGCTCACTTTAATGTCAAAGTGATTCGATTACCGTTCTAACACCACACTGGTCAACGACATAATGCATAAACGGGGCTTTTGTTCTAATAACCCCTATCTATGCTTCCTTTCTAGTCCTTGTCAATGAAAGAGCAATTTGCCTTTCATCTTTTCTCTACACTTTAGTCACATTTAACCACATCAATTGGCGACTCATCTCAAACCCAGCCATTTTCATCATTTTCAGCTGACATCATCCTAGACCATTTCACATAGTTTCTATGGACACCAATACACATGGAAACTACCGACTAGACCCAATTTATGTTAAGCATAAACCAATACTTGCTAAAGCATAAATAGACTTCTATTCATTTTTAGCATATATCCATCGTGACTATGGAAACTTGCTAGAGATGAAAGACTCTCGACCAATTCTACAGAGTACACCATCTGTAGCATCATTTTATCCTCATCTTACCCTCGTCATTTCAACACATGACCAATCTCATCATCGACCAATCTTCTCAATTTGTTTGAACTACATTGGTCTGAGGCCCTATGACCAGGGCTATGTAGGCAGCACTCAGATAACACATCCTCTGAGGTTAGCTCGACCACCCCCGTTTGTTCGTCTCTTTGATGAACAAACCTTCTCTTCTGCGACCTTGACCTTGACCTTGACCAAGACCAATCATTCTCTTTGACCAAGACCAATCATTTTCCTTGACCAAGACCAATCATTTTCTTTGACCAAGACCAATCATTTTCTTTGACCAAGACCAATCATTCTCTTTGACCAAGACCAATCATTTCTTTGACCAAGACCAATCAATCCCTCTGACCCTCCCTCCCTTTTAGGGAGAACTACATCGGCCTGAGGCCCCTACGACAGGGGCTATGTAGGCAGCACTCAGTTGACATGGGGTCTTCTGGGGTTAGCTCAGCCGCATCCTTCGTCCATCCATCCCCTTGACTAATGACCATCCTTCGACCTTCGACCACTTCCAAGACAGTGTGTTGCCTTGGTTGTTTTTGCGTGTGTGCTACCTCACGGATGGTTAGCAGAATTGTCCGCAGACTATTTTTGACCCTTCGCAAGTATAGGATCGCGAGCCAATTGATCCCTACTACTTGTGGCTTTTTCATGTTTCTGGGAGCACTTCCTGAGCCCTGGATACCTGGAACACGACGACCATTTGGAGCTTCAGCTTAAATTGAGTGACCCGATCAGCAGATGACTAAATGCTGAGGCCCGATTACTTCAATTTTGGCACTCCTTGACCCTCAACATGCGACAATTTGACCCGACCATCCTGTGACGTGGTACACGCGCAATCACGACTTTTGCAACATTTTCACTCACCTCTCTCTTTCTCATCCACCTTTTGTCAAATCAGCACCCGACATCAGGTTCCTTCCCTCGACTCCTGCTTTGAGGGGGAATACCTCATCCATACTTCGGGGCAATCCACATCATCCTTCACCTGGGGCAACCACTCCCTGTTTTTGTCTTGCAGTTCGTTCAGAACAATCAACAAGACAAAAAGGGGCAAATGTAGACACCTAAAAAGTGTCTAACCCTTGGTCTTCCTCTCTCCCCTTGGTCCCTTGCCACTTCGACTATCCCTAACCTACCTAGGTCTTATTAATTGAAAATAATCATCTATTTTTAATTAATAAGTCCATTTTTCCCTCTCCTTACCACCTCGCCACCCTAGGATACCCTCCTTGGATCCCCTTCATTCCCCACATGGCCATTTAATGCCTTAGACTCCCTTTCCAACCTCTCCTCTCGCCCATTTAACCCCAGTCGACCGTTTCATCCTCGCATTCATTTGACCTGGCGGCTGGGAAATGGATAGAAGGCTATTTTTAGCCTTTTTCCGGCCTTTTAGCCGCCGACATCGGTCAGCCCTCGGCCGACATCGGCGATATTGCCAGCATCGGCACCCTTCATAACGGTTTTCTTCACCATTATCTCTCTCTCTGGTTCCGCTTGGCTTCTCTGGACTTCTCTGCGTCTCTAGCTCTCGCATCCCGACTCTTGAATCTTTGGCATCAAACCCTTGTATCAGCAATCTCTCTACCAATCAATCTGACTCTCCCCCTCAGGTACACAGCAAGCTTCTGCAAGTGAACAACGGGGATTCTTCATCAGCAACAGGTCTTCAACAAGCGGCAATAACAACACCTTCTTCAGCAGGGCACAGGTATGTAGTGCTCTGTTTATTTTCTTTATGCTTTCTAGTTATCATGTTTTAAACTATATTCAGCTCTTCTACCCCCCAGATAGTTAACCAAACCAAATAGACCCAGATTCCTATCTCCCTGATTGGCTTCCTCTCTCTCTCTGTCCCTCTCTGTCCATTTGATTCTCCTGTAGCTCTTCACAGACCCCCTGACTGCCTCAAACCAGACTCAAACCCGTCCACAGACCATCTTTAAACAGACCACAGATCAATACCCGGACCATCCACAGACCAGACCCTGCCCTGACCCGTCTGGAGGCCATTGCCCCGACCGACGCCGGTCATTACCCCCACCGACGTCGGCAGACTAACCGACATCGGCAGACCCGACAACCGACGCCGGTAGGACCACCGACGCCGGCGACTGTGACCAGTTTGACAGCTTCTTCTAGGTAAGCCTTTGCTTCCTTTTCTCTTTCAGTTTGCTATCATTTCAGTCTATTTTAGCATTCTATCTTTTTATCAGTCATTTATCTCTTTATCAAATAGTGGGCTGACCCCCCTTGAGGAAGTTTTTACACTTTCGGGAACAAGCTCTTGCTTGGCAACCCACCGTCTATCTATCTAACGCCTTTTTGTCCAAGTTTTCTTCTTTTGCAGATGTCATTCCTCCACAGCCAAAGAGGAGTGCTCATAAGCGTCTGGATTTACGGTGCGCAATCTTTAGTCCAAGTCCTTCCCATGCCTTGTCCATTACTTTTCTAGTTTCTTCTTTCTCTTGAATGTAGAACGCGAATTAGCTCAAGAAACAACCATTGGAATTTTTTATTGTGCACTACTTACTATAATTGGAGTAATTAATTTAACATTTAATGATGCGTTCTTTTTTGAATGATTTGGATACCCTTTTACTTGTTCAAAACTTTATTTAGTTCCATACTCATTTCTTGCACTATGAGGTATCATGAGATTTGGAATCTCCTTTCTTAGACTTTGGCAGGAAATATGTAGTTTCATTCTAAATCAAAGATATGAGTTTATGTCAGTATGTATGTATGCTATGATGCCTAATCTACACTTCAAAATGATATTTTTCTATGTTTCTTAAACATTCAACTTAGAGACCAAACTATAAAAATGTCGATGTATTTTTGAATAGATTGACCATGACTTTGGTGAAGTTGTGAAAACTTAATGCACTGGTCATTGTAATTGCAACAAGGTAATACTTCTCTCTCAGGTATTCTACAAAACCATTTCAAGTATGTATAGATCTTATGTCATCATCCTAATAAGAACTATAGTATTTCCCTTGCCATTTATTTAAAGACATGAAAACTCTCTAAAGGGCAAATATTATTTTTATTGGATCAAATAATTAGCTAATTGTGTAGTATGAACAAATCAAATTTATCCAACTATCGAATGAATCTACATCTATCTTTCCTTTAAATATAGGAACACCTAAATTCATGTATACCACATATTGCTACACTCTTAGCCTATGACATGCATTGGGATGTGTGCCCTACTTGTGGCTAGCATAACATTTGACTTAGTCATATGATAATTTTTATATTTTTATATTAGTAATAGGATTTGGCCTATGGAATATTCATAACCTAAGTAAGGTATATATATGAGGCATTGGTTAGTATTGGAGGATTGTATTGCAGATTTTGTTCTTATTGTAAGGTTTTGGAGGTTTCCCTTAGATGTGACTCAGTCATGTCTTTCAATAATGCTCTACTTTCTATCATATTGCAATCTATTGTTGTGATTCTAATTTAACAATATAATAATTTCATTACAAGTTGTATCAGAGCTTCGATTTGCATAAAAGGGTGATTGAAACCCTAATATTGAATAATTGACCAAATAATACAAACCATTGTGATTTTCTTATAATTATTTTAGGGTAGTTGGAGATTTATTCAAGGAAGATATAGTCCAAATGTTCACTTTTTAGCTAATTATTGTGATTTTAGGGTTTTTGTAAACTTGATCTAATTGTTACAATTTTCAAAATTAGTTTGACTTATTTACATTTTTAGAAATCTCACCAGAATTTATTGGGGATTTATTATTTGAAATTTTGGATTTAGAGGCCAACCTCTTTTTGAAATCATCCACTCAAAATTTGTTCAAAGGTGAAAATAAATTATACATTGTTAAGCCTCAACATGATAAAGTTACAAATGAGACATCGAGGTAAAAATTCATTCATGCCTAGAAAACTCTATAAAAAGAGAGACATAATCAGAGTTTAGATCAGGTGGAACTTATATGGTGTATTCTTTGTTGGATGACCAAGTACATCAATTGGATGAGAGTGTACAACATACAATCTAAAATAAAAGGAGATATAGATATCATCAATACAAAATTGGCTTCTCTCATGAATACCATAAAAAAAATTCTAGCCTCACAATCGACTCCACAACCTCAAATACTAGTCATCAATATCCTAACCTATTAGGGTGGATTTGTAGGATAGCCTAGTCCTGATCCAAATGTTGTGTAGGCTCAACCCATGGATGACACTAATTTTAGGCCTCAGAACTTGCTACAAAAGGTGGAAATGTGTACTTTTGATGGCAAGGATCCTCTTACCTAGATCAATAAAATGGATATTATTTTTTTATGTACATTAGATCCCATATGTGCAAAATTTTACAATAACATCCTTATATCTATAACTCGATAAATTCATTTGGTATTGATGTTTATGTGCTCAAAATAAGAAGACTCTCAATGTCACTCAGTAAATTTTTACAAATGAGTTGTAAATGAACTATAACAACATTGTGGTGGAAAATTAATTTAATTGATTAGAAAATTTGTGGCAAACAAGGTCAGTCAAGGATTATATTCATCAATTCTAGAACATTTCCTTGCAAGTGGATATGATTGCAGATGAGAACTTGAATGCCTAGTTTATTGGTGGGATCAAAGACCACATTTAACATGAGGTATGCATGTTTGATCCTCTTAATGTATATTATTCTATTATCATGGTGCAAAAGATAGAATAAATATTCCTGTCTACTAAGAGGTAGCTATTCACTAGCATATGATATTATAGAACTCTTGCATTGTCATTCCCTTAGTGTACCAAGTTAACACCTCAACAAATAAAATAAAAAATCAAAAGTGTTATGTTTTAACTACGACAATAAATAAATTTGAAGATGTAAATGTGCCAAAAAAATTTGTTCTACATTGAGGGTTCCAATGAAAGAAGTAGAATTTGTTGATGAGCTATAAGTGGAAGCAGGGGATCCTCAACCTATTTTATATTTCCATACACTTTTAGGTATTAACACCCAAAAAACTCTTGAGGTAATGGTTTTCTTAAAAAAATTAAGGTGACTATATTGATTGACTCATGAAGTATTGAATTTCATCAACAATAAGTTGGTTGTATGCTTAAACTTTTTTATTTTCCTAAATCCATAATTAAAGGTCACGGTTGAAGATGAGAGTACATTCAATTATTTAGAAAATTACCATAGTAGTAAACTCATGATGGGATACTAACTTTCAATTGGCCCTATGTTTTCCATCCTCATGGATGTAGCAGATATTATTTTGGGTGTTCAATGGCCCATTACCTTGGGAATGATTGAGATGAACTTATAGGATCTATTCATGTGTTTTTATTTTAAAGGGAAAGATGTTTAATCTATGAGGGGTGGATACAAAGTCTCCATAGATGGTAAGCTCCCACCATATGCAAAATATGATTTAAAATGGTGTATATGGGTTTTTAGTACAATTGTTTTCATTAGAAGTGTTATCATGTTAGAGTTGCACCCTTTGGAGGAGTGGTATCAAGGATCCTCCCTAAAACTAATACAATGGGATCACTCTAAAGTTGTGGGTTACCTATGGTTAGATTGAACCTCTAGGGAGGGTTGGTTCCCCTGATGGATCACCTAGACTAACACTAACACTGCTATGATTGCAAGGAAAAAGGAGAGAGAGAAAACAAAGCTTGAAATGAAATTAAGACCTCAAAAAGAGGTGATACACCAAAAATTTATGATGTCCTCTACTTGATTAAGCATGCACAATGAAGATAAAAGAGCTAACAACATGCACAACTCATAATCTTACAATTCTTCTACATAAGTGTTTTTTAAGGAGGTAGGGAGCTCATGACATCACTTATAAGGGTTAAAAAATGTCCTTATAGGGGATAAAATGGTGAAACTCTATAGCTAAACACTATATAAACTTAATATCACATAACCTACAACCTACAAATGAGTATTCTCTTGCATAAAGTGAGGGAATTGGACAACAAATCAAGGTGAAATCAACTTCTTCACATGATAAGATTAAAAATCCCATAAATTCACATATGATACAAGGATAAGAGAAGGTAAAATAAACTTTATTATTCATTCAAAGGCATAAGAGCCAGCAATACAAGTATCTATAGGGGCATAATTTCGTTACAACTAGTAAAGCAGTCATGGATGGACAAATTTCTATAGCATTTTTGTGCTAAAAAAATTTCCCCCTTTGTGGTGATAATTTTGCTTGTTTAAATAGGAAAGAAAAAAAAGATAGATTAGGGTCTTGGATCATTCCTACCCACTACCCAGGTAGTTACAACATCTAATGATGATTTGGGAAGTGGTTCAAGTTAGTGGGGATCTCCTTAGGATTGATATGGCCACACCTACATAACTGCCTGTAACACCCCCTTAAGACTATAGCTTGCCTTTTACATGTCCCATATCCCCATGAACTAATTTATATGATGAATAGGGACAAATTAAATCATCCTTCCACCCATTTTGTGAGTTAGATTTTAACTATGCCATGATTTGCATATTGGGCCACTCTACAATTGATTCTGTGAATCAATGTAGTTACATAGTCTAATTATGAATTCAATAGCTAAATAGGAAAAATAAGCCATAAAATTTATCTTAGCCAGTGTCAGTGAGATGCCAAAAAACCCCTTAGTGGTGGGTTCTAGCCATGTGTCAACATTGGGCTCATTTTGGGCTTGCCAACTTCCCTTTTTCTATTTATTGGAGCTTATTATTCTATGATTACTGCTACATGGCACTCTTTCATTAGATATAAGCACTGAGTTAGATATCGGGGCCTAACACCTCCACATGGTGGGTCACCATTGGCATTCAAGGTCCCCAAGGTCTATTAGGAGGTTAGAGCTCGAGGGCCTTCTTATTATTTGGGCATTTAGGGTGTCAATTTGCACTTGTTAGTCTAAGGTGAGCCCAGGGTGATAGGTGTCCACATGTATTCCTCTGATTGGTCTTCAAAAGTCTTGGTCTATACTAAGATTAGTAGGACTAGGGACTGCACATATATACGTGGTTGTACACAATTGGCTCTAGCATCCCAAAGTCTAAGAGGATGTTAGAGATGGGCCCTGTGATTTGTTGGGACCTTGCCAAGTGCCAAATGTGCTTGTCAGTCTTGGAGGATCCCAAGCTGACAAAGGTATATATTTCCTCCTTTAGTTTGCCTTAAAAGTTGATAAGTATGATAGGTTTCCACAAGACAACCTCTAATTATATTGAGGAGCTAATATTGCTGACACCTAGGGAGCCTGACTGCAAATTTGACATCTGACAAACTGGGAGGCAATAATTAGTTCTTGACCTCTAACAATTATAAAAAAATTGAAACCCCAAGAGTTTGACTATTATTTTTGTGATGAAGTGATATTTTTCCACATGGCATCATACCACTCACCTGATTATCTAACACACTACTAGGATTGCATGGACCACCTAGTACCATAGAGCAATGTAATTTCATGACATGGCATCATCTTACTAACTCACTAGCCTGGAGACTATAAACTAGTATGGATGGCTCCAAGATGTCAGGTTGTCAAGATTGTGACACATGGATGCATCCTACTAACTAGATTTAACAGATCTTTGATAACATGGAGACCCACCAACAAACTTTGAATAAATTGACTAAGTACTAAAAAGCCTTTTGAAATATTTTAGGACTATTAGGAGTTTCAAATGATTATGGAATGACATCGTTTGATTGGACTAGAGTCCTGTTGTGACTGAAAACTTGGGAATTCTTCAAGACATCATCAGGGGCCCATCAAATTTAATATCATCACCTTTTGAATCCATCACTGGTAAAAAACTCTAAAATGGTTAAATGTCAAAGTGCTTCTTTGAATAAAAATGGACCTGCTAGGAGATCAAAACTTGTAGATATTCTAAGCATAGAACATCCCTTTGGGCTTACAAGTGACTACACATAATTGGCTAAGTCTTGGGATTGATCAATAAAATCTTGAGAAGATTTTGATTGATCCTAAAGCCTTAAACAAAACTCAGATTTTGTTCTTCCATGGTGACCAAAAATGGTCAACATTTTGGTGACCACTGTATGCTACTTGCTTGCTAAGAAATTAGACCAATTGCCTTTAAGAAATTCATTGGGCATAGAGTCATAGGAATTATCTATAATTAAAATATATTTTGATCTATTGGAGCCATGCTTGACCAATCTAATGATGAACTAGGATGCCTTAATTAAAATGAGAGAAGGAAACAACACAAATTGTGCCATATGCACTTAGAGGAAGATAAAAACAACTAAATTTATTCGCAATGTGTATGCAAGCACTTACAAAAAATAAAACATCTAACCTACCCTAAAATAACCAATTAGAAGGATATCTAAACAAAGCCATTGACTGGTTTTACAAAATAAGTTCCATTTCTTATCAACTTATAATGATTTTCATGTTTGAGGGAAACTAAGCAAAGGTGGAAAAAGATTGGGTGCCCAATGAACCAGTGAAAAACCTCTCCAAGGATTAAAACAAACTCACCTACCCACATTAGTTGTCTTGGAGTGGATAAGCAGGTTGATTTTAGCCTTTTTGGTGATCAATTTTGTGCTCTAGATTAAGCACAAAATGTGTTGTCCTCTCCTTATCAAACTCCAACCAAGCCAGGTACTTGATAGGGCATCCTCTTGACATGACAAAGCTTAAACAACCAAGTTTGCCCTCATACTTATTTTTGGTTACCCTATCATTCTACTAATTAGGATGCTCTTGCCCAAGTATTTTAATTGGAAGTACATACTCTTCTACTTGATGTGCATGTTTCTCCTCAGTTTTTTCATTATGAGATGTTGGTTTATCATCTAGGCTTGAGCATAAGTCCTCTAGATCATCCCAAAAGAAGTATTCATCTAGATGCTCTTCACTCTTCTACATGAGAGGCCTCATCACAACTTCATAGTAGCTCTCTTATATATTTGAAGAAGTTTTAGGGCCTTTCACCCAAAGTGTGTATTTTTATTCAACTTGATAAACAACCTTATACACATTAATCTCCTCTTTCCCACAAATAAGACTATTCTCATGCTCTTTTTCATAGTTTACTGGCAATTCATTTGTCCAAGAGAGCACCTCATCATCTCTACCCTAAATTCAACCTTTATTAGAGAAACTTGTCCTCTCCTCATCAATACTATCTTCTTCCTCTTTATATTTACCTATTTACTTATTATTATATTGCTCTAGCTGAACATATTCATCATCTTCTGGCAGTAGGTCTGATTTCTCTAGTTTAGTGGAATAAAGAGGGCTACCAATAATTATTTCCTCATCATCTTCACTTGAAGTATTCTCCTCTTCATCTAAATGGTCTTCATTTTCTCTCCATATAATGAGTCTTCCTTTGAAAAGGGATATAGTGGGAGGGAAAGAGGGTCCAACTAATGAATTAGGAATGACCTTAACAAGGTTAGGCACCTTGAAATCAAGATGTTTGGTCCAAGAAGGTTACCATGTTTGAGAAGTGTGAGGCTCTTCTAAAGGATGAGGAAGAATGAGATTTTGAGAGGGTTGTTCCTAAGGGATCATAGGTTGAGTTTTCACAAGAACATAATCTTTTAAAGGATGGGGACTTATAAGATTTGAGATTTTAAAACAAGGAGACTTACTTGGCAAATCATAAGGTTTACCATGTTTCAGGCTTTAGATCTTGAATTTGGGAGCCCTATTTTGAGTGGGTTGAGCCTGAGTTATGGTGGGAGAAGCTTGTCTAAAATTAGGAATAGAGGAGGTTAACTGAGGTCTAATTTACTTCATTTGAATAAGCACTTGATGCATCTACTCTTTTATTATAATCTACCTAGCCAAGCATTCTTTATCCTAACTTTCTTGCATATCCCTCTCCTACTAATGAAGATAAACTTAATGAGTAAGCTCCTCCTATTGCAAGTCATACTCGTACTCCTTAATAATAACATCTAACTATTATTTTTGTTCAATAATATATCTTTGAGGCTAATATTGGCCATATCATCCATATTATGGGGCTAACTAGAAGGACAACCATGATGATTGGGAGTAACATATCCTTTGAAAGGCTGATTACAAGCATGAGTAGGCTACCAAGAATGTTGATCAGGGGTGGGAGGGAGGTAAACACTATGATAATGAGTATATGCTACTAAGACAGAGTTATTTGGTACAAAAGCGACAACATTTTATTCTGATATGTCAAATAGGAAGGCATAATAATAACATTTTCAAGGAATGGGGTGTGGAAAGACATATCTTTAAGCACTCAGACTGTGTAAACCATTAGAATACTCAGATTCACCATGGTGTTGACTAACTCCCTAAATGACAAGATGCATAGAAGAACACATCAAAATTCTTCAATAGATGATGTAAGGATCATCAAATGAGTCCCACCAAGCATTTTAGGAACTATTATCATGTTGGAGTTGCACCCTTTAGAGGAGTGGTCTCAAGGATCCTCCCTTCAACTGATACAATGGGATCACTCTGAGGCTATGGGTCACCTATGGTTGGAGTGAACCTCTAGATAGGGCTGGGAAATTTTTTTTAGAACAAAAATGTTTCATAAATTTTCCCATCCATGATCCATCTACTGGTTGTAACAAAAATCTACCCCTGTAGAGACTTGTAATGCTAGATATTATGCCTTTGAATGAATACTAGAGTTGATTTTGCCTTCTCATATGTCTATATCTTGTGTGAATTCATGATATTGTTGCTCTTATCATGTGAAGAAGCTTATTTCTCCTTGATTTGTTACCCAATTCCCTCACCTTTATGCATGAGAATACTCATTTTCAGGTTGTAGGTTGTGTGATGTCAAGTTCATGTAGTGTTTAGCTATGGAGTTTCACCATTTTATCCCCTTTAAGTCTATTTGTGAACCCTTTTAAGTGTTTTCATGAGCTCCCTACCTCCTTACAAAACACTTATGCAAAAAAGTTGTAAGATTTTGAGTTGTGCACACTATTAGCTCTTTTATATTCATTATGTATGCTTAAATGAGTAGAAGACATAATAAATATCTAGTGTATCACCTCTTTTTTAGGTTTTAGGTTCAGTGCAAGCTTTTTTCTTTCTCTCTCTCCCTTTTCCTTGCAAGTGCAGTAGTGTTAGTGTTAGTCTAGGTGATCCATCTAGGGAACTAGCCCTCTTTGGAGGTTCACTCCAACCATAGGTGACCACATGCTTAGAGTGATCCCAATGTATCAGTTGGAGGGAGGATCCTTAAAACCCATCCTCCAAAGGGTGAAACTCTAACATGATAATAAGAAGCACATCATTAAAATAGGCCTCCACATCTATAGAAAATTACAGATGGGCACTCAATAGTTTTTCCCAATTATAGATGGGAAATTAAAAATGGTGCACATGGCCTCACATCATTAAAATAGGCCTCCATTCTTGCTTTGATCACTCCCAAATTTTCCAAAACCTTCATTTCTAAATGTGATGCTTTAGGATATGGTATGGGTTTAGTACTCATTAAATATGGTTGGCTCATTGCATTTGAGAGTTCCAACTCAATGGTAAAAAATTTTGAATCCCATTTATGAGAATGAAATGATGGTTATCCTTCAAGTGGTCAAATAATAGAGACAATATATGATGGGAAGATAGATCATGACAGTTTGAAACACTTCTAATAACAACATTTATTGTCAAAATAAAAATAAAAATGGGTCACAAAGATGTAATGATGTGAGTTTGAAATCATTTACTTATCCAAGATGGATGTGTACATAGAGGCACTATTATATGCCATGCCTATATTTTAAGCAAATTGGGTGGATGAGGCAAGATTAAAATGGAAAAATGATACAAATATGCATAATCTCATTCAAAAGATCCAAAAAATTCTTAGTGTGTTAGAAAATTTTATGTGGAAAGGGGATGATTTATGGTCCAAGGAATGGTGTCATGTCCCCATTTTTGACATAAGCACACATGGGGTCCTTAGCCTTAAGTTGTTACCAAAAAGCTAAAGGAAATGGGAACATTTGGGGGCCCACTTGAAGAGTAATTAATAAAAAGGTACTTTATAAATTCCAATTTGCACTTGAGTTATGAAAATTACCTTGTTGTTCTAATTTCCACTTAAGTTGGGGTCTTTTTTAGGGTCATGGGTTCCCAAGTATTAAAGGGGAGTTTTAAGACATGTTCTTTTAATATTTGAAATGGAGAGTTTCCCTCCTTATTTGGGTACCACTTTTGGGTTATTGGATATAAAAGGAAATTGAAGGTTCTATTGGAGGGGATGCAGATTTTAGATATTGAAATATATGGCCAAGTATGTCAAACTTAAACAAGTGACTTGAGGATGAAAACCTTCAAGTGCACAATGATTTTGGAGTCAAAAACCTCCATAATTCCTCATAGGGCAGCTCTATTCAAGGGTTATATTTGCAATTTAGAATTTCTATTTACTAATTTGTACCCTCTCTTAGGGTGACAACTTACCTTAGCAAGTGGTTTTGGGTGTTAGGGTTTGGTGGCTTACTTGTAGAGGTAATTAACAAGTTTTGTGAGCTTTTGAATGGCGGCGACTTGGCCACTAGGGTAGAAGACCCCATTAAGGGTTGTGCTCCAAAAGGACCCTCTTTTAGGTTTTTGGGCATTTTATTACCAATTATTATAGTTGGGTGACTAGGGCTGCAAACATGGTTGAGGTTATTCCATGACCTAATCAGACCATTCATGGTCAAGAATAATTTTGAATATTATTTGACTTATACTTAGATATTTGTCATAATGTTTGGGCAGCCTTGTGAGGCATATTGATAACAAAATAATATATTTTTTAATTATAATTTTTGCATAAGGGAGACTTTTCAAGAAAGGATTTAGAGCTATTTTGGGAATTGATATTATTTAAAAAAATCAGAATTAATTTGATAATATTATGGTTGTGTGACATCATATTTGACCACAAAGGTATTTCTTGTTGCATCTCATTTATGGAATTATTTTTTGGAAATTTTCGTATGCTTTTTATGGTAGGATTGGAATGAAATAACAACTAAAAATTATTATTCATTTCCTTCAAAGTTGGCGCCAAGGGATGAGTGATGATTTGCCATTATGAAGGTTCAATAACTTGTTTATTGGATTAAAAAATTGTTCCCAAGGGTTTGAAATATTTTTTTTGTATTTTTAGAGAAGTTTTCTATCTAGGTTTTGATGGAATTTTCAAGGTTATTTATCATATTTCTAGGGTCTGGTAGAAAACCCTAATTTTGGTCAAATTATCCCATTTGGGGACATTACAGTGGTATCAGAGCCAACTTCTTAGCCAATTATGGGATTTGAATTCTACATAATGATGTAGAATCCTAGGTTTATTCCAAAAGAAGATTACACAGTTCCTATTCAAAATGTGGGGATGAAAATGAAGGCAATGGAAGAAGCTTTGGAGAATGTGTTACAAGCTATGCATTATTTTCAAAGAGAACTAGGGGAAATAAGGCCCAATGGTTTGGTTAAGTTTATGGGGTTAAACCCTAGACCCCAAGAGTCTCTCATAAGAGGAGAGAAGATTGAGATACAAGTAAATAGGGAGCTTCAAAGATCTAATTTTTTAGGTTAGCCAAAAAATAACATACAACTTCACAAAGGGCAGCCTAATAGAAGGAAGAATGAGTTTCAAAAATAAAAATTATTAAAGCAATCAAATAGGGGTTTCCAGCTATACAAAGGGGAGCCATGGGATCAATTTTATAAAACCCTAAAAATAAAAAGTCTAGGGTAGACAATGATGAATTTTTAGTTGTCAAATAGTAGCCAATGTCTGAATATTTTGAACCATAATAACTTGAACTTCAAACAAGATGAAGGTTTGTTGAAATTTAAGGAACAATAAAAAGAGTTTCAAATAGAAGGCAAAGACATGGTTAAACTAAGAGAAGCAATTTAAGATGGAACCAAGAAAGAAGATTGAAATGGGGAAGCCAATTGTGAAAGGAAACATACTGCACACCAAGAAGGGAAAGAGGAAGGAAACTTGACCCCTATAGAAAGGACCCAAAGAAGGTGTGATGAGTGGCTAAGGAGGTGAAGGAGGAAAAATCAGTGGCCTTCCAAGATAGGCAAAATCTAAGGGAATTCAAAAGGGAAGGTGAGTTATTTAAACACTAATATGATAATTTAAAAACCCAAGGAAAATATATTTTCCATATTGGAGAAATTGGTGAAAAAGATCAACACTACAGATGATAATGCTCATTCTCGACTTGTTGTAATTTTTAGAACAACACATGGAGGTAAGCAATTCAATTGTGTTCATGGTAAGGAATTGTGGCATAACCTTCCTACTATGCTCCCACAAGATTTTTTTCCTCTTGAGGATCATACCAAGAATGGCTGCAAGGTGAATGGCACATTAAAAAGCATGTAAACAACACATAAAATTGGTTGTAACATCCCCATAGGGATTTACTAGAATAATGAAGTAATTTTTTTTTGAATTATTTACTAAACACTTATTATTTCATTATATTGCACCACGAGAATCTAATTAGTGATCTTCAACATACTAAGTATATTAAATATAAATAAACATGTAACAACATATACTGATCACTAGCAATTAGTCACAACTAAACAAGGAAAGTAATCTTAATAAAATCTAGCCATGGTTAATACAATAGTATAGTTACCATTATAAATGTTTTATAATTAATTAATTACATTTATAATAGTCATGTCACCTTATCATAAGTACAATGATAGATATGATGCTCCAAAGAGCTCAAATTACTCTAACTCAACTGTATCTCTAATAATCTCAAGTGTAGTCTCCAAGTAAGTACAAAAGTAAGGAGGGAGAGCATCATCGAAGTGATTTTTCACATCAACCATAGATTATCAATCCCTCATAAAATCCACCAAATAGGGAATGACCCTCCCTTCATGGATGGGTAGATAGTGATGGTATAGTAATCCAGAGAGACATGCTAGTACCCGTGTGCTATAAGATTTTTACTACGTGATGTGTATCATAAATAAAATACATTCTAACATGATATCATACAAATACATAAATAATATATATGAAATGATAATGTATATCTAGCATTAATTTGGCCAATGTTTTAAAATAGTTATTAATCTCTGGGATCAATCAATTTCATACACACCACTTGATCGAATTACCTTCATCTGACATTGGTGATGCTAACTAAGCCAGTGAAGTCCATCTCACTGCTTAGTTATAACCATCAATGCTATATTTGGTTAACATTTATAATAAATAATAGGTTCATGTAGTTATTTCTACTAGAAAGTACAAACACATGCTAATTGCATAAATAATTACTATACATACATTTAATCCATCAAACATATGAATGAACCTCATTTATAATATACATCATATATATCATAGTTATGATAAACCAGTTTATTTACCATATGGGTATAAAACAAATCATTACAAAAATCTATTTTCCTTGAGTAAATGCTATGCACAAACATTATCATTTTCATAACATTAAGATTGTACCACTCATTATAACCAACATTCAAAATTTACATAATGATTTACTAAACTTATTTACAAATACTTAATTATTCATCCTAGAATTTAGGCTTTGTGTATATATTTATGGTTCCTAATCCATCGGGATGTCATGACTTATATGCTCAGTCACATACTATAAATATAGACATGCCACCTATTTTTATAAACATAGGCTATACACATATAAGAGGACCTACGTATCCTTATACATATATTTTATATGTTCTTATTATCTACACCTCATAGTATAAATAATTTAAAACATACTACTTCTTTGATCCTCATAGTTTATAACCATTTTACATAATTCATTTCAGCTATATACATAACCAAAACATAAATTCATAAACCTTTAACCTCTAATAAAACATACAACTGTATATGAATCAAATCTGATGTTTGTTTATGGTCATATTTTTTATAAATGTAATTGCTTTGTTACTTTATAAACATGTACAATTTGCTTAATTTGAGACCTCTATATTTAAACCAAAACTACCTTAATGAATTATTGAACATTGTCATTGATTAAGGGAAATATTATTGAGCATTATTATTGAGTTTTGAGCTTTGATATTTAATGTCATCATTGATGTCAAAGGTTCTTATGAAGATGCATGTTTCTTTCATTGGTGTCAATCGAATATCATTGATGTCAAAGGATCTTGGTCAAGTAAGCCTTGAGGTGGCAAGATGATATGAGTGAGATCCAAAGAAGAAGATGTGTGCTCTGAAGATCTATGTAAGTAGTTTCAAAGATGCTTCGAATGAGATGTGAAGATGAGAATGCTCCAAAGAACACTTGATAGTGTTTGAGAATGAGAGATAATGCTTGAGGCTATAAATGAGGTGTTGAATACCTCAAAATGATAAGAATATTAGCTCTGAATATATGTATATATAGCTCTAAAGATGCTACAAAGATATTAATTGAGCTCCAAAGATCTGTAAGTAGCTCTGAAGAAGTTTTGAATAAGAGAGTGTGTATGAGGTTGCTTGACATACACAAGATACATTGAAACATAGGAGAGTTTCAAAGTGAAGCTTACAGGGTGGCTGCAAGGTAAAATTCAAGGCATAATACGACTTTTAGGTCAAAGCTTAGAAAGTAAGAAGAGAGATGGTGGCCAGATGAGGTAACATGATCAATTTTCATAGCATGAGTAAATAGGTGAATATTGACAGAGGTGAGTCAAGTTATTTTAAGAATTTTCTTAAATTTTTAGATCAAGATTTGCTAAAAAAGGCTTGAAAAGGTGTTTCAAGGTTTCTCAAATGCACAAAATGAAGAGTTGTCTACCCAAAAAGGTTTTCTCAATGCTCATTGGCATGAGTAGTATATTTATAAGAACCTAAGATATTCATGGTAGATGAGGAAGGGTTATAGCTCAAATTTCTAAGCATTTATTTCTAAAAAGAGGAGCTAAATTTTATGAATGATTGTTAAGACTGGAAGATGGTCTAAAGCCTCATAAAACCCTAACAGTGACCTGATGTTAAAGATCTTATTATAAAGAGCTCATGATATTTTTATATGATCAGACAAGTGATTTGAGGTTGATTCCAACTCTCCCATACATCTCTAGGTGTGACTGGTTTCTTAGGTGAGTGAGCAGACCCTACAAGAAAGTGCTTGTCTTTCAAAGATTTATTATAGCAAATAGAGTTGACTGAGTCAAAGTTACTAAGTGGATGAAGATCAAAGTGTGAGACTTGTATTTTTTGTTTCTGGATATTTATATATAGGTTCCAAATCTTAAGATTTCAAAGTTAGTGATCAAAGTTGGTCAGTCGTTAACAGATCTAGTGGTGCAGAGAGTAAGGAAATAAGACAAATGTGAGAAGATGTTTCCTAATGTGTTTTCATGTGAGAGTGATGCATTAATTGCATGATGATTTTTATTGTGTCTTAAATTATCTATCCATGCTTTGAAAAATCTTCTAAGTTCTAGTAAGAGGTTGAAACAATGAATCCAAAATGGCTTATCTGGCTAAGTAGAGTTTGTGAGAGAGAAGGTTAGAAGATTAGTCTATAAGACTAATAGTTTTCATTAGATATCATGATCTAATTAGTTGAGATTTATCTAATTATTTTATAAGATATTTTTCATGAATTTAAATCCCTTGAATGTATTCAATCATATGTCAAATGTTCATATTTCCTTGACTATGTTTTGGAATCAGTTGGTAATTCTATGTGAACATCTTGTAGAGAAGTGTTTGAGCCTATTTACCTTGAGTTAAAGCATCATATGAATTTTTTGATGATCCCAAAGTCATGAGGTTCCTAAAATATGTAAATTATTTCCATGGTTATTTGTAAATATTGAGTATGCCTTAGTTGTTCAAGATAGAGTTTTTTTATATGCACAGGTCTTTTGTAAGCAGTAATTTGAGAAAGGGTTCAAGTGGTGATTGGACCCAAAAGGTATTGTGGACCTAAATTAAAGTTGGATAAGGTCTATTGGAGTGGAATATAACTTTTTCCTACCATTTTAGGTGGTTTTATATGCTTAAATAAAGATCAAAAGGTAATGTGTGTTAAGGTGTGGAGCTAAAACCTTCACCAAATGAGCGGATGCTGAAGTTGCTAGATTTACACAGTCATCAAAGACAGCAAGGAGTCAACCAGTAGCTGTCGGTGTTGGTTATATATCAACCAACATCGGTCATATGCAGATAGGTAGGGACCGATGTCAGTCACCTATGCGTCTAGAAAGTCTATTTTCATGGATGAAACAGATTGTTTGCATGATTAGTTTAACTATTAGTTGTAAGTCTGTGTTTTTATTTTTGGCAGGACTGTTTTAAACCTTTGATTAGGAGGTGTATCTAATGGTTGATATTGCATTGCTAATGATCCCTAATCTTATATATAGGGATAGATCTTCATAGCTTGTGTATGGATGAGAACAGTACAAGACATATTATATATGTGTGTATCAATCCAGGTTGTTGGAATTGATTGAGAGAACTCTTGAGGGAAAGAGATCTGTACATTTGAGAGGTGTGAGGAGAAAGTGTGATTTTATTCATTGTATTTCCTTTTGGAAGAGTTTAATACAAGTTTTTAGGGTGGTTTCTTGTATCTCTTATTCTTTGCAATTTTTGATTATAGTAACTTATTATTTTGGTTTAATTTTGTGTTTAGTTTCTTGCATAAAAGTAATCAAGTTTGTTGGTTGATCCCCAACAAGTGGTATCAGAGCTCAGGTTGACTACAGTATTTTAGATTTGGTTAGTGTTTGTTGATTACAGGTCACTCACAGGGGTTTCTATTGAGTGGGAGAAGCAATGGCAGAAGAAAGTAAACTGAGAATGGAGAAGTTTAATGGCAAAAATTACCAATTATGGAGGATGTAGATAGAAGATTATCTATATCAGAAAGATCTATATTTACCATTGGGTGGGGTTGATAGAAAGCCCACAGATATAGAAGATGAAGAATGGGAAGTTCTTGATAGAAAGGCTCTTGGATCTATAAGATTGAGTCTGGGATTTTTTGTGATTTCTAACTTGTCACAGGCAAAGACAATGGTAGAATTAATGGATACTTTAGCAAATTTATATGAAAAGCCCTCAGCTTCAAATAAGGTATATCTTATAAGTAGTTATTTAATTTGCAAATGCAGGAAGGTGGATCTGTATCTAATCATCTTAATGATTTCCATGGAATTGTAAATCAATTAAATTCAGTCAAAATAGTTTTTGATGATGAAATTAAGGCTCTTTTAATTTTATGCTCTTTACCTAAAAGTTGGCATAGTTTAGTAATGGCAGTTAGTAATACTGCATCTGCTACAAATATCTTGAAAGTAGATGATGTTGTTAGTGTAATCCTAAATGAAGAGACTTGCTGAAAAAGCACAGGGGAATCATCAGGTAATGCTTTAAGTATTGAAAGCAGGGGAAGGCAAAGAGAGAAGAACAAGTAAGGGAGATCAAGGTCTAAGTCAAAGATGAGCAATAGATCCAAATCCAGGAATGGAAAAAGAAAGATAACCTGCTAGAATTGTGGAAAGAGAGGACATGCAAAGAAAGATTACTGGTTGAAGGTTAATGAAGAGAATCAGCATGAAGGTAATGAAGAAGCAAAAGTTGCAGGTATTGTTGCACAAGATGCTGTTTCACTTTCTTTGCATAGTAAAATAGAATCTTGGGTTTTAGATTCTGGGGCCTCTTTCCATGCTACCCCAAATAGAGAATTTTTCAATGATTATGTCCAGGGAGATTTTAGAAAAGTTTATTTAAGGGATGATGAGCCCTGTAAAATTATTGGCAAAGGAAAAGTGCAGCTGAAATTGTAGAATGGAAACACATGGGTGTTGAAAGATGTCATGCATGTCCCAGCCCTGAAGCGAAATCTGATTTTTGTAAGAAATTTGGGTGATGAGGGTTGTACAATAACTCTCACAGCCAAATCTTGGAAGGTTACCAAGGGTGCACTTGTATTAGTCAGAGGTAAGAGAGTAGGTACTCTCTATTTATGTAATTGTATTACTGATTATTCTCCTTCTATATTATCTACTTTAGATGTGGATGCAAAGTTGTGGCACTGTAGGCTCGGCCACATGAGTGAGAAGGGAATGACTATTCTTAAGTCAAAAGGTAAGCTTTCAGATTTGAAAAGCATAGATTTAGATTTCTGTGAGCATTGTATTTTTGGAAAATAGAAGAGAGTAAGTTTTATCAAAACTGGGTCAACAAAGAAGAAGCACAAGTTGGAGCTTGTTCACACAGATGTGTGGCGACCAGCTCAGGTAGCTTCTATTGGAGGATCACAGTATTATGTTACTTTCATTGATGATGCTACAAGAAAGGTATGGGTCTATTGTATAAGGAAGAAATCTGATGTTTTTAACACTTTTAAGATTTGGAAAGCTTTAGTTGAGAATGAAATAGGCAGGAGATTGAAGTGCCTTAGATCTGACAATGGTGGTGAGTTTTGTAGCTATAAGTTCAAATGGTATTGTTATATGAATGGAATATGCAGGCAAAGGATAGTTCCAAGGACACCTTAACAAAATGGTGTTGCTGAAAGGATGAACAGAAAAATATTAGAGCATGCACGGAGTATGAGATTGCATGTTATTTTGGCCTTACAGTGTTGGGCAGAAGCTGTAGATACTATAGTTTACCTAATTAACAGAGGATCCTCTACAGCTCTGGATGGTGGAATTCTAGAAGAGGCTTGGACAGGTAAAAAGGTAGATCTTTCATTTCTAAGAGTTTTTGGTTTTGAAGCTTTTGTGCACATTGATAAGGAAAATAGAAAGAAGCTGGATGCTAAGTCTATGAGGTGCACATTTATTGGTTATAGTTCTGGAGATTTTGGATTCCGGTTTTGGAATCTAGGAACTAACAAAATAATTAGGAGCTGTGATGTTGTTTTCAATGAAAAAGTGATGTATAGTGATCAGCGCAAGAAGCTGAAGAATTTTGAGCAGGGCCATGAAGATTTAAATGAGGTGACGATCCAAAATGAGCTCACAGGAAAGAATAATCACAGACAAAAAAACACAGAGACCGATGTCAGTCAGGCAAAAACCAATGTCGGCAATACAAGAACTGATGTCAGTCAGACAGTGACCGACATCGGTCAGGAAGGAACCAGCATCGATCATGTGGAACCGATGTCGGTCAGTTACAAGTTTGGAGGTGACCGAGGTCGGTCACTATCAGAGAATTTGGGTGGACAACGTGTTGAGAATGAGTTTCAGACGCCCATTAGGAGGTCAAAAAGGGTAAATAAACCTCCAATTCAATATTCCCCTTCATTATTCTATTTATTGCTCACTAATGGTGGAGAACCAGAGAGTTTTGATGAAGCAATACAGGTGGAATCCAAGAATCAGTGGGAGCTAGGCATGAATGAGGAAATTGATTCCTTGAAAGAGAACCAAACATGAGATTTGGTTGAGTTGCCAGTGGGAAAGAGAACACTGAAAAATAAATAGATCTATAGATTGAAGGAAGGAGAGAATGGATAGATGAGATATAAGGCTAGGTTGGTAGTGAAAGGATTTGCACAAAAACCAGGTATTGATTTTGGTGAAATTTTTTCTCCTATAGTAAAAATGACTTTTATTCAGACTGTATTGTCTTTAGTTGCTATTGAGGATTTGCATCTTGAGCAGCTTGATGTTAAGACATCATTTCTTCATGGAGATTTAGATGAATAAATATATATGGATCAGCTGGAAGGATTTGAGGTCAAAGGTAAGGAAAAACTTATGTGCAGATTGAAGAAAAGCTTGTATGGTCTCAAGCAAGCTCCTAGACAATGGTATTTGAAATTTGACAGGTTTATGACTAAGCATGGCTACAGTAGATGTCAATCTGATCATTGTGTTTATTTTAAGAGATTGGATAATGGTAGATATATTATTCTGTTGCTTTATGTAGATGATATGCTGGTTGCAGGTTCACACATGCAGGATATCTCTGAGCTTAAGGTAAAATTAGCTCACATATTTGCTATGAAGGATTTGGGAGCAGCAAAGAAAATCCTTGGCATGAGTATCAAGAGAGACAAGAAAAATCACAAGTTGATTTTGTCTCAAGAGGATTATGTGAACAAGGTGTTGGAGAGGTTCAATATGCGGGGTGAAAAACTGGTGAGTACACCTATGGCTAGACACTTCAAGTTGAGTAAATAACAGTGTCTTAATTCACATGATGAGGTAGAGTACATGAGTAGAGTTCCATATGCTTCCATAGTTGGGAGCTTAATATATGCAATGGTATGTACTAGACTGGATATTGCCCAAGCAGTGGGAGTTGTCAGTAAGTATATGACCAATCTAGGGAAGGAGCACTGGAAAGCAGTCCAGTGGATTCTCAGATATCTGAGAGGGACCAGCAGTAGGCATTTGTGTTATGGAGGGTCAAACACTTCTCTACATGGTTATGTAGATTTGGATATGGCAGGTGACTTAGATGGCAGAAGAAGCACTACAAGATATGTGTTCACTATTGGTGGAACAACGTTTAGCTAGATTTCAAAGTTGCAAAAGGTTGTAACCTTGTCTACTATAGAGGCAGAATACATTACAATCACAGAGGCTAGCAAAGAGATGATATGGATGACACGGTTCATGAAAGAGCTAGGAAAGGAGAAAGAGAGTTGCAGATTATATAGTGATAGTCAAAGTGCAATTCATTTGGCTAAGAATTCAGCCTTTCATTCAAGAACCAAACATATACAACTTAGGTACCACTTCATAAGATAGGTATTGGAGGATGGTGAGTTGAAGCTGGAAAAGATCCATACAGATAAGAACCCTATTGATATGTTAACTAAGCTGATAACAAAGGAGAAGTTGAATCTTTATTTAACTTTTGTTGGTCTTCAAGATTGAGTTTGAAGATGGAGAAGCTAGAAGATGTTGTTGTACAGGTAATGGTGCAGCTGTTTATCTCTAAGTGGGAGATTGTTAAGGTGTGGAGCTAAAACCTTCACTAGATGAGCAGATGCTGAAGTTGTTGGATTTACACAGTCACTAACGATGGCAAGGAGTCGACCAGTAGCTATCGACGTCGGTTATATATCGGCCGACGTCGGTCATATGCAGACAAGCAGGGATCGACGTCAGTCACCTGTGCGTCCAAAAAGTCTATTTTCGTGGATGGAATAGATTGTTTGCATGATTAGTTTAACTGTTAGTTGTAAGTTTGCATTTTTATTTTTGGCAAGACTATTTTAAGCCTTTGATTAGGAGGTGTATCTAATGGTTGATATTGCATTGCTCATGATCCCTAATCTTATATATAGGGATAAATCTTCATAGCTTGTGTATGGATGAGAATAGTACAAGACATATTGTATATGTGTATATCAATCCAGGTTGTTGGAATTGATTGAGAGAACTCTTGAGGGAAAGAGATCTATACATCTGAGAGGTGTGAGGAGAAAGTGTGATTTTCTTCATTGTATTTCTTTTTGGAAGAGTTTAATACAAGTTTTCAGGGTGGTTTCTTATATCTCCTATTCTTTGCAATTTCTGATTCTAGTTACTTATTATTCTGGTTCAATTCCATGTTTAGTTACTTGCATAAAAGTAATCAAGTTTGTTGGTTGATCCCCAACAATGTGTTGTTAAGAAGACCTTTTAGGTCTTCATAAGCCTAAAAGTAGAGTAAGGACTATTGGATGTATGGACGACCTATTATAGTTATTGATTCATGATTATGGAATGTTATTTTAATATTAAGATACCTATTCATAGTCTACTTAAGTGATTTGAATATGTAGCTAACTAATAAAGATATGATCAAGTGACTTGTATTAAATCGAGGCCGTTTAGGCCTATTTGGTGTGCTTAGAGAGTGAAGAGTAGAAGAGGATAAAAAAATGATATAGATCATTAATGAGAATAAGAATTTCATTCAGACCATCAGATAAATTTTATGAATATCTAATATAGGTTCTATATATGAGGATCAAGGTCATAAGACCTAATCAAGCAATGAAGAGGGCTAGTTGAGCGAAGAATGTTGAAGTCCAGTTTGAGAGGGACATAAATGAGTGAAGAGATGAAGGAGTAGATCATCATATATTTTATAAGTAATTAGTGTTTCTTAAGGTTATCAAATAATTAGGTGGATGAGTTGGTGTTGAGTCATCTAGGGGGTTGGTGCCTCCTTGCAAATAGGTGCTTGCTAAAGCCTAGTTGAGTTGGTGCTAAGCTAGTTGGGGTTGGTACTCCATCTAAAGTTGGTGACTCACTAAATATTGGTTTTTATCTTATTTGTGATTGATGTGAAGTTAGCCCATTTGATTCATCAGTGGGTTTTCTTCCCCTAGAGGGTTTCCCATGTATATTTTGTGTTCATGTGTTTTATGCTCTTATGATTTGATGCTTATGCTTGTTGAGATATACATGATTATTAGAATGATTCATGCATGGTTAAGTGGAATTGAATGATTTTTTTTGAAGACTTATTCACCCCCCTCTTATTCATCTTATTTCCAACAATTGGTATTAGAGAAGGTCCTTTGGAGTAGGCTTGACAGCCTAAAGGTGATCCTAAGAAGCACAAGATGTCTCATGATCAATAGGAATAAGATAACATGTATGATAAAGAAGTATTCTATGAAAATGAAGAAGGAAAATCTAAATTTAATCTTGAAACTAAGCCCATAAAATCTCTTATTGATTTGAAGAATCAAAAGAAGACTATCAATGATCTCAATAGTTAGTTAGAATATATCAACTCAAGGTTCAAATCAAAGGAATCTAAGTATAACTAGTTGAAGGTTGAAAATGTGCAACTAATAGACAAAATGATCAAATTAAAGAGAGAGCACGAAAATAAAGAACAAGTAAAGAATATATACATTAAAAAAACCAATCAAGCAGCCCAACATAATAAAGGATAAGTCCTTTTTGAACTATGGTAAGTACAAAAATGTTGTTTGCTACATTTATCACAATACAAGACACATTGCTATATTTTGATCTAATAAATTTGAAAGGCCTACAAGATTCAAAAAAACACATGAAGCTCCTATAATGTACAAAAAGGATCAAACATTTGTATAAAATCCAAAATAAATCAAGACAGATCATATTGAATCCAAGAAGCAAGATGGACCTTTTGTCAATGAGGAACAAAAAACTAAAGAGGATTATATGCTAGCTTAGATTGCTTTTCACATTCAAGATGATGTCATGAAATGGTATATAGATAGTGGTTACTCAAGCCATATGACATGAGACAAAAACAAGTTTATCTTATTAAAGAATAATGTTGTAGGAACAATAAGGTTTGGAGACAACACAACTGCTAATATAGTTGGTAAGGGTGTTTTGAGTTTGGATAATGGAAATATTAAGACTCAAAATGTGTTATATGTGGAAGTTTTGAAGCATAACCTACTAAGTGTAAGTTAAATGTGCAAACAAGGACACACACTAACCTTTCATAAAAAAGGATGTGAGATAAGAAGAGCTAAATCAAGAAGGCTAGTTACCAATGCCAAGAGGACTAAGAAAAACCTATATTTACTAAATGAGATCAAGGAAAGATTTTTCATGAGAAATATAGATGAAATTTGGCTATGGCATAGAAGGCTATTACACCTAAACTTTGACAATCTGGTTAAATTAGCACTAAGAAGTCTGTGAAGAGCATGCCCAATATCATTAAACCTATATAAATTATTTGAAAGGCATGTCAACATGGTAAGTAGACTAAAAGAAGGTTAAATTCCAAGGAATAATCTACCACAAAATGCTTGGAGTTAATCCACACTAATCTATGTGGGCCTACGAACATTCAAAACATTCAAGGAGACAGCTACTTCATGTTACTCATTGATGACTACACAAGAATGACTTGTGTTACATTTATGAAAGAGAAATTAGAAGTTATTGATAAATTTTGAAGCATTCAAGGCCCTTGTTGAGAATGAGAAAAATGGGAAAATCAAGTGCTTAAGATCTAATAGAGGAGGAGAGTTTTAATCCAATGAGTTTGATGACTTCCATAAGGATCATGGAATAAGAATATAATTCTTAGTAGCCAAGACACCTCAGAAGAATGGGGTAGTTGAAAGGAAGAATAGAACAATTCAAAAAATTGCTAGAACTATGTTACATGAATATATATCATCTAATGGATATTGGAGAGAGGTAGTTAGCACTGTACTCTGCATTTTAAATAAAGGACAAATAAGCATAAATAGTAACAAGACTCCTTATGAGCTACGGAAGGGCAGACCTAAAAATGTAGAACACTTTAGAGTTTTTGGGAGCAAATGTTTTTGTAGTAGGATTTTTGAGCTATTTGATTAAACTATCATAAACTTTGCAATTTAAGCTCAAAATATCAAACTACTTGTTGAAAAAAATTTGACTTTTAAGTCAAATTGGGGCACCTATAGGTAAAAACTTTACTTTATAGGTCTATAATGGGTGTAATGTGTGTGTGTGTGTGTGTGTGTGTGTGTGTGTGTGTGTGTGTGTGTGTGTGTGTGTGTGTGTCACAAGGTGTTTTATAGGTTAATTTATGTTACTTAATGTTGTAGTAGCCTTGGTCATTAGTTATTTTAGTCCTTTTAGTCATTTTAGGGGTCAAAAAGGTGCATTTAATGACTTGTACAGATTTATTGGGAAGCATGAATGTTAAAAAATGTGATTTCATGTCCCATGTGTCTTTATAGGTCTTAATTAATTGACAAAACTAAAAAGTAGTGGGTTCATCAGAAAAATGTAGTTTTCTTAAGAAAGGAGAAGAGTTTGGCACTTGTATGGCCTCTTTAGGAAGTGTGCCATGTGGAAAATGTTTAAATGTGACTCTTAAGATTCCCAATGATTAGTTACACACTTAGTTTTCTTTGGAAGTGTCATTTCTGAGCTAAAACTATTTTGCTTTTTTTTCACCTTTCTTGGCAAGCAGAAGTGACCTTCAGGTTTTTGTTTGGTAAGGATAGCTCAAGAGGTTTTAAGACAAATTATATTAGGAGATTATATTAAACTTATATACCTTAATTTCCATATAAATAGTGTAAGTATTGATAAACTTTTCTTTATAAATCATCTTTTACAAGCTGACTTTACTTTTTCATGCACCCTATAGGTTTTACTCCATTTTGGTCAAATATATATGAACCAATTGGTGATGTTGGATCTATGGGATGTTTTATTACTTATTATATGGTCTCCATTATTATTTTAATGTTTCATAATTTTTTTATGAGCAAGATAGCCCATGATGCAAGAAGGTGTCACCATGTGCAGTCTCAGTTGAAGTTCTTCATGTTTGATAAGTGTTTTTTCATATAGGGGTCTTATATAACTAGAATAAGGTGTTTAATATGTCTTTAGGTCATATTACCACCTATTTCCATGTTTTAACTTCACCATCTCATGTTTTGGGTAGCTTACAAGCTTGTCATTTCCCATTGTCAACTCCATGCCTAACTTCAGTTGTAGTCACATATATGGGCTTGTCCATCTTATTCTTGGAGTTGTATTCATGGTGTATCAATTATCCAAGCCATAAATAATTGAAGATATCTCATTGATATGTTTTTGAAAGGTGAAAGTATGGTCCCAAGCCTATTCACCATGCTAAAATAGTCATGAGATGCCTATGCCTACTTTATTCCTTATGTATGCAAGTGGTTTCACATTGGAAAATATGTATTGGATATTGTTTCAAGATTTTATTGATTGAAATAATGAATTTTAAGAATTTGATAATAATTCTGTCTACCCATGTAGCCTTCATCCATCCTTGTTACTCTATGCCACACCCACTACCTATATATAACCAATAATCACCTACAGGAGCCATTATTGACGTCATCTTGAGAGGTGGAAAGCTTGAAATGTTTCCAATCTCTTAATACTGCTAAGAGGTGTATTGGCATGTTTATGGGAGCATATAAAGTTCATAGTCATGAATAGTTTCATATTGCTCATTTTCAATTCACTATTTGTATACCAAAACATCCACCTACAGGTGGCTGAGCAGAGTACTAAAAGGTTTGTATGGAGGGATGAAAGTAGTTTGACACCTCCTTAGGATCTTGATAAAATGAAAGAGCCATGAAAAACTCATATAAGGTTTAAAAATGGAAAGAGGAGGTATGAAACCATTTTGAGAAGATGAGGACTATGTTCTGGGAAGTTGTCCCTAAAATGTCAAAACTAAGGTCACGGGATTCTTTGAGACCATCTTAAAACATGATAGTAAGGGGTTTTAAGGCATATATCTAGGTTATTTTGGTAGCTTATAGCATGGATAAGAGTCATGAAAATTTGGAAGGTCAGAATGCAAGTGGAGGGCAATCATTGAAAGATCTAAATTTGCCCATAAAAACACTGTTTCTAGGTAATAGAGTCTACAGGGTTTGAAGATATAAAAGGACGTTGACTGTTCAATATGTTTAAGGCATACTATTATATATTGAGTGACCTAATGAAGTGGAAAATACACAAAGTAGACATGGATAGGTCAATCAATGATGTTTCAAGGCTTAAACCATAAAATTACACCTACAGGGGTCCCTTGTATGGAAAATACTCACCTACAACCAACTGTAAATGGTTGGGTAAGCAGTCATTGAGCAAAAATCCTTATCCAAGTGATGATATAGCATAGGTAATATGAGTAAACAATTTTAAATCATGGATAAATGGTCCTATAAGTTATAATGGAAGATGGTTCAATGTTTTAAGATCCAAAATATGCAATGTTTACTTCATATATGACCCCCTTCCAAAGCAAAAACTCAGTTAGCTATGACTATGAGCAGATAGTGAGTAGGCTAGGTGAAAGAAAGTGTGGGAGTGATATGGATAATATAAGAGGTTCAAACCATTAATTTTTTTTATAAAATTGTTCCCATATCCCCAAGGTAAGGCCTCTAAACATCATGAACAAGTTCAGTAGAGGCAAATAACACCTATAATCAATTATGGTTGACCATGGCAAAAAGTGAGCTAAGAAGGAGAGATATTTGATGATTGGAATGTTTCAAGGTGTTAAATGGGTCCAATTAAATATATATGATCATGTAATATATAATAATAAGAGTCATTAAACTTTGTTTCAACCTAGAACATGCCCGAACACTAATAGGCAAGGTCTCCAAGACAAGAACACAATTAATACAATGGACTGTAAGTAGATAGTGAGATAGATCATGAATTGGGTAAGCAAGAATATAATTTTTGATGATAATAATCACCTTAAAATTAATTACATGCACCATACCATTATCTCCAAGGGTTCATTAATAACTATAAAAGCCATTGTTAGAGGAAAATTTAGAAAACATAGTCAACTATATGACTGGTATTAAAGGCTTTTGAAACCTAAAATAGAAGCTTGGAATAAGGAATATAGGATGGAACCACCTCCATAAATACCATGAAAATTTTTAGAGCCTTATGAACATGGAAACAAATAAATAAAGGAGCCCAAACCTACAACATATAGTCTACATCTTACACCCTACACAGTCTACATTGTTAAGGGTCTATTTTGGTTTAGTGGAGAGTTGGAAAGTCAAAAGAGATGACCAAGGGATAATTTTTTATAGAGAGTATCCTTATAACTTATAGAATCAAATAAAATCTCCTTTTTTCTAAAAATATAGGGGAACTACCCCCTATTTTATCTCAGACAAGTGGCACTTCTCCTTGTGCATAGGCAGGTAGGTTTGAGGAAGGAAAGTGAGAGGGTAAACCTGAAGTTATTTGGACCCTAAATAAATATATGTGTGCTTATAATAAATCCATACCAACATGATAAATAAGGCTTTAAATATAGAAATTAAGCAGGGTGTTCCATGAGCTCTAGGGTGCAGTCAAGGTTGTTAGGTAGGATTCAAGCCTAATGCCAAATGAGGGATAATTCACAATTCCAACATGAGATGAGAATTACCATGAATTGGATCATGTATATGGGGACATAATATATTTTTTAGATATATTTAAATTTAGGAAAGACATAAAAAAAGTTATTTTGAGCAAAGGTTGCAGGTAGGCCTATTGGACATGGCTAGACTGAGTGTCCAAATGAGGAGTTAGTTACACTTCAAGCATGAGATATGATTTATATCATATTGGGACATGTTCATAGGATCACTATAGAGGTGATAAATCTTTTGGAGGGAAAATAAAACCAAGGAAAGCCATTTTTGGACCTTGAGACATCTTAGACCTGTACAAACAGTAAAAGCAAGCTTGATAAGAGAGTTTTCAATGCTCATATATTTTATGAGGCATTAAATGGGTGGAAAAGGAGTTATAAGAGGTTATTAGGGGTCTTGAAGGCAATATTAGTGAATTTTTTTTTGTAATTTGAACATCAAATTTTTATGAACAAACCTTAAAAGGTTAGACAATTCTAAAACCTTTTAAAACTCTCAACCAAGACTAGTTTGGAGAAATGGAGTTGGATAGATGGTTTTATGGACCATTTTTATCATGAAACGTATTATAAATTTCATAGGACTCACTAAATATCCCTCCAATGCAAATTAGTTGTATGGACTTGTATGGATGGGGTGAGAAACAAGCTATTTTTGACCATTTTTTGTTTTGTGTAGGCTAAAAAAGAGTCTGAAGATGAGAAAAAGTTTAGAGGGAGGATTTAGACTTTTTATAAATTAATATGGTCATTTAATTCCTTGAATAAACTTCTAAGTGTCCAAACTAGGTGTTTTAACTTAGTCAATCAAAACTAGCTTAGTGGACAAGCTAGTGAGAAGAGTGAAAAGCTTTATGTGAGCTGATTTTAAAACATGAATGATGCATATAAGGCCATGGAGGGTCTTAAAAAATTTCATCCACTCCCTTCCATGGATTTTCATGAGCAATTGGTGCCTTTTTTTGAGCTAAGTGTGTAGGGTACATGAAAAGAGAGTTTTTTGGATAGTAGATGATGATTTCCCATTTTTAGATATTTCCAAAGGATAAATCCTAAAATAAATGCATGGAGAGGAATGTATGATGCCATTAAACTTAATCCCAATCATTCTTCCTGGTCCCAATTAGTTATGAGGCATTCAAAAAAGGCCAATCATGAAGGCAATTTTTTTGAGCCAGAATGAGGAGTTTTATTCCACTTTGCAAGATTTTCATGACTTCTAGGGACACATGGGCTTCCTAAATTTCATGGTTCATCCAATATACTCTTATAATGTACAATTAAATTCTTCTTTTAGCTTTAAAAGTTTCCTTGTGACCCTTAGACTTATCTTTTCTTCTCTCTCTCAAGTTCTATAAGAACTAACCATTTTGGCCATTGTATTCTATACTCCACCTGAGTATGGTGAAGCATTGCTTATTTTTATACCTTTTGATCAATAATAATACTAATATTTACCTCCTCCATTACTATTATTTATGTGTTCATTTAGAATGTTTGATTTTGCATAAGTGAAGACTATGGATTCCTTAGCATGTTTTTTCATTCGTTCATCCTATTTACAATTGGAAAAATTCTTCTTACAAAGCATGTGAAGTGTTTTAGGAAATTTAAATTATTGTTTGAGTTAGTATACTAATTATTTCCCTCACATGCCTCTTGTCTAGTCCTCCTAACTTTTCACATTCATCCATAACCTCACAATGTAACATTGATGTGAGAAGATAAATATTGGAGAAGTGTATGTTCAGTTTGTCCTTTGATTTCAAGTGTAAGATGCATATGTTTGGAAGTTATCAATCTATTTGGTGTATCACCTCCCTTAGGATAGTTTTTTTCCAGTTATCTATCTCCCTTTTCACCCCCCCAAGTTAAGTATAGTTTTGATCCAAAGTGGTACATCAAGGGAGCTAGCCCTGTCTAGATATTCACCTCATCCTTAGGATACCCACAAGCGTAGAGGTGTCTCCATTATGCCACTTGGATGAGGAGAGATTTACCATCTCCTCAAAGGGTTAATATATAAGTGACAACACTACCTATTAGGAAGGATTATGGAAAAAAATCATAAATATAAGATAAATTTTATTAAATCCCTTATTTTAGCTAGCCTCCTTCCAAGATGTTAAAACGGATGGTTAATTGCTATGAACTCAGAATTATGAAACTATTTTTCTTGATCATGGATGTTGATTTTGGATTCAAGGACTTAGATTGGCATGGATTCAAGATGATTGCTAGTTTTACATGGATATGAAGATTTCATAGATTCATGAGTTCGCTAGATGATCTTCCATGGAAGAGTGGAGTTGTTTAAATAGAGGAAGAAGCGAGAAATCAAGGGCTAGAATTCAAAGTTGGATTTTGTAAATATAAGGTAGAAGATTAAAAAGAATTAAAAATTCCTTGGAAGCTCTAGATTTATAGGCTTTTAAAGAGGAAGGGTGAGAATATAGAAGATTCTAAAATTGGAAAATTCTAGAATCATTTTAAGGGTCAATTAGGATTAGATGGGAGATTAGATAGGGAATAAGTGAGTGATTAGGGACTAGGGGTTTATGAGAGCCTAGGAATAGGATTAATAGGTGAGTAGGTAAGCCATGAGAATTTAATATTCCCAAATAATAGATAAGTGGGGTTAGACTAAGATAATGGGGATCTAAGATAATTAATGAAGAAGTGGGATAGGACTATGGTTAGTGAATAAATAAATACTGATGAGAGATATGGGATACATGATTGGAAAGGGGATAAATTAGCAAGATTAAAGAGGATAAATTAGATAAGTGGAATTAGTGTTGACTAATAATATTATTAATGATGTTAAATGAAGTGAGAAAATTTAGATGCATATATTTTCCCCCTCTTTGAAAGGGAATTGCGAATGAAGCAAAGTGGAGTGAGTAATGGTATTTCAAAGAAAAACCATGTCATGGATGACTGTTAGTAGATATGATGTTAGTGTATATGATGCCCCCTAGAGGGGACATGCGGGGAAGAATGAGATGGATGGCCACTCAAAATAAGAAATGAGAGGCAAGATGCAATGATGAGATAAGGAGATGGGACCCAAGATGTGAGATAGATGATGAAGAAGATGAATTAGACTTGAGTAATGAGCTAAAGACTGGTGATGTTCCTAGTAGAGACACATGCACAAGGAGTAGATATGATTGTGTCATGGTTATTGACACATCCCAAGGGGGAATCAACCATAACATGATGATGATAAGATTAAAAAGGCTATTAAATTCATATGTATCCTAAAAAGGATGCATGCAACAGAGAGATATAGGCCATGATAAGACAAGGATTTGATAATAGTAATGATGGGTATAGCTAAAGGCTAAATTGATTAATATGATGTAGATGATAAGAGAGATGAAATGATATGATCAAGTGACCAAATATTGTATTGCATCAACTCAATGAGCCATAATATGATTAACAACCATGATGCCCCTAGTAAGGACATATGCAAGGAGTGATAGATGACAAATTTATCAATCAGTGATTGATGGAAGAAAAAGATAGATTTTATGATGTTTTTGGTCCTAATTAACAGGTGTGGGTGATTGATTAAAAGTTTAAGGAGATGATTACGAGAATGGTGCTTGATCAATAGATTGATTGATGAATGATTATAACTCAAGGATTTGGCTAGAGAAAGAGAGATAGTAGCCGATCTATCCTTGGGCACTAAAACATGGCCAAGTGTTACCTATATAGTTTGAAAAGACCTCAAGCTGATGTAGTTATGACTAGAAAATGATGATGATGATGATTAGTGATTAGAGGATAAAAGATTGGATGTTAGTAAAATGGGTCATGAGGATTTGATTAATGATGGGGATATTTAGACAAGTAGATAGATGATGAGGGCGTAGGTGATCAACCCATCACATATGTCATAAGGCTTATCATAGTCTAAGCAATCTGATAGATATGGAACTTGAAAATATGCCCCATGATATAGATATGACCAAGAGGACATGGTGTGTAAAAATGGGCAAGTAGTGAGCTCTACATCCTTTAGGGAGATTATAAGCAATATTGTGGCTTTGGTGAACATCCTCATTCATTTCCCAATAGACAAAAAGAGACTCAATATAACATAGATGCAAAATATAAAGATAATTAAACATTTACATGATAAAAAACATGCAATCAAGTCAAATAACAAACAAGAAACACACACAAGTATCTATCTTATCAAATGATGGGATGAGTGATTGGGTGATGGATTGGACTAAGATGATCATGATGTGATTATGGACTTAGGATAGACTTAGATGGACTAATAATTATGATTAGGATTAAGACTTGGATAAGGATATGGATGTGGATATGGATTAGAATTAGGATAAGGACTTGGATGAGGATTTAGATATGGGGGCCTAGATAAGGATTAGGATCGATATGAAGTAGATTTTGCCCTTGGTTTGGAAATAGGAGGATGGATGACATGATGGGGTGTGATAAGGTATTTTAATATTGATTTGGTCTAGAAATAAAATCTAAAAGTGGTTGGAGAAGGTGATTTAGAATAGTGATGTTTAAGATGACCAAGTATTTACAAAAGACAAAACCCTATAAGAGTCCAATCTAAGAAGAGGAGAAGAAGATGATGGCATAAAATACCTTTCACACTAGAAAAATAGTGATTGAATGGGTGTTAGGTATGAAGAGGTAGTGATAGGTAAGTGATGTGTGCTAGACTAAATTCTTTGACAAGGTTATGTATGTTAGTAATACCTAGTCAAAAGGGATGATGATGAAGGTACAGAGGGATGGATGACCACTAGGATTTGGTTCCAATACAAAATATAGTATCCAAGGATGATGAATGGTAAAATAAGAGATGGATAGTAGATGTTTGTTTGAGATGGTGATATGGACAATGGGCGATATAGGATGGGTATTAGATGTGGTTTTAGGATGGTAAGGTGAATTTTATGATGTGATGGAGATGGATGTGATTGGGGGTTAGGTATAAGAAAAGACACCATGGACTATTTTTATCTTTTCAAATTTTATGATTTTTAGGGTTTGTAACATATTTCAATTTTTAGGGATTTTTTGGAATATGTGTATACACTATACCAAAAAATTTACTAGCAAAGGGAATACCACTCCTATCAACCAAGATGATGATGGATGAAATGATGAATGGGATGACAAAAGGATGAGGGTGATGTGGAAAAGGGGGTGAGGACCAAGGAAGAAAGGACTAGAGATTGTCAATGACCACATTATGAAGGAACCATATGTTTAATTTCCTGAGTGTTCATTAGAGGATATGCCAAGATGATTTTGGGACATTTATTCAAGATACCTTCCTCATCCTTAGAAAGGTCAAGACTAGAAATGAATGATAAACACAATAATATGTGTGATATGGACAAAGGGATATGATACAAATGGAATTGATAAGGGATGGGTGTGATGGATAAAAAGGATGGAGTTTATCCCCAAGTGTTGAGGTACAATATAGATAATAGATTATTTCACCATGATGCCAAAAATTGGTTTTCATCATGTTAATTGCCCAATGTGCCATAAAACTAGTTCTCACCATTGGACGAATGATTTTTATTTCACTTTTTACTTTTTTTAAAAAAAATTGACTTTTTTTTTTATTTTTTAGGCATATTGATTTATTGGAGAAGGGAAAGATGCAAGATTGTTGATACTATTTGGATATTCAACCAACATCTATTCTGGAGAAAGGTGATGCTAGGACCATGTGATGTATGCTATATTCCTGGATGTCTTGGTGATCTTTGATGATTCTTGATTGAGACTCCTATGGATATCTCGACCAAGTGTCTTCATCACCCTTATAAGAAATGATGTTGCTTGAGTGGGTGATGTGAGACATGGATTGGATTAGGTCTAGATTTTGATAGGGGAGTAATGAAATAGAATAGATGGTGTAACTTGATGGGATGATTGGACTTGATTGGTTTATGGATTCGTGATAGGATGGTGTGATGGGTGATTGGGGATTAGGACTAGCAATCGCATACATCATTGGAGATGCTAGAATTGTTTCATTTGATTAGTACCATGTGACAAAAGACTTTAATAAATCTAAGACACTTTGATTTTGTGTTTCTTTGATCTGATTATTTGAAGGATTATTAGCGATTTGGATACTAATTTTGAAATTATTTGGATTTTGAGATGGGATTTGATTTGCATTGTCTGATGGTGTTTGATTTTGGGCTTCACCAAGGGAGATTAATTTTTGACTTGATAAATAATGATTATTTTGACTTTGATAGTCTCCTAATGCTTGATTTTGGGCTTCACTAGGGGAAGACACTTTTGGATTAGGTCAATGATTTGAATTTTCTCAATCATTTATGAATTATTAAATATGATCTGGACCTTAACATTTGTGGCACTTATTATGTTGTTCAAGGAAGATTCCAATGATGTGTGTTCCTGTTGACCAATTTTTGATCCTGCAAACCAAAATTTGGCACCCCCTCCTTTTTCCTTGCAAAGGTCATCCAATCCATGTTTTGGCTAGATCATCCCTCTACTACCTTGTGCAAAAAATGTTCTCTACTAGACCTTTCTAATGAAAAATCCAAGTGTTTTGTCATTTTTCTTAGTCTAGTGCAAATCAGGTTTGTGCAGGTGCATTACTTGTCTAATTTTATAAGTAGAAGCGATTGAAGGACCCAAAATGGTCTAAAGCAGTTCAAAAAAGGCAATGGATTTCATTTGGAGGGCATTTTGATGGCTTGAAGGACATTTTCAAAAATCTTGAAGGGTAAGTACCCTTGAAGAGGGTACCTTGAGAAAGGTGAAGACTATTTCAGAAAGCTTGAAGGGCACTTTTGGATGAAAGAAACCCTTGTGGAGGGAAACCAGTTGAAGAAGGAGACAAATTGAAAAGTCTTGAAGGGCACATGCCCTTTAGGAAAGGAAGCAATTAAAATAAAGCATTCCTTCAGAAAAAATGTCTAAAGGAATTCCTTCAGACAGTTTATCTGAAGGAAAGCATGGAAAAAGTCTTGATAAGTCAAAGAAAAGGCTAAGGCAAAGAAGAGGTCGATGGAAGATGACAAAACATGGGCAAAGACAAAGTGGAAAAGACAAAACAAGGAATAGTTCTAGCTATTGACAAAGATAAAGCACAAAATCAATGACCACTCAAACCAAGACAAGTGGCATGGATAACTTAGCAAGGAGAATTAATACATTTGGTGAAATATATCTACCAAAAACCAATAAAATAGATTGGTTTTTGAAATATAGAGGAGAGCAACCCATGTTTTCATGCTTCACCATTAATGCACAACTAGGTGCACCCAACATTGAAGAGAGCATGGTCTAGTTAACATAACTTATGGATGGATTTGTCAATTACTAGGAGTATCCCATGCTTTTGTAGGCCCATGATAGCAAGGGTAGTGACTTGGACATCTACATCATGGCTCTCCCATACACAATTAGAAGAATATGGTAGTAGCATGGGCTTGTGGTCTCTATAGAAGTGTTTAACTCAGCATGGGTTTCCATTCCTTGATTTGCCAGCTGTCTATTTCCAAGTTCTCTATATATTTGTAACTTCTCATTTGAGAAAAATGATCTCAGCATTGTGTGGCGAAGCCCTAAAGGAATTTACCTTGAATCAAAAGAAGCATTTTTACCTCTATTTGAGCTTGAAATTTTGCATATGTCCATGGTTTTATCTTATGTTAAGTCATTTCTTTTTCATGCTTTCATAATTTTATGCCAACATATCTAGTGTATTGTGAGTTCTTCTCTTGCAGGTCAACAAGAAGTGTCCATATCAGAGTATAGGCACATGTGAATAGGCTATATATAGTGTGTCTTAGAACACCTCTGGTAGTTCTTCCTCCTTGTATCTCCATAGGATCCCCTATTGAAACACTGATGTAGGAAAGGTTCTCATTGTAATGAAGTGTATGCTTACTTCTTTCTCGTGTAAAGTGTATGTCAAAGTTGAGTAGACCAACCATTTTGGTGCATCACCACATTAGTTAAGGTTATGATTTCAATATTTCTCTCCCTTTTCATCCCCCCCATTGTTAGTAGTAGGAAATCTAGGGCCTCAAGGTGCATCAAGGGGAGATATCCCTTAATCTAGAGATTCATCCCTCACATTTGCAACCCACAGCAAGAGGAATGTCTCCATTATGCTGTGTGGAGGATGAGAATTGAACCTCCCTTTAGAGGGTACAATTTACTGCATCAACAATTTTTGTCATGCTTGATGGGACAAATTTTTGTGTCCTACAAGTTTCAAGATTGGAGTTGGTCTTGATATTGTTAAAAAATCCAAAATAAGGAGCTATATTCAGCATCTAGTGACTCCATTCAGGAACTCAGTCTCTGGTTAATGATCATCCTGGCATCCCATGCCAAAGGTCACTACAAGATCTTCTTCTAGGGGTGTCCCTTTTGAATTTGTTGAGTTGCCTTTGAACTCAATGAAAAGGTTAAGGTTTGAAAATACCCACCCTTATGCAATAAGCTACTTTCCTAAACCAGCCATAAAATATACCTACTCAAAGAGACCCTAGTTGAATTGTTTCATAGCTATGGAAACCCTTAGGGCTTTCCATTTTATGGCCTTGAATGGTCAAAGTCCCTTGAACCTTCAGCAGTATAACCCAATTCTAGGGATAGATCTCAAAAATGTTCCTCCCTTTAGTGGAGAGGGCCCAATCACTATTGTCGAGCATATTAGAAACATAGCCAACCTCTACAACATCCATAATATCACTAAAGAAAATGTAGCCATTAGATTGATAGCCTTGTCCTTCAAAGGGAAAGTTTTGGACTAGTATGGGACCTTGCCTATGAACTCAGTTGGCTCATGGAATGAGTTAGGGACCCTCTTGACCAATAGGTTTGGGAAAAAAGTGACCATTTGTCTTTAGCTGATCAATTAATCACCATGAAGAGATCCCCACATGAGTTTATGCAAGATTTTAACACTAAGTTTCAAAAGACTTAGGACATAATCCTAATTATTGTGAGGCCAACCCCAAGCTATGCTTTCCTTTACTACTTGAAGGCCTTGAATAGTGACATTTCTATCATGATACAGTCCATGGGTGGGAACACTCTATCCACTGCTTATGAGATAGCCATAGCTACTATTGTTCAAGAAAGAAAGATAGCTCCTAGACCTCATATGCCACTCTTTCCTAATTCACATCCCTTAGTCTAGCTTGTTGTACCCACTCTAGCTCCTCTACCTAATCAAGAGAAGCCAGTTGCTACCCCTGTAAATGACATCCATGAAGTTAAGAGCCTGCTATAGAGTGTTACCAATAAGTTAGTTGCCTTCAAGAGACAACAAGCTTAGAGTTATAGGCCAAATCAAGGCTACCAGTAGTTTGGGCAAGCAAATAGGCCTCCCTTCCATAATTATAATCAAGGACAAGGTCAAATTACACATGCCAAGCCTTATCAAAGCTATAATACAAATGCCCCTTCATCTTTCAAGGATCTTGTCCCCACTCAAAAAAATTTGGTGCAGGAGTAACCTAATTATCTACCCTTGAAGCATAGCCAAGAACATGTTGCTTATGCTAGTGAGATACCAAATCAAAGCATTACTGCACAAGGTGATCAGGCAACCCAATTCTCAAATTTTTAGATATCAACACAAATTAGGATGGACAACAAGCTAGTTCAATCTGATTCCACTCTTATGAATCACTTGGAAGGAGAGTTCTACATAGTCAATTATGTGGGGAGCACAAGTAATCAGAATGTTGGTGTTGCAACCAACCCTAAGTCCAAAAGGAGAGCCATTGATGAAGCTCAAGTAGACACTCAAGCACCTATAGTGTCTCCTTCACCACAAGTGAATCAAAAGTTTCCTAATTATAGGCCACTGGTTGCAACTTTAACTCCTTAGGTTGCACCATAGGTTACGAATGTTCCCAAGGAGAACTCTAAAGTGGAAAATTCTTCAATCAATATAATAGACCAAATGAAGAATTTTCACATGAACATCTCATTATGGAATTATTTAGCCCTGTTAGGATAAAAGGATATACTCCAAAAGGAATTGTATGGGTTGGGTGAGCAAGCTGTCCCAGTAAGAAATGATAATGTGTTGATAGTAAATGGGGCTCCTCCCATGGGAGGTCAAGCAAAGAAAGATGAGAAGGTCCCTCCATTCTATTTGTCCTTAATTATTGGTGATTTATTATTCCATAATTTCATCATTTATAGTGGAGTAAGCACCTCAGTTATGCCCAAATGCATAGCTGATAAACTAGGCCTCAAGTATGAGCAAATGACCAAAGGAGTTCTACAGTTGGATGGATCACCAGCTAAGACCTTGGGAGTGGAAATAGGTTTGAATCTGAATCTCCATGCCTTCCAACCTTCTCAATTCCCCATTATTTGGTAGTGTTATATGTTTCTCCTTACTTCGCTCTTTGCTTGTTAAGGGATTTCACATCCAAGATAGGTGGATACTTGGTAGCCAATTGGTCTTACATGGTTTTCAGGATAAAGTATGGAACTAAATTAAATATTGAGTCTGAGCCCATCCACAAGAATCACCTAGATCTATACTCTCCCAAAGTGGTGAATGTGAACTATGCAATCATTAATGAAAAAAAGCTCCAATTGGACCAATCTCCATGATCTTCCCTTGTAGGAGTTGCTGACCTGCTCTTAGATGAATGGAGAAATGATAAATTTGAGCATGATCCTTACAAGTTCATTGAAGAAGCTAGTTTTGGAGTCTACTACATGCATGAAAAAGATGCTTTCATGCCAAAATTGATGAAGACAGACCAAGAGGACTATGGTTTGTGGTATTTATTCTTTGATGGATCTAAAAGAAAGTTGGGAGATGGTGGTAGGGAAATATTGGTTTCACCTTCAAAGGATAAATACTTCTCAAATTTCAAGTTTTAGTTCTCCTACACTTGCAATGTAGTGGAGTATGAGGCCCTTGTTCATGGCATAGAATGGGCAAGGAAGAGAGAAATAAAATAATTATGGGTGTTTGTAAATAGTGAGCTGATTGTGAACCAAGTGAGAGGCCAAAGCTTGACCAAGAACTCCTTACTCAAGTCTTACAAGCACAGGGTATGGGACCTTATAGAAAACTTTGTTGATTTCAACATCACTTCCATTCCAAAAGAGGAGAAAAATCATGTAGATAAACTATCAGTAGTTGGTGCTCAGTTTGATATCCCAAAGGGGACGAGACAAGGAAAGAATCAACATCATTTAAAGGTGATTGTGAGGTCCTCCATACCAAATAATGTCACCAATTGGTACGTGTTTGAAAGTGACCAACAGACAAAAATTTTCTTACAGGAAGAAGCTAAGTTCACTTCCAAAAATCAGTCCAAGCTACAACAACAGTATGATGAGTAGATTGTTCAACTAAAGACCAACATGCTTCCTAAAGGTTTGGTAACTCTTGAGAGCATTTTCAATGAAGATGACCAACTCAAGAGAGAAAAATCAAGCATGTCAACCAAGAAGGAAAATTATGAAAGGGTAGAGATCTACAAGGATAATCTACTTGCACTTGGGAAGGTGTGTACCAATGAGGAAAAGCATGCTTTCATTATGTTATGTCAATAGTTTATTGATGTCTTCACTTAGGAGTATGGTGATTTGAAGGGATTTTATCCAAGCTTCTCCCAACACACCATAGAGCTAGAGGAAGGTGCCAAACCCATCAAGCAAAAGCAAAGGCCAATCAATCCAAAATCGAGCCTCTCATGAGGAAGGAACTCACCAAACTTATTGAGTCTAAGATCATTTTCCCTATCAAACACTCTTCTTGGCTAGCCAATTTGGTCCCTGTTAGGAAGAATAATGGAGAGGTCAGATTGTGTGTGGATTATAGAGACATGAATAGAGTCTCACTAAGAGATCACTATCCCCTTCCAAGTATGGAGCAAATTCTTCAGATGGTTATAGACAGTGAAAGATTCTCTCTCGTAGATGGCTACTCTGGGTATAATCAAATCCTGGTACAAGAATGTGATCAATAAAAGATAGCCTTTACCACCAAGTGGGGAATATACGCCTACAGGAAGATGCCATTCAGATTGTCAAATGCTAGAGCTACCTTCCAATGTGCTATGGATATAGCTTTCCAAGGTTTGATCAATGATATTGTGTTGGTTTATCTTGATGATGTGGTAGTCTTCTCCAAGGAGGCAAGTGAACATTTGAAGCACCTGAGGTAAATCTTTGAAAGGTGTAGAGAGTTTGGCATCTCTCTCAACCAAAATAAATGTGTGTTTGTCATCCATGAAGGTAAGCTCTTGGGCCATGTAATTTCAAAGGAAGGCCTATCCATTGATCCAGAGAGGGTGCATGCCATCTTAGCATTGTCCTTGCCTAAGCATAAAAAGGGCCTACAAATTTTCTTTGGTAAAATAAATTTCATTAGGAGATTCATTCCTAACTTTGTTGATCTTGTCAAGCCACTAACTTCCATGCTAAGGAAGGATGAGACATTCACGTGGAGAACAACAAGAAGAGAAAGCTTCGAAGGCATCAAGTAAGCTATCACCCAAGCTCCTACCCTAGCTAGTCTAAACTTCTCCAAGGACTTCAATTTATACACCTTTGGGAATGAAGAGGTAATCTTTGCTATGCTCACTCAAGAAAATGGTGAGAATTTAGAACAATCTCTTGCTTTTTTTAGCCAAGGTTTAAAAGGCTATTAGGTTAGATACACAAATGTTGAAAATGAGGTGCTTACAGTCATATAAAGTTTGAATAAGTTTAGACATATGTTATCTAATAGTAAAATTCACACCATGGAGCCACATCCTAGTGTAAAAGACTTCTTTCTAAATTGATATTTGAATGAGAAAAGGGCAGGTTGGATCACCAAAGTAATGGAGTACGACATAGAGATCAAGACTACCAAGCTAGTAAGAAGAAGAGGGTTGTGTGAAAACCTCACTATAGACTTGAAAAAGACAAAGGAGGACATTTTAGTACTCCACAATGAACCTATAGTAGTTGTACCTATAGTCATGAAGAGATGGGCACAAGACATGGTTCATTTCCTTCAAACTGGTGAGTGTCCACAAGGTCTTGATAGGACCAAGAGGAGGTATTTTAGACTCTAATCTCTTCCTTATTTCCTTATTGATGGAGTGCTATTTAGGAAATACTTTTCAAGGGTGATCTTAATATGCATTGATTTAGACCAAGTTGACAAGGTACTAATCGAGTTCCTTGATGGACCAATTGGTGGCCACTTTGCTCCCAAGGCCACAACTATAAGGATTATGAGGGCTAGTTACTTTTGGCCCAGTTTGTTTAAAGACACTCATGCTTGGGTGAAGAAATATAAAAAATGTGCCTTATTTTATGGGAAACAATAGTTGGTTGTCATGCCTCTTCATCCTATTCAGGTGGAACAACCATTCATGCAATGGGGGTTGGATTTCATAGGGTTGATCAATCCTCCTTCTAGTGCTAACCACAAGTGGAATTTGACTACCATGGATTATTTCACAAGGTGGGTAGAGGCTGTAGCTTTGAAAGAGGCTAATGAGAGCGAGGTCCTAGACTTCTATGAAGGTATAGTGACAAGATTTGGGGTCCCAGCCACAATCATTTTAGACAATGCATTATATTTCTTAGGAATGAAGATAAGTGAGTGGGAATAAAGTATGGCATCTATCTCAACACTTCTTCCAACTAATATTCACAAGGGAATGGGATGGCTGAGTCCACAAAGAAGAATTTGAATAAGATCATAAAAAGGACAATGGAGGAAAATCAAAGGACTCGGCATGTCAAGTTGAAGACATCTCTTTGGGTAGATAGGATCACTATAAAGAGGGTAATCAAGGATTCACCATACACACTTGTGTATAGATGGGAAGCTAGACTTCCTATCTCACTTGAGTTACCAGCCTTGGATCTTTCCCATTAGATGTAATTGGTGGAGAGCAATAGCCTAAAAGTTAGATATTATGAGCTAATGGAGCTTTAAGAAGTGAGATACCAAGCCATGGATGCCATGACCAACCACCAACAACAAACAAAGAAGAATTTTTACAAAAGGTCTATGCCAATGAGCTTCTTAGAATGTGACATTATCTTAAAGTGGGATGAGGACCGAGCCAAGCCTGGAAGGCACATGAAGTTTGATGCTTTGTGGAGTGGTCCATATGTCATCATCCATTACAAGCAACATAATGTTTTCCAGCTCTCCAAGTTGGATGGTGAAGAGATACATATCCCAATCAATGGCATATATCTTAAGCATTGTTACTAGGTTTTTCTATCATGTACATAGTTTCCTTATTTTTCCTCATTTTCCCTAAGTGTTGTTATGCATATGTGTAGTGCTTTTAGCCTTTGTGTGTGTTTTTTCCTTGTTTTTTAGGGTAAAATATTTATTATTTCTTATGTCCTTACAAAGATATTGTTGACTTCTCTAAGATGCATCCTGTCTCCATACCAGTCTTCCCAAGCACATCAGGCATGCTTCCCCTATGAGTCACCAATTATATTGACCAATTTTTGGTCTTGCAAACCAAAATTCTGCACTCCTTCCTTTTTCCTTACAAAGGTCATCCAATACATGTTTTGTCTAGATCATCCCTCTGCTGCATTATGCAAACAATGTTCTCTGCCAAACCTTTCTAATGAAAAAGCCAAGTGTTTTGTCATTTTGCTTAGTCTAGTACAAATTAGGTTTATGCAGGTGCATTACTTATCTACTTTTATAAGTAAAAGTGATTAAAGGACCCGAAATGGTCTAAAGTAGTTCACAAAATACAATGGATTTCCTTTGGAGGTCATTTTGACAACTTGAAGGATGTTTGCAAAAAGTCTGAAGGGTAAGTACCCTTGTGGAGGGCACCTTGAGAAAGGTGAAGACCATTTCAAAAATCCTGAAGGGCACTTTTAGATGAAAAAAACCCTTGTATAGGGCAACCAGCTGAAGGAGACAAATTGAAAATTACTAAAGGGCATGTGCCTTTCAAGAAAGGAAGCAATCAAAAGAAAGCATTTCCTTCAGACATTTTATCCAAAGGAAAGTGTGGCAAAAGGCTTGATAAGTCAAATAAAATGCCAAGGCAAAGGAGAGGTCAAAGGAAGATGACAAAACATGGGCAAAGACAAAGCAAAAAAGATAAAACAAAGAATAGTTTTGGCTACTAACAAAGACAAAGGATAGAATTAATGACTACTCAGACCAAGACAAGTGGCATGGATGACTCAACAAGGAGAATTAATACATTTGGTGAAATATATCTATTAAAACCCAATAAAATAGATTGGTTTTTGAATTATAGAGGAGAGCAACTTATGTTTTCATGCTTCTCTATTAATACACAACTAGTTATGCCTAGCATTGAAGAGAGCATGGTCTAGTCAACACAACCTAAGGATGGCTTTGTTAGTTTCTATAAACAGTATCCCATGCTTTTGTAGGCCTAAGATAATAAGGACAATGACTTGGACATCTACAACATGGATCTCCCATACACAATTAGAATAATATGATAGTAGCATGGGCTTGTGGTCTCTATAGAAGTGTTTAACTCATCATGCGTTTCCATCCCTTGATTTGTCAGCTATCTGTTTCTAAGTTCTCTATATATTTGTAACTTATCATTTGATAAAAATGATCTCAGCATTGTATGGTGAAGCCCTGAAGGAATTTACCTTGAATCAAAATAAGCATTTTTACCTCTATTTGAGCTTGCACTTTTGCATATGTTTATGGTTTTATCTTATGTTAAGTCATTTCCTTTTCATGCTTTCATAAGTTTATGCCAACATATCTAGTGTATTGTGAGTTCTCTCTTGCAGGTCAACAAGAAGTGTCCAGCTCAGAGTATAGGTGCATGTGAACATGTTATCCATAGTGTGTCTTAGAACACCTCTGGTAGTTCTTCCTCCTTGTATCTCCATAGGATCCCCTATTGAAACACTGATGTAAGAAAGGCTCTCATTTGAATGAAGTGTATACTTGCTTCTCTCTTATGTAAAGTGTATGTCAAAGTTGAGTAGACCAACCATTTTGGTGCATCACCATATTAGTTCAGGTTCTAATTTTAGTAGATATCTCCCTTTTCATCCCCCCCATTGTTAGTAGTAGGAAATCCAGGGCCTCAAGGTGAATCAAGGGGAGATATCCCCTAATCTAGAGATTCATCCCTCACATTTATAACCTACAACAAGAGGAATGTCTCTATTATGTCATGTGGAGGAAGAGAGTTGAACCTCCCTTCAAAAGGTGAAATCCACTATGCCAATAGTTCCTATTTGTCCTTATAGAGGGAGGTGATCAAATGATCATTGATAGAAAGAAAGGGGTCTATGATAGATGAAGTTGGGGGATATGGTATGATGAGATTAATGAGTGGTGATGAGGTATCATGATCCTCATAGGGGTTCCTTTGAGACCTAGTTTCAACATCAGATAAAATATCCTTAAGATCAATAAAAATATCACTAAGACTAGCTATAGTATGTGCATCCCAAGTAGGATCAGATTCACTTTGACAATCTCTAATAGATCAAGCCTAAAATAACTCTATTATGACTTCATCATCTTGATCAAGATCCACACGTATGCCTAGTGATGTATTAGAGGTATCCTCTAAAAGACATGGATTATCATCATCTACTATAATATTGATGAGGGATGATGTTTTTGATGAGGGATCTGATTTGGATATTGGTGTTGAACATGATCTCTATGTAGATAATATTTGTGTTTGCTCTAATGTCATCTCTGATGTACAAAAGGCAATGTTGTGATTAGAAGATTCATTATCCGTAATTGATCTCTCAACATTGGGTTTTTGATATGGTGGATGAAAGGGAGATGATGGAAGAATAATATATTTGACAAAGATAGTCCCATGGAAGGAATTATGAGGACTAGGTTCAAGGGGAATAGACTCATCTTTGATGGAGGGTTTTTCAAAGATGGGGGGATCATGGAAGATGGATATGGTTTCTTAACCTTGGTTTGGAAGGGAAAGGGCTTGATCAGGATCAGGAATGAAATATTGGCATTCTTCTTCTTATTCACCTAGGGACATAAATTCATCTAGTTCATCCTTGATTACTATGACACCATGGTCGATGAGGTCTTAGACATAGTATTTTAAGTTTTGACATAGATTAATGTTATGCCCCTAGGTTTGGTGATATAGATAGTATTTATTAGCTTTATACCTAAATGGCTTAGGCTTGGTAGGATCAAGATGTCATATGGGTGGATAAACCATCATGTTAGCAATGACTAGTTGTTGGAAAAGGGATTCCAAGGACATAAGAAGGGGAGTATAAGGACCCACTTCACTTTGTGGATTAGATGTGGAAGTATTGGAATATAGATCAGATGGTGGTTGATGTGATATGGTGGATGGATGAGTAGTAGATGATGTGTCCAAGATAGGATTACCTTTGCTAGTGTATGAATAAACAATCAATGAGTTATGACTAGTGGATGGAAGATTGGAATGGGACTTGCATAAATGTGTTTAGGCTTGAGGTGAAATGAGTTGAAGGGGATCTATGCCTTCAGGAAGTGATACACCCATCTTAAGGAAACACAAGAGGATCTCATCCTTGTTAGAAAATATGTATTATTTTATGAGGATGGAGTCTAACTTCATGGTAATGGATGATAAAAGGTGGTTGAGGTGGAGGTAGACTAAGGATTGGATGGTTTCTTGAGCAAAGTGGGTCTGAATGAGTTGATGAGGATGAGATGGATGTAATGTGATAGAGATGATGGAGTAATATGATTATATTTTAGACTGATAGTATAATAAGTGCTAACAACCTATCAATAATTCCTAGTTTTCAATCTAGTAAAAGGATTGGGGATTTGATGGGTGCCTAGATTCAAACTAGCAAGATGATGATATGATGGGTGATAGCTATGAATAGGCAAGATGATTAAATGATAAAGACTAGATTGATAATGATGGGTTTTCTATATTTAAATTGACAAAGTGATAAGATGTTATCAAGATACCAACTAGGTATGAGATCTAACCAAATGATGAGTAATAATGGACTAGAGTGGTGGGATAATATGAAAGGATGAAAATGACTAGCTCAAACCTTAGACCGGTTTACTTAAAGTGGTATGGGAAATGGTTAAGTGATGGAGGTGATAAGGATAATGGGATTAAAATAATGGAAAAATATATGTAGGTGATGACGAGTGAGATGGGGATGGTTTGGACACGGGTGTGACCTAAATAGCTAACTAGGATAAGATAGGGTGAGGTTAGAGTAGATGGGGGATGATGTGACTAGGCAAAAGCAAGGTCAAGATAAATGATTGATTATGGATAGAGTGGACTTAGGACAATATGTGTATGACAATAGAATATGTGATTTAGGATATGAAGGTGATGGAGGTATGACCAATGATAGGTGGATATGGTGAGACTAGGAGGGGATCAAGACAAGGTGGTGATGGAAGATAATATATAAAAGGATGTACAAGAGAAAATATAAACAATATGATGATGAAAAGGATGTAAAAAATGATATAATAATGAAGTAAGGATATATAAATTGATATATACAAAGGACCTAGATAAGCTTGTTTAGGTATAGATAAAGGTTGACTTGGCTCAAAAATAGTATGGGTCTAACACAACATAGACCCAAGTAAACAAATCACAAACTTATGATTATTAAACTCAAGGGTGTATAAACTTATGCTCACACCATCTAATGGATTTTTGGTTGAGGCTATAGGCTAGTGACCTATTAAGGTATCTCCTAAACCCTCTCAAACCCATCTATACTTAATGACTTCTTAGGAGTTGATCCTGTCTCTTACATAAAAATCCCTATTACGATTGAAAGGTCTTATGCTAGGTTCACACAAGGATTCTAGGGGAATATATGATATACATGAAGGTATGATCAGGTCCAAGTTCATATATGATGATTTATAACCACCTTTAATATTGGAGCTTAACAACCCCTCACTCCATAGACCCTTTATGAGAAATTATGCTTAGGCACCTAATGACAAATCTCTTGATATTTAGACTCTATTAGAACACAGAGTTTGGTTTAGTATATGGTGATGAAATACACATCACCAACCCCTAGAAAATAAAAAATAGAGAGGGTTTATAGGTGGTTTTTGATCCTCCAGGAATCGCCATAAGGATGCAAGAAGGAGAGCATACACTATTTTAGTCCTCAGATGACAAATAGACAAACTAAAATATTAATTAACCAATTATTTAAGATATGATATATACAAAATGCAAATATATATAAAGAATATACAAGGAATTTAGACAAAAAAGTGTTTAAAATTATTTTAGACAAAAAGGAGTTTTAAGATGCTATTATGTCTTTGACAAGCGGCTTGCAAGAAAAGGGTTAGTAGTTTGATTAGTAAAAGAGGCAACTTGCAAGATAATGATTAGTAGTTTTTGATTGATGATCTTGAGGGTAAACCTATAATACAAAAATGTTAGACCAAGAAGATGCTAGAAAGTCACAATTCACCTCTACAAAAAAAAAATGTTAGGCCTTAATGAAAAAAACACTTTAAAAAATCATGATTTCTCTATAACTCCTTTGGGTCAGTGGGTCATGACATGGGGGTCTAGGGGAGGCATCTCCTAGTGGGGTCAAGGGGCAGTGCCTTTTACAGGGTTTGAGGGTAATGACCTAGGCATGCTCCCTATCGTGGTATAGGGTGGGGTCGAGGGGTAGTACCCCCAATGCCAAAGGCAATTTGGGCCTTATGGGATGCTTGTAATGGCTCAAAATTCACCAATTGTTTTCAAAAAAACGTACACAAAAAGAAGAATTTAAATCCAAATAGAGAGTTAATAGCTCTAAAAATGATGTTTAGTAGATAAGTGATTTTAACATTAATAACTTTGATTATTGATCTTGACATCCCCCCTACAAAATGAAAGTAGTTTTAATAATTTTGCCTTTGATGATCATATTACCTATAAGTTAGAAACTTGATAAGATGATAATTAATGAAAAAATGATATGTAATCCCTTTAATAAATATTTAATTGATGCATTTACTAGGTTTATGATTACCCTTAATTGAAATCATAGAAATACCCAACTTAATTTATTAAAATATTAATATTAAACAATTAACTTATTAATAAGATTAATATCAACTTACTATAATATTTTGACTAGGAAGTGAGAGTAATAAGAGAATTTTTAAATTAATATTATAAATTAAGACATTTGACAATTGAATCCACCGAAAGCTAATAAAATATGGTTCATGGGCATTGTAATACTGTATTGATAACAGTTTGAACTCATTGAAGTAAAAAACATATTTGTGTTGGATAGTGGCATATGCAATGAACCACGTGGTGTAGGTAAAACTAGGATTATTTTGGTAAAATATTGTCTTTAATATTTGGAATGACCTCCTGAAGTCTAAATTACTTCTAGAAGGCAAAGTGGCTGGAGATTAAATGTATTAATATATATACACACCAAATATGGAATCATACCCAAGACCTGCAAACATTACCTCAAAGCAAAAGATTATGGGTTATTAACATTGTTTGACCCAAATACAAACAAGAAATTAAATATGATCATTTTGCTAAAATGGTGTTTTATAGAATAGGATATAAACATTTATCAAAACATAATTGCAAGTGGATTTTTGTCCAATATAATATCTTAGAGAAGCAGGGTTTCATATAATATTATGACTACAACATATATACAAGATGGGATTTGATAGAAAGGTTGTGGAGACAGGTGTAATGCATAATAAAAAGGGCATTTTTGTCAAATGCATTTGGTAGTTGTAAATCAAAACCCCATAACCTTTGCTATCATTCTCTCTTTGTTTATTGTACCTTTGCCTACACCCTCACTGTACAAAGGCACATGGGTTGTTTAATATAATGCCTCAAAGAGAATGTGCATTGGGCACTTGGAATGTTATGATTGTAGGATATGCCTAAGATGGTCTTGTTAACCAAGCTTTAAGGTTTTTCAAATAAATGCCTCATCGAAACATAGTCTCATAGATTGCCATGATTGTAGGGTATTTGAAAATGTCTTGGATTTTTATGCATCAGATGCAGATTAGTAGGTGTAAAAGCCAAACTTTGCATTTTTCCAATGCTCTTATGCATTGGAATGGGGTTTTTAAGACAAGTTAAAAATACAAGGTTTATCTAAGATTTTATCACATCCACATTGATGGCTCTATCAAACCTAAGTGACATGGTCAGCAAGGATATAATCTCAGAGATCAATCTATTCAAATTTGTGTAAGTGGACCTCTCAATGACCTTCAATAGACATCATTTATGGCTTCATTATCAAGAATCACAACGACATTTTCATGTTACAATAAATAATGATTTGATGGGACACTATTGTATGGATCGACAACTATAATGGACACCTGAGGAGAAGGATAAATGGTGAATGCAACCTGGCTTGGATTGGGTAGGCTTATCGGTCATGTGAAAATAATAATATATAATTTATTTATAGAATGTGAAGGTTATGAGTGAGGCATTAAAATTTTCACAAAGAAAAATAAACAACTACTTGGCCACAATAATGGCCAAAATATGAACTACTAAGTTAGAAAAAAAAATATACATGTTCTATTAACTATTTACAAAACTATAAAATGTATAAATTTTTAAGAATACCATATGCCTATTGACCAAAAAAAGACTATTTAGTTAAGTGAATATTATAATAAGGATAAATAAATTAACATACATTAATGTATATACAAATACTATAAAAACCCGAGCATGATTATTGTGGATGGAAAACTTGACAATGTCGAGTGGCCAATCTTGCTTCAAATTTGACCTGCAACATTAAGCCAACACACTTAAAGTTCAAAAATGTTAGATCAAGAGGAGCCGTGTCCCTTCATTGTCACAAAAATATAGTAGTATTTTTGAGATATTTGATGAAATTATCATAAACTATGCAATTTGAGCTCAGAACACCAAACTACCTATTAGGAAGGATTATGGAAATAAATTAGAACTATAAGATAAACCTTACCAAATCCCTTGTTTTAGCTAGCCTCCTTCCAAGATGTTCAAAAAAATGGTTGATTATTATGGACTCAGAATTATGACATTATGTTTCTTGATCATGGATGTTTATGTTGGTTTCAAGGACTTAGATTAGCATGGATTCAAGATGATTTCTAGTTTGACATGGATATGAAGATTTCATAGACTCATGAGTTTGCTAGATGATCTTCCATGGAGGAGTGAAATTGTTTAAATAGATGAAGGAGGAAGAAATCAAGGGATAGAATTCAAATTTGGATTGTGGAAATCTAAGGTGGAGTATTAAAAAAAAAAAAAAAAAAATTACTTGGACACCTCTAGATTTAGAGGTTTCTAGAGAGGAAGGGTGAGAATAGAGAGGATTCTATAATTGAAAAATTCTAAAATATTTTTAGGGGTTAATTAGTATTAGATGGGGGATTAAATAGGGATTAGGTGATTTATTAGGGACTAGGGGTGTAGGAGGTCCTAGGAATAGGATTTTTAGGTGGGTAGGTGGGCCATGGGAATTTAACATTCTCAAATAATAGATAAGTGAAGTTAGATTAAGATAATAAGGATTTAAGATAATTAATGAAGAAGTGGGATAGGACTATGGTTAGTGAATAAATAAATACTGATGGGAGATATGAGATAAATTATTAGAAAGGGGATAAATTATAGAGATGAAAGAGGATAAATTAGATAAATGGAATTAGTGTCAACTAATAGTAATATTATGAACTAGGAATTTGACTAAGAAGAGGAGATTAGTATGGTGTTAGTGAATGAAACCAAATCAAAAACACACTAAACTAACATCTTCATGCCTAGTACTAGGGTGAGCTTAGTAACAAAAATAAATGACAAAAATAATTAAAAAGTAAGGAAAAACACAAGAATTCCTTCACCTTCCTTGGATGCTCCAAATGTTTTTGTAGTAGTGGCTTGCTCAGCTTGTGCTCATGAATTCTTCATCAGAGGAGGCTTAGTTATCTCCTCTTCTCCTTGGCACCTTGTGGCTTTGGCTTGGCTTGGAATCAATTTTTAATGGTAACACTAATTTCAATGGCTTCTTGAAGATATTTATGCATTATAACTTTGCACCAAAATAGCGTAGAAATGATGTTCATGGCCTCTCTATTTATAGATTTTTACAAATGACTAGAATCAACTTGAACCATCCATCTCAGGATTGAGATGTGTGTTTGAGGATTAATCCAATCATGAAATTAAAATTGATAAATAGGCTCAAACATATTTGGGATAGAGGATAAATTAAGAGGCATGGAGGGCTTTGATGAGGCATGGGAGGTATGAATATTGATATTTGTGGCATTTATGGTCTAGGGATGTCTTCCCAAGAAATGAGGTCACCTGATGATGCAGATATCAATATTCATTTACAAAAAAAAATATTCAACAAGTTTCCATGGAATTATTGATTAGGCCCTACTTTGGTTTAATTATCTCTTAAGCACGTTTAAGCACTTTGTGCACAAATTACTCAAATTGATCAGAATGCCTTGTTATTGGTCCAAAATTTGACTAGATTAGAATTGGAAGGTGATGTCAGATGCGTTGGATCCATTATCTCATTTAGGATATTATAAATAGAAAAAAACAAAGTCACGTGCCTTGTGTAATATATTTGATAAGAAATAGAAATATAGAGCACCTAAGTGTAAAATTGACATTTTGACTCGAAATGAACTGATCAAAGTTAGCTGGCCTATAAATTACACTATCCCATTTAATGATACTCTAGCCAAAATCGATACTTGAATATGTCAATTTCACATATTTTAGCATGTTTTAAGGCCAAATTTTGCACTTTAGGTGGAAATTGGTCAAAATATTGATTGGAGGTTATTGGTGGTCAGATTTAGGTGTCTATAGTTTGCCCTTGTTTGGGAAGATGTTACAAACCATAAGCAAAGTACTGTCTTCTCAAAGAATGAGAAAATGCATGTATGCCAAAAAGAAGATGATGGTTGAAGAGAAAAGATCCAAATGGTTTTGGAAAGTCTATGATGATGCCCCCTCGAGGGAGTGGTTGTCACATTTGTTGAAGGATGGTCCCTTGAAAAGAAACAAGAAGAAAGGTGGAATTTATATGTGGTTGAGATTAATCCAAATAAGAAAATGCTTACATGCATTGATGTAAAAAGGATGTTGATTTTCCTAAAGGTGGTTATAATTAATAATAAAAGTCAAAGTAATGATTTACCCATAGGTAGTTATAATCATTAAATAGACTTATATTTGCTAAAAATGATGGTGCCTCGGTTAGGGATGATTATCAAGCATAACTCAAAGGTATAACCTGGAATACAAATTAAAGATGAACGGGCACAAAATGATGAAAGAGATGAATAGAAGAATATGATTAATCAATATAAAATTATTCAATTATACCTATCAATGAGGATATGTGCATCCTTATTATCAATGATACAACTAGAATGGCCAATGGGTTAATTTGATCAAGGGTGGGATGGAAGGATTTGCCAAGGTGTCAAGGAGAAACTTTTGGGGCTCCATTGATTATAGACCTTCTTGAAGCTAATTTTTTCTATAGCATGTGATGATAGGAATCATGATAAAACACCATGAAGACTTAGCCAAAATATGCATAAAAACCAACTCTCGATCTAATAAACACTCAAAAATAATGCACCAATGATAAAAACCATGATGACAATATTGACGTATAAATATAGATAGACTCAAGAATATTGTGCTTGAGGAGTCACCCATGAATGCATATAGATTGATTTGAGACAATAGTGCTAAAAACAAACAAATAGGTAAGCAAACAAACAAACAAGCAAATAGAAAAACAAACAAACAAACAAACACCTTGAAATAAACAAACAAACAAAAAGCCTGAAAATAAAAGCAAAAGAAAGCATCTTAACAATGACCATGCCCCAGTAAGGTAGATCGAGGATAATTGACTAGGCTTAGACAAGACAAATATTTTTATATTTTTTAAATGTTATGAATGTTTTTGTAATTCTGAGGTATCTTAACTCGATCGAGAATGACAAGATACCTACTCACAAAATGGTGAGAGTGTTTGGCTTAGGTTGCTCACAAAATGGTGAGAGTATTTAGGAAGAGGGACTGAGGTGACCTCAACATGAATTGAGCATGACCTACATAGTCTTGAAATGACCTCAAGTCATAGTAATTCCATCCACATAAAAGGTGGGAAAAACTAACTAGGTCCCAACAAGTTCTCAAATCTAGAAAATGGCTAGTCAAATGAAAACAATGATGGCAAAGTGATGTAACAATGCATGGTAAACAAGTGTTACCCCTAGTTTTCCCATAGGTAGTTATAATTAGGATGTAATGTTATAGGTCAATGATACTAATTTTCCCATAGGTGGTTATAATTAGTAGCAAGACTAGTGAGACATTGATTTACCCATAAGAGATTATAATCAGGCTCACATAAACAAACCTGATAGGATGAAATATATCTTGCCATATCAACTGTTACACTACTTTCATATACTATTATTGTAAACATGAATTAGATTAAGTTTTCAAACTTGATTAGAATCCCCTCACAAAAAGTGCAAAAAGAACCAAAGTAACCAAGATCAAAATATAATTAGGTAGGATGACTAAAACTAGGCTTTGGTCTAGATAGGAATGGAATGATAGGATGGATTAAATGGTAAGAGGGTTACCCCCAAGTGATGGGGTAAGGTAAATGGAAGGGTATGGAATAATGGAAAAAGGATATGTAATAATGGCAATGACATGGCAATGTGAAATAGTATGGTACATGTTTTTGGCCTGGGTGTGGTAAATGGCACATGATTCTATTTTTCCTATTGAGATGGAGATGTGCATCCTAATCAATAAATGATATAAATATAATATGCAATCATGTTAATTGATATCCCATACCTCATCTGAATAACTTCTCTATCAAGAATTGGCTATAGATTTGGTTGTCAAGAATTTTTTTGTGATCTTCATTGGTCATTGATTTTGATTCCTTCAAATGTCGAGACAAGGTATATTTGTAGCCTCTGTAAAGGAAAGTGTGAATATGGATGGTAAACAAGGACAAATAATGGATGGTAGGTTTGATTTTGAAATGGAATGGTAAATGATAATGGAATGTGGAATGATTGGGAAAAAAATGAAGATCAAGACATTCGGTCACACTTAATATTGTTGATGCTAAATTCAACATAACTTTGGTTGTGGTGGGGCCGAAGACTTGTTCTCTCAATAGGACCACCCAATTTTTTTGTTGTTTAGGGATTATAGTAGCTACCATCTGATTAGGCTATAGATAAGAAGCTATTTTTATTTGATCTTTGATTTTTGCTTCATCCAATAGTGAAAAACTCTTATTCTCAACTATTGGTGCCTCAAAGAGGTTTTGTACCAATAAATTTATCTTGATTGTCTCATAGCACCTTCAAGAAGGTTTCACTAAGGAATGTTGACTTTTGAATTTGATTATCTTCTAACGCTTCTAAAAAAGTTTCACTAGAAGATGTTGAGTTGTGACTTTGATTTTCTCCCAGCACCTCTGAAAAGGTTTCACTAAGAGAGTGTTCTTCTACTATATGAATGTGATCTTGGCCTCCTTTCTCTTCATAACTGCTATGTCACCATAGATGTATTTCAATAAAGTATGATTCTATCAATCCTAATCGATGCTTATGGGAGATGGAATGTCAATGATATGGCTATTTTGGTTGATGGTAATGGCCTATGGAATGGTAATGGAATGGGGAGAGGTTACACAATCCTTATGGAAGATACTAAGATAATTTATGTCGAAGTTGAAGTACTCATCCTCAAAAATAATAGAAGGATCACAAATGTATTCAAATTTATTTGTAAGGCATGCATAACCAAGGTTGTAACAACCATGAACATATTTTTCTTTTGAATTTGATTCTAACTTAAGGGACTTTGAATTTGATGTTGACACTGATGTTGATTTTGATTCTGATGCTAAATCTAGTTTTGGTTCAATAATAAACCCTGAATCTAACTTTTATTCTTCATCTGATGGGTATTTTGTTACAATAATGTCTTTTTGAATGTTTGGTTTTAGACAAGTGATGACTTGTAATGGCATAATAGGCTCCATAAAGACTAGTTTGTCAAAGTGAATCTCCTCTACAATGGGAAAAAGGTCAAGGGATAAATCCTTAGAGACTGGTTTATCAATAGGAGGCTCTTAAAAAATAGGCATATAGTCGAGGTAATTATTTTCCCAAAGGTGGTTATAATCATTAAGAAGTGACTCGATAAAGACTAGCTCATCAATGTGAGACTCCTCAATAATTGGTATAGGATCAATTGATGATTCATCATAAGTTGACTTATCATAACTTTTTGGTTCAACAAAAACATCTTAGATTGGTTGGTTTTCATGGCTTTCATTTCTAATGATTTGGAAAATACCAATTTTTAACATATCTTGGTCTTTGAATGATTGGATTGATTGAGGTTTGGTTGGGATTGGTATTAAACAGGGAATGACTTTTGGTTAGATAATGGTAGGGCATTGGGAAGCATGATTGCTCACATAAGCCAAAGGATGAAGTCCTAAAATGGTAACAATAGGGTGTTGTGGGGCTTTAGTTCTTCCACAAGCCAAAGGACTAGGTCTTAGAATGATGAAGGGGCATTATGGAGCTTGATTTCTCACACAAGCCAAAGGATGAGGTCTTGGTATAGAAATGGTTTGGCATTGTGGAACTTGGTTGCTTGCACAAACCAAAGGATGCAGTCTTGGTATGGGAATAGTGAGAAATTGTGGTCCTAGAATAGAAATGGTATGATGTGGTGGATCTTAATTACCACATAAGACAAAGCATCCAAGTCTTTCTCATAAACCATATCATCCCAGTTGTGAGTTAGCTCATAAGCTGGTTCTTGACTATGTTCCATGTATTGATTATTATAAAGAGGCTATGGATCTGTATTCCAAATAACATTATCTATAGTTGGGTCTTCAAATTCCTCCTAATAAGCCTCTTCATACCAATCCAAGACTCGAGTTGGGTCATGATCTAGTTCATGACTTTGTTCCCATGAATGATTATTATCATCATTGGGGTCTCGACTAAAGCCATAAAAGTCATTTTGTGTGGACATTCTATCATAAGTTAGATTATTTGTGACTCCACCATAAGTGTAGCTAGACATATCCACATAAATGATGAAATCTCTAAAATAAAAAGGCTTAGAGTTCTCCAAACTCTAAAATACTATGTCCAAAAGATAAATGGTTCAAGTTTGGTATAACTTGGTCGAAAGTGGAGTTGTATCTTCAATGTGGTCTGAAATAGAGTTGTATCTCCAAAATAGTTTGTGATAAGACTTGGCATAAAACAGTCTAACATCAAATGTCTAATGTCAAATTTCATACACAAAAGGTTAAGTGTCTGAATAAAAACTAGCATGTCAAAGGTCTAGGTCCAAGTGTTCCAAACAAGGTCTAAACTAAGAAAGGGAAAAGTTGAATTACTAGGTATTTTTTCCAAACACGGAGTCAAAATATAGGCTCAAATAAATAGGTATATGCTAGGACCTTTGGCCAAATGACATCAAAAGATAGACTTGATATAAATGTTGAGTGATTTGATTTAATCGAATAAGTTTGGAAACAACTTTGACATAGACCTAACACACGGAATCAAACATAAACATGATTAGTTGGCATAAAGCATAAGACAAAATGATCTTTGAAGAAAGACTGTGTTTTCCCAAATAAAGGCACAAACAATGATAAAGATAGGTACTGAATAAACAAACCATCAATAGTTTTCAAATTTGGGTAATTGATTAACCAAAGTTATGCAACCTAAAAGAGAAAGATCTGTGTATCAGCCCCATCAATCAATGTTTGGATCCAAACTTGACAAGGCTAATTAAAAACTCAACATTGAAAACTAGGATTTAACCAAAGAAGCTAGACAAGATTAGACAACATGATGACACATAAATGAGATCCAAATGACTGATGTGAAACAAATAATTTTTAGCACAAGGTAAACTAGAATTGAAATAATTTGAGCAGCCTAACGACATAAGCATGCTTGAATGATGTGATCAATGCTACGTTTCAAAAGATTCAAAGACATAAATGGTTTGACATGATTTGGGCAGCATAACACTACTCTCCTCAACTCAAATACATTATTTTGACATGGATTATAAACAAACAAACAAGTTTTAGTCTCAAAACATACCAAGCAAAAATGACCAGAATACACTAAGTATAATCATCCAAATCCTAGCAAGGGTATGGAAATATGGGGTTGAATAAACTATCAAGCTTTCAAACATTTTTAGGGGAATCAATTGCATAATGACTTTCATGTCAAACAATGTAAAATACAAGCACAAAAATTAGGTGACCATGAAATTAGCTAGTTGTAGAAAGGTCTAGTCTTTTTTACAACCATTACAACCTACTATTCTCTTAGTGTAATGCAATGTCCAAATGTAGATACATCCCATGTGTAACTTAGAAGGAGTAAGTGAAGTCAATGTGGGAGATGAAACCCTGGGTCAAAGCTTCCCTAAAGAACTTGTGGGAGGTGATGCAGTCCTCCTTGCAAGCCAAGTTTGCATAAAATAAAGAAAGCATAAAATAGAAAGATTTAGGGTCATTTTCAAGATCACCCAAACTTTGATGAGTTTTTGGGGAGTGCTTTATATGACATCCTTTTTAAGCCTTGGACTAGGCTTTTTGTAATAGGAATGACGCTTTTGATTTCAAGGGTTCCTTAAAGGGGACAAATAGAAGAGCATACATGCATTAACCCTCTCTTTTCCAAACAAAAATCTAATTTAAACAACTAATTTAAATACAAAAATCTTGGAAAAGTGAGTTCATTTTTAAACACCAAATTCAAAAGATTGGGTGATGTTCATTTGATCCCTTGGTCTTAAGATTGTGAACTTTGAAAGCCTAACTTATGAAAACATTCAATCAAGCACCTAAATGTTTCATTAAGTACCAAAAACAATATTCCTAATTCATTTTAAAATCATGCCAAAAATGTCTTAATAACATGTTTTAACAAGTTCCAAGTCCGTTGATTACCTGTTTACCCTTAAGGTATCACCCTAAAAGCAAATATGTTAGATTAGAAATATTTTAAATATATTTTTAAAATTTTGTGAAAATATATGAAACTTAAAGCTAAACTAATGTCAAATTATAAAAATTTAGGAGAAAACATGTGGTTTTAAAAAAAATTTATCCAAAATGGAGTTCGTATGACCCCAAACCAAGCATTTTAAAATGGCCTATTAGCTCTCAAGTTTGTGTTTTTTAAGAAAAACATAGTGACCAATGTCAGTTCTATAACCAATGATGGTTACACTTACTAACCGATGATGTTTATCTAACTGACAATAGTTATATCAATAGTGAATGATGATGGCTATAGCAACCAATGATGGTTTTACTAACTGACGATGGTTACTGTGTAAACCCATGACAAAGAAAAATGGAAAAATAAAGTTAGAAAATCAAATTGTAAGAGTTTTAATGATCCAAATGAAGATTATAAAGTTTTAGAATGATCTTCTTCATATGTGGGATGCATTTGGTCCCACCGGGTGTGCCATTATGTGAACTAGAAATTTGACTAAGAAGAGGAGATTAGTATGGTGTTAGTGAATGAAACCAAATCAAAAACACACTAAGATAAAATATTAATGCTTAGTTACTAGGGTGAGCTTAGTAACAAAAACAAATGACAAACACAACTAAAAATTAAGGAAAAATACAAGAATTCCTTCACCTTCCTTGGATGCTCTAAATGCCTTTGTAGTAGTGGCTTTCTCGACTTGTGCTCATGAAGTCTTCATCAAAGGAGGCTTGGATATATCCTCTTCTCCTTGACATCTTGTGGATTTGGCTTGGATTGAAATCAATTTTTCATGATAACACTAATTTCAATGGCTTCTTGAAGATATTTATGCATTATAACTTTGCACCAAAATAGCTTAGAAATGATGTTCATGGCCTCTCTATTTATATTTTTGCAAATGATTAGAATCAACCTGAACCATCCATCTAAGGATTGAGATGTGTGGCTAAGGATTAATCCAATTATGCAATTAAAATTGATGAATAAGATCATAAATATTTGGGATAGAGGAGTAATTAAGGGTATGGAGGGCTTTGATGAGGCATGGGAGGCATGAATCTTAATATTTGTGGCATTTATGGCCTGATGATGTCTTCCCAAGAAATGAGGTCACCTAATGATGCAGATATAAAATATTCATTTTCAAGACAAGTTATTCAATAAGTTTCTATGGAATTCTTGATTAATCCCTACTTTGGTTTAATTAGCTCTTAAGCATGTTTAAGTAATTTGTGCACAAATTACTCAAATTGATCAGAATGCCTTGTTATTGGTCCAAATTTTGATTAGATTGGAATTGAAAGGTAATATCAGATGTGTTAGATCCATTAACCCATTTAGGATATTATCAACAATAAATAACAAAGGCATGTGCCTTGTGCAAGAGATTTGATAGGAAAGAGCAATCTAGAGCACTTAGGTGTAAAATTAGCATTTTGACTCGAAATAAACTAATCAAAGTTAACTGGCCCATAAATTGCACTACCTCATTTAATGATACTCTAGCCAAAATCAGTAATTGAATATGTCAGTTTCATATCTTTTAGCATGTTTTAGTGTTTTTAGGCCAAATTGTGCACTTTAGGTGGAAATTGGTCAAAAGCTTGATTAGAGGTTATTAGTGGCCAGATTTAGGTATCTACAAATATTAGTGACATTAAATGAAGTAAGTAAATTTAGATGTATATAGTTTCATCAAAAGAGATGTTGAAAACTTGTGTAAGTTTGATTCTAGATCTGATGAAGGCATATTCTTAGGATACTCATCAATGATCTCATCTTATAGATGTTACAACAAGAGTATACAAAATATAGTGGAAAGTACAAATGTAAAGGTTGATGAGACAAGAAAATCTCACTCACAGTCAAAGAATACTTTAGAGAATTTAGACTTTAAGAATTATGTGGAGACTATAGAGGTTGATGAGGAGAAGGAAGAAGTTGAAGAGAGACAAGAGTCAAAAGGACCTTAAAAACATATTCAAAGAGATCATCTTGAATCTCAAATTATTGGCAACAAGAATGCAAGTATGCAAATATGGAGAAGATTGGTAATTTATCTAAACCAAGAGAATGTTGCTTTATTATCCAAGATTGAACCTAAGAATAAGTCTATATTGGTATGAAAGGGATATGCAAAGGTTGAAGGGATAGACTTTGAGGATACCTTTGCACCAATAGCTAGATTAGAGGTACTCATATTGTTTTTAGCTTATGTAGGATTCAAAGTATTCTAAATAGATGTTAAATCTATCTTTCTGAATGGGAATCTAGAAGTGTACATTGAGCAACTTGAAGGGTTGTCTCTAACAGATAACAAAGACTATGTTTGTAGATTGAAAAAGGCTCTTTATGGTCTAAGGCAAACTCATAGAGTTTGGTATGCTAGGCTTGACAAGTATTTGTTGGATCGAGGATTCAAAAGAGGATTTGTAGACAATAATCTATATATCAAGATATAAGATGACAATTAGCTGATAGTAGTTGTTTATGTGGATGACATCATATTTGGTGAAAACAATGAAAACATGACAAAGGCTTTTACAGAAGTGATGAAGAAAGAATTTGAGATGTCTATGCTAGGAGAACTATCATTCTTTCTTGGGTTATATATCATTCAATCTAAAAAAGGTATATTTATCTCACAATCTAAGTATATAAGAGAGATGTTGAAGAAGTTTGAGATGGAAGCATTCAAGGTAGTTAGTATACCCATGGTTACAAGATGTAAGTTGAGTAAAGAAGATGAGTCTTCAAAGGTCAATCAAATGTAATATAGGTCAATAATTAGAATTTTGTTTTATGCCACTACCTTTAGACCTGACATCATGCAAGTAATAGGTCCTGTGGGAACATTTCAAGTAAATCCAAAGGAAAATCATATGCAAGTAGTCAAAAGGATACTTAGGTGTCTCAAGGGGACTATGGAGTATAGATTATGGTATCCAAAAGGTAAGGAGTTCAATTTGATAGCCTACACAGATGTAGATTGGGTAGGAAGTATAGATGATAAGAAGAGTACCAATGGAGAAGACTTATTTCTATGAGGATGTTTAGTGTCATGGATAAGCAAAAAGTAACCATAAATATCTTTATCCACTTGTGAGATTGAGTATATTAAAACATCCTAATGTTTCACATAGGCCCAAAAGATTACAATGTAGAGTATGATGGTCCAATACCTATCTACTATGACAGTACAAGTGATATAAGTGTCTTAAATAACCCTATCATGCACTCAAGAACCAAACACATTCCCATCATATATCATTTTCTAAGAGAGCAGGTAAGTGAACAAAGTGTTAATCTTGAATTTATTTTTACATAGGATCAGATTATAGACATCTTGACCAAACCATTGCTAAAGGTAACTTTTGAACATCTAATACAGGAATTGGGTGTAATTCCTACCCTTAGAAATCATTGAGATACTGAGGGGGAGCTAATAATACTCATTACCTTCATGAACATGTGAGTTTTTTAAAGAAGGTATGCAAGGTTTGAGGGGGATTTATTCAAGTTGTTGACTATGTTTGATCTATGTTGAAGTAATCTTGTAGTCTAAGTTCATTCTGAAAGAGGTGATAATTATGGAATACCTTTGTCATTAATGTCAAAGGGGGATAAATACCAGAAAAATTTAGAAAGAGAAAAATAAGAACAAGCAAGAAAAAGGAGTATAATCCAAAGATCATAAAAGAAAGAAAAAGGAGCATAAAAAAAGGGGGCAAGATAAAAAAGGGTGAGAAAGAAAATGTAAGAACCAGGTCTAACAGATGATTTCCATCAAGAGTAGTTGCCAATTGTTTTTGAGTATGTCTACCATCAATGACAAAGGGGGAGATTTTTGAACATTGTCATTGATTAATGGAAAGATTATTGAGCATTGTCATTAAGTGTTGAGCTTTGGTATTTAATGTTATCATTGACATCAAAGGTTCTTATGAAGATGCATGGTTATTTCATTGATGCTAATCTAATATCATTGATGTCAAAGGTTCTTGGTAAAATAAGTCTTGAGGTGGCATGATGATATGAGTTAGTTCTGAAGAAGAAGTTGTGTGCTCATAAGATCTATATAAAAAATTCTAAATATACTTTGAATGAGTTATGAATATGAGAATGCTTTGAAGAACACTTAACATTGTTTGAGCATGAAAGAGATTGTTTTAGGTTGTACATGAGGTGTTGAGGATCTCAAAAATGATTAGAATATCATCTCTAAAGATCTGTATATGTAGCTTCAAAGATGCTACTAAGATCCCAATCGAGTTCCAAAGATATGTAAGTAGCTCTAAAGAAGTTCTAAAGAAAGCGAGTGTATGAGGTTTATTGAGAACACACAAGAGACATTGAAATATAAGATAGTTTCAAGGTGAAGCTTACAGGGTGGCTAGAAGGTCAGATTCAAGGCATAATAAGACTTGTAGGCCAAGTCTTTGAAAGTAAGAAGAGAGATAGTGGCCAGATGAGGTAATATGATGAATTTCCATGGCATGAGTGAATAGGTGAACATTAAAAGAGGTGATTCAATTTGTTTTAAGTATGTGCATGAAGTTTTTAGATCAAGGTTTACAAAAAAAGGTTTGAAAAGGTGTTTCAAGGTTTCTCGAATGCATAAAATAAAGAGTTATTTATCCAAGAAGGATTTCTTAGTGTTCATTGGCATGAGAAACATCTACATGAGAACCTAAGTTGTTGATTTTAGATGAGGAAGGGTTATATCTCAAAGTTACAAGCACTAGTTTCTATAAAAAGGAGCTAAGTTTTATGAATGATAGTTATGATTGGGAGATGGTCTAAACCCTCATAAAACCTTAACAGTGACTTGATGTTGAATATATTATTATAAATAGCTTATAATGGTTTGATATGATCAAACAAATGATTGGAGGTTGAATTCAAATCTCCCAAGCATTTCTAGGTGTGATTGGTTTCTCAAGTTAGTGAGTAGACTATATAGGAAAGTGTTTATCCTTTAGAGATTTGATGTAGCAGACAGAGTTGACTGAGTAAAATTTTATAAGTGAATGAAGATTAAAGTGTGAGACTTATAGTTTTTTTTCATGAATATTTCTTGATAGGTTCTATATCTCAAGTGTGTAAATTTGGTGATCAAAATTAGCCAATCGCTAACAGACCTAGTGGTATAGACAGTAAATAAATCAAACAAATGTGAAAAGATGTATGAAAATGTGTTTTCATGTTAGAGTGATGCATTAAATTTAATGATTATGTTTTTTGGGTCTTGAGTGATCTATCCATGCTTTGTAAAATCTTGGAATTGTAATTAAAATGATACTTCATTGAATCCAAAATGGCTTATCTAGCTGAGTAGAGTTTGTGAGAGAGAATGTCAGAAGATTGATCTGTAAGACCAATAGTTTTCATTAGATCTCATGATCTAATTAGTTGAGTTTGATTTTAATATGTTATAATATCTTGTTTATGCATTGAAAGTGCTTGAATATATTCAATCATGTTTTAGATGTTCATGTTTCTTTGACTATATTTTGGAGTCAATTGGTAGTTTTGAGTGAACATCTTATAGAGAAGTGTTTGAGCCTATTTACCCTGAGTTAAATCATAAGATGAATTTTATGATGACCTTGAGGTCATGATATTATTTAATATATAATTTTTTATCATGGTTTTTTGACAAAATTAAGTATATGCCTCAGTTGGTCAAGATAGAGTTTTGTATATGCGCAGGTCTTTTATAAGCTGTAATTTGAGAAAGGGTTCAAGTGGTGATTTGACCTAAAAGGTATTTTAGATCTAAATTAAAGTTGTATAAGTTATATTGGAGTGGTTTATGACTTTTTATTACCATGTGAGGTGTTTATATATGCTTAAATAAATATCAAAGGGTAATGTGTTGTTAAGAAGACCTTTTTGGTCTCCATAAGCCTAACAATAGTGTAAGGACTATTTGATGTATGGATGACCTATTATAGTGATTGATTTAGGATTAAAGCATGTTATTTTAAAATTCAAATACCTATTTATGGATAACCTAAATGATTTGAATATGCATCTAACTGATAAGGATATGATCAAGTGACTTGTATAAAATCAAGGCAATTTAGGCCTATTTGGTATGCTTAGAGAGTGAAGAAAATAAGAGGATAAGAGAATGATATAGATCATTAGTGAATATAAGGATTTCATGTGGACCATTATAAAAATATTATGAATATCTAACAAAGGTTTTTCATATGAGGATCAAGGTCAAAAGACCTAATCAAGCAATGAAGAGGGCTAGTTGAGCGAAGAATGTTGAAGGGCAGTTTGAGAGGGATAGAAGTGAGTGAAGAGCTGAAGGAGTGGATCATCATATATTGTATACAAAACAAGGGTTTATGAAGGTGATAAAATAATCAAGTGATTTATTTTTTGTTGAGTCATCTAGGGGGTTGGTGCCTCCTTATAAGTGAGTGCTTACGAAAGCCTAGCTAAGTTAGTGTTGAGCTAGTTGAGGTTGGTGCTCCATATGAAGTTGGAAATTCACTAAATACTGATGTTTGTTTTATAGGAATATAGGCCATTTGATTCATCAGTGGGTTTTTTTCTCCTAGAGGTTTTCCCACATATATGTTGTGTTAATGTGTTTCATGTTCTTATGATTTGATGTTTATGCTTGCTAAGATGTGCATGCTTATTAGAATGATTCATGCATGGTTAAGTGGAATTGAATGAAAAGTTTTGAATATTGATTCAACCCCCCACCTCAGTTATCTTGTTTCCAATATGAACATACATGATTTCCTTTGGTATTTGACCCACTCTATAATCCATATATCAGTTTTAATGTATAACATATATATTACTACAATTTGACCCTGTTGACTTGCTATATACCAAAATTTATTTATTTTTAAAATTACTATAACAATTTTCTATAAAGAGTTCAAACCCTATGCTTTAACCCAATAATAAGCTATATTCACTCATCTAAATATGTAAATGAAGTTCCCCTACATATACAAATATTTCTAAGGTTATACAATCAATTATAACATAGACCTAAGTCTCAAACTTATATTATTTCATCATTCTCTCAATTTGTATATATTCTCCCTATTTGAAATGATAAGTGTATACCATATTCACTGATTTGGAGTAACAATTACACACAATGTATACTTATATAATCTCTTGATTATGTGATAATAATACACACAATCATTATATATATATATATATATATATATTTTCTTTCATATTTTAAAAATACACAGTCCATAATTATATATATCCCATGTTTTTAAAGACAATAATACACAGTCCCTTATATATAAACTCTCATTATTTTATATCAAAAATGAACCTAGTTCAAATATAAATATCCACATGATTTGTGTACTAATTACATACACTTTCCATTCCTAAATTTCCATGGTTTTTTTCAAACATATTTACACAATCCATATGTTTTACTGTTTTGATTTATAAATTGTCTTATTCAGGAATTTATATCATTATAGGTTTAAAATGACCAATGCTCACAATCATCGTTCATATATATATGCTAAATCCCCAAACCAACTTTAAAACAAAAGTACATAGAAATCATAAATCGATGCATCCCATTATTAAATCAACAAAGACTTCTTACCAAAATAAAATATGCCCCAGACCTATACATTACATCCATATGCTCAAAGTATCAACCTTCATCTTTTTGAATAAATAAATGTAATAAGGATTCTATATCAAAACACAATCTTATATATTATCAACCATTTGCCTAGGGTTCTTATAAATAACAAGTTAAATCCTTTTAACCCTAGCTTATGCACACAACATTTATTTTATTTCCTAGGTAATTAGGGAGTTTAGGTTTAGTGTAGTGTATGGTCAAGCCATCCACAGAGCTAAACCTATACATAAGATTTAAGTTAATTTTTTTTAAAACCCTAAGTAACAAATTCACACATAAAATTTTCCTGAGTTAAAACAAATGGAATAATATCACTAACCTTTTTAATGCTTCCAAATTGAAACTAGAAAACATTTTATTCTTGCTCTATTCTTTTCCTCTTCTCCTTGACTGTGTATCTTCCTTCTCTATGTCTCACCTCTTATTAAATCTCCTTGTCAATCTGAAACCATTCAGAATTTGCATGCATCTGCTAGCTCTTAGTTAGCAGTTCATGTATAATCCCCATTTTTCACTAAACTCACTAAGTTCCTAGTTAACAAACCAGATAAATACTAATTTATGTTTTGAGTCTTCCCTTAATTCCCTGATTATTATTTTTTATTCAATTCTAACTTTGAATGTTAATTACATTTTAAACCCAAGTATATCATTCAATAATTCCAATTTTTTCATGATAAATAACACTTTTAAATCTCTACGTAGTCCATACATATCAACCAAAGACTAGACTTATATTATAGGATAGAATTTTAGGATATTTAAACCTACAAAAATATAAAATAAAAATAATTATCCATTTATGATAGACCAAACAAGTATTACTTCCAATTATGTCTAGATAATTTTCTACATTCTTTACTATTGTATATATGTTATATATGCCTTTATAATATCTTGACATATATTGATATTCTCAAATATCAATCTTCTCAAGATTAACATTCTAAAACATTATCAATACATTTGCTAGTCTATATAAAATATTAATTAGATGTTATCTATAAGATTTACATTTTCATATTCATATACAGATATGAATAAAATAGTCTGATATAATCATACTATAATTTTAAGTATTAATTCTATGTATAAATACAAAATACAACTCATACAAGATTTTTCCCATATAAACATACTAATATTTAAAACACGCAAGTTCTAAAATCTAATGCAATTCACTTTCAAAACGTACTAACTATATCAAACCAAACATATAATGCATATTATATTTAAAAACCTAATGTGATGTGTGCATGGGTCTTAACAAATTCTTTTGTCATCCTTCACTATCTCCATCTACGCCACCCTCTCCAATGATGTTCTTCCTTTATCATGTTTTGAGAGATAAAATATCCTGCATCTAACTCATGACAAGAAGGTAGTTAGTCAAATAAATCATTATATAAATCATAAACAATGTTATAACAACAAGTAACATAATCATTATGTACATAATTCAAAATTAGCCATCTCATAATAATAAACTCATGAAATCTAACATCTATCCCATAACAACATATGACTTATGATTTAGTTAAAAATTAACAAAATAATTTAACCATATTAATCCATGAATAATTAGGTTAATTAGTTTAATGAGAGAATCATGATGTAACATCCTTCTCCCTTAAAATTGGTCATCATCTCGATGACACTTATTCAAATAATAGTTAAAAATAACAAATAGAGTTTTAATAAAATAAAAACATAGTATTTAGTATCAATCAAGTAAAAAAATATAGAAATAACATGTATAACTCATCATAGTCCTCCCAAGTAACACTATCCTTAGAGTATTGGTCCCACAATACCTTGCACTATGACACTTCTCTATTTCACAAATGAAGTTTGTGAGTGTCAATTTCTTTGATTGGTTCTACTGTGACCACCCTGAGATATAAAACCTACAAAGCATTCAAATACAACACATGTGAAGGATCAACTATATACTTCTTAAGATAAGATACATAGAAGACATTATGCAATAGAGCTAGGGTTGGTGGCAATAGAAGCCTATATGATATAGGATTGACCACTTCTAAAACCTCTAAAGTTCCCACATATCTCAGTGAAAGTTTTCCTGACTTTCTAAATTTAATCAAGATATTTTGCAGATTAACATACAAGAATACTTTATCACCTACTACAAACTGCCTAGATGTTATTTTTAGATCAACATAGCTCTTCTACCTATCATTAACATTGACTAATCTCTGCTTGATAGTTTTAACTTTCTCCTCCATTTCTAAAATCATCTCAAGTCCAAAGACTACCCTGCCTTCCAACCTGTCCCAACTAATCAATGTCATGCACCTTCTCCCATAAAGTGCTTTAAATGGTGCAATATTCAAATCATATTGGTATGATTTTTTGTATGCAAACTCAACCAATGGAAGGTATTCTTTGCATTTGTATTATTGATCCATGAAATACATATAAAGAATATCCTCTAACACCTGATTAACTTACTCAATTTGATCGTTAGTATGTAGATGATATGTAGTGTTGAAGTTTAGTTGCATACCTAAAGTTAAATTCAGAGTTAATAAAAATCTAGAAGTCATTCTCAGGTCATGATCTAATATGATCTTTTCTAAAAATCCATGCAATTGGTATACTTCCTTTACGAACCTCTTTACAAGAATTGGTTCATTATCTATCAAATTCCCTAGGATAAAATGTGCTACCTTGGTTAGTTTATTTACTACAACCAAAATCATTTTGTGTTTATTCTTTAATAATGGTAATCTTTAGACAAAGTCCATACGGATCACTTACCATTTACACTTTGTTATATCATGTGGATATAACAATCCAGTTAGATGCACATTTTCATCTTTCACTCACTGACATTCTAGACAATGTGACACAAAGTCCACTCCATCTTTCATGATTCCCTTTTAGAAATAAAGTGGTCTAAGATATGCCATAAGTTTTTTGACTACTGGATGTCCTAAATATTGGGTGTTATGTAGTTCTTTTATCATTATGCTCCTCAAATTCTCTTGATTTGGCATATACATCCTTCCATGTAAAATATAAGACAATCACTCTCAAAGTCATATCCTTTATACCTAGGATTATGAGCATTCTCAATCAAAGCTTTCCTAAATTGGTCATAAAATTAATCCTATAAAGATAAATCGATCACATGATCTCTAAAAGCACTCTTGATAATAGTCACAGTTGATATGTATCTTCTATAACTGAAAGCGTCAACAATTCTATTATCTTTACATTTGATGTAATTAATATCAAAGTCATAATCAGAGAAAAACTTTAACTAGTGCCTCTGATGAGAATTAAAATTTGGTTGGGTGAAAATGTATTTGAGCACCAAGTTATCAATCTTGAGCTCAAATGACTTTCCAAATAAATAATGTCTCCAAACTTGTAAAGAATGGATAATTGTTGCAAGTTCAATATCATGAGAGGCATAATTCACCTCATAAATCTTCAACATCCTTGACTCATAAGCTACTACTGCACCATTCTACATAAGGACTCCTCCTATTCCATCCCTAGATGCATATGTGATCATTAAAATTAACCATTGGGATTAGGAACTCTTAACACTAGTTCTAAAGTAAGCCTTCTTTTTAATTCCTAAAAAGCTACTTCACACTTATCTGACCAAATAAATATTTGATTCTTACATTATAGAGAAGTAATCAGATTAGCTATCTTGAAAAATTTTGAGATGAAGTTCTTGTAATAGCCTTCTAATCCCATGAAACTTTTAACTTCGTGCACATTCTTTGGTGTCGACCACTCCATAATGGCTCTTATCTTAGCTGGATCAACAAAAATACCATATATTAAGATAATATGTCCTAGATATTGCACTTTTTTTTGGAAAAAATCACACTTGGATAATTTTCCTTATAGCTTATGTTTTTGTAGACATTACAAAACCAGCTCTAGATTTTGAAGATGTTCTTATTCATCTTTAGAGTATATAAGAATGTCATCTAAAAATACCAAAACAAAATGATCTAGGTAATATATAAACACTATTCATGAGATTCATGAATGTTACATGTGCATTTGTCAACCCAAATGGTAACACTGTGAACTCGTAATGCCCATAGTGAGTTATAAATTCCATCTTTAGAATATATTTATATTTTATCCTTAACTGATGATATTCAGCTCTAATATCGATCTTAGAAAAGACCATTTCTCTTCGCATCTAATCAAAAAGATCATCTATTCAAGGTAGTGTATACCTATTCTTGATGGTTGCTTTATTCAACATTCTATAATCAATGCAAAGTTAAAGAGTGCCATCTTTCTTCTTAAAAATGACAATTGGTGTACCCCATGGTGACACACTTGGTCTGATCAACCTTTTGGATAACAATTCCTGAAGTTGTGCCTTTAATTCTACTAATTTAGTGGTTATTATACTATACAGAGCCTTAGACTGAGTTTTGATCTTGGTTTGATATCAATTAAGAAATTAAATTCATGTTTAGGAGGCAATCCTTGAAATTATTTTTTGAAATATATCATGAAAATTCCTAAGGAAAGGATAATCTTCAATTTATGGTTCCTTAGTTTCCTCCATTTCATTTATCTTAATGATAAATGTTTGACATCCTACCTTGGACCTTTCTAAGTTGCATTATAGAAATCTGCCTAAGACTTAACTCCCTTTTCTCACCCTGAATTAGTATTTAATTTCTAGAATCATCACAATAATCAACCCTTTTTAGATAATAGTCAATCTTGAATTTATGCTTTATAATCCAGTTGACTCGTAAAAGCATATCATATGACCCTAGTGGTGCTACATAAAGATCCACAACCATTGTGAATTTTGACAACCTAATTTCTAATTCAAATAAACACTTGTCAACTTGGACTTTAGAGTCATTCTCATACTATACCATACATACATTTATCATTATAAAAACTTTTCTAGACAATTTATTTACAATCTTAGGAGTTATAAAACATTATGTAGCCCTTATATCTATACAAATGAAAACTGAATGTTCAAACAAAATATCTGATAATTTTATGGGTGAATCTTGGAATTTGGCTTACCAATTATCAACTCCCACATGAATATGTTTCTAAAAAGTTCCTTATTAAAGAGTAGCACTTTTTTTCCTTAATTTATCATGGGTACATTCACATGCAAAATGGTCACCTCCATAGATGAATCAACCTCCTAGTGGTCCCTTCCAATCAGATTGTTGGTTTCCCTTGAAATCACCCTTGGAACCATTTCTCAGTTTCTTGCTACCTATACCATTGTTAAATCTATTATTTTGATTCTTGAAGTTTCCATTCCTCTATTTCTAGTTGTTCTTGAAAATTGGCTTTGAACTTTCAAACTTTTTCTTAAACTTGTCCCTAAATTGAGAAAGAGATTTCAACTTTTTCTCCTTCTTGACTACTTTCTCAAAGACTTGGTCCATGGTAGATGGTTCATCAACATCCACCTCTCCACCAATCTAGGGTTTTAATCCCATGATAAACTTCTTAATACTAAACCTCTTATCTACCTAATACTGAGGTACATAATTCAGAAGTTTGGTGAATTATTCCCAATATTCATTCACTGACAAGTCTCCTTGCTTTAGATTCTAAAAATTCATAAGATTTTTATCAAAATAAATTTGTGGAAGCCATTTTGATTTAAATAGCATCACAAACTGCTCCCAATTAGTGGTGGTCGAGTTTAAATTCATTTCCAACTTCTTGTTGGACCCCCACGTAGTTGTTTCTCTAGCCAATTGATAAGCTCCCCAAACAACTTTAGTGACCTCAAAGTAGTTTCAAATATTGAAATACTTCTCCATTTCAGTCTACCATGCTTTAGATTGATCTCTTATAATGGTTCCATCAAACTTAGGTGGATTCACCTTTTTTATATCTCATGCCAATTTTGTAGCTACATGTGCTCTTGCATCTTGAGGCAATTCCTCATGTCTCTACTCTTGAGGTATTTTTTGCTCATTAGGATTCTCTTCAAGCTTGTCCTATTGGGATTATTCCTCTTATCCATGAATTTCCTATTCCAGGGCTAGAATTTTATCTCTGGTCTCATTCATGGTTGCAAGAATCTAATCTAAATTTGTTGCTTGTTCAGTGGCAAATTAGTTAAGATCAAATGGAGGATTATTATCATTGACATTCAAAGGACCCTCACTTGATGATCTTGATGTAACTATTATTTTTTATAATAATATAAGAATATAAAAAAATTATCAGACTCATTAAGTCCTAGAGTTCAATCCATAACTCTGATATCATACTGTAACATCCCCATAGGAATTTACTAGAATAATGTAGTAATTTTTTTAAATTTTACTAAACACTTATTTTTTTATTATATTACACCATGAGAATATAATTAGTGATATTCAACATACTAAGTATATTAAACATAATTAAACATGTAACAACAACATTTACTGATCACTAGCAATTCATCACAACTACACAAGGAAAGTAATTATAATAAAATCTGGCCATAGCTAGTATAATAAAACATTCACCATTTTAAATGTATTATAATTAATTAATTACATTTCCAATAGGCATGTTACCTCATCATAAGTATAATGATAGATAATATGTTCCATGAAGCTCAAGTTACTCTAACTCAACTATATCTTTGATAATCTCAAGTGTAGTCTCCAAGTAAATACAATAGTAGGGAGGGAGAGCATCATCCAAGCACTTTTCCACATTAACCATAGACCATTGATCCTTTGCACAATCCTCCAAACAAGGAATGACCCTCCCTTCACAGATAGGTAGATAGTGATGGTGAAGGAATCTAAAGAGACATGCCAGTACCTATGTGTTGTAATATATTTTCTACATGATGTGTATCATAAATAAAATATGTTCTAACATGATGTTGCATAAACATGTAAATAATACTTATTAAATGATAATGTTTATCTAACATTACTTTTTCCAAAGTTTTTAAATATTTATTGATCTCTAATATCAATTAATTTCATACACACCACTTGATTGGATTACCTTCATATGGCATTGGTGATGCTAACTAAGTTGGTGAAGTTCATCTCACTGCTTAGTTAGAACCATCAATGCTAGATTTGATTAACATTTATAATAACCAATAGGTTCATGCAACTATTTATACTAAACATTACAAACACATACTAATTATAAAAATAATTATTATACATACATTTAGTTTGTCAAACATATGAATGAATCTCATTTATAATATACATAATATTATGATAAGCAAGTATATTTACCATACGGGTCTAATACAAGTCATTCCAAGAATATATTTTCCTTGAATAAATGCTATGCACAAAAATTATCATTTTCATAACATAAATGTGTACCCCTCATTATAACCAACATCCACAATTTACATAATGATTTTCTAAACTTATTTACAAATACTTAATTATTCATCCTAGAATTTAAGCTTCATGTATATAGTTATAGTTCCCAATCCATCAAGATTTCATGACTTATATGCTCAATCACATACTATAAATATAGACATGCCACCTATTTTTATAAATATAGTCTATACACATATAGGAAGACCTAGGTCCTCTTATATGTATATTTCATATATTTTATATTTTCTTATTATCTACACCCCCATAGTATAGATAATTTAAAACATACTAATATTTTAATCCTCATAGTTTATAACCATTTTACATAATTCATAAACCTTTAACCTCTAGTAAGATATACAATTGTATATGAATCAAATCTGATGTTTATTTACAGTCATACTTTTTATAAATGTAATTTCTATGTTCCTTTATAAACATCTACAGTTTGAATAATTTGGGACCTCTATATTTAAACCAAAACTACCTTGATGAATATACATGATTTCCTTTGGTATTTGAACTACTTTATAATCCATATAAATTTTTTAATATATAACATATATATTATTATAATTCAACCCTGTCGACTTGCCATATATGAAAATTTCTTTTGTTTTTAAATTATTATAACAATTTTCTATAAAGAGTTCAAACCCTATGCTTTAACCCAATAATCAAATACAGTCACTCGTCTGAATGTATAAATGAAGTTCTCCTAAATATACAAATATTTCAAAGGTTATATAGTCAAATTATAACACAGAACTAAGTCTCAAACTTATAGTATTTCATCATTATCTTAATTTGTATATATTCTCCCTATTTGAAATGATAAGTGTATACCTTGTTCACTGCTTTCGGGTAACAATTACACATAATGTATACTTATATAATCTCTCAGTTTTTTGTGATAACAATACACACAATCATTATATATATATATATATATATATATATATATATATATATATATATATATATATATACATATATATATATACATACATATATATATATATATATATACACACACATATATATATATATATACATATATATATATACATATATATATATATATACATATATATATATATACACACATATATATATATATATACATATATATATATATATATATATATATACATATACATATACATATACATATACATATATATATATATATATATATATATATATATATACATACACACACACACACACATATTAATGTATATATATATATGTATATATATATATATATGTATATATATATGTATATATATATATATATGTATATATATATATGTATGTATATATATATATATATATGTATATATATATATATATATGTATATATATATATATATAAACTATTTTTTATTTCAAAAATATAGAGTCCATAATTATATATATACCACATGGAAAGACAAGAATACATAGTCCCTTCTATATAAATTCTCATTGTTTTATATCACAAATGAACCCAATATAAATATAAATATCCACATAGTTTGTGTACTAATTACATGCACTTTCCATTCCTAAATTTTCATGGTTTTTTTCAAACATATGTACATAGTCCATATGTTGTTTTGATTTATAAATTATCTTATTCAGGCATGTATATCATTATGGGTTTAAAATGACCATTGCTCACAATAAACTTTCATATATATATGATAAATACCCAAACCAACTTTAAAACCAAAAGTACATAGAAATCATAAATCAATCCATCCCATTATTAAATTGACACAAACTTCTTACCAAAACAAAATATGCCCCAGACCTATACATTACATCCATATGCTTAGAGTATCAACATTCATCTTTATAAGTATATAAATGTAATAAGGATACTATAGAAAAACATAGCCTTATATATTATCAACCATTTTCCCAAGGTTCTTATATATAACAAGTTATATCCTTTTAACCCTAATGCATGCACACAACATTTATTTTCTTTCCTAGGGAATTAGGGAGTATAGGTTTAGTGTTGTGGATGGTCGAGTCATCCATAAAGCTAAAATTTTACCTAAGATTTAAGTTTTTATTTTTTTAAAACCCTAAGTAAAAAATTCACACACATAATTTTCTTGAGTTAAAACAAATAGAATAACATCACCAACCTTTTCAATGCTTCCAAATTGAAACCAAAAAACCTTTTCTTCTTACTCTGTTCTTTTCCTCTTTTCCTCATCTATCTCTCTTCCTTCTCCATGGGTCACCTCTTATCAAAAATCCCCTTGTCAATCCCAAAACATTCACAATTCACATACATCTACTAGTTCCTAGTTAGGAGTTCATGCATAATCCTCACTTTTCACTTACCTCACTATGTTCCCAGTTAACAAACCGAAAAAAGCCCTAATTTATGTATCAAGTCTTCCCTTAATTCTCTAATTATTATTTTGTTATTTAATTCTGACTTTACATGCCATCTATGTTTTAAACCCAAGTATATCATTCTTTAAGCCTACTTTTATCATGATAACTAACACTTTTAAATCTCTACATAGTCCATACATATCAACCAAAGACTAGACTTAGATTATAGGATAGATTTTTAGGTTATTTAAACCTCCAAAAATATAAAATAAAGATAATTATCCCTTTATGATAGACCACACAAATAGTACTTCCAATTATTTTTAGATAATTGTCTACGTTCTTTACTATTGTATATATGTTATATATGTCTTTATAATATCTTGACATAAATTGATATTCTTGAATATCAATCTTAGCAAGCTTAATGTTCTAAAACATTATCAAGACATTTGATAGTCTATATAAAATAGTAATTAGATTTTATCTATAAAATTTATGTTTTCATATTCATTTATAAATATGAATAAAATAATCTCATTTAATCATACTATAATTTTAAGCATTAATTCTACGTGTAAATGCAAAATATAAAAACTACAAGGTTTATCCCATATAAATATGATGACGTTTAAAACACACAAGTTCTAATATCTACTACAATTCGCTTTCAAAATTTACTAACTCTATTAAACCAAGCACATAATGCACATTATATTTAAAAACCTAATGTGGTGTGTGCATGGGTCTCAGTTAATTTCGTTGTCATCCTTCATTATCTCCATTTGTGCCACCCTCTCCAATGATGCTCTCCCTCCATCATGTTTTGAAGGATGAACTCTCCTGCATCTAACTCACAACAAGAAGGTATTTATTCAAATACATCTTGATATAAATCATAAACAATGTTATAACAACAAGTAACATAATCATTATGTACATAATTCAAAATTAGCCATCTAATAATAATGAACTCATGAATTCTAAAAAACACACATATGTCCCATAACAACATATGACTTATGATTTAGTTAAAAAGTAACAAAATAATTTAATAACCATATTAATCCACATATAATTAGGTAAATCAATTTAGTGAGAGAATTAGGATGTAATATTGGTAAGCATCACAATTTATTTGTTATATTTTATGGAATGGTTGTGACTAGAGGAAGAATGCAAGGAGGAAAGGTAAAACAAATAGAAATGGTCAAGGTATATGTTGTTGCCATTAAATCAACCTTAAATTTGATGATTTAATTTTCATATAAAAAAACACACTCCCACAGCTATGTCATAGGAGAGAATCCATTGTCCTATGTAGGGATGGTAAAAACTTGTTGTGTGGGGTCACAAGGTGCAAGTTTGGCAAGGTATGTATCTTTGTTTTGGAGGGAAGAACAAACAATTCATGTATGTTGCATTTTTTGTAGAACCCATTTATATTATATTTTGTATGGGCTTACCAATGGAATAACTTGTATAATCATGAAAGCGATGATAGATGACAAGTGGTATGACCTATGGATCATTACAAGGGTTTTAAGTGACTCATTGACTATTATTTTTAGCATTTTCAATTAGTTCCCCTCAAAAACATTTGTGCATATAGTGTGTATTAGTCCTAGGAGAGTGTTCCTCTCACACCCCAACACCATGAAGGTGGTTCAAGGATATATAAGTGGATTTCCAGCCTCTATAAGTGGAAGAGTGAAGGGGAAAATAAGTAGCTATAACCATCATAAGAATAACATGAACATAACACTGGAATTCCAGGTGAAAGGGAGTTGAAAAGAAGAATCAAAGCATAAATAAGGGATACATTTCATGATCCTAGAAATTGATAAGGTGATAAAAAGTGTGTTATTAAACACCATTATTTTTACTAATTTGTTTGTTCCATATGTAGATTCATTTGGGAGAACACTAGGGGAAAGGCAAGGAATGGGGTGATTTTCATATATGGATAGCCAACTGGAGATGGTATATACCACCCAATTCCATTATTCAACACCATTATTTTTACTAATTTGTTTGTTCCATATGTAGATTTATTTGGGAGAACACTAGGGGAAAGGCAAGGAATGGGGTGATTTTCATATATGGAATGATTCTAAAACTATTAGAGATAGGAAGGGAGAAAGAGCTACAAATTTTGATCATGGGAAACCAATTACAATAAAAGAAGGTCATTCTACTACTCATGTGGTAAGCACTAATGATGATGGCTTTTATTGTACATGGTTTGGATTAGAGGGTAGAAATTTTAGTTTGAAAATGTAGCCCTAAATTTGATAAGGGAAACACCATATTCCAAGTTGTATGGATGATTTTGGATGTGTGGTTGAGGGCTTGACCCCCCTCTTGGATTGGGCAAATGCATAAATCGTGAACAACTAGGTGGAAGGTATGTTTTTGAAATAATTTTGGTCCCTCTTCTTACTAGGAAATTATAATGTGTTTTGCTACCTTCATGGCCCATATCCTACATAGAAAAAGAAATTTGGAATGGTATAACCAATTAAAAGTTATGAATTTTTTTGGATTAAGTCTAATTTTATTGTCTTGAAAATTTTTGAGTATAAGGGGCAAGTTCAGCCACCTATTGTGAGTAAAAAATTCGACAATAGGAGAATTTTGAAGCCTTGGGAAAGGTAGGGGAAGATACTATTCCAATATAATTTATCCCACTCAAAAAAATTAGGTTATGGGGCACTATTATAGCCATCATACATAAGCGAGATGACTGATTTCCTTATCTACATATAGTTGTCATTGAATTCTGGAAGTGTCCATGATTTGAGGCACAAGTTGTATAAGAGAAAGTCAAATATTGTGAGCATGAAACAACACTAATTCTTGGTACATGATGAGTATTATTTTGACTCTTATTTTATTTCCCAAATACATGAGAACAATGAGAAGGGCAGCCAATGGTTGATCACATGAGGGACATAAAAGGTATCATCCAAGAAGGATTTCAAGTTGTAAAATTTTCTTTCCAAGGTATGAATCAAAATGAGTTTGATACTGTTTCTTTTTTTCAAGCTTGGATGAGTCTTCCCTGGCATATAGGAGCTACCCAAGGTTTATTGAAGGATGGCCACCATATTATGCAAGAAAAAAATGAAGGACAAGGGGACTTTTTCATTTGGGGTAGTGTTGACTATTTTGACCTCAAGTCAAAATAATTCAACCCCCTATAGGTAAAAACTTGATATAGAGATCTTATAATATCTTATAGGGTGTCTCATGGTCCTAACAATGTCATTTAATATGTTATTTACCTTGGTCATAGTCAAATTTTAGTCCTTGTATGATTTCATGTCATATAGGGTCATATTTAAGCCATTAATAAGGTTTGTACAATTTTCCTAACTAGAAAAAGGTGTCCAATTATTTCTCAACATCCCCCATGTCAGTGTCTTGTTAGACATGTTAGTCTTTAACTAAAAATTGTAGGAGTAACATCAAGACAAGAAGATCAGTGAAATTTTGGATAGTTTTAGTTGGTTATATGACTTATATAGATGTTGTGGTACAAGTTATCTTTGAAACACTTGAAAATGTCTTAAAACCATTTCACTTCTCAATCACTTCACTAGGTAGGAAAAAATGACTATTTATTTTTGGTTTAGTACAGCCAACAGAGGATGAGTCAAGTGAAATCCACTTGGTAGTAAATATTACTCTTAGTATGCTTCCATTTAATGGCAGACGTTCAAAGATTGATGATTTATTCTCTATGAACCATTATTTATAAGTTAACTACCTCTTTATACATGCTTATCCCCATACCCTATAGGTTTTATCTTTGTTTGAGTTGTCCCATACAAACCAAGTGTTGTACCTAGTTGTAGTGAGTGTGGACATTCTTCTCTAATGGTTTCAATCCTTGGTTACATGTGTTGAGGTGAATTTATGATCCAAACATCTCAATTTGTTAATGAGAAACATCATTGAGTCTAAAAACAATTTCATCAGTTATAGGAGCTTGTATCCTAGTTTGACCTTCATATAGATGGAAATGTAGGTTTATATGTTGTGTTTTGACCTCTCACTTCATGATGAATAATCTATTTTTTGAATATGTATCCTCAAATTCATATAGTTTTTGGGAGATTGGTGGTAGTGATGTGTTTTCATTGATGTCAAGTGGCATTGGTGATGACAAAGTGGTATGAGAGTGATCTTGGTTTAACATGTATGATCTTAGTGCTCAGTTCAATATTGGTTGCTAGTGGGAGAAGTTATAAGATTTGGTTATATGGAGGCATGAGTGGATATCATGGATCTTAGAGAGATAGCATTTGACATGTTCTTGGTATGATCCTAGCAAGAGAAGTCTTCTCATATGGTCTTCAATGGAGTTTAAGTCATCCTATGCTTTATGTGCTTGACTTTGCTAGGTTGCTTGATAAGGTAAGAGGTATATGCATTATGTATTTTTGGTTTTTAGTTCTAGTATTTGACATGAGTGGAGTTAAGATATCTAAGGTGTTATGATCTCAGTGGATAAGTTTCCAAGTATCTTCAAGAGGCAAGTTGCTTTGGTGGTTTTAGGCCTATTAGGCAAGGTGAGCTAATGAGGTCCTTGTGATCAATCATGAAGATATTTCAATTATTATATCTCATGTAAGCATGGTTTTTGGTATCAAATGGCTGGTCAAAGGTGTTGACCAAGTTTCATGCCTTAAGGATGAAGAGAAAGCAAGTTAGTACGTTGGGATGTATTCTATACATGCAAAATAGAGGTTTCCTAGCCCAAAAATAAGTTTGGGATACTCATTGGCATGTGTAGACTTTAAATGTGGATCTAATAGTTTTTGGAAAGGTGGTACATGGACCTAAAAATCTTTTCTAATTATTTTTTAATGGATTGAGGGATAGAGCTTTATGAACATTTGTTAAGAATGTAAACTGGTCAAAACCCTCTATAAACCCTCATATGGATTGATTGGAAATAAATTGCTATAAAGGATCCAAAATAGATTTTTTAACAAATTTTGAATATTTTAAGGTATATAGGACTCCTCTATGCATATCTAGGTGGTAGTGGTGTGTTAGGTAGTGAGCAAAAGGTATAGAAATATGCTTGTTTCAAAAGATTTTAGTGCTACAGGTAGGGTTGACTGAGTTAACACATAAGAGTTATTAGAGATTGAATGAAAAGACTTTTTATCTAAGTCCATAGAGTTTTTTTAGGAAATAAATAGTCACTTTTTCAATTATCGAAGTCAATCAAGTTGACTAGTCACTAATTTGTAGATGGTGAAAATAGTGAATAAATATCTAAGTAGAGTGAATATGTGTTTAAAGAAGTGTTCCAAGTGAGTAAGGATGAATAAAATGGTTTTGGGTCTTTTTTTAAGACCTATTCCTTATTTTCCCTTTATTTTTATGTGAGGTTGATGACCATACATAGGCAAGAAGGTGCTTTCAAAGTGGCTTATCTAAGTAATGAAGACTGTGATATAGTGATATGAGGAATTGGTCTATTAGACAAATGGATACTACTAGAAAAAGATAACTATCTACTTGAGATTAATTTATATATATATATCACATATAATCTATAAATGTGGATTATATGGTATGAAAGTGTTCTTTCATATGCTAGTCAAGAACATCTACATGACTAGTTTTTGGAGCTTGTAGGCAATCTGAAGTGGCCTATTTAGATAGGCTACTTTGAGCTATTTTGAGCTGATTTTGAGGTGAGTGAAATATTGATGATATTATATAAGTTTTATATCTTTAGTACATGTATTTTTTCTTCATATTTTGTCTCTAGTTTTGTTTGAGTAGTCAAAGTTATTTGACTGAGTTTTTGGGGTGCTTGACCAGTTTGAGTAAATAATTTGTGTGAGTTGGTTTGGACCCGTGTGAGCTATGTGAAGGTTAAAAATGGATTTTGGGGTTTTTTTTAATCATGTAGGACCTATCCATTTGTTTTTTTATGTGGTTATTTGAGAAAATCTTTAGAATGCCTCAATTCTTCTTGACATTGTTTTCTGGGTTTCTAGACCTATTAGCGAGTAACCAAAATGGCTTAATTCAAGGTGTGAGTTGGATTTAAAGATGTTATAGAACCATTTGGGAGTAATAAATTATTAATTTAATATATTTTTTACATTTTTGATCTCTTTTTTGAATCCCAAAGTGTTCATCTTGCCTAATGTGTGAGCAAGTGGTTTTAGGCCTATTAGGTCTAATAGGTCTATTTGGACCTAATGCTAAATTCCAAGTATATTTGATGTATGGGAGCATATTTGGATATGAAAAGTATTGAATTAAATTTTATTAAATTATATTAGTGGTTATTATTCTTTTATGATGGATATTATTCATGGAGATGGTCATATGTTGTGAATGACCTATAAGGGCTAATGCATTAGGCCTAATTGAGATCTAAAGGAGGATTGAGATTGTTTTGAAGTATGGATGACCTATGGAGTGTTTGAGTTGGATTTATGAAATTTATGAGGATATTTTCTAAGGGTAAGACAAGTATGTGAATTATTTTGGCTAACCAAGATGGGTTAGATGATAGAGTAGTATATATGCAAGGTCAAATTAGCCTATTTGAGTGTGAGAGAGTGTGTGGACTAAAGAAAATAAAAGATCTCATTCAAAGAGTAGAGATGGGTCATTAAGGACCATCATAGGGATAATATCATTAGTCATGTTTATCTAATTAGGTTCATGAGCTAGCAAATCATTAGACCTAACATTTTAAAGTGTGATTTGGTTGAGTGAAAGGCTTATGAAGGGGATTGCAAGTGTTAGAGCAAGAGAAGGTCATAATTAGGTGTATAATACATTATATAATTGGTGGAAATTATATCAAATATGGTTGAGTGGGTACTTAATCACCTAGGGGGTTGTAGCCTCTTTGCTAGTTGGAGCTAGCTAAAGGTCTAGTTGGAGCTAGACTAAATTGAGGGGTGGATGCTCCTTGATCAGTTGGAGGTGGTATAAAGTCTCTTGTTTGTATTATCCTTATAGTAATTTATTCCATTGTTTTGTAGGATTGAGAGTGGGTTTTTTTCCCCTAGAGGGGTTTCCACATAAATGGTGTGTTCATATGATGTTTGCTCTTGTTCATGCTTTGGATGTATAAGCTCTCATGTTCATTTTGTTGTATGATGAATGAGTTTATGGAATTGAATGTGCATTGTTAATTAATGATTCACCCCCCTCTCAATATCTATTTCCATAAATAGTGATGAAAACATAGTCATAATCTTATAGATTTATCTCACTGCATATATTCACCTACAGTCAAGTGAATGAGAGTATTGAATCTTGAATAGCCATGATGAGTATGTAATGAATATGTTTTTAAGGTGTTGAACACACTATTGAAACATGAGAAACCAAGTTGAAATACTCAAATGATATATAATTGACTGTGACAACTAGTTCTTCCATATATACAGTTCTTAATTTTGATGTTCACCTAAAGGTATCCCATAAGAGACTAATCATATTAGAAGAAAGGCATTAGAACTTGTTTGAAGAATTTTAAAGTGGAATGGATAAATTTGAAGACTTTAAGGAGGCCTAATAGTGGTTGTAAAACCATCCACCATGCACACTTCTTATATCCTACTTTCAAAATCCTGTAGCCTACACACACATCTCTAGGTGGTCCCAACAAAGGATTGGGCAAATTAGAAGATAAATGTTTCTAGCTTCTTTGAGCTTCATCAAGGCCTTATAACATGAATGATGTCATGGCATAAATAATGAAATCATGATATTATTGTCATAATTTAAAATCATTTTCATGGTTTAAGGAAGTTGCTTTAAGGATAATTTACCTTAATTCCTTTGAAACAGGGTTTTGTCCATACTTGGTGCCATCATAAAGTAGTGTGACATGAGGTCTAGACAATTCCAAATGATTCCATCATGTATCCCACATGTAAGGGAAATGCCTTGAAAAATATCATGAATGTTTGGACAAGAAAGGGTGACATAAGGAGGTTTAAAAATCAATCAATTCTTCACTATAGGTTCTCAGTGTTTTCTATAGTGTTTTGAACTTTCAATGACCTCACAGTCTAACAATGTCATGATGGAGGTATAATTGTCAAGAAAATGATCTCATTTGCATAGAGATAAAACCATCAAACAAGGAGGTAAATATATAAGGTTTTGGTGTGAGAATCATCTACAAGGTGCCCTTTTGGTCCAAGAATGATCATTTACAGTCTGATGGTAGAGTGACTGCACACTAAGGTATGATAGTTTGGATGTTGACTTAATAAAGGTATGATGTGAACATGTATAAAATTAATGTGAGATTTTATTAAATAATTTTAAAATATATTGGATAATGATATAAAATTCATTAACATGGAAGGCACCTATAGGAGAGCTCCAAAACATGCATTTACAATCAACACATAATACACTATCTACTAATTAGGCCAGTATAGGGTGCAAGTTAGGATTTGGAAAGGAAGTATGAGTGTTATAAATGATTATAAAATTATAAAAAATTATAATGACCATATCATGATATTATCAATACAAATAAATATAGCATGGAGGGTTCCAACATACAACTTGTAGTCAATGTAACAACCTTACACATATTCAGTGTTACGAAAGTCTACCTTGGATTTCAAGATATTTGGGGATGCTAGGACTATGATCTAGACATGAAATATTGTAAAAAGTATTTCCATAACTATATTAATCCCCTCCTATACTTTTTTTTCTTGAGATAATAAGGGAAGTGCCCTCTATTCTATCTCACATAGAGGGCCCTCCTAGGGATGTAAAATTATAGGTAAGTGTAAACAAGTGATAAGGAGATGTGTTAGGGACTATTGAAACATTTAAAGTGAGTTTGGAGGGTTATTTAAAGGATTAAAAATCATTAATGATGACCTATAGGTGCTATAATCCAAATATGGTGGCCTAAACCTATAGAAGTACAGACCAGACCTATTAGGCCTACTCTAGGCTTAGAGCCCTAAAGGGGTCCAATTACATTTCTAGCACTAAATGAGCCTTGAAATACATTTTATCACCTAAATAGTATGGTATGAGATTTTTTATATCCTTTAGTCTATAGGGGAGATCACAAATGAATCATTTTATGGCTTAAGAATAACTTAGGGTGCACAAAATACAAGGAAGGGCTTAAGAGGTCGTCTTTGGAAGCTCATATCTATATGGATGTTTAGCATGGAGACATAAGGAGTTATGGGATGTTTAATAAGGTATTAAAAATTATTCTAGTGATAATTTTTCATATATTAAACTTATAACTTTTATGAATAAATGTTAAGGGTCAAAACTACCTAAAACCCTCCAAAACGCTTGCTCTTGACCTGATGGGAAAGAAGAGGATAGAAGTTCATCCAAATGAGATAGTATGACTTGGAAAGTGATTTTAACTTATATATAAATCATGAGGCTTCTTCCCATCAGATTGGATTGTACCCTATCTTTATGGATAGGGTACAAAATAAGTTTTCTTAACATATTTATGTGTTTTATAGGTTAAAAAGAGAGTTAAAGGATGAGGTTCACTTTAAGAGATAAATTGGGACATAATATAACCCCTCAAGTTCATTTATTGATTCAGATAAATACATAGACACCTCTACTAACTCCTTCACTTTAGGTTGTCCAAACTAGCATAGTGAATGGAAGGTGATCACTAAGCAGGAAGGTGATAACTCTAATCAAGATGCCCTTTATGGTCTACCTAAAGGATTTAGAGATAAGAGGAATCTTTAAATGTGTCCTACCACCAATTTCATGGATTATATTGGATAATTAAAGGTCACTTTAATGACAAGTGTGAAGAATGAGTGAAATAAGGATGATGGTGACTACAGGCAGTGAGAACACTTATCTAGAAGGATACCAACGGTTATGGAAACATATAATTCATGTTGGAGTTTTTTATTAACCCCCCATAATATTTCACATGTGTAATATCTCCCTATTTTACTTTAGAGTGCTCATGGAAGGCTAAATTATGAAGGTAGTTTCCAAGAAAGTGGTTGAAGGGTCTTATGCCATTTTTGAGGAGTTTTCATGCCTTGGAGGGGCATTTTTCCAAAGAGAAATTTCATGTTATATTTCATACTATAATAATATACAACTAATTTTCATGCCTTGATAATTTTCATTTTGACCCTTGAGTTCCATTTCTCTTTTTCCTCTCACACATTCTATAAGTACTAGCCATTTTGGCTCTATTTGCTAATTCCACACCATTATGGCAAAGCTCTAATGGTTTTATGTTGTAATTTTACTTTTAATGATAAATTAAATCTATTATTTATTTCACAAACATCTTGTATAAGTGTGAAAAGTGATGTATGGTGAGGTCCAGCAATAAACACCTATTCTTGTCTTCTTTTTGTCCTTTCATGTTTGGTGCAAGAAGTTATCATTATAACATGTCATATAGAGTGTATCTAGTGTTTTATACTTCTTTAAAGTGTATAAGTAGCCTTATTCTTTATAACTAACGTTTGGTCTACTTACCTTGAGAAGTTTCATGCATATCACCTCCATATTGAAATACTAATGTTATAATCTTCTAGGACGTTGAAGCTAGTATTGTGAGTATTTTATCTTAGTGAAAGAGTATGATAGATAGTGTAAATATTTATGGTGTATCACCCCCTTATAATAATTTAGTTCCATTCATGCTTCTATATCTTTTAACACAAGTAATCAATTAGTGTAGGTGATAAGCACTTAAAGGAAAATCCATGGAGCTAGCCCTTAAACCTAGAGGTCTACCTCTACTATAGGAAACCCACAATCCTAGAGGTATTCCAATGTTGTAAAAATATTAGAGTAGGATTAAACAACCTCCTATAGGTTGTGATATTTGGTGCCAAGAATTATTGCATGCCTAGTGGGACCATTGTCCTAAATATAACATGTCAAGGTGAATGTTGGTCTTAACAACATCATAGCTATATATGGTGTGCTACTCAACATTTGGAGACTCCATTCAAGGTAAAATATAGTTGTATAATATTTTTTGTCATATATTTGTGCTCATACTTCATGGTCATTACTAGGTCATCTCATAGTATAGTTTTAAATCCTATCAATCTACGTCTTCAACCTAAACTTCCTCTTGAAGTTCAACATCCTCAGCCTATTATGCCCTTCAAAGAGAAATAGGAATTTTATAGCAAAGAAGACCAAGAGAGTGAGGAGAACTTGAAGAGAACATGGCTAGGCAGCATACCTTCCTATCCTTTAACACTGATAACCTAATCCATCTTGATGCCTATGATGCCATTCCCCCTAATGCTACAAAGAGTGTTCCTAATTTCAATGGTTAAGGTCATGTCATTCCTAGTGAGCACATTAGGGATATCTCAAACTTTTGTAGTTTTCACAATGTCATTGAAGTCAACATTATTGTTAGACTCCTTACCATATCCCTTAGAGGGAAAACACTTGATTGGTATAAGACTTTTCCTGGTGGTTGTATCATAACTTGGGATGAATTTGGAGTTCTTCTAACATCAAGGTTTGAGGACAAGAGTGACCACACTTCACTCATTCACCAACTCAATGTGATCCAAAGATACCCCAAAGAGACAATGTATGATTTTAATGAGACATTCCAAAAGACTTGACATAGGTTACATCCTCCCATGAGACCACCTATAATATTTGTGTTTCCCACATACTAGAGGGCCATTGGTACTTATATAGCCATCATGCTACAATCCATGGGTGGTTTCACTCTACCTGAGTCATATTACCTTGACATTATAGATGAGAATCACCTCATACAAGCTAGGAAGTTTCCTTCAAAAGTGTTTATGATTTAACTACCAAATAGTTCTATTGATAATCTAAGTGTTTCCCCAAGTTCCTGATTCTAATGCCAAGTCAAGGACTGATCCTAAAAAGGTAGATGATGCCATGGATAAAGATGTAAGAATTCAATTGTTAGAATCTCATCTTAGACAAGAAACAATGAAAAAGGGTGTGAATCAAAATACCTATCCCTATCATCAGTAATATGGTTAATAATATGGGTAAAGGAGAGGTCAAGGGTAGCCTAATTTCTATAGGCCTACTAATGCATACTATCCTACTTCAACCTCCAACACAAGAGCAATGATACTAGAGTATAACAATCTAATACAAGGAGAGGAGTGGAAATAATTTTAGTTCATGGATGAAAATTAAGGTGGATAACAAGCTCTAGTTTCTCAAGGAGTCACTCTTCTACTATCAACAAAATATGAAGTCCTAATGCAAGCAAGTGAAGGTTGGTAGCCTTAAGGAGTAAGTTTCACTAACTTCCTAATTGAAGACACTTTTATGCTTAACCAAAAAAAATTAGTTGCATACAATACTAGAGCTAAACTTAAGGATTTAAGAGATGTTAATGGTGTGACTAAAATTTCATCTAATCCTCTTACAAGGCAACAAAGCATGACTAGAAGCATGGTAGTGCCTACTACTCCTACACCTTGTCTAAATAAGAATGTAGAAAGGTCAAATCAAAGTGCTTCAATTCCTGTAGCTAAAAATACATCCTTGCATCCAAGGACTCAATAAAATTTAAGCACTTATGCTCTAAAAATTTTGTATTCATTAAAAAATTCTAAGACATCTATCTCCCTTTGGGATGTCCTTCACATGACTAGCCAAAAAGAGCTCTTGTAGAAGCAGTTGTCCACTATCCATGCTAGTCTTACATCATCAAGCCACAGTCATGGTCATGTTGCCCTTACTAATTCTCTTAATAACATTGTATATCCCTATACTAATTCTAAGAAGCCTCCACATTTATACCTCACTCTCATTATGGGAGACAAACTAGTTCATAATTGTATAGTTGATAGTGGATCTATCACATCAATGATGCCCAAGGTTGTATCTAAAAATTTGTGTCTAAAGTATGAACCACATAGTAAATGGGTGATTCAATTGGATGGTACAAATAAAAATTTAGTTGTATTAATCAAATGGTTGAAGGTTTTATTCCATGACTATCCTAGTTTCCCCATTATCCGAGACATTATGGTTGTTGACTTACCTACCCACTTTGATATATACCTTTCAAGAGATTTCATAATTAAGATAGGAGGCTACCTCTCTATTGATTGGTCCTTCTTAGCCTTCATCATAAGATATGGATCAAAATTTACCATTAGAACTAAACCACTTGCTAGGTTCCACATTGAACCCTATTTGAAGCAAGCTCCAGCTTGAATTGTGTCATCAATGAGAAAGGAGTCTATTGTGGATGATGGTGCTTCTTCCAATATTGAAGGTATTTATGATTTATTTTTAGATGAGTGTGGTGTAGATGCTTATGAACATGATCCATATACCTACTTTGAATAAACTAACCTTAGCACCTACATCATCCATGAAGGAACATTTGGGCAATCTGAGGTCAGTATTGAGCATTCTTTCTCACAAGCTACTGAAGGCAATTACTTGATTCAGGTGTATGATGATGATAACTTGAATATCATGATAGATAAATATAATAATAATATTAATGTCCTAACTTAAAATTATTAATAAACCCTTGAATATCACATTCATGAGGAAGAAGATGACCTATGACAAAGGTTCAATGTCATAAATCAAGAGTTTGAGTAGCTAGGTAAGACTACTCCTCCAAAGAATTACATATTTGATGTCAAGTTAGTTAATGAACCTAATGAGTAGGTTGTTGAGTGTCTAAGAAATCATGAAGTTGGGTGTCATGTTATGAATGAGGATGAACATAAATTTACTATCCAAGGGTTTGCAATCATAAAATAGCTTGGTGAAGATATTGTCCAAGAAATTACAATCATGGAGGAGTCTCATGAATCCAAGACAAGTAAATTTGTGTCTGAAGAATAGTCAAGAGCTCATCTTGAACATCAATAATTTATAGAAGTGATGGAACAAAATTAAATCAAGATTGATGCTCTTAAGCATAAAGTATATCATGACAATGAAGAGAGAAAGGTTGAGGCAACTATTATGTCTCTCAATCTATAGTTTGAAGAACACCAAATGGATATGATAGAGATCAAACTAGTTTCAGCTCTAAATAAGGTCCTTGGAAGACAAGAGGAAACATTCATAAAAACCCAAAGTAGCCCACTTGTAGGCATGAGAAGACATAAGAATGGTAAGTCATTTCACCATTTACATAGCCAAGTGTTTGATGATGATCATGCTTCGCATGCTAGATTGCTTTCATGGATCAAAAAGAATGCAAGAGGAACCATATTTGACTCTGGTTGAATAATGGTAAGTTTTCCTTCACCTCAAGTAGTGAGGTTTTGTAAATACTAGGTTAGGTGTGTGCCTTTATTTTAGTTGTTTATGTGTGTTCCATAAGTGTTCTTGAGAACACATTTGTGTTTCCTTTGGTGTGTCTTGTTTTGTGTGTCTTTCCTTATTTTTTTGTGTGGTCTCAAAGTTAATTGAGTGTCAAAATTGTGTATAGGTGACTCCATGTCCCAATGGATGGGAGTAAGCTACTAGTCTTGGCATAGTAAGCATATCACCCCTAGGAAATCACCAAAAATGTTGATTATTTTAACCTAAATTTAAAATAAGTCAACCCATTATAGTTAAAAACTTGATATATGGGTATTATAAGATCTTATAGGGTGTGTCATGGTCCTATCAATGTCATTTAATGTGCCATTTACCCTAGTCATAGTCAACTTTTAGTCCTTGTACCCTTTCATGTCATATAGTATCATATTTAAGCCATTAATAAAGTTTATATGGTTTCCTAAGTATAAAAATGTGTCTAACTATTTCTCAACATCCCCCATGTTAGTCTCTTATAATACATGTTAGTCTCTAACTAAAAATTGTAGGAGTAACATCAGAACAAAAAGATCAGTGGTATTTGGATAATTTTAGTTGGTTGTACAACTTATACAGAGGTTGTGGCACATGTATAATTCCTTACATTGACCCTTCAGCTCCCATGAGCTCACTTTGACACCTATTTAGCTTTCAAACACTTGAAAATGGCTTAAAACCATTTCACTTCTCCATCTCTCCACTAAGCAGGTAAAAATGACTAGCCAGTTTTGGTTTAGTATGGCCAATAGAGGATGAGTCAAGTCAAATATAATTGGTGGTAGATATTAATCTTAGTATAATTCCATTTCATGATAGTATTTAAAGCATTTATGAGTTATGCTCTATGAGCCATTGTTTAGAAGTTAATTACCTCTTTTGTCATGTTTATCCCCACACCTTACAGGTTTTCTCTTTGTTTAAGTGAATCCATACAAACCAAGAGTTGTACATGGTTATAGTGAGTGTTGAAATTTTTATCTAATGGTTTCCATCCTTGGTTACACGTGTGGAGGTGAATTGATGATCCAAACATCTCAAGTTGCTAATGAGAAACACCATTGAGTCTACAGATAGTTTCATCAGGTGCGGGAGCTTGTATCCTAGTTTGACCTTCATATAGACAGAGATTCAAGTTTATATATTCTATTTTGACCTCTCAATTCATGATTAATAATCTATTTTGTGAATATGTAGCCTCAAATCCATATAGTGATGAAAACAAAGTCACAATCCTCCACAGTCAGCTCTCTGCATATATTCACCTACAGTTAGGTGAATGAAAGTTTTGAAGTTTAAATAACCATGATGAATAAGTTTTCAAGGTGTTTAACACATTATTGAAGCATGAGAAACCAAGTTTAAATACTCAAATGATATATAATTGGCAATGACAACTAGTTTTTCCATATATACAGTTCTTAATTTTGATGTTCACCTACAAGTGTCCCATAGGAGACTAATCATGTTGGAATGAAAGAATTAGATCATGTTTGAAGTATTTTAAGGTGGAATGGATAAATTTAATATTGGTTGTATAACCATCGACCATGCACATTGCTTATATCATATTTTCACAATCTTGTAGCCTGCACATACACCTATAGGTGGTCCCAATAGAGTACTAGGTAGAGTTGAAGATAGATGTTTCAAGCTTGTCTAGACCTCATCAAGGCATAGGAACATGAAGTAAATCATGGAATCAATAGTGGAATCATCATATTATTGGAAGACTTGAAAATTATGTTCATGATCTAAGGAAGTTGCTTTAAGGATAAATTACCTTAATTCCTCTGAAATAGGGTCTTGTCCATACTTGGTGCCATCATAAAGTAGTGTGACACGAGGTATAGGTCCAAATGATTCCATAATGTATCCCACATGTAAGGGCAATTAATTTTAAAATATCATGAATTTTTGGACAAGAAAGGGTGACATAAGGAGGTTTGAAACTTAAGCAATTCTTCACTACAGGTTCTCAATGTTTTCTGTAGTGTTTTAAACTTTCAATGACCTCACAGTCTAGTAGTGGCATGATGGAGGTATAAATTTCAATAAAATGATCCCATTTGGATAGAGAGAACACCATAGTATCCATATAAACCAATGAGGTAAACATATAAGTTTTTGATGTGAGAATAATTTACAGGGGGCGCTTTTGGTCTAAGAATGATCATCTACAGTCTGATGGCAGAGTGATTGGACACAAAGGTATGATTATTTAGATGTTGGCCTAATATATGTATGATGTGAACATTTATAAAATTAATGTGAGTTGGTATTAAGGAATTTTAGAATATATTTTAACATAATATATAAGACATTGACATGAAAGGCACCTACAGGAGAGCTCTAAAACATGCATTTACTATCAACACACAATAAACTATCTACTAATTAGGTCAGTATAAGGTGAAAATTAGGAGTTAGAAAGGAAGCATTATTATTATACGTGATTAAAACATCCTAAAAAATTATAATGACCATATCATGAGATTATCAATACAAGGAAATATAGTGTGGAGGGTTCCAACGTATAACCTATAGTTAATGCATAAACCTTGCACACAGTCAATGTTACAAAAGTCTACCTTGGATTTTGAGATATTTGGGGATGCTAGGAGTATGATCTAGAAATGAAATATTTTATAGAGTATATACATAACTATATTAATTCCCTCATATTCTTTTTTTCTTGAGATGATAGGGGCAGTGCCCTCTATTCTATCTCAGATAGAGGGCACTCCCAGGGATGAAAAACTACAATCAAGGGTAAGTGATTAGGAGATGTGTCAGGGACTATTGAAAAATTTAAAGGTAGTTTGGATGGTTATTTCAAGCATGAAATATCATGAATGACGACTTATAGGTGCTAGAAGCCAAATATGGTGACCTGAACCTATAGAAGTACAAACTAGACCTATTAGGCCTAGACTAGGCTTAGAGCCCTAAAGGGGTCCAATTCCACTTCTATCACTACATGATATGTGAAATAAATTTGATCACCTTTAGATTAGGGTGTTATATTTTTTATATCCTTTAGTCTATAGGGGAGACCACAAATGAGTCATTTTATGGCTTAAGAATAACTTAGGGTGCACAGAATGTAGGGAAGGGCTCGACAGACCATCTTTGTAAGATCATATCTATATTTATTCTTATCATCAAGACATAAGGAGTTAGTTAATGTTGAATAAGGTCCTAAGCATTATTCTAGTTATATTTTTTCATAGTTTGAATGTCTAAGTTTTATGAACAAATGCTAAGGGTCAAAACCACCCAAAACCCTTAAAAAACCCTTGTTCTTGATCTGATGGGAAATAAGTGGATATAAATGCATATATATGAGATATTATGACTTGTAAAGTGATTTTAAATTTTAGATAACTTCACCAGGCTTCTTCCATCAGATTGTATTGTACCCTATCTATATGGAAAAGGTATAAAATAGGTTTTCTTAACACATTTATGTGTTTTACATGTTCAAAAGAGAGTTGAAGGATGAGGATCAATTTTGGAGATAAATTGGGACCTAATATAACCCATAATGTTCATGTATTTATTTATATAAACACAAAGACACCTTTACTAGCTCCTTCACTTCAGGCAGTCCAAACTGACATAGCGAATGGAAGGTTGTCACCAAGTGAGAAGGTGATAACTCTAATTAGGAGGTATTTTAAGGTATGAATGATGGATTTAGGGACAAGAGGACTTTTTACAAGTTTCATATCACCACTTTAATATATTCTATTAGATAATTAAAGATCACTTGATTGACAAGTGTGAGGAATGAGTGAAAGAAGGATGATGGTGTCTGCAAGTAGTGAGAACACTTATCTAGAAGGATACCAATGGTTAGGGACAAATCTAATGCATTTTGAATTTTATTCTTAACCCATGATCATAGTTCACACATTGAAACTCTCCCTATTATACTTTTGAGTGCTTAAAGAAGGCCAAATGATGAAGGTAGTTTCCAAGAAGATGGTTGAAGAGTTCTACACTAGTTTTCAAGAGTTTTCATGCCTTGGAGGGATATTTGTCCAAATATACCTTTAATAGTATATTTAATACTATGATCATCTAAAATATAACTAATTCTCATGCCTTGACAAGTGGTATTATGACCCTTGAGCTCCATTTCTCTTTCTCCTCTAATACATTCTATAAGTACTAGTCATTTTGGCTCTATTTGTTAATTCCACACCTGGTATGATGAATCCATGTTGGTTTGATATTGTACTTTACCTTTTAATAATGCATGAAATTTATTTTTGAATTCAAAAACATCTTGTCTAAGTGTGCAAAGAGATGTATGGTGAGGTCTAGTGATAAACACCTATCCTTGTCTTCTCTTTGTCCTTTCATGTTTGGTACAAGAAGCTCTTATTATAATAGGTCATATGGAGTGTATCTAGTGTGTTATGCTTCCTTAAAGTGTTTAAGTAGCCTTAGTGTCTATAATTGACCTTTGTTCCACTTAATTTGAGCAGTTTCACGCATATCACCTCCATATTGAAATACTAATGTTAGAATCTTCTAGGACTTTGAAGATAGTATTGTGAGTCTTTTCTCTTAATACAAGAGTATGATATCATAATGTAAATATTTATGGTTTATCTCCACCTTAGAATAATTTACTTACATGTATACTTCTATCTCTTTTCACATAAGCAATCAGTTAGTGTAGGTGATAAGCACTGAAGGGAAAATCTAGGGAGCTAGCCCTTAAATCTATATGTCTATCTCTACTATAGGCAACCCACAAGCCTAGAGGTATCCCAATGTTGTCCAAATTTTTTCTCAATGACCTGCTCTAGGTTGTGATATTTGGTGCTAATAGGAAAAAATGTCTCATTCCTTAGATTCATTTAGTTTTATCACTCTTGGCTACATATTGTACTTCATAAGGGCATAAGGAGAAGGAGCTTCATAACTACAACTCGGTATGGAAAGAGTTAGTAGGTTTGGGATCTAAAAGGAATAGGGGATGTGGTAATTATACCTATAGATCTTGGTGGCAGCCCACAAAACATAGGTATAATGCTATGAGGGATCCATTTGGAGCTTCTCTTCCATGGGAAGAGGTTACAGGTAGATCATGTATCATAAGGAGTGTTAGGACACCACCGTGGATATTGAAATTGCTTTAGGACAAGAAATTTTTGCTATGGATATTTTCATGTCCCCATTTTTGACATAAACACACATGGAGTCCTTAGCCTTAAGTTTTTCCCAAAAGACCAATTATTGAGTTATGAAAAGTACCTTGTTTTTTTAATTTCCACTTAAGTTGAGGCCTTTTTCAGGGTCATGGGTTTCCAAGTCTTGAATGGAAATTATAAGACATGATCTATTAATATTTGAAAGGGAGATTTTCCCTCTTTATTTGGGAACCATTTTTGGGTTGTTGGATATATAAATAAATTGAAGGTTCTATTGGAGGGGATGAAAATTTTGGATATTGAAATATATGCTCAAGTATGTTAAGATTAAATAAGTGACTTGAGTAAAAAACCCTTTAAGTGCACAAGGAGTTTGGGGACAGAAACCTCCATAATTCCTCATAGGGTAGCATTATTCAAGGGCTATATTTGTACTTCAAAATTGTTATTTGCTCATTTTTACCCTCTCATAGGGTGGTGACTTACCTTGGAAAGTGGTTTTGGTCATTAGGGATTGGTGGCTTGATTGTAGAGGCCATTAACAAGTTTTGTGAGCTTGTGAAGGGTGATGACTTGGACACTAGGGTAGAAGACCCTGTTAAGGGCTGCACTACAAAAATAAAACCCTCTTCTAGGGTTTTAGGTATTTTATTGCTAATTATTACAACTGGGTAATTAGGGTTGGAGACATGGTAAAGGTCATTATATGACTTGATTAAGCCATTCATGGTCAAGAATAATTATGAATATTATTTGACTTATACTTGGATATCTATCATAGGCTTTAGGAAACCTTGTGAGGCATATTGATGACAAAATATTATATTATTTTTACTATAATTATTGTATAAGGGAGACTTGTCAAGAAATTATTTAGATCTATTTTGGGCCTTGACATTATTTAATAAAATTTAAATTAATTTGATAATATTATGGTTATGTGACATCATATTTATTCACAAAGATATTTCTTATTGCATCTCATTTTTGGAATTATTTTTGGCAATTTTCATATACTTTTTATGGTGGTATTAGAATGAAATAACAACTAAAAATAATTATTTATTTCCTTAAAATTTGGTGCCTAGGGCTAAGTGATGATTTGCCATTCCAAAGTTTCAATAACTTGCTTATTAGATTGACAAATTGTTTCTAAGGGTTTGTAATAATTTTTGTGGATTTTTAGAGCAGTTTTCTCGCTAGGGTTTGCTAGAATTTTCAAGATTATTTATCATATTTATAAGGTTTGGTATAAAACCTTGATTTTGGTCAAATTGTCCCATTTGAGGACATTACAATAGGTTATACTTTTACAAAAAATCAAACCTCAAACATAATATTCTTACAAAACTCCATACTTCTCCAGTGGGTAGGCATTTATTTGGGATGGGATCAAAATGTATGTATATAACTTTATGGAAAATGTTTTGGTTTGGCATAAAAACAAATACAAGATAATTAAGACCATGGTTTTCTTGCAACCTCTATCTATTATCATCCAGAGGTGGGAGGAGGTTTTCATGGATTTAATTACAATAGTTCTTGAGTCTAAAGGGGAAAATGTCATCATGGTTTTCATGGATATACTTTAAAAATATGCCCATATTTTTCCCTTGACACATATGTTTGTTGCAAGTACAATGGAAACAACTTTTATGGTTACAATTCAAAAGCCATATGGGACCCAAAGAATATAGTAAGGGTTCATGATTTTATTTTTACTAATATTTTTTGGACTAATTTAATCTCATTTTTAAGTACTTAGCTAGCTCATAGATCATCATATCATCCATAATCTAATGGGTAAACTAAGGTGGTCAAAAAATATTGAAGGGTTATCTTTGATGTTTTGTTTTAGATAAACAAGAGAGATGGGCTAATTGGTTACCACTATCAAAATGGTGGTATAACACATATTTCCATACTTAATCTAATATGTCTTTATTTATGAAATTGTATGGTTACCATCCACCATCCATCACCTCATTATTAAATTTATAACCAAAGGTTCATGTTGTCAAAAAGCACATTCGACACTTTGGGATAACTTAGAATTGGTGCAAAACTAAATGAAGCATCAAGATTGCCAACACACAAATGAAATACATTTTGAAGTAGGGGATTGCATTTTCTGAGATTGCAACCATATAAGTGAGATTCCTTGAAAAAAAAAAAAAGAAGGATAAAAAAATTTCACTTAAGTATTATGGTCCTTATCATATCTTATAGAAGATTAATAGTGTGGCATAAAATTGGAGTTACCTCATTCAATGAAAATACACTTGATCTTCCATGTTTTATGTTTAATTAAAATCATTGGACAAAGGAATCAAGCCCAAACATATTTACTAGATCTTGATGAGGAGGGAATAATCATATTTGAAGCTACGGAAATCCTCCAAATATGCACTGAGAGGTTATGAATGAGTGTGATGATAGAGTATCTTATTAAGTGGAAGATTATACCTAGTGAGGATGTCACATTGGAAGATGAAGTATTCTTTTGGAAGCATCTATAGATGGTAAATGTTGAGGATAAAACTTTTTTTAAAGTGGGTAATGGGAGGTAGGGGAGGGAAATATATGCCCTTAACCTATGGCATATATTGGGATATGAGTGTCTGACTTTTAATTAGCACAACATTTAACTCAGTCATATAATATTTAAACTATATTTTCATATTGGTTGTAGGATTCAGTCTATGGAGTATCTATATACTAAAGCATATGTAGTAGGTAGTGGTTTGTATTGGAGGACTATATTATAGATTATTTTCTTATTATAGATTTTGTTCTTATTGCAAAATTTCCCCCACAAACTGTCTCAATCATATATTTAAATATCTTGCTCTACTTTTAATCATATTGTGATATATTGTTGTGATTCTACTTTAGTGGTGTATTAATTTCATTACATATTTGGAATTTGAACATGAAAGGTTTTCTAATTGAATTAGACAAGTTTAAAGGAGAGGTTTGACCTTGTTTAAGAATTTGAGAAAAGTGATCAATGGTTCCCACTTTTTCATACACATAATGTTGCTCTAAATTGTATTTCTTCCTCTGCAAAGAATATTCTATTATTTTATAAAACATTATTGACGTTATTTTATTTTCCATCTATAGAGATCATGAAGGAAGGCATGAAAAGGAATCACAAGAATCAAGACCAATATTCTTATACTCAGTCCTTGTGTGATTGGGTGTACAAAATGTAGATAAGTATTCATATATAAAATTCAATACCAAAGGGATTGATATAAAGTGAAATACTCTAATACCACAAATTTAGGGTCTAAGAGGAGATGTGGGAGGAAACACACTCAAACACATTTAAATGTATTATGAAATACAAGAAATGTATGAGCATGATAGAACACTTAGATCAAAGTTCTTATAGTAAAATAGAAACATGAGTAAAAATACATAGTGTTATAACTCTTAACATTGGATTTTATTATGTAAAATTTTGTACGATAATTTAAAAGGTCATATGTATGTTTCTAGGGTATTCTTTGTGCTACTTTTTCTTGATCATTATGCTTGCTACAAATAATAGGTATTATATTTTATTATACAAGTGTGGAATATGATGAGATAGTTGTGGCATTGGAAGCAATTTAATAGTTCATCACGTGATTGTTTAGATCCTCTATTTTTTTATTTTATATAAATGCTATAGTATAATTGCACATAGCATGGTTGGCATTATCAAAGTTGTGTGATACTGATGTAGACACACCTTTTATCTAAGACCTACAAATTTTTTGTATCTCACAAATACAACATCATATAAATGCAATAGATAAATTGAATGTATATGGTAGGAAAAACTTATAGAAAATAGATAATTATCATCCACTAAACAAAACAAAAAATAGGAAGAAAATACTTAGAATGTTACACATAATCTCTTATTTACTCCCTTGAACCACTTTTTACAAAGTATCCTCTCTTTCCTCTTAATCCCTGAACTAAACTAACATGTGTTTATATCAACAACCTAAAAGGTAATAACAAGTAAAAACTCCTAATTTGACTTTCCATCTCTAAAAATAGTTAATCAACTACAACTGTTCCCTTACCTCCATAAAACATAGACAACTTGGAGAAAAATTCTAATATTAGTAAATATAGTCCTAAGTAAACCACTATATAAATTACAAACCACAAATGATAGTTATAACAATATTCCTAAAATAAGTGAGTGACTAAAATTTATGGGAAGTGGAAATTATTCGGCATTGAATGTTTGGTTACATCATCCTTCCCATATTTTATAAATTTTGAACATCCTAATTCACAGGCACATAAAAAATATGTTTTTTTGTACTTAATCAAGTTAGCCTCCTAGATATAGATATTGTAGGAATCCAACATTTATTCCTACTTAAAAAAATATAGCGTAAATTCCATAGACCATGTAGCAACTAATTTGATATCCAACACTCATTCAATGTGCTCTATTTTCTTATTTATAATGTGTTTGATAAAAAAATTATTTTCCTTATCATGTTGTTCATCATCCATCTGATTATCATTTGTCCTAATAGAGTGTGATTAAAGGTCGATGACATTAAAAAAATACTAATGTCCAAGTCCTCTAGAAGTTCAATCACATAGGTATTGACATTTATCCTATTCTAAATTATGCAAGGCCTAACTTTATTGGGCTTCAACTTGTTGTAGACACCTTGAGGATACCTCTCCTTATGTAAATGTACCATGACCATTTTCCCTTCATGGATATTTTTTCCCTCTTATGCATAATAGCTTATATATATATATATATATATATATATATATATATATAATTCATTTATTGCATATAATTTTTTCCTATCCTACTAATGTACCTCTTGAATACTCTTTAAAAATTGGTAGCATCTTGGTTGATTTGTAGGTTTATAGGAAGATAAATTAAGTCCAAAATTCCTCTAGGATTTTCCATCTAAAATTTGAAATGTAAACTTATATGTAGATATATTTATGTTATTGTTGACACTATGGATTTCACCCTCTGAAGGGAGGCTTAGCTCTCTTCCTCCACATGGCTTAATGTAGACATCCCTCTTGCTGTGGGTTGAAAACATGAGGGATGAATATCTAGATTATGGGATATCTCCCCTTGATGCACCTTGAATCCCTATATTTCCTATTGCTAACAATGGGGGGGGATGAAAAGGGAGAGAAATACTGAAATTAGAACCTAAACTAAAGTGGTGATGCACCAAAATAGTTGGTCTACTCAGCTTTGACATACACTTTACACTAGAGACAAGCAAGCATACACTTCATTCAAATGAGAACCTTTCCTAAATTTGTCTTTCAATAGGGGGTCCTATGGAGATATAGGGAGGAAGAACTACCAAAGGTGTTCTAATACACGCTATGGATAGCCTGTTCACATGTGCCTATACTCTGAGCTAGACACTTCTTATTGACCTACAAGAGAAGAACTCACAATACATTAGATATGTTGGAATAAACTTATGAAAGCATGAAAATAATATGACTTAACACAATATAAAACCATGGACATATGCAAATGTGCAAGCTCAAATGGAGGTAAAAATTCTTATTCTAATTCAAGGTAAATTCCTTCAGGGCTTCACCATACAAGCTAAGATATATTTTTTCAAATGAGAAGTTACAAATATATAGAGAACTAAAAATAATATAGCTAACAAATCAAGTAATGGAAACCTGTGCTGAGTTAAACACTTTTATATAGACCAAAAGACCATGTTGCTACTATATTCTTCAAACTATGTATGGGAGAGCCATGTTATAGATGTCCAAGTCACCACCCTTATTGTCTTAGGCCTATAAAAGCATGGGATACTCCTACTAGCAACTAAAGAATCCGTCCCCAAATTGTTGTGGCTAGACCATGGTCTCTTCAATGCTAGGCATAACTAGCTATGTATTAATGGTGAATCTTGAAAACACACGCTGCTCTCCTCTATAGTTCAAAACATAATCTATTTTATTGGTTTTTGGTAGATATATTTCACCAAATGTATTAATTCTCCTTGTTGAGTTGCCTATGCCACTTGTCTTGGTCTAAGTGGTCATTGATATTGCCTTTTGACCTTGTCAGCTACTGAAACTATTATGCACTTTATATTTTTTTTCTCTTTACTTTGCCCATGTTTTGTCTCTTCCTTGTCTTCTCGTTTGCCTTGGCTTCTTCTTGGCTTGTCTTTGACTTATTGGGCTTTTGGGTTCTCGGTGGTATCTACTCCTTTGTTTCAAGATTTTTGCCATGCTTTCCTTCGAACAAAATGTCTAAAGGAATTCCTTCAAACATTTTATCTAAAGGAATTCTTTCTTTTGATTTCTTCTTTCCTGAAGGGCATGTGCCCCTTGGGCCTTTTGTCTTCATTCTTCACTTTCTCAAGGTGCCCTCCATAAGGGTATTTTGTGCCTCAAAATGCCCCTTTAGAACTTTTGATTTGGTCCTACCACCAACCAAGGTACCCTCTATAAGGACACTTTGAGTCCAAAGTTGCCTTTTGAAAGAATTGTAAGGGTCTTGTGTGCCACCTAAGTGCTCTCCACAAGGGTACATACCCTTCAAACTTTTTACAAACATCCTTCAATCCATCAAAATGCCCTCCAAAGGAAATATGTTTCCTTTTGCGAATTGCTTAGACCATTTTGGGTTCTTCAATCATTTCTACTTATAAAATTAGATAAGTAATGCACCTGCACAAACCCAAATTTCACTAGATAGACCATTTTAGACTTCTCAAGAGATTTTACTTCAGGTTTTACATCAACTTTTGCTGATAAGGAAAATAAGTAAAGACACCTGGAAAACCTAATTTGGTCTGTCAAGACTAAATCGAGTTTTGTAAGTGACTTTACTTAAAACCTTTATAAGTAAATAAATTTTCAAAGTCCTAATTACACCACCAAGATCAAATCTAGTTTATCAAGTGACTTGACTTATGAAAATTTCACAAGTTAAGTCATTTGGGAAACTTGAAATGTACTACTATAGGTGAAGTAATTGCTCTTAACAAATCCAAAATACACTTGGCAAAGTAGAATGAGGGAAAAACCTAGCTTTTTCATGAGAAATGTCTAGCAGAGAACATTTTGCACAAGGTAGTAGAGGGATGATCTAGCCAAAACATGAATTGGATGAAATTTTTAAAGAAAAAGGAGGGAGTGCCCAATTTTGGCTTTCAAGACCAAAAATTGGTCAACACAATTGGTGACTCATAGGGGAAACATGCCTGCTATTCTTGGGAAGATCGATATCCATAAAGTCCATTAGATATGGAATCAGGATGCATCTTGGAGAAGTCAACAAAGGCCTTGTAAATACCTATGAACCAATAAATATTTTACCTTAAACAATAAGGAAAAAACACACACAAAGGATATGAACACACCACACATGCATAACAACACTTAGGAAAAATGAGGAAAAACAAGGAAACTATGTACATGACAAAAGCAACCTAGTAACAATGCTTAAGGTATATCCCATTGATTGGGATATGTAGCTCTTCACCATCCAACTTCGAGAGTTGGAAAGCATTATGTTGCTTGCATTAGGTGATGACATATGGGCCACTCCACAAAGTCTCAAACTTCATCTGCCGTCTAGGCTTGGCTCTGTCCTCATCCCACTTCAAGATAATTCCACCTTTTGAGAAGCTCCTTGGCATAGGCCTTTTTTCAAAATGTTTCTTTGTTTGTTGTTGGTGGTTGGTCATGGCATCCATGGCTTGGTCTCTCACTTCTTGAAGCTCTATTAGCTCATAATACCTGACTTATATGCTATCACTCTCCATTAATTGTAGTTGATGGGAAAGATCCAAGGTTGGTAACTCAAGTGAGATAAGAAGTCTACCTTCCCTTCCATACACAAGTGTGTACGATGAATTCTCAATTGCCCTCTTTAGAGTGATCCTATCTACCCAAAGAGCTATCTTCAACTTGGAATGCTAAGTCCTTTGATTTTACTCCATTGTCCTCTTTATGATCCTAATCAAATTCTTGTTTGTAGGCTCAAACAACCCATTTCCTTGTGGATAGTAGTTGGAAGAAGTGCTGAGATGGATGCCATTCTTTAATGCCCACTCACTTATCTTTGTTCTCAAGAAAGCTAATGCATTGTCTAAAATGATTTTGTTGGGACCCCAAATATTATCACTATGCCTTCATATAAGTCTAGGATTGCACTCTGATTGGCCTCTTTCAAAGATATGGCCTTTACCTACCTTTTAAAATAATTTGTGGTAGTTAAAACCTACTTATGGCTAGCACTAGAAGGAGGATTGATCATCCCTATGAAGTCCAACCCCCATTACATGAATGGTTGTTCCACCTGAATATGATGAAGTGACATGGTAGCCAATCATTGCTTCCCATCAAAGAAGGCACATTTTTGACATTTCCTCACCCAAGAATGACTGTATTTAAACAAACTAGGCCAAAAGTAACCAGCCATCATAATCCTTATAACTGTGGCCTTGGGAGCAAAGTGGCCACCAACTAGTCCATCATAGAACTCAAATAGTACCTTGTTGACTTGGTTTGAATCAATGCATCTCAAGAGAACCCATAAAAATTCTTTTTTTAATAGCACTCTATCAACTAGGACATAAGGAAGAGATTGGAGTCTAAAATAACTCCTCTTGGTCCTATCAAGGCCTTGTGGACACTCATCAGTTTGAAGAAAATGAACCATGTCTTGTGCCTAGTTCTTCATGACTATAGGTATAGCTACTATAGGTTCATCATGGAGTATTAAAACATCTTACTTTGGCTCTTTCATGTTTGTATCAAGGTGTTCACACAAACCTCTTCCTCTTACCAGCTTGGTGGTCTTGATCTCTACGTCATACTCCATTACTTTGGTGATCCAACCTACCCTTTTCTCATTCAAGTCTTAGTTCAGTAAGAAGTATTTTACACTAGGATGTGGCACCATGATGTGAATTTTGTTACTAGATAACATATGTCTAAACTTCTTCAAACTATGTATGATTGCAAGCACCTGCTTTTCAACATACGTGTCTCTAACCTCATAGCCTTCTAAACCTTATCTAAAAAAAGTAAGAGGTTGTTCTAAATTCTCATAATTTTCTTGAGTGAGAATAGTAGATATTACCTCTTCATTCCCAAAGGTGTATATATTGAAGTCCTTGGAGAAGTTTGGACTAGCTAGGGTAGGAGGTTGGACGATAGCTTGCTTGATGCCTTCAAAGATTTCTCTTCTTCTTGGTGTCCACGTGAACGTCTCATCCTTCCTTAGCATGGAAGTTGGTGGCTTGACAATCTCAAAAAAGTTAGGAATGAATCTCCTAATGAAATTTATCTTACCAAAGAAACTTTATAGGTCCTTCTTGTTCTTAGGCAAGGACAATGCTAAGATGGCATTCACCCTCTCTGGATCAATGGATAGGCCCTCCTTCAAAATGACATGGCCCAAGAGCTTGCCTTAGTGGATGGAAAAAAATGTACTTTTTTGGGTTGAGAGAGATGCCAAACTCTCTACACCTTTCAAATATTTTCCTCGGGTGCTTCAAGTGTTCACTTGCCTCCTTAGAGAAGACTATCACATCATCAAGATAAACTAGCACAATGTCATTGATCAAACCTTGGAAATCCATGTCCATAGCATGTTTTAAGGTAGCTCCAGCATTTGAAAATTTGAATGGCATCTTCCTATAGATGTATGTTCCTTACTTGGTGGTGAAGGTTGTCTTGTATTGGTCACATTCTTGCACTAGGATTTGATTATATCAAGAGTAGCCATCTAGGAAAGAGAACATTTCATCACCTATCACCATCTGAAGAACTTGCTCCATACTTGGAAAGGGATAGTGATCTCTCAGTGAGACTCTATTCAGGTCTCTAAAATCCACACACAATCTGACTTCTCCATTCTTCTTCCTAACAGGGACCAAATTGGCTAGCCAAAAAGAGTGTTTGATAGAGAAAATGATCCTGAACTCAATCAGTTTGGTGAGATCTGTAGACACCTAAATAGTGTCTAACCCTTGGTCACTTTCCCCCTTAGTCCATTCCTAACCCATTCCTAACAATTACTAATTTAAAATAATTAACTTATTTTGAATTAACCCCCCCTCCTTGGACACATCACCCATGACACCTCGCCTGGGACACCTCGCCTTGGACTAATTCCCATCCTATGACTCACCCAAGACCTATTCCTACTTCTCTCTAACCGCCTAACAAACTCTCGTGCGTATTTAGCCCAAACCTCGACATTCTCCAACAGATAGGACACTTGGCGGATGAAAAATGGGCTTAATGGCTCTTTTTTCCCATTCTAACCCTGTCGACGTCGGTCAAATGTCGGCCGACGCTGGCAGAATCACCGACGTCGGTTATACTTAACCAATTTTTTAGACTCTTTATAGATCTGAATTAGAAATCAGTGAATCTCTGGAAGCAACTGATGAATCCTTCAATCTTGAGTCTTCGACCATTCGTCGATCTGCAAAATCTCTCAATCAAGCCTCTCACTCTCTCTCTCTCAGGTGCAGCAATAGCTTCAAGGTTCTCCATCAACAACAGGTTCTCCACATAGGCTACATCAATAGCAGGTACGGGAATCATCAGTAGCACACCTTCCACAAGGCACAGGTAAGTATACTATCTGTGTTTTTATTCTCTTTTCAGTTATTGCTTTCAAACAATATCTCCCTAGACCAGACTGTTAACCAAGCCAGACCCGAATCTCGACTTATCCATCTCCCTATTTCCTCCGTCCTCTATTAGACCATACATTCTACCCATTTAACCAAACTCTCAGACTCAGACCCCAGACCATTCAACCAAGCCCAAAAACTTTGTCTCAAGACTGTTAACAAACCTAGACCCTTCCTTGGCCTTGTCCATAGACCAAAACCCTGACCGAAATCTGTCCACAGACCACAGACCTGCCCAGACCCCATCCAAGCCAATTGTCCCGATCGACGCCGGTCACTACCCCAACCGACGTCGGCAGATTAACCGACGTCAGAACCTTGACCAACCAACGCCGGCGACTGTGATCAGTTCGATAGCTTCTTTCAAGTAAGTCTTTGCTTCCCTTTTTCATTCCATTTCTTTATCATTTCAGTTCTTCATCATTCAGCTATTTATCAGACACTTCTTTCCATTGATTAGTGGGTTTATATCCCTTAAGGAAGTTTTCATACTTCTGGGATCAAGCTTTCACTTGACAACCCACCATCTGTCCATTTAACGCCTTCTTTTGTCCAAGCTTCTTTTCTTTGCAGGTGTCATTCCTCCATAGCCAAAGAGGAGTACTCACAGCGTCTGGATTATGGTGCGCAGACTATATCTAGGTACACATCAAGCCCTGACCATTCTTTCTTTAGTTTCTCATTAATTCTCTAATTTGAAATTGAAAGCAAAATTTGAATAGAAACATTTTGGCACGCCCGGTGGGACCCCTTTAGGGCCTTCCTTGGGTTCCCTTTCTTATTTGTTCATTTAGGTGCATTAGGCTTCTTCCTCTTTCTCTCTTTCTTCTTTTCTAAAAAAAAAATCATAAGCAGGAAATAAAAAGAACTTTTTCTTTCTTTTTCTTGCATTTTTAGTCTAGTAAAAAAATTATTTTCTTCAACCCTTTCTCCAACTTGTCTTCATTCCAATTTAATATTTCGATTTTGGGGCTTTAAAACTTACTACATTTCATTTCTTGCTTTCTTGCATCTTTCTAGTCCACACTTAGTAATTAGTAAAATGCATATTGAATAAATCGTAGATCACTTGATGTTACACAACCAGACCACGTGCACTCAATTAAACATAAAACTCACTTGAGACAAGGCCTGACTGGGATTTCATCACCCAACGGATACCTTACCCAACCCGACAATCCTACTTGGATTTCACCACCAAGGGGAAAGCCAACTTTGTTATCTGGCAGAGTCTAAACTATAGTGAAAGTATATTTTGGCTAAGCGAAACCAGCTAACCACTAGAATCGTGAAGTGAGGGGAGCTTGCTCCTTAGCACCAGGCCTGTACGGAAGCTAATACAGACTTTTGAGCGCCTTAACATACCTGAAACCATCTTTAGATTACTTATTCTAAGACCCTTCTTACAACCAACTTCCTCAAACATCACATTAAGGCATAAGCCACACGATCTTAATAAAATTATTTCTAGGGATTTAACGCTAGGCTCTATCTGTCATCATCATATTTTCTATTTTTATCTGTCTTTTTTGAGCTGGTAAGGACGTCTTCTTCATTTCCAAAAACTTTTTTTTCTGAGTTTCTGGAAAACACAATAACTAACATTGGTCCTGTAACCGACGTCGGCAACTTCTCTGTACCAGCATCAGTCATCTGACCGACATCGGTAGTATTCTTTACCGACATCGGTTTTTATACCGACATCAGTCTCTATCTATTTTCTTTTTTTCAAAAATAGCAAGCTTAAAATCCAACTTTCTGGCTGTCTAAACATCTATTCTGGTTTTTTGAGACTGACAGAACATAGTTTTCTGAAACCTGACCCTTTCTTGCCTTGAATGGTTTTGACACGCAGTCAAACCAAGGCCCTTCTTGACCACGCTAGTCAACAACCGCTTCCACCTTCACCATCTATAACCAGTCCTATAATGGAGTTCAACTCGGAGACTGAAAGAACTCCCACTCGCCCGACCCCGCCTCAAACTCCTATCGTCCCAGAAGGGGACCAAGATTTCGCATGATTCTTGGACCTTAACGTCAAAGCCTTATAACACTATCTCGTGAATAGCCAAACGCGAGACTCCCTAGGCAACCCAATCTATGGGATGCCGACTTCCTTAATTGACACAAGAATCACATCAATAGCCCCTATAATTCAACCATTAGACAATACCTCCACCAATAACCCGACCATGTCTTACCTTCAAAACGTAGCCTCTCCATCTAAACCTACCTCCATGGGGGTTCCGGTACTCCTTCAACCTCAAGTCACTCAACCAAACCCCACACCTTTCCAAAACCTACTAGTCTCTATTCCCCCTACTCTTGCACCTATAAACACAAGAGTAACCGTTTATCCGTCAACAAGCGTAGCCACTCCTCAACCATCCTTGACGGCCCCTATCCAACTTGTGCCTACCAACCCCGTAACACAAGTGCCCTTGGCTCCAACTTTTGCTCTAATAACCAGCTATCCATATGTTGCGTCTATGCAACCATCCACGTCATACGCCCCTCCCAATATCTTTCAAGCACCTTATAATCTAGGGGGCACTCCACCCACCAATCCATCAGCAGATATCATCAAAATGTTGATGGATAAGATGTCTAGCTTAGAGACCTCCGTTTTTGGCTCACGCAATGCTCTCTCATATGAGCAAATTTGCAATGAGCCTATTCATCCTTCCGTTCCAATTAGACCATACCCCAACCAGTGGGAGCTTCCCAAATTTTCTCGCTTTCAAAGCAAGGAAGACCCACAGCAACACTTACGGGCATTTAGACATGCCTGTTACCTTATTGCCCATGATGACGCATTGCTCTTGCACACATTTCCTATGTCCCTTTCTAGCACTACGCTTGACTGGTACAGCTCCATTGCCAGCCATTCCCTCTTCACATTTACACAGTTGGCCCAGCTTTTTCTTGACCACTTCTCCATTAACATCACCAAAAAGGTCTCGATCATGGACCTTTACACTATCTGCCAATTCGAGGATGAATCAATAGCTGACTTCATCGCTCACTGGAGAGGTCTTATCAATCAACTCTCCTTTTTCTTACCGCAACTTGAACTTATTGAACTATTCTCCCGAGCTTGTGCCAAACACATTTCTTCCACTTTAAGGGTTCAGACCTTCCGTACCTTCGACGAAGCCTTCATGATGGCCCATAAACTTGAATTACGTGCCATCGAAGAGAATAAAGTCAAGTTACAGAGCAAGAACCCCAACTCTAAGACTAATGACTCTTCCTTCTAAACCTTCATCATCAAATCCTAAGTCTAAAGCTTTAGCTAACGCTATAGTTGTTAGACCTTCGTCCTCTTCAACCAATCAACCTGAGCCATCCACATCTCAGAGCGCCACCCGTCAATTCCAGTAGAGATACATTCAAAGACAATATACTCCTCTTGGAGAATCTTACGCGTCTATACTGGAAAAACTTGTTAAACAGGGGATTCTCAACCTCCCCCAAAATCGACCACCGCCACAATTTGATCCCTCACATGCCATCCCTGTGTGGTATAGGGAAAATGACTTCTGCAATTTCCACCGTGTCAAAGGTCATGACATGGGAAACTGTAAAACCTTCAAAAACATAATCCAGGACATGCTTGAAAAGGGAGAGCTTGTTCTAGATAATCCCAATGCACCTCCAAACCAAGGCATCGACATATTCAAGCAACCATTCCCCAACCATCCACCAACCCAAAATAATGTCCAGACCTTGATTGACAACACGCATGAACATGATATTCAAACGATCAATACGGTCTCGCCCTTCATCCCTAACCAACCTCAAGAGGTTAGCCCATCTACTAGTCCATCACGTGTGGACGAACCTCTTTCCCTGGTTAGTTCTCCATCAACCTCTCTCATCTTGGAGGACGCCTCAACCTTACCAGCACCACCAGTCTCACCATCCTCCTTTCTTCTGCCTATGGAGGACCTGACCTTACCCATTCCTCGACCGCAAGTGGAGGGCACCATAATCCTTGCCCTTTACCTGCTTGAGGAGTCACACTCCAGTTCCTTCTCCACCAAGAGAAGACCCCGACTCTCCATATTCCTCAACCAATGACAATCTAGTTATAACTCCCATACACCTTGGGTCCGAAACTACTGCCACACCTAACACATCTTCTCAAGAATCCAAACCCCATCCAACATCCTCTCAACCATTTTCCCGACTAGTGGAGAAATTATAACTTCTCCCTTCAAGGAAAGTGGAGCATCAGGGATTGTGGGAACATCTTAAAGTTCTTCAACATTCTCATGCCTTTTCATCTCATGCTGCCAATCCTCCCAAGGCAGAATCGCCCCAAACTCCAAACAAAGACCAAATCCCCATTTCTAAACCTGCATCTACCCAATCTAAACTGATCAAGTCACTTGGCATTCACCCTCTCTCTACCCTCACTCACCCGCAAGTGAAGGTGGACTTGGACCAAACCTCGACCAAAAGAAGTCTTCCAACCAAGTCAAAGAAGACTGCCAGACCACAGAAGCGAACCCCTCCTCCACCGTCAACTTTGCCCTCCATCTTAGGTCCTCATCCTTCTACCCTAATCGGTGTCCTTCCTACTCCGACCATTAACCAAAACAAATTACCTCCATTACTTTCTTTGCCAACCACAAGTCAACCCCCTCTCAAAAATTTGGTACCTCTCACAAAGAAAGTGCCGTCTTCACCTGTCACCGCATCACCAACCCAAAAGGTGGTACAAAAACCTTCTTCAACATCCCCCAAGCAGAAGTCACCAGTGCATCATGCATCAACAAGCATAGACCTCTTATTAGGTTCATATGCTTTAATATTATGCCAACTTTTGCAGACTTCTAGCATTACCCTTCTTTCTATCAAGCCATTCCAACCCCTTGGGTCAAAACCTTCTTGGTTCAATGATACAAAGATTTGGTTATACCATCGTACGCCAGGACACGATACCGAGACTTGTTGTGCCCTCAAGGCAGTCGTTCGTCGCTATATGGAGAAAGACACTCTTCTCCTTAAGGACACTCTTGACCAACCCTCGACACCTTCCCATCCAACCTCTTCAACCACATCAACATCTCACCAACAGACCATAACCCCTTCTTCACCTACTATCTTTGAAATCAATGCTATTCATATAACCACTAGGTCACAAAAGGACAAGGCGAAAGAAAAAGCCGCTATTCCTTGGACCTATCCTTTTGTCCAGGCACCTCAACCACTGAAACCCAAGATTTCCATCTTAGGTGCATCCCAACCCACTTCTTCAGAGGCAATCACAGAATCTATGATAAAACAACTTCACTAAACGCCTGTGAAGATGACCCTATATGACCTTATCCAAAGTTCCCCCCAGCATCGCCAGGCTCTAATCAAAGCCCTATAGGTAGCAGAAGTCCAACCTAAAGACCCTCAACCATTAGCTGCCTTAGTCCATTCTTTATCCCCTGTCGCCTCCATCACTTTTAGTAATTCTGAGATTCCTACCTCTACCGTGGAAGATCAGGATGCTGCCCTTTTCATCACAGCCTACGTTGATCAAACCCGTATTAAATGAGTTATGATCGATGGGGGCGCTAGCATTAATATCATTTCCTCCCATGCCTTTGATCAATTGGCTCTTCCCAAGAATTGTGTGTCGAAAACCGACGCAATCCTTAGATCCTTTAATGACACCACTGCTAACACTATTGGCACTATTGTCCTACATATCCGCGTTGGTCCATGCACAATCCCGGAGCTCTTCTATATCATTGAGGGAGAATTCCAATACAACATGCTCTTAGGGCAACCCTGGATCCACGCTATGGCTTGTGTCCCTTCAACACTTCACCGTTGTGTCAAATTTAAACACGACAAACAAGTCCATGTCATTCTTGCCGACCCATCCCCTTTTAAGACTTGTAACACGACCTATAGCCCCAATGACGTCCTTATCCCGCTCAAGTCATCAACCCCAACATCATCTCCATCTGCAGAAGCATCAACTAGTACACAAACAGCAGTTGCCACCACATCATCTTCTCAACAAACAACCAAGGACCCCATGGATGACATCTTCCAAAGACTTTCACTAGGGGAATATCACCTACTTACCCTAGACATGTTCCATACTCCTCAAGAGTATGGACAGCTTCATCAAAACCCAAACTATGACTGTCGGATCAGAATGGTCATTCCTTATGGTCCTCCTAGCCTTCGAACCAATCTCATCTATGGGGGGCTGGATCAAGCTCCTACTAAATCAAATCCTTCATCTTCACCTCAAATATTCACATCCGATTTCTCCTTTCTTAGCAACCCCACCTTTGCACATACCTACCTTTATAGGTGTGCATGGAAGGGTTTTGGCTTTGGACGTTACGAACAAGGCTCCCATCAACCTATCGAAACACCCAATGATGATAATGCCAAGAAATGGTATGGACTGGGTTTCCAAGAACCCATTGAGGCTTCCAAAAACCTTTCCCCCGAACTAACCATCGACCAATTTCTTCTAGACTCGCCTATTCTTCCATCCTCACCTATGGAGTCGGTGGTTTCCATCCTTCCTAGTTTTTTTTTGCATAAACACCATCCGCTTAGAACCCCTAACCTATTAGCTCAACGGGGTTCCCAAGTCTCTCCCTCTCATTTATCCCAGCATGATAGATGATGAATCGGCAACCATCAACACAGTCCACTGCATAGATGACGATGCCATTCTTACCTATATGGGTGCTGACGATTCTTTCATTTAGCGTTCCCTTCCTTCTGAAACATAGGTTATGTTAAATGAATCAACCATTGACATTAACCTTTCATCTTCTAATGTTCCTCAAGTCTTAAAGATTGGTCAGTCTTTAGACACTCAGGAGCAGGCCGACTATACCACATTTCTCTCGGACAATCGCAAAGCCTTTGCCTGGACCTATGCCGACATGCCTGGCATCGACCCTAACATTGCCACTCATAACATTGTCACAAACCCAGAGGCTAAGCCTGTTAGGCAAAAGCTTCACAAAATGCATCCTCGTGTTGCACTTCTTGTCAAAGAAGAGCTTCAGCGCCTTCTTTCTGTCTCCTTCATCTAACCCATCGATTATCCGCAGTGGGTCTCTAACATCGTTTTTGTCACCAAGGCGACTGGAGGGATCCGAATCTGCACAGACTATCATGACCTTAACCTAGCTTGTCCCAAAGACAACTTTTCTCTTCCAAACATTGACCAACTTGTTGATCTTACGACTGGCCATGAGATGTTATCACTCATGGATGGATTTTCAGGATATAACCAAATCCTGATTGCACCAGAAGATTAGCACAAAACCACCTTCATTACACCATGGGGAACTTTCTACTATCGAGTCATGCCTTTTGGTCTGAAAAATGCAGGTGCCACATATCAGCGTGCCATGACTTACATCTTTGATGATCTCCTCCATAAAATCATGGAGGACTATGTCGATGACCTGCTTGGCAAGTCTAAGCTTCGTCGCGACCATTTGACTATCCTCAAAATCATCTTCTCTCACCTTCTTCATTACCAGGTCCGTCTTAACCCCAAGAAATGTGTTTTTGGGGTCCTCTCAGGAAAGCTCCTGGGATTCATTGTCTCTTTTTATGGCATCGAGATAGATCCTGCCAAAATCTACGCTATCCTCAAAATGCCACCTCCAACTAATCTCAAGCAACTCCGCAGCCTACAAGGAAAGCTCCAATCCATCCGCCGCTTCATTTCGCAGCTTTCTGACCGTTGCCATCCCTTTCATCACCTCCTCAAGAAGGACGTCTCCTTTAAATGGGATAAAGATTACCAAGAGGCTTTTGACGCTCTCAAATGTTATTTGGTCTCTCCACCAGTCCTTATTCCACCAAAAGATGACCAACCCTTCTACCTCTACATTTCAGCAACCAACCATTCGTTAGGTGCCATGATCGTGCATCAAGACGAGCAACACCATGAGCAAGCAGTCTATTACATAAGCCGAACACTTTTCGAATATGAAACTCGGTATACTCATACCGAGAAACTCTATTTGGCATTAGTCTTTGCCACTACCAAGCTCTATCACTATCTTCTCAATCACAAAACCTTTGTCGTCACCCACACTGATCCCCTCAAATACATGCATTCTAAACCATATCAAAACCAGCGTATGGCTCGTTGGCTCATGCTTCTTGCCGAATTTGACTTAGAATTTGTCTAACAAAAATCTATCAAAGGGCAAACAATCGCTGACCAACTAGCGGATGCCCCTCTTCTCGACAATCAACCTTCTCAGTGCGAGTTTCCTGATGAATCTATCGCCACTCTCTCGACTGATGACACATTCTACCAAATGACAATGTTTTTCGACGGCTCTAAATGTCAACTCGGTGGGGGTGCGGGGGTCATCCTCATTCCATATGAAGGTGAACCCATGCCTCTGTCTTTTAAACTCGACTTTGAATGTACCAATAATATGGCCGAATACAAAGCCTTAATTTTGGGACTTCAAACTGCTCTTTCTTTAAACATCAAGTCCATCAGCATCTTCGGTGACTCACAACTTGTCGTCAATCAAATCAATGGTTCATATCTTTGTAAAAATAAAATTTTACAAAAGTACAACACCGTGTTGACACTCTTCTAGCATCTTTTGACCATCACTTATTGCAGACTATTCCTCAATCAACGAATAAATTTGCTGACATCATGGCTTCCCTCACCTCGCATATTCCTTCTTCATCATCATCCTCATCAAGAATTTATGTCATGGTACATCGTGTGCCATTGCCTTCATACATTTCCACTGACATCAATCTCATCCACACAATAGACTCTAGTTCACAAGATGTATGGTATAAACAACTTGAGGACTACTTGGCTCATTCTCTCATTCCTCCCAACCTCTCTAGCAATGCACGGCAGGCTTTCATCAAGCGCACCGCTCGCTATACCATGCTAGGGGGCCTTCTCTATAAAAGAGGTTTTGACAGCCTTCTTCTTCGCTGTTTAAACTCCACTGAAGCCTCTCACGCTGTTAAACAAGCCCATGATGAGATTTGTGGCAGACACTTTAGTGGTAACTCGGTTACCAAGCGCATCCTTCGCCTGGGTTATTATTGGCTCACTCTTCATCAAGACTGTAGCGATTATGTTCAGCATTGCATCAAGTGTCAACAGCATGCTAACTTGCTTCATCTCCCTAGTCACGCCTTACAAGTTACTCAGGATTTTTGGCCATTTTCACAATGGGGCTTAGATCTCATCGGCGAGATTAACCCTCATTCATCTCTTTGTCATCAATCCATCATCACTGCCACCGAGTATTTCACTAAATGGGTGGAAGCTATTCCTCTTGTCTCCACAAAATCTGACAAGATTGTCGACTTCATCAACACCCACATCATCTGTCATTTTGGTGTACCTCACAAAATCATCACCGACAATGGCAAGTCCTTTAAAAACAAGACCGTCCAAAAACTCTGTGACTCATTTGGCATCAAACTTAGCTTTTCTTTGCCTTACTACCCATAAGCAAATGGGCAGGCCGAGGCTTCCAACAAAATCCTAACTAAAATTCTCATGAAGGTGGTCAACGACACTGGAAGGGATTGGCAAATTCACATTCCCTTCACTTTGTGGGCCTACCGCACTAGCATTTGAACCTCTATGGGTGCTACCCCTTTCTCTCTTGTGTACAGATCAGAGGCTGTCTTACCTCTCGAAGTACAAATCCCGTCTCTTCGTATTTCACCCCATGACATTCTTTCTAATGATGACTTTCGTCAAGATCGATTAGCTCAACTTGAGTTACTCGACGAGCGTCATCTCGCTGCCCTCAATCATCTCCATGTCTATTAAAATCGCATCAAACGCGCCTATAATAAAACTCTGAGAGAATGAGATTTCAATATCGGAGACCTCGTCCTCAAAGAAAACCAACATGTGACCAATATGGAATGGAGTAAACGAGGTAAATTCGCTCCTAATTGGCTCGGACCTTATATCATCACACACAAGTATGGATCAGGGACTTATCGTCTGTCTTCTCTTGAAGGCCGACCAGAACCTGAGCCTCTTAATGCTTTTCATCTACGACCATTCTACTGTTAGTCGAGTATTCATCCACTTGACATAAAACTTGAGCTCGTCCCTTGAGTAATCCTTGTCCTTTTAATCCTTAATCCATTTCACCCTTTTTCCATTAACAAAATCCTCTACAACCCTTTTATGATGTACGGATTCTTCGTCCTAATAAAAGGGAGCCCTTGACCTTCTATAAGTCTTGTCCATGACTCAACCTTCTGTCAAAACTAAATCAAGATGTCAAAATATCCAAGGTCACAAAACCAAATCAAAAAGCAGACTGCTCTCTCGAAGGACAGCTGCACTATCATTGCTGTAGCTAATAGACTGCTCCCTCGAAGGACAGTTATTCAAAAGCCCTTAATTCTATAAAGCAAAGTATAGACCACTCCCTCGAAGGATGGCTATGACTAAATCTTGCTACAAACATCACTTTTTTAGAAGCTTTCCACATCGATCAGCTTCACAAATGACCACCAAACAAATGACATCTTTATGTGGACTTCCCGCATTGATCAGTCCGCTCTTAAAAAAAAAAAAAACCGGGTCATGGACTTGACTTATAGTTGTCTTAAGGTTTCCTATAAAAAGAGGCAAAGCTCTCCATACTCTAAAACAGGTTACCCTTTTCCTCCTATCATATCACCTACTCAAGGGACTTCGAGCTCACTTTAATGTCGAAAGTGATTCGATTACCGCTCTAACATAACTATGGTCAATGATGCAACGCATAAATGGGGCTCTTGGTTCTAACAACTCCTATCTATGTTGTCTTTCTGGTCCTTGTCAATGAAAGAGCAACGCGCCTTTCACTTATCTTCCACATTTTGGTCACACTTAACCAAAACATTTTCAGACCAACAACAAAACATTATGTCATCATCCTAGTCCATTTCACATAGTTTCTACGGACACCAATACACATGGAAACTATCAACCACACAATCTATGTTAAGCATAAACCAATACTTGTTGAAGCATGAATAGACCTCAATATATTCTTAGCAAACATCCATCACGAATATGGATCATGGCTAGGAATGAAAAACCCTGACCAATGTTACAGCTTACACCATTTGGAAAAAAGCTGTAGCATCATCTTCTCCTTATCATTTCAAGCATGTACCCTTAGACATATGAAAAATGCTATATCTTTATCATGACCAATAATCAACCACCTCGATCTTTTTCCTCCCTTCTTGGGAGAACTACATCGGCCTGAGGCCCTAACGACAGGGGCTATGTAGGCAGCACTCTGTTGACATGGGGTCTTCTGGGGTTAGCTCGGCCATTTTCTTCATCACTTTCTTCCATATTCTTCTCTCGTCACCTCTCAATCACAGCACAGTCAATCACATATTCACATAATCATTAGTATACTCTCATTTTTATTATAACATCATAAGTCAGTCATAAATATCATCCATCATAACTCATTAAACATTCACATCATATAATCCACAAGTTAAACATTAAATATCACATCTATCATCATCTAATCTAAAGTCATCATCATATAATCTATCATCCACAATCAATCAACATCATTATATAACCATTTCATAAACATTGTCATCATCACATTCATTTTCATCATAGCATCATACGCATAACACATAATATCAAAACATGCATCACATCAAAATGTCATAAACATCAAAACACATCCATACATTTTCTTATTACACATGTCACTAAATCAAAAATGCTCATCATATATATATATATATATATATATATATATATATATCACAAATAGTTTTATACAATAAGACACAATCTATGTCTGCTTCTCTCTCTCATCATACATCTCTCATATCTGGCTCGCAGGCCAGTATATACATCAAAAAAATGAATCTCAAGGGCTGCCCTCAAGGCTGTGGCTGTGGTGGTGGTGGCGGTGGCCGAGAAGATGCTGTATCCTCTCCCCCCTCTGATCTGTGCCATCTGCGAGACCCAGAAGCCATCACTCACGACATAGACCTCTGTCGGCCTTGCTCCACCCGCATCTCAGAGTATCACTGTATCTGAGGGAACCCCCTGATGGCCCTCTTATAATACGTGATCTCGTCCAGCGCATCACTGTATTTCACTAGAGATACAATCTACAGTGGACCCATCTGCCCTGTTGTTGTGCCCTGTCTTTATCTCTGTGGCTGTGACTGGCCTAGGTGCACTGATGCCGACGGTCCTGCCCCCTGTGAAAATGTCAGCTGCTGAGATGGCTGCTGCCATGGGCCCTACCCTCCAAAGCTCTGACCTACCACTGCCTGTGCCTGAGCTGTAGCCAGCTGTCCTTGTAATAGAGTGACTTACCCTGTCAACGCTGCCACCCGACCTGTCATCTCTGCCAGCTACCCTGTAACCTCTGCCAGCTATCCCTACAAAACTGAGACCTGGGCCTGAGCCACGTCTCTCTCCTACCGTGCAGTGTCCCTCTCCTCATGGGCTGTATCCCGCTCCCTCGTGACAGCCTATAGATTTAGCTGGGGATCCACCTGTATACCTGTATACTGCCCTGCCCACCATGTCGTGTAAGCCTCTGTACACCCTGGGTCGGCTATCACAGGTCCTACAGGCAACTCCTCAAAATTGGGCTCCTCTGTCTCCTCTGGCAGTGGGAGCGACACCTCTATGTCATCCCGCCTGTACTGTGGAAACGTGGGAGGCACATCCTGTAGCAGCCCATACTGGCACTGCACTCTCTCTGCTGGGATCCACTCGAGATCACCAGCTCACCTGCCCCTGACCCATCTCAAGTTCTGCACACCAACCAGTTGCTCTCCTTGGTCTCTGAATGCTGGATAAACCAAGTATGGTCTCCAGATGATGTCTGTAGGAATCAGGGCCTCCAGTACCCCTCGGTAGTGGTCAATATCCCTAACCACTCCATCCACCGGTGTCTACGCCATAACCTCGTGCCATCACCTGAACTCAATCATAAAGCCAGCCTAAATCGCCACTGGGAGGTCGAGCGATCGGGTAACCACAATGTGCTCGTATGCCCAATAGTGTAGAAGGTGGCCTACACATAGGCTGTATCGTCGTCACCGCCTGATGCCCCATAGCTCTCTGTATACCTACGCTAAAAAGATGGGCACCCAGGTGAACACTATATGCTGCTCCAACATATCCATCAAAACTCTAGTCATGGCCACCGAGAACTTGCCTCCCTCCGCATCTGGAAAGGCATAGACTGTGATGCCGATCATCATCAAAATCACCAGCCGATGTGCGTCCTCATCCACCACGTATAACAACTCATAGGCAAAATTGGCTAAATGGTAGCTCGTCTCCATGATGTGCTCCCCAAATAGCGTGACCATGTGGATATCATGTGCCTCTCTCGAGCATGCATAGATGTCAGCTCCATGTACCGGCAGCAGCAAAATTTGGTACACGTCCTTGATCATAACCGTCATCTCACCCATAGGCAGGTGGAAGGTGTTGGTGGCATGGTCCCACCGCTTGATCAATGCTACCATGAGGCTCACATCTCTCACCACTCTGCAGTAGCGTCTCAGACCGCCTAGCCCCACTACACTCATCTGTGCCCACTCCTCTATCGTCACGCCTCCGCGCATCCGCGTCAGCAAAGTCAGGAGGTGATCCCGCAGCATTAGAGTCTGCCTCGCCTGCATCCATCCACAGATAATCTCGTGTTAACATTGTTCTTACTCTTCCTATTTTAACAACTATTCTGACTATCTATGCCTAACCCGACACCCGAGGAGCCCTTGGCGTAGCTTCAACCTTTCGACTTGACCTTTTTTTCCACTCTTTTTGACCAGGTAGCCACCGACATCGGTTAGCATGCCGACAACGACACTCACCTAACCGACGTCAGTCACTTAGTGACCGACGTCGGTAGGTTAGTGACCGACGCCGGTCTCTGGTTGGTCGATGCCGATGAGACTGCCGACATCGGTGACTAGTTCTGCCCTAGGGCCGAACGGGGCAAGCCCTAATTTTTAGGGCTTCCCCATTTTTCACCCCAACACCCCCCAAACCCTCTATAAAGACTCCTAGTCTTTCCTACCTACCCTTCCCACCCTCCTACCTACCCTCCCCCTCGATTTCAACCTAAAACAACAAAAAATTCAAAAACTAAATTCAAAACCAAAATGAACCAACTAGGGCTTAGAGACCCTCCTACCTCGTCCCGGCGTCGCCAGCGTGGTGGCATGATAGGTGCCGCTGGTGGTGGACCTCTCACGGGTCCTCTACTCCCCTTTGCCATCTCTGTTGTGTTTCTCTGCTCTCACACTTCCTTGGGCCCATAAACACCTCTACAGCCTCTAATCAATCACCAACTCGATCCTTCTCTTCACCAATGCCTATCTGACACCTCGCACCTCTCCTCGGTCAACTTGAGTCACTTTCAAACACTAAACTCCAGAGCTCACTTTTTCACTTGGACAAATAGCAAATGACTTTTGGTGGGCCACCAATCTAGTTTTGTCAGATTTGGCAGACCACTGACGTCGGCATAACCGTGCCCTAGGCCGCCGACGTCAGCCGATTTCTATCGACGTCGACCTCTTTTGTCCACCGACATCAGTTCTATAATCGACGTCGACAGACTTAAAACTTCATCCCTCTTCAAAATGACCAAAATCATACCCCCAATCAGTCAGTCCTCCAGACCATGTCATTTTGATCCTTTGGGGCACATTTAGATCACTTTTGCATCCATCCATCGACCACCAGACATTGGAGATCATGCCCATCTCCTAAAACCGTGACTCCTTCCAAAGCAATTTTGCCTTGGTTGATTTTGCCTGTATGCTACCTCATGATTGGTTAGCAAAATTGTGTGCACACTTTTTGACTTCACAAGTATAGGATCGCAAGCCAGTTGATCCGCACTACTTGTGACTTTTTCATGTTTTTGGGAGCACTTCCTAAGCCTGGGATACCTGGAACACGACAACCAACGGAGCTTCAGCTTAGATTGAATAACCCAATCAGTAGATGACTAAATGCTGGGGACTGGTTATTTCAATTTTGGCACTCCTTGACCCTCGACCTGTGACAATTTGACCCGACCATCCTCGTGAAGTGGTGTACGCACAATCACAACTTTTGCAGCATTCTCACTATATCTTTCACTCTCATTCACTCTCTATCAAATCAGCATCTGATACCAGGTTCCCTTGTCTCGACTCCTGCTTTGAGGGGAGATACCTCATCTATAATCAGGGCAACCAACTCTCACCTATTTTTGTCTTGCAGTTCACTTGAACAACTAACAAGATGAAATCAACCTTATCCCATACTTGAGGCAACCAACTCCTATTTTTGTCTTGCAGTTCATTGAGAGCAACCAACAAGACAAAAAGGGGCAAATGTAGACACCTAAATAGTGTCTAACCCTTGGTCACTTTCCCCCTTAGTCCATTCCTAACCCATTCCTAACAATTACTAATTTAAAATAATTAACTTATTTTGAATTAACCCCCCTCTCCTTGGACACATCACCCATGACACCTCACCTGGGACACCTCGCCTTGGACTAATTCCCATCCTATGACTCACCCAAGACCTATTCCTACTTCTCTCTAACCACCTAACAAACTCTCATGCGTATTTAGCCCAAACCTTGACATTCTCCAACAGATAGGGCACTTGGCAGATGAAAAATGGGCTTAGTAGCTCTTTTTGCCCGTTCTAACCCCGCCGACATCGGTCAAATGTCGGCCGACACCGGCGGAATCGCCGACGTCAGTTATACTTAACCAATTTTTTAGAATCTTTGTAGATCTGAATCAAAAATCAACGAATCTCTGGAAGCAACTGACAAATCCTTCAATCTTGAGTCTTCGACCATCTGTCAATCTACAAAATCTCTCAATCAAGCCTCTCACTCTCTCTCTCAGGTGTAGCAACAGCTTCAAGGTTCTCCATCAGCAACAGGTTCTCCACGTAGGCTACATCAACAGCAGGTATGGGAATCATCAGTAGCACACCTTCCACAAGGCACAGGTAAGTATACTATCTGTGTTTTTATTCTCTTTTCAGTTATTACTTTCAAACAATATCTCCCTAAACCAGACTGTTAACCAAACCAGACTCAAATCTCGACTTATCCATCTCCCTATTTCCTCCGTCCTCTATCAGACCATACATTCTGCCCATTTAACCAGACTCTCAGACTCAGACCCCAGACCATTCAACCAAGCCCAAAAACTTTGTCTCAAGACTGTTAACAAACCTAGACCCTTCCTTGGCCTTGTCCATAGACCAAAACCCTGATCGGACTCTGTCCACAGACCACAGACCTGCCCAGACCCCATCCAAGCCAATTGCCCCGACCGACGCCAGTCACTACCCCAACCAACGTCGGCAGATTAACCGACGTCGGCACCTTAACCAACCGACGCCGGTGACTATGATCAGTTCGACAGCTTCTTTCAAGTAAGTCTTTGCTTCCCTTTTTCATTCCATTTCTTTATCATTTCAGTTCTTCATCATTCAGCTATTTATCAAACACTTCTTTCCATTGATTAGTGGGTTTATATCCCTTAAGAAAGTTTTCATACTTCTGGGATCAAGCTTTCACTTGACAACCCACCATCTATCCATTTAACGCCTTCTTTTGTCCAAGCTTCTTTTCTTTGCAGGTGTCATTCCTCCACAGCCAAAGAGGAGTACTCATAGCATCTGGATTACGGTGCGCAGACTATATCTAGGTACACATCAAGCCTTGACCATTCTTTCTTTAGTTTCTCATTAATTCTCTCCTTTGAAATTGAAAGCAAAATTTGAATAGAAACAAGATCCTTCCTCATGAGAGGCTCGATCTTTAGATTGATTGGCCTTTGCTTTTGCTTGATGGGTTTGGAACCTTACTCCAACTCAATGGTGTGTTTGGCCAAGCTTGGATCATAGCCCTTCAAATCACCATACTCCCAAGTGAAGACATTAACAAACTCTTACATTAACATAAAAAAAGCACACTTTTCATCATTGGTACACACCTTCCCAAGTGCAAATAACTTATCCTTGTAGATCTCTACCCTTTCATAATTTTATTTCTTGTTTGACATGCTTGCTTTGTCTCTCTTGAGTTGGCCATCTTCGTTGAAAATGCTCTCAAGAGTTACCAAACCTTTGGGAAGCCTATTGGTTTTTAGTTGAACAATCTGCCCATCATACTACTGTTGTATCTTAGACTGGCTTTTGGAAGTAAACTCAGCTTCTTCCTATAATAAAAGTGCTATTTATTGGTTACTTTAAAACACCTTCTAATTGGTGGCATTGTCTAGTATGGAGGGCCTCACAATCACCTTTAAATGATGTTGATTCTTGCTTTATCTCATCCCCTTTGGGATGTCAAACTAAGCACCAACTACTGCTAGTCTATCAACAAGCTTGTTCTCTTCTCTTAGAATGGAAGTGATGTTGAAATCAATGAAGTTCTTTATAAGGTCCCACTCTCTATGCTTGTGAGACTTGAGTAAGGATTCTTGGTCAAGTTTTGACCTCTCACTTGGTTCATAATCAACTCACTGTCTCCAAACACCTATAATTCTTTGATTCCTCTTTTCCTTGCCCATTCTAGGCCATGAACAAGGACCTCATACTCTTCTACATTGTAGGTGTAGGAGAAATGAAACCTAAAAATTAAGAAGTATTTATCCTTTGAAGGTGAAACTAGCATTGCCTCACCACCAACTCCCAACTTGCTTCTAGATCAATCAAAGAACAACTACCATAAGCCATAGTCCTCTTGGTCTATCTTCATCAAATTTAGCATGAAAATATCTTTCTAATGCATGTAGTAGATGCCAAGACCATCTTATTGAATGATATTGTAAGGATGATGCTCAAATTTGTCATTTCCCCATTCATCTAGGAGCAAGTCAGCAACTCCTACAAGGGAAGATGATGGAGATTGATCCACCTGGAGATCTCCTTCATCAATGATTGCATAGTTTGCATTCACCACTTTGGTCGAGTATGGCTCCAGGTGATCCTTGTGGATAGGATTTGACTCAATCTTCAATTTAGTTCCATATTTTATCTTCAAAACCATGTAAGACCAATTGGCTACCAAGTATCCACCTATATTGGATGTGAAATATCTTGACAAGTAAAGAGTGAAGTAAGGAGGAACATCTACCACTACCACATCATGGGGAATTGAGAAGGTTGGATACGCATGGAGAGTTATATTCAAACCTCTTTCCACTCCCAAGGTCTTACCTGGTGATCCATCCAACTGTAGAACTCCTTTGGTCATTTAATCATACTTGAAGCCTAGCTTATCAGCTATGAATTTGGGTATAACTGAGATGCTTGATCCACTATCAATGATGCAATTATGGACTAAGAAATCACTAATAATTAGGGACAAATAGAAGGAAGGGACCTTCTCATCTTTCTTTACTTGATCAGCCATGGAAGGAACCCTTTTTAATACCAACACATTATCATTTCTTGCTGGGATAACTTGCTCACCTAGCATGTACAATTATTTTTGGAGTATATATTTTTGTCCTAACAGTGCTAAATAATCCCACAATAAGATGTTCATGTGCATCTTCTTCATTTGTTCCACTATATTTATTGAAGTATTTCCCCCTTTAGATTTCTCCTTGGGAACATTTATAACCTATGGTGTAACTTGAGGAGCTAAAGCTACAACCATTGGCCTATAATTAGGAAACTTTTAATTTGCTTGTGGTCTTGGGGTTGCTTCAGGTACACTTCCTACTTGACTGGGTGAAGGATATGCTATAGGTGCTTGAGTGGCTACTTGATCTTCATCAATGGCTCTCCTTTTGGATCTGGCGTTGGATGCAACACCAACATTTTGATTACTTGTGCTCCCCACATAGTTGACTGCATAGAACTCTCCTTCTAAGTGATTCATAAGAGTGGAATTAGATTGAGCCTACCTACTATCTATCCAAAGTCGTGTTGACATCTTAAAATTTGAGAATTGGGCTACCTAATCACCTTATGCAATCATGCTTTAATTTGGTAGCTCACTAGCATAAGTAACCTATTCTCGGCCATGCTCTAAGGGTGGATAGTTTGGTTGCTCCTGCACCAAATTATTTTGAGTGGGGATAAGAGTCTTGGAAGATGAAGGGGAATTTGGATTATATCTTTAATAAGGCTTGACATGTGTAATTTGACCTTGCCCTTAATTATAATTCTGGAAGGGAGGCATATTTGCTTGCCCAAACTACTGGTAGCCTTGATTTGGCCTATAACTCTAAGCTTGTTGTCTCTTGAGGACAACTAACTCATTGGTAACACTTTGCAGCAAGATCTTAACTTCATGGATCTCATTTATAGGGGTAGCAGCTAGCTTTTCTTAATTAGGCAAAGGATCTAGAGTGGTAAAAGCAGGCTAGATTGAGGGTTGTAAATGAAGAAAGAGTGCCATACGAGGTCTAGGAGCTATCTTTCCTACTTGAATAAGGCAATTCTTAGCAACTATGTCTATCTCATAAGTAGTGGGTAGAGTGTTTCCACCCATAGACTATATCATGATAATAATGTCACTATTTAGGGCCTTCAAGTAGTAAAGGAAAGCATAGCTTGGGGTTGGCCTCACAAGAATTGGGATCCTGTCCCAAGTCTTTTGGAACCTAGTGTTAAAATCTTACATAAACTCATGTGGGGCTCTCTTCATGGTGGTTAATTTCTTAGCTAGAGACAAATTGTTGTTTTTTTCCCAAAACCTATTGGTCAAGAGGGTCCCTAACTCATTCCATGAGCTAACTAAGTTCATAGACAAGGTCCCATACCAGTCCAAAACTTTCTGTTTGAATGACAAGGCTAGCAATCTAATGGCTACATTTTGTTTAGTGATATTATGGATGTTGTAGAGGTTTGCTATGTTTCTAATATGCTCAACAACAGTGATTGGGCCCTTTCCACTAAAGGGAGGAACACTTTTGAGATCTATCCCTGGAATTGGGTCATACTACTGAAGGTTCAAGGGACTTTGACCATTAAAGGCCATAAAATGGAAAGCCCTAAGGGTTGCCATGGCTGTGAAAGGATTCAATAGGGGTCTCCTTGAGTAAGTGTATTTTATGGATAGCTTAGGAAAATGGCTTGCCATGTAAGGGTGGGTATTTTCAAACCTCAACATTTTTTGAGTTCAAAGGTAACTCAACAAATTCAAAAGGGACACCCCAAGAAGAAGATCTTGTAGTGACCTTTGGCATGGGATGTTAGGATGATCATTTACTAGAGACTTGGTTCCTGAATGGAGTCACTAGGTGTTGAATATAGCTCCTTCTTTTGGATTTTTTAAACAATATCAAGACTAACACCAATAATGAACTTACAAGACATATAAATTATCCCACCAAGTGTGATAAAAACTATTGACACTATTGATTTCACCCTTTGAAGGGAGGCTCAGCTCTCTTCCTTTGCATGGCACAATGGAGACATCCCTCTTGCCATGGGTTGTAAATGTAAGGGATGAATCTCTATATTAGGGGCTAGCTCCCCTTAATACACCTTGAGGCCTTAGATTTCCTACTGTTGATAATGGGGGGGATGAAAAGGGAGAGAAATACTGAAATTAGAACCTAAACTAAAGCGGTGATGCACCAAAATGGTTGGTTTACTCAGATTTGACATACACTTTACACCAAAGACAAGCAAGCATACACTTCATTCAAATGAGAACCTTTTTTACATCTGTGTTTCAATAGGGGCTCCTATGGATATATAGGGAGGAAGAACTACTAGAGGTGATCTAAGATAGACTATGGATAACATGTTCACATGCACCTATACACTGAGCTGGACACTTTTTTTTGACCTGCAAGAGAACTCATAATACACTAGATATGCTAGAATAAACTTATAAAAGCATGAAAATAAAATTACTTAACACAAGATAAAACCATGGACATATGCAATAGTGCAAGCTCAAATAGAGGTAAAAATGCTTCTTATGATTCAACGTAAATTCCTTCAGGGCTTCACCATACAAGCTGAGATATATTTTCTCAAATGAGAAGTTACTAATATATAGAGAACTAAAGACAAGATAGATAAAAAATTAAGGAATGGAAACCCATCCTGAGTTAAACACCTCTGTAGAGACTAAAAGACCATGTTGCTATCGTATTCTTCAAACTATGTATAGGAGAGCCATGTTGTAGATGTCCAAGTCACTGCCCTTGCTATCCTAGGCCTGTAAAAGCATGGGATACTCCTAGAAACTAACAAATCCATCCCCAAGTTGTTGTGGCTGGACCATGCTCTCTTTAATGATGTGTGTAACTAGATGTGCATTAATCATGAAGCATGAAACATGGGCTACTCTCCTCTATATTTCAAAAACCAATCTATTTTATTAGTTTTTGGTAGATATAGTTCACCAAATGTATTAATTCTCCTTGTTGAGTTGTCTATGCCACTTGTCTTGGTTTGAGTGGTCATTGATTCTACCTTTTGACCTTGTTATCTACTAAAACTATTCTATACTTTGTCTTTTTCTGCTCTTTACTTTACCCATGTTTGTCTCATCCTTGCCTTCTCCTTTGCCTTGGCTTATTCTTGGCTTGTCTTTGACTTATCGGGCCTTTGGGTTCTCGACGGTCTCTACTCCTTTATTTCAAGCTTTTTGTTGTACTTTCCTTTGAATAAAATGTCTGAAAGAATTCCTTTTGACATTTTATCTAAATTAATTCTTTCTTTTGATTACTTTTTTTCTCAAAGAGCACGTTCCCCTTAGGCATTTTGTCTTTGTTCTTCATTTTCTCAAGGTGCCCTTTGTAAGGGCACTTTGTGCCTTGAAATGCCCCTTCAAAACTTTTGATTTGGTCATACCACTGACCAAGGTGCCCTTCACAAGGACACTTTGAGTCCAAAGTTTCCTTTTAAAATAATTGTAAGGGTCCTATGTGCTGCCTAAGTGCCCTCTACAAAGGCACATACCCTTCAAACTTTTTTCAAATGTCCTTCAAGCTATCCTAATTCCCTCTGAAAGAAATTCATTGCCTTTTACAAACTACTTAGACCATTTCAGGTTCTTCAATCACTTCTACTTATAAAATTAGACAAGTAATGCACCTGCACAAACTTGATTTACACTAGATAGACCATTTTAGACTTCTCAAGAGCTTCTACTTCAGGTTTTACGTCAACTTCAGCCAATAAGGCAAATAAGTAAAGACACTTGGAAAACCTGATTTGGTCTATCAAAATGAAATCAGGTTTTGCAAGTGACTTTACTTATAACCTTTATAAGTAAAGACATTTTCAAAGTCTGAATTTCACCACCAAGACCAAATTAGGTTTATCAAGTGACTTGACTTATGAAAATTTCACAAGTCAAGTCATTTGGGAAACCCAAAATGCACAACTGTAGGTGAAGTAATTACTCTTGACAAACCCAAAATACACTTGGCAAAGTAGAATGAGGGTAACACCTAGGTTTTTCATGAGAAAGGTCTGGCAGAGAACATTTTGCATAAGGTAGCAGAGGGATGATCTATCCAAAACATGGATTGGATGAATTTTTTGAATAAAAAGGAGGGGGTGCCCAATTTTGGCTTTCAAGACCAAAAATTGGTCAACAGTTATAATTACTAGAAAATTCAACTTTAGATAGTACCAAATTCCATTACCTAGGATTATCACTAATTAAGCACCTCATTATATTTCCCATGCTCCTGTTTACCACCTCTATTTGACCATTATTTTTGGGGTGGTACATTAAAATCTAATGTGTGTTATTTTCCAATTTATTCCATAAGATTCCCCAAAAGTGGCTTAATAATTATTTATCCCTCTCACAGGTTATGGTTTTTAGAATACCAAGTAACTACACTTCTCCCTTAAATAACATATGTGAAACTTAAATCATATCATTTATATTCTTACATGGTATGAAGTAGACCATTTTATAAAAGTGGTCCACCATTACAATAATTGAATCATATCCTCTTTGGGTTTGTGGCAACCCCAAGACAGAATCCATGGAAATATCAGTCCATGGTTATTTTAGCATTGGTAAATGCATATATAGACTTGAAATTTTTTGTCTTGATTTTTTAATATGACACACCCTACAAAAAAATAACTTATTCACATATATTCTCATATTTGGCTAAAATATTTTTTCCTTCACCAATCCAAAGGTCTTATCTCTTCCAAAATGTTTGCTTAGCCTACTTGAGTGAATTTTATCACTAGATTTTCTCTCCTTGATCCAAATCAAGTACACAAATGATATCCTTTAAACAAAAATCCATCTACTAATAAATATTCCTCAAATTAAATCACACATGTATGGCATTGAATACTTAGAATTGCATAAATTCTACCAAAATATGGATCATATGCATATTCACTTTTCATTTCTTCAAAGCCAACAAGTTATTACTCATTATGTTATGATCCACACTTATAATAACTAGAAATATACAAAATATAATGTATATCAACACAATAAAATATATATCAACGGACCATGATGCCAAAATATTCAATATATGTAAAAATAGAATAATCACCCTTAAGGTAGAGCAACACCATATAATACTCCTTTAAGAAGGAATAACTCCACAATGTCTCTTTAAGGGGACAACCTCCAATATCATTCTACCAAATAGAAGACTCAACACTTAGTTTCCTTAAAATGATATTTACCTCCTTTATAAATACCTCTATATAACTAAAAATGGATGGGTAACTTCCTAATCCCAATGTAGGCTAACCATTACCCAATGCACTAATTCCATAAGTTACTCATTTATCTAAATATATTAGACCCATATAACTAAACAAGGGAGATGTGTTTCACATGTAGGCATATCCATAAACCCATATATATTAATATATCATATCCCTAGGTACATAGCATTCCTTCCCTTCTTGACATGTTTCATCCTTGAAACATAAGAAAAAACCAAATAACGAGTGTGATTCAAATCATTGCACATTTTTTCCCAATCTCGATCATCTAACCATCCATATGTGATTTTGGTAGGTGATAGCTCTCAAACCTTATTTAAAAATTCCATTGTGATACTTAGATTCCATTCATGATCATAACTATATCACCTTGGTGTCCATGCATAATTATTCATCCTCTAATTCCATGTACCATATTCCACTATGCTACTTTGATTCTATGCATGACCATAGTAGTTATTATTCCATGCATAGTCATAGTTATTTTTCCAATTATTTCATGATCCATATGTTGTTGCACTACTCGGATTCCATACCTAACCATAGTAGTTCTTATTTTTCTTCCATGCATAACCATAGTGATTGGTACTCTGATTTCATGTATATCTAAAATGATTATTGTTATGACACTCCCTCACATGGCTCCATGATTGTTTCCTCTCATGATGATGTGGGTGTTGATATAATGCAACCTTTTTTGATAGTTTGACCTTATCAATCTTTTCTTTTACCTCCACCACCATTTCATTCAGTGGTTCCCTTACCTCTTGATTAGATGAAGTGTTTTGTTCTACTTGGACTATTTCTTCATATATGTCTTCATTTGAATCTTCCTCATGATCTTATTCACTTTCTTTAATATCATCCTCATGTTTTAACTTGATTTTTCTTTTTGCATTTCCAACTATGATATCTTGTCAAATGACCTTCTATTTCCTATACCAAAAATTCATGAACTTCATCTAAAATTAATATTGATTATTCATATAGTTTATAACCACGGATATCCAAGAACCATATCCACACCATCCATATCCAAATCATATAAATATAAATGAAAAACATTTTTGTTCATAGTGAGATTCAAATCTTCAAAAACTAGAATATTCTTACCATCCAATTGAGCCTCCTTGATATTCTTTGATTGAACCTGTAGATGTTGGGACACATCCATGTTGATGAAGTTATACATTTCATTAGGTTTTATGGACATAATAACCTTCTTGTTTTGAATGCATCCATGAAATCAAAAAAAATGACTTTGATTTCTTTGGAGCCAATTAGTTGAAACCTTATCATACAATCCTTCATCCTTTTTAATATCCTCTACCTCTCCTTTTGCATCCTCTATAACCTCTTCATCATCATTATTATGCTATGTTTCTTCTTCTTCATAATCACCTGCATGATATTCCTCATTTCCATCATAAAAATTGTTTTCTTCCTCTTTTTCCACATCATGATCCTCAACCTCTCCTCTTGAATCCTCTTTAGGTCCCTCCTCATCATCCTTATGTTCATCCTTTTTTTCATCTTCTTCTTCTTCATCATCTGAACTCTCTTCTTGGTTATCATCAATAGTTTCTTATTTCCCCACATGCCCATTTTTTTTTCAAAATATACTTCTCAAAAATATTTTGCATTTTTTCAAAACTCTCCATCAATTTTTCTGACTGTTTGTAATCCATTTGACCCATGATTTATAAAAAAACTAAGGTTAAGGAAAAACCCTAAAAATTTAATAATTCATGCTAAACTAATCCAAATAGTATAAGTTTTTTATTGTATCTTCCATGTATGATATTGCAACTTTAGTGAAAATTTTGGAAAAAAAATCCAAATATTTTAGCCTATAGAGAGAATTTATGAAAAATCATAAAATCATCATAAATCACACAAAATGATTCAAAAAATTCATAATTTTTTATTATATCTCTCTTGTATACTAATAAAATACTAATAAAAAGTTCACAGATAAATTCCTTATTTTTTGGTAGATATGACGAATTTATTACAAACCCTAAATTAGCAATAACTCTCAAAAATGATCATAAAACCTCAATTTTTTTACTAGCTTCTTTAAATTATTATTCAACTCCAGTAAAAAAATGTGCAATTTTTTTCAACTAATTTCAAGATAATTACGATTCCATAAGACTAGGGTTTCGTCCCACACAAATTGCCCAAATCAAATCTCTAATACCACTTGTTATGATCCACAGTTATAATAATTGGAAATATACATAATATAATGTAGATCAACACAACACAATAGATATTAGTGGGCCAAGATGCCCAAATATTCAATATATGATGAAATAGAATAATCACCCTTAATGTAGGACAACATCATACAATACTCCTTTAAGAAGGAATAACTCTATAATGTTTCTTCGAGGGGACAACCTCCAATATCCTTCTACCAAATATAAGACTCAACACTTACTTGATTCCATTCAAATGATATTCACCTCATTTATATAGACCAATAAATAATTAACAATGGATCAGTAACCTCATAATCCTAATGTAGGCTGACCATTACCCAATGTACTAATTTCATAAGTTACTCAGTTATCCTAAAATATTAGACCCATATTAATAACTAAGGGGATGTGTGCCACATGTCAAAATCTCCATCAACCCATATACATTAATATATCATATCCTTAGGCACATAGGACATTAAAACCAAAAAATGATGCCTTCTAATTAATGCATTAGCCACCACATTAGTTTTATGCTCCTATGTTGCACAACAAATGTATATGCCTACAAAAATGAAACCCATTTGGCATGTTTGTGGGAAAACTTACCTTGGTAATTTATGTACTTCAAGGCTTCATTTTTAATCATAAAAAATAATTCCATATGTAGAATATAATGCCTCTAATATTTTAATGCATGTATAATAACATAGAATTCCTTATCATAAGTAGTATACTTCTTTATGGATTAATTTAATTTCTCATTGAAAAAGGCCACAAGTTTACCTTTTTGGATTAACACTCCTCTAATGGCTACCCATGAAGCATCATACTCAGCTATAAAATATTTAAAAAAATAGGGTATAACAAGAATTGAAGCTTCAATTATACTTATTTTGAGTTGTTCAAAGCTCATACCAGTTGTCAGGATTCAAGTAAAGACCTTTCCTTCTTGTGTAATTAGTCAAAGGTGCACTTATCTTACTAAAATTACTAATGAACCTCTTATAAACATTCACCATCTGATGGAAAATCCTCACCTCTATGATACTTTGAGGAGTAGGCCACTCAATAATATCCTTAAAATTTTAAGGATCAATGCTCAATCTATCAGCAGAAATAACACTACCCATAAATACCAACTAATTCTGGTAAAATTCATGCTTTTAAAGGTTGATGACCAACCTTTTTACTATAAGTGTGTCAAGAAACACTCTCAAATGTTTTAATTTTCCCTATGTATTTTTACAAAAATCAATATGTCATAAAAATAGACTATGACAAATTTTCTAATGTGTAGTCTAAATATGTGATGCATTATTCACAATAAGGTAGCTAGGTCATTGAAAAATCCAAACAACATCACCACCCACTCATATAAACCATCCTTGGTTTTGAAGGTGGTATTCCACTCATTAACTTCACAAATCTGAATCTAATGGTATTTGCTTCTTGGGTCAATCTTAGAGAATATCTTGGCACCCAACAAGTAACAAAATAAGTCTTCCATTCTTGGCAATGGATATTAGTGCTTTATAGTGATTTTTTTAATGGATCTATAATCCATACATAATCTCATTTCCCCATTTTATTTGGGGAGAGTATAGTAGGTTTGGTGCATGAGCTCAAACTTTACCTTACAAATCCCTTTTCTAACAATTCAATAATATGTCTTCTCATTTCCTCATTTTCTATAGGAGTCAACCTAAGCACCCTGATTTGGGAGTTTTACACTAAGAATAAGATAAATTGGATGGGTAATGCCTCTACAAGGAGGCAAGCTAGATGGTAGGTCAGATGGTGTCAAGTCTAAATATTTTCTTAGTGATTCATGCACCTCCAATGGGATAGACTGTTGATCTAATTTCTCATTTTTTCTAGGGTATAGTAGAAAGAAAATATCACTCTTTGACTCTTTGAAAAACACTTTCCAACCCAATGTAAAAAAGATAGAGCCAATATTTTAGTTGTTCATTCTTATGTAAAAGGCCTTAAAACATGGAGTTAACCCTCGTGTTGTATCTCAAAGGTATTTTTTCTATCATGGTGAACTACATTATTATCATATGTATGGGGCCTTCCTAATAATAAATGGAAAGCATCCATAGGTACTACATCAAAAAATACCTTATCTTTATAAGGCCCAATATTAAAGGTAATAAAATAATATTATATCCACAAGCACACTTTGATCTTTCTTCACTTAGGAAATCTTATATAGTTCAAATTTGGGAATACAAGAAAGATATAACCTTTGCACCATTTGAGTACTTACTAGGTTGTGTGTTGAACCAACATATACAATCACCTTCCATGCCTTTCCTTAAAACTTGAATTTAGTTAGAAAAAAATATCCTCCAATCACTATTTATAGGATTGTTTCCAGACACTAAGGTCTTTCACAACATTAAGTTCACTCTAGTTTTAGCCTCTATTTTTATGGCTTGAGGCTCTTCCTCTATCAACATAGCATGATTTGTAGATTTAGGATTTAATAGGCAGTCTTAAGGTTTATGAGCTTCATTGCATATGAATCATTAAAGGATTCTAGTTTCCAAAATAATTCCATCCTCCTTCCCTACCTCTAGAATCTCCCTTTCCTTAGAAGTTGGGCTTCACATTTCTATCAGGTTCTTCTCTTGTGGTAGGTTTGGAGGAACTCCCTTTTCCTATATTATGGTTGATATCACCCCCTTTACTCATCATCTTTCCATTATGATATAATTTCTCTTATGATTTTAAGGTATATTCATATGCCTCATCCACTGTAGGCACCTTGACTAAGGCTAGCTCATATTAACATTAAAACTTTAGTCTATTAACATACATATTTGTTACTTGTTATTCATCCTCTTATATATTAGTCCAAATTTGAAGCTTCATAAATTTCTTGGTATAAACTTGAATTGATTAATCTTTGTTTAAGTTTTTAAATTCTCTAAACCTTTTATATTAATAATAAGAAGGCAAGAATCAATTTTGTATATGTTTCAACATCTTAGGCCACAACCTTATTTTGTCCTTTCCTTGTCTTCTCATATAACTCTAAAATTTTTAACACCATATCAACACAAGACTTTCATTTGGATGTTGAATATCCACCCTTTTACGGTCATCTTTTTTGATGCTTTCCATCTCAAAATAATGCTCCAACACTTGAACCTAGTCTATGAACAAATATGGGTTAGTTTGCCTTTAAAATATGAAATTCCAACTTTAAGCCTAGAGCCTTGTCTAGATACAAATTTAATGAACCTCTCTATAGGGTCTACTACCCTAATTTAATTTTCCAAGTTCTCATGTTCCTCTTCAAAATCATCCAAATTTAGTATTTTTTCAATAGATTATAATATTATAAGCCACTCAACAACATTATTCCTTTAAAGACTAGAATTACTTATGCCTCTTCCTCCCCAGTGCATATGGATGGCCATCATTATTTGATCTGATAAAAAAATAATGCAAACACTCCTTTTAACTCAAGCATGCACCCTGTCATATCTCATAGATAAAATAAAATATAAATATAACACACAAAATGAATGTCTATGGTAGGAAAAACTTATAGTCAAGAAATAATTATCATCTGCTAAACATAGTAAAAAATTAAGAGGAAAAGAAAAATCATTGTAAAAAAATATCAAAATGTTACATAAATAATATCTTCTTTAATTCCTAGAACTCCCTCTTTTCAAAGTCTTCTCTATCTGTGTTAATCCCCAAACTAAACTATCATGTGTTTATATTAACAACCTAAAAGGTAACAAGTAGTAAAAACTCCTATTTTGACTTTAATAAAAATAGTTAATGTTGACATTTGAATTATACACCTATGGATGCTCCATGGTGTGGGAAATCTTAATGATGGGGTACTGAGCATGAAGGCCTTGCATGGGGTGTAAGAGTCTAAGGTATTGTGCATGGAAGTATTATCACACAGTTGTGTGCATGAGCATTGGTTATCTTGTCATAATGATGGGAACATACCTAAGGTGTGGGACCCTTGTGCTCCTTAGGATGAGCCTTCAGAGTAGGTCAAATTCCTTCGATTCTAAGCACACTTGGTTTAAGACCAATGCATAGGCCTAAAGATCAAAAAGGTAATCTACCACTAATATAAACCTAATATATTCAAGGGAAAGGGAGGGAGAAGGTAAGAAATCCTAAAAGTAAAAATTCAATGCACTCGAAATAGAGTGAGTGCTCATACTGCTATAATCACACTAAAAATGCTTGAGAACAAGATGTTTCCACATATATTCTACCAAGGGTACGCTAGATGAATAAGTTTTTTGCATAGAGGCATGAGAACATAGTGTAACATTGAGAGGGATGACAAATGGTCCATAGACAACATCAACACAAACTTGAGTGCACATAGGATATGACCTACAAGTGAGCTTTGAGTTTAATGATGAGGTGTTGGGAATGAATGACAATGAGATGAGTGAACATTACTCATAGACAAAGATCAATAGACACAAAATAACACACATATCATCAGAATAACAGAAGGTGGTTAACTTAATTCTCATTAATCTACAAGACTTGGCTAATACACGTGTTCATGGAGGGTAAATTTTAGCAGTGTGAGGCTACTAAAAATATGTCAACCCTTTTTATAGTAAAAGAACAAAGATTTTTGTAGTAGATTAAACCAATTTTACAATTAATCCACCACTTTGGGGTGGTAGATGTAGAATTTAATCCTTTATGGTGTTGTATCCATGATTTTTGATGTTTGTTTGGTGATTAGATCTGGGGTCAACAACAAGATCACTTCTAGATCCATGTGCATTAGAGAATAAAAGATATCCTTGATAGAGTCAAAGAGTGATGTATACTCAAGTCTCAAAGTTTGATAGTCACTTCTACATTTAATTGTTCTAATAGTGCCTCAAGCTTTTCTCAACCACCTCCAACAATATTCATTATATTTGGTAGCTACTTGACATGTGGTACTTCTGACTAGTCTCGAATGTGGTATTATGGGGACATGTGTCACCTTAGTCATGTTTTAGAGGAGTCTCTCAGATTTTTAGGTAAGATCAACGTGGATGTGACATGTGTAAGACTGATTTATTACTAGATAATTGGGAACCTCTGTATGTTTGATTAAGTGTGAGGTTGCCACATGATAATGATGGAAGTGAGGTTACATACTACACAATAGAAGGGTGCAAAAGTAAAATCATATGCATGATCATAATACTATATTAGATGGGTATAGAAGGACCTTTTCATATATGAGTGTATCATTCGTAGTTTATTATTTAACAATAATATGATATTATGGATTCATTTTTTTCATTTGTTTGGCCTATGCAATTAACTATTTGGTGTTATATTGGCATTTTGATAAGGAATACATTTTTTACATATGCATTTGGATCAATATTTTATCACCACCCTAAAAATCAATCCTTCATTGATGTCTCTTCACATAAACAAGGAAGTATTGGCAAATCCAATAACCAAAAATCTCATCAGCATTCAATATCAAAGCCAAAAGGCTCATTAGCTGGTTTGATCAAGTTTTTTTTTAATGTATGTTGTTGTTTAAAATCTATAAAACCTACTCATTGGTGTTAAAATCTCCATCCATCAACATTGGATGAGCCATCAAAGAGGAGGAAAATAAATTTACATTAGAATTCAAGTTTATTAGTTTGTCAAATGCATCCTATAGTCATCCTTGGCACTCATGCCCTTCACACAATCCTACACAACCTTAAACACCACCCACACCTTCCAATGTGTCCACAAGACCTAAAAGTTAAAAAGGACACTTTTATTACTCTTTAAACATTGATTTGTGCTTTCATATATTTTAAGTAATCCATGGGGGAGTTAATAGCATTTGATTTTGTAAGAACAAATGTGGTGTGAGATCTAAGGTTCAATCCCCACCCACACTAATTTTTTGTTAACTTTTTTTGTATTTTTCATAAAATACAAAATGGATTGTTTTTTGAAGTGATTTTTGTAGACACCCAATTCTAGCCACAACTGGATTCTAACTAGACTTCATACCAATTCTTGCCAACCATTGTAAATTAATCCTATGAATCAATAAACATCCTAATTTTGGTCGTGCATCATTCATCAATACTCAAAATTATGTTGAGGCATCCCTATTTGGGAGACTAGCCCATATGCAACAATAACCTCTCATGGATTCACCCCCAATCACCTTGAGACATAACAAATGTTAATTTTTCCTATGAACACATTAAGTGGGGCACTTAATCAAATATTAAAATATTAAAAAGGGTAATCAAAATCAATTAATTAATTAAACAATATTAAATGCTTAGTTAAATTATCCATTTTTAATTAATGAATATCTAAACATGGAAATTCCAAAAATCAAAATATCAAGTCTTTCATAATTACCTTTATGAGTTGTCAAAATATCCAAAAATATCTAATTTGAGAACTACTACTAGTAACTAAAAGTCATAATTATATGATAACTTTTAACTCAATTGGAGTTAGTCTCAACTCAACCTTAACTCACCTCGGGTGACATTTAATTATTGAGGCTATAAATACAAGTCTATACCCATTGATATTTAAGCTATCTTGATGTAATGTTATAATGCACATATAGATGCAAAGAATCCTTTCATGTAATGTTACCATGCCAAATTCATGAGCCAAGCAGCCAAACTAAGGTGTCAAGGAAAGATGAAACCAACAAAGCTCCATTTATGAATATTTATAGATGTACAAGCTAAACAAGCAATTTTTATGGGCTATTTGGAGCTCCAAAGAAGGTAAAATAAGGTTTGATTTTATGTTTTAGTTGTGTTTCATATGCATTTTTATTACTATGCTCTCCCTAGTGTTTAGGCTAGAGGTTTTAGTATTTAGTGTGTTTATTTGGATTTGATTTTATCTTAATAACTAATACTAATCTCTCATCTTGGATTCATTTTTCACATAATGGCATGCCTGGTGGAACTTGATTTCACACCCCATATCTTCATCTTCTTCCCTTAATTCTTCTCTTCCCTTTTATTTCATTAAGAAAGAAAAATAAGAAAAAAACCAAAACATTTTTTGCAGGACCCAAAGACCAAGAAATGACAATTTTAAACACTCTAAAGTTGTAAAACTCACATTTGAATTTGGTGTTTTAAAAATCTTTTGCTTAAATCATTTTTATCTTTCAATGTTTTCACACAACACTAAAGGACTAAACTTCATGATGTATTTCATTTGGTGCTATAAAAATGAACTCTCACTTTAGCTAAATACTCATAAGAGTTTTTAATTTTTATGTTTGTTTAGAAAAATAAGTGTCGCATGTATGCTCTCCCCCCATCCCCTTTAGGGAACTTGGGTGATCAGAAATAATCACTCTCTACATTTATCTCTTTTGTTTAAAATAATGGAAGGAAAGCCACTAAGGCCCTCCCCAAAATTTGAGTGATTTGGGTGACCCAAAAATGACCCTAAAGTCCTACTTTCTTTATTTTAATGCATTTTGGCTTGTAGGTGGGAGCTCGCTTCTCCCTCACAAGTTCTTTATGGGTGCATCAACCTGGGGATTCATCTCCTAGCATTGTACCAACCCCACTCCATAGTGGGGTATATAAATTGAGGGTAACCCATTGGGATGCTTTTTTTAGTGCCTAAACAAGCTTTATTAGTGGTACTCAGCCTTAGAATGTAGGGGCAACTTGGACATCGCACTACACTTAGCAATTGATAGATGTAGTGGTTGTGAAAAGGACTAAACCTTTTCACAATAAGTCAGTTGACATAGATACAAATGATGTGATTATGCCCTACTGTTTGCCACATATATGGGACCATCTATAAACAAATGAAAATTGATAGTTTAGATAACCCCATTTGTCATAGATATACTACTAATGTAGGGTGAGTACCCCAAAGTTCTATGTCACCATAAAAATCTTAAGAGAAGATGGGGCCTAAAATCCTTACTTTTCATGCACTTTTGCTTTTTAGATTAACAATTTAAAAATCCTCTCAAGATCAAGTATATATATGGAATTCAATGGTACGATGTAACCTTATCATTTTTAAGATTTAAGACGTTACACTTTGGTGTTTTTGTCATTTTATCCTTTTACTTACATGGTCTTGAGTCGTAACTATTTGTTTATCATACCATGTAAAAATGAGTCATGTTATACATCACTCACTTATTTGAAGAGGTGTTATGCCATCCATTTGACACCACACCTTGCCTTAGACATTGTCAAATTTTATGTGTGTGTCACTTGATTGAAAAGGATGTCATTATGCTGCCCAATTCATTTCAAGTTTTACACCTTAAAGTCTTGAAACAAAACCATTTGTCATACCTTTAGAGCACAATAACATCATTATGTTTCTTGAGCTCTTTCAAAGACTTGTTGCCTTGTATCCAAAATTTCAATTACATTTTCAAAAACCATGTGTGCCTTTTAGATCTATGCCTAGTACCATCATGTTGTTCATTCTTTTCTAGCTTGTTGTATATTTTGAAAAGCCTAATCCCCTAAATTAAGTTAAAATTTGACAAGTTTAAATCCAAACATTGATTTATTAATACATATGCCTCATGTAACTTTGGCCTAGACATTGATCTTTCAATTTTGGGTTGTGTAACTTAAGTTAATTTCTTACTCAATTTAAAGATTATTTTTGTGCCTAAATTTGGGGAAGTAGCCTATCTTCCATGTGCCTAGTGTTTCATGTCTTTTTCCAAATGATCAAGTGTGTTTAAATAAAAATGCCTAGTTTATGCCAAAGTGTTTTAAATGTGTTAGATTAAATATTTTACCTTTTAGACCTCATTTTGTTTAAAGTCTATCATTTATGCCTTTTTCAAAAGATCCAATAATACATATTTTGAACCTAGATTTTGTGCCTTGTTTTCCAAAAGACCTAACAACTTTTATTACTTTACACCTAGTTTAGACTTATTTGAAACACTTTATACCTAAATTTAGCATTTTGGTTTTATTTCATCCACTTGACCATTTATTTTATACAGTAGATTGTTTTATACCAAGTTTTAGCACAAACCTTTTTAGAGATGCAGCTCTACTTTTAGATTAAGTTAGACAAGTTTGGACCGTTTTTCCTTTGGACCTTATTTTTTAGATTTTATAGAACTCTAGGCCTTTTTTTGAAACATTCATCGTATATGTGTATATGTTTCACTACACTCATATTATATCCATGTACAATTTAGGTTATGATAACATGGTCACACAAGATGACTTTGTTCAAGACCCCTATAGTGACGATGTAGTTTATGAGATGGATACTTATCCTCCTTATAATACTTAATCTAGAGAAGAAATCCAAGATACTCAAGCACAGTATTTAGTGATACCTTCTTTGGACTGATTAACATACAATGTTTTTCCTTTCAATGCTAATGGTACTTGATCCCTTACTTATACCATTAACCCTCCTTTGGCATGTGTGAGTGACCAAGATTTGTAATGCCATACCATTATTATATTAGGACCTCATCCTTTGGCTTGTGTAAGAAACCAAGCTTCTTAATGCCCTACCATTACCATACTAGGACCTCATCCTTTTGCTTGTGCAAGAAACTAAACTTTGTAGTGCTCTACCATTACCATACTAGGCCCTCATCCTTTGACTTGTGTGAGTACTAAGCTTTGAAACATCCAAGGATAACTATTACAAGCCCTCATAATTTGGTTCTTGATAGAAACCAACCTTTTTAAAGCCATACCATTACCATTCCAGGACCTAGTCCTTTGGCTTGTGTGAGAAACCAAGCATCACAATTCCCTATCATTACCATTCCAAGCTTTTCCAAGTATGTTATCTCATTATCTTAAGAAGGTTGTGTAATTATGACTATATGGGTAATAGTTACCATTCTCAACTAGAAATTAGTTTTTTTTAAACCCATCTTATATGAGCCTATTTAAAAAGAGACCATTACCCAACCGATGATCATTCCTCATCCATTGTCAACCATCCCCTATTTTAAAAAACCCATGTCAGTGTTTGATCCAAAATAGAGCCAATAAATACCTCTCTAAGAACCATCATTCAAAGACCAAGATATGTTTAAAATTGGTATTTTACAACTACTTGTAAACCAAGGCCAAAATAACCAACCAATCCATGATGTTTTTGTTGAAATAACTATTTGTGACAAGTCAACCTATGATGAATCACCTTTTGATCTTTTACCTATTATTGAGGAGTCTTTATTGAGTCACTTATTAATGATTATAATCTCCTTTGGTAAAATCATGTAAAGTTGATATTAAGTCCATTAATTCCTAATAATGCAACCAATTGACAAGTTTTTGAAAGTGACCAAAAAAATTTCAACTTTATGAGAAAAATAATTTTTTTGATAAGATCCAGTCAAGACTCCAAGATCAATATGGAGATTAGATCATCTAGTTGAAGATGAAAAACCTCCTATGGGTCTTGTCACTCTAAAAAACATCTTCAATATAGATGATCTATTGAAAGGGGAAAATAATAAAATCATGGTAAATGAAGAAGACTATGATCCAATGGTCATTTCATAAGGAAAAGCACTGAAGATAGGAAAGGTATGCAATGATTTGAAAAAATAAGATTTTATCAAGTTGTGTTAAGAGTTTGATGATAACTTCACTTGGAGTTATCATCATCTAAGAGGGTTTGACCCAAGCTTAGCTCGACATATAATAGATCTTGATCTAAATACTGAGTCGATTAGATAAAATCAAAGACTAATTAATCCAAAGAGAGAACCCCTGATGAAGAGTGAGATGTCTAAACTGATAGAGGCTAACATCATCTTCCCTATCAATCACACATCTTGGGTTGCTAATTTGATCCCTGTAAGAAATAAAAATGGTGAAATCTAGCTTTTTGTATATTTTAGGGATCTAAACAAGGCATATCTAAAGGATCATTATCCTCTTCCCCACATGAAAAAAATGATACAAATTGTATCAAGATCTAAAAAAATTTCTCTTCTAGATGATTACTCTGACTATAACCAAATCTAGGTACAAGAATAAGACTAGTTCAAGATTGATTTCACCAAAAATTAGGGAATATATGCATATAAAAATATTCCATTTGGTCTGACTAATAATGATGCAACATTTTAGAGAGCCATGGATATGGATTTTAGAGGTTTGATAAATGAGATGATCCTAGTATACCTAGATGAGATCACTATTTACTCAAAGCATGCTGATGCACACCTGGATCACCTTAAAAAAAAATTTGAAAGGTGCAAAGAATTTGGGGTTTCCCTAAATCCCAAGAAATGCATTTTTACAATTCATAAGGGAAGCTACTAGGACATATTATTTCAAAGGAGGATCTTACAATAGACCTAGAGATAATTAGTGTTATAGCTATATTAACACTACCAAGTCATAAGAAAGGATTATAGAGCTTTCTTGGAAAAATCAACTTTGTAAGAAGATTTGTTCTAAATTTTGCCTCTATGGCAAAACCCCTCATTTAAATGCTTAAGAAAGGTATCATTTTCAATTGGACACAAGAGGGAAAAGATAGATTTGAAGCCATCAAACAAGTTATTTCTCAAGATCTCACCCTAGTCAACCCCAAATATGAGAAATATTTCATTCTCTATGCTTTTGGAAGGGAGGGCAACATCTCAGCTATTCTAACTTAGCAGAATAAAGAATAATTGGAACAACCAATATCTTTCTATAGTCAATCCTTAAAGGATTATGAATAAAATTATAGTTTCAAAGAGAAACAAGTATATGTAGTGATCAAGGCTCTCAAAAAGTTTAAGCATATTCTCTCCAACAATAAAATTCATCTAATGGTGAGCCACCAAAGTATCAAAGAGTTCTTGTTGAGTCAGGAGGTAAATGAAAAAAGATCAAGATGGATCACAAAGGTCATGGAATATGACATGGACATCAAAATCATAAAGATCATAAGAGGGAAGGGATTGTGTGAATAACTAGCTTTTGACATCAAGACCACTAAAGTAGTATCTAAAATAGTATATGCTCAAATTACATCTCAGCCCTCTGATCTACCTCTTTTCAATAGTTGGATTTGTCACATGACCATTTTCCTATAGACTGGAAAGTACCCGTATGACTTTTAGAAATCCAAGAAAAGGTATTTTAGACTAAAATCTATTCCCTATGTCCTTGTTGATGGAATATTGTTTAGAAAAGATATGAATGGAGCCATGTTAAGGTGTATCAATCACAATCAAGTCCCTAATGTGCTCAAATAATTTCACAGTGGTCATCGGGTAGACATTTCTCTACAAGAACTATGGCCATCAAAATAATGAGAGGTGGATATTTTTGGATTGAATTATTCAAATATGCACACAAATGGGTAAGGAACTATGATAAGTGTTCTTATTTTAATGGCAAGCAATGGTTAGTAGCCTTCCCTCTCAAATCAATTCAAGAAGATCAACCATTTGCTTAATGGGTATTGGATTTTATTGGTATGATCAATCCACCATCGAGTGTAGGCCATAAATGGGTCCTCATAGTAACATAATATTTCACAAGATGAACTAAATTAGTTGTACTAAAAGATGCTATAGAGGTAGCTATCCTAGAATTTATGGATGGCATAGTATCAAAGTTTGGTGTTCATCACACCATTATCTCACATAATGCCAAATATTTGATGGGCACTCAAGTGAGTAAATAGGTTGTAAATCACAATGTATACCTAATTAATTTTTCCAATTATTACCATAGGGTAATGGCTTGGTTGAGTCTACTAATAATAACTTCATAAGAATTATCAAAATAATAATGGAGGATAACCAAAAGACATGGCACACAAAGTTTAAATCAACATTGTGTGTTGATATAATCACCCTTAAGAGAACCATTGGAAACTCTCCATTCATGTTGGTATATGGAAGGGAATCCAAGATCCCATTGTCAATTAAGTTACCATCTCTAGAGCTTAATCACCAATTAGATTTGATTAACAATGATGAAATGACAATAAGATTGGTTGAACTCATCAAACTAAAAGAATTAGGAACCAATCAATGAAAGTCCTAAAAGCAAATCAGGCTCAAACAAAGAGAACTTTTGATAAAAAGGCATCTGATAGGAGCTTCAATTAAGGAGACATGGTTCTCAAATGGGATGCAAAAAAGGCTAAACCAGGTAAGCACACCAAGTTTGATGCAATATGGAGTAGTCCATATATTATAACTTAATGCAAAAGAGCTAATGCATTCCATCTATCCAAGCTCAATGGATTATAACTACCTATCACAATCAATGTGATATACCTCAAAACTTGTTTTTAAGGTTGGAATTTGTTCCAAAAATTAAAATTTTGTATAAAATAGGTTTAGTTGTGTTTTCTCACAATTCAACTCATTAGGATTTTTGGTTTCCTTAGTTTGTTTTATTTTTCCTTGTTTTGTTCTTGTTTAGACAAATACTAATTTTTTTTCTTCACTAGTCAAAGTGTGTTAAGATTAAAATAACCCCATGCCTAATGAACTATAAGACTACTAGAAATAAACTAATTAGTAAGCAATCATCCTACAGAGGTCATGAAAAATGTTGATATTTTTACCCCAAAAATATCAAAATGTCAAGTATCCTAAGGGAGAACCCATAATTTTTTGTAAAAATACCTTGAATTGACCTAAAGCACACATTTATTTTGTATTATAGAATTTGAAACTCTACCTGTAATTTGCAATTTTACAAATTGTAAATTACTTCTTGAGCTCCAGATCTCACAATGTATTAGCTAGCAAAATCTAGATATCTGATTGTAATTTGCAATTCAAAAAATTGTAAATTATAGCTAGACCTCCAGATCCCACAATACACTAACTAGTAGAATTTGAAAACCCACTTGTAATTTACAGTTTTGAAAATTTATAAATTACAAGTGGAGTTTCAGTTCTTGCAAGCCAAACACCCCATAAAATATAGAATTCAGACTACAATTTATAATTTGCAAAATTGCAAATTGCAGGTATAATTCCACTTCTTGTGAAGCACTCTATTCAAGATCTAGAACTCAGAGAACAATTTGTAATTTGTAAAAATTACAAATTACAATCCAAGTTTTACTTCTTGCCAACAACCTAGTTTACAAAATTTGAAACCCCAAGTGCAATTTGTAACTTTGCAAAATTACAAATTTCTCTTAGAGTTCCTCTTTCCTATTTTCATATAGGTCAACCTATCCTTGCTTTCAAAATTTATAAGTTAACATGTAATTTGAAAAATTGAAAAATTGCTTGAAGGCTCTGGATCTCTGTCACCCACCACCATGGAAACATTAATTACATGGAGTTTTTAATATAAATAAGTGGAATTACGAATTTTTTATTCATTTTTAATATTGATAATTATCTTTGGATTTCCCACCTTGAATCATGAACCTACTTGTAAGCAATGACCTCAAGCCATGATTATAAGCCACAACCTAAACCAGCATAAGTAGTCACCCAGATCATAGATCAGACAACACTTGATGCAATGACAAAAATTGCAAACATGAGAAGGGGCACCAAGGAATGGTCAAAGGAGCTCATCTCCAAAGGTAACAAAATTATTGATATGATAATGGATCAATATGAAGTTTTCAGAGAGAGAAGGGTCATCCTGAGAAAATTGGGAAACAAATATGAGGGAGAGATAGAAATTTTGAATCTTTTATATCCCAAATTGACAGTTATGGACTCGATTATGGACATCCCCCTTATAGAAAAGATACTAAAAATTATGGAGAGAAAGAGGAATTACATACAATAGCTCAATTCTGTATAAAGATACTTATATAAACTACCCATAAGGCCAAAGTTGCCCATGACAAGGCCCATTGGCATGCTTTATGACATGGAATATTTGTTGAAAAAATTGTCATGTAGGCCAACAATTTTTGAAGACAACCTCTTTTCAGTAGAAGAGGTTCAAAATAAATTCAAGGAACTGCTTGAAAAGGAATATGCACCAGACACAATCTTTACCTTGAGCTCTATCCACCGTTACATCAAGTATCCGAACACATTAGATCAGATTGGTAAAGAGATTTAAACATATAGAGCTTTGAGAAGGGAAATTTTTGATACAGTGGTTGATTTTGAGATTACCAACCTCTACTCCTTTGTCCCATATGAAGATAAAATCCAAGAGATATTCAAGGCTTTTGATGCATATGTTGAGAAATTACAGGCTAAAAAATATAAAGAGGTAGAAGAAATATTGGAAATAGATTAATTTTTCCATCAAAAGCATTCTCATATATTGTATTTTTATTATTGTAAAGTTACAAAAACATAACTTGTAAATTGTAGCTATCTTTTTGACATCTCTTTTGAGAAAGAGCCATTGTATTTTACACTTTCTATTTTGATAGGTTAGAAATTGTAAAAATCAGACTTGTAAATTACACTTTTCATTTTGACAAGTTCTAATTGCTTAAGTTGTAAAAGCACATATTGGAAATTATAATTCTAGTTTTAACAAAGTGGTATGACTTTAAAGGTGTAAAAGTCTCACTTGAAAAATATAGATTAGGGTTTTTCAAAAAGGTAACTTTAGTTATCTTTTGTTCTAAAAGTAAGTTTCACTTTGGTGCCCCATTTTCATGAAGAGCCATTGCAGTTTCATGATGAAGACCCAGGACATTGCATGAATTTTTATCAAGTTCCTTGGATGCCACACCAACTAAAGATCATGCCAAACTCTTGCATGATGATTTTCCATGCCTTGGATGCCATAACTATTTTTTATCATGCCTCTTTCCATGAAGTTTTCAAATTTGCATGATTTTCTACTAGGCATTGGAGTTTTTGATAACTACATATCATTTATAATATATTTTGTATAAATATGGGTAGGACCTCATAGCCCATTTATATTTTTGTTGTTAGTAATATAATTCTACATTTTGAATATATTTTCTACATGTTGTAACCTGGAGAATGAAAAATAATTGAAGATTTGCCTTTCTTGTCTAAGAAATCCATGTGTATGTGAGTTATTTAATATTTGTGGATGTTAAAAATTCTTATTTCAGTCATAAAATTTTATTTGTGATATTTTCTACCCTTTTGAAAGATTGTTTGATTATAATAAAATAATCTTGTCCCTTATATAAAAAATAACAAATATTGCCTTTGATTTCCCATTTGTATGAGATTCTACTCCTACAAATTTCAATATATTTTTTATTCTATTATGTTCACTCAAGAAAGCATTAAAATCCACTTTAAAAATATTTATTGCAATTACCAATTTTTAGTTTTGCAAATTTCATTCTCAAACTCTTTTCCCTAGTCAAACCCTAGTTTAGGAGCAAGAACACTAAAGGAGCAGAATTTATATATAAATTATATTTTGTTAATTACATTGAATTTAATGAAAGGAATCCAGCCTTCTCTAAAGGTTCACCTCAATTATCCAAGTCTTATAGCTTGGAGGTATTCACATTGTATCATTAGTTTTTGCACAACAAGCTACTACATCAAGAAACATGTGCAAAATTTATGTGATAACAATATTTGGCATGCCCGGTGGGACCTAAAAATTATAAAGAGATTGGTTTTCTTCTCAACAAACATTGTATGATCCTCATAAATTTTTTAAAATCGTCTAATGACTCTATTGGATTACGGATTCAAAGTTTCAAGGTTTACGTATGCCAAGCAAACAAACAAGATCATTTACTACTAAAGGTAAGAGAGCTAATTTTTTGGAATTATCATTTCTATCTAAAAAGTGATCAAAATTAGTTGTACCTTGACCTAAAGTATATCCTAAAATTTTATTTTCATCTCCTCCAAGTACTCTCATTAGTTTCATACCTCCCATAATGGATAAAAATTTAAATTTTGTATCTTTCAATAGAGATAACCCACTCCAGTTGGCCCATTATGATGATATACCTACCTTGGCCTTAAAAAGCCTCCCATATTTTACTGGTGAAACTTCCACCACTCCTATGAAACACATACAAGATATTTATAGTATGTGTCCAATCCACAATGTGGTATAATATAATCTTATAATTAGCCTCCTAGTCTCCTCTTTCAAAGGTAAAGCCTTACAGTGGTACAATTTTTTTTCCTCCCAACTCCATCTGAGTCTGGGATGATTTAGGCATTGCACTATGTACTCAAGTTGAAGATAAGAATGACCACCTTCCCCTAGTTTAATAGTTAACTATAATTTAATAGGCTCCTCATGAGCACATGTTCAATTTAAATTTCCATTTTCAAATGACATGGAATAGAATTTTAGTATTGGTCAAGCCAACTCCAAATAATGCTTTTCTATATTACTTGAGAGACCTAAATAGTGATATAGCTGTTATGATTCAATCAATGGGTGGCACCACACTTCCTAATGCCTATGAAATTTCAATAAGGGCATAAAATTGTTTAAATTCAAGTAGGGAAATGTCTCCAAGGCCACCAATGCCTTTATTTCTAGAAATACCTCATATTTCACCACCTAAAATTGCTCTAGTTCCCATCACAAGCAAAGCACCAACTTTAAATTTTGCATCTATAGATAATTTATATGAGGTTAAGTCACTACTCAAGAGTTTTTGCAATGAATTAGTAGCAATGAAGAGGTAGCAATCCTAGAACTACAAGCCTTATCAACAAGCTAACCTAGCATACCAACCTAATAGGTAGCCATATCAAGGCATTTCACAACCATAGAGTCAAAATATGTAGGAAAAACCTCCAGACATCTATGCTCTACCTACACCAGGTGTTGCCAAAGCTATTGTACCTATTTAGAACAACCTCACTTAGGAGTATGAGTGGTGTTATCCTTGCTTTTAGCCTCATAACTAGAATACTTATCTTAATGGTGCAAGTCATATCAAATACACAAAGATAACAAGAAGAATCCACTTCCTAATAAGTAGATACACAAAAACTTGCTCAAGGTGAGTCTACTCTTCTAAACTGGCAGGATGAGGATTTTTGTGGTGTGAATTAAGAGGTGTTGTTCAATGGTGGAGGTCCTATGGTAGCCATTACATGTTCAAAGAAAACATCAATATAAAGTGAGCAAACTCCTAGGGTAGAACAAGGTACAACTTCCAAAGTTTTACAAGAACCTGTAAAGAGTAACACAGTACAAAGGCCACCCTTTGTACCTACTGGCTAGCCCAATGCAAAAATACCAACTCCAAATCTTATAAAATAAGACATATCTCCCATAAAGGCATCGGCAAAGGTTAATAATATCCCTTTTAGTATTATTGAGAAAATTAATAAGACCAATCTGAATGTCACTATGTGAGAAGCACTATCCATTTTGGCACAAAGGGATTTGCTATAGGAAGCTTTGAAAAACTTCTAGATAATGGACAAGGTTCCTGCCAAAGGATCTAATGCTGTAATTAATTTGTGTCAACCACAAAATGACACTAAAATGAGTAAAAATGGTAAGCCTCCCCCTTTCTATCTTTCAATAATAGTAGGGAAGTATCTCTTTCATAATTTCATGGTAGATTCAGGGGCTAACAATTTTGTTATGCCCAAGAAAATAGTTGATGCCCTTGGTATAAATTATATACCTATTAATAAAGGTGTGGTTCAATTAGATAGGACCATTGTTCAAATATTAGGAACAATAAATGGTCTAAACCTCACTATTTATGCTTGTCTCAGCTTGTCAATTTCACAAGATATCTCAGTTATAGATCTTCCCCCTTACTTTTTCATTTGTCTTTCACAAGATTTCACTACAAAAATGGGAGGATAATTTTCTATAGATTGGTATCACATGTTATTAAGGACAATATATGGAACAAGAGTAACAATAAGATCTGAGCCAATTGTAAAAGACCATATTGAGCCATACAATCCCATCCCTGTAAACATGAACAGTATATTGTAAGACCAGGAAGAGGAGATTGATCATGAAGTTGAAACATGTATAGAAGATATTTCAAATTCTCATATAGATGAATAGAGATCAGCCCTTTAATTTGATCATTATGACTATGTATAATAAATAGGGTTACGCACATATTGCATTCATAAAAATGATGTAATTATCCTAAACCTAGTAAAACCAGCTAAAGATATTCAGAGGATGTGGCAATTGTTCTTCGATGGTTCAATAAGAAAGAATGGTGTAGGTGTAGTTATTATCTTGATCTTTCCACATAAGGAGATCTATTTTTAGACTTTTAGACTTTAATTCAGCTGCACAAACAACATAACTAAATATGAAGCTTTGATTAGAGGTCTACAATTGACCAAAGAGAGAGGGATAAAATACCTATAAATATTTGGTGATAGTGAGTTGATTATTCATCAAGTGAGATACAAATGTGTAACTAAGAATAATTTGTTAAGATCCTTCAAACACAAGTTTTGGGACCTATTAGAAGACTTTACCACTTTAAACATTCAAGCAGTACCAAGAGCACTGAACAAAGATATTGATTGTATGGATTTTATAGGCTCCCAATATAACCTACCAAAAGAAACAAATAAAAATAATAGCCAACATGTAAGGTTGATAGTAATGCCATCTATTCTTGATAATTCAACCAATTGGCAAGTCTTCGATAGTGACCAGTAAATTGTCAACTTTATGAGAGAAGAAGCCAAATTTTTTTATGGGAGCTAGTCAAGACTCCAAGATCAATATGGAGATCAGATCATCTAGTTGAAGATGAAGAAACTACCTATGGGTTTCGTCACTCTAGAAAGCATCTTCAATTCAGATGATCAGTTGAAAGGCAAAAATAAGAACATCATGGTAAATGAAGATGACTGTGACCACTGGTCATCTTAAAAGAGAAAGCACTAAAGATAGGAAAGGTATGTAATGATTTAGAAAAATAATATTTTATTGAGTTGTGTCAAGATTTTGATGATAGCTTTGCTTGGAGTTATCATTATCTAAGAGGGTTTGACCCAAGCTTAGCTCAATATACAATAGAGTTTGATCTAAATACCAACCTTGTTAGATAGAATCAGAGATGGATTAATCCAAAGATAGAACCCCTAATGAAGAGTGAGCTATCTAAACTGATAAAGTCTAACATCATCTTCCCTATCAAGCACTCATGTTGGGTTGCTAATTTGGTCCTTGTAAGAAATAAAAATAGTGAAATTAGGATTTATGTATATTTTAGGGATCTGAACAAGGCATCTCTAAAGGATCATTATTCTCTTCTCCCTATGGAATAAATTTTGCAAAATGTATCAGGATATGAAAGGTTTTATCTTCTAAACGGTTATTCTATCTATAACCAAATCTTGGTGCAAGAATAAGACTAGTTCAAGACTACTTTCACCAGAATGGGGAACGTATGCATATAAAAATATGCCATTTGGTGTAACTAATATTGATGCAACATTTCAGATAGCTATGGATATGGCTTTCAGAGGTTTGATAAATGAGATGATCTAGTATACCTAGATGATATTTCTATTTACTCAAAGCATGTTGATGCACACCTGGATCACCTTAGGAATTTTTTTGAAAGGTGAAGAGAATTTGGGGTTTCCCTCAATCCCAAGAAGTGTATTTTCATAGTTCATGAAGGGAAACTACTAGGACATATTGTTTCAGAGGAGGGTCTTATAATAGAACTATAGATAATTAGTGTTACATCTATATTAACACTACCAAGCCATAAGAAAGGATTACTAATATTTTTTATAAAAATCAACTTTTTAAGAAGATTTGTTATAAATTTTTCTATGACCAAACCTCTTATTACAATGCTAAAGAAGGGTATCATTTTTAGTTGGACACAGGAGGGAAAAATAGATTTGAAGCCATCAAACAAGATATTTTTTAGGCTCTCACCCTAGTCAACCCCAAATATGATAAATATTTCATTCTTTATGCTTTTGGATGGGAAGGCAACATCTTAGCTATTCTAACTTAGCAGAATAAAGAACAATTGGAATAACTAATATTTAGTCAATCCTTGAAGGATTATGAAGAAAATTATAGTTCATGGAGAAGCAAGTATATGATGTGATCAAGGATCTCAAAAAATTCAAGCATATACTCTCCAACAATAAAATTCATCTAATGGTGAGCCACCAAAGTGTCAAAGACTTCCTACTAGATTGGGAGATAAATGAAAACAGAGTAGGATGGATCACAAATGTCATGGAATATGATGTGGACATAAAAATCACAAATCTTGTAAGAGGTAAGGGATTGTGTGAATAATTAGATTCTAACATCAAGACTGTTGAAGAAGTATCTCAAATAGTATATGCTCAAAGTGCATCTCAGCCCTTTGATCCACCTCTTTTCAACAAGTGGATTCATGACATGACCATTTTTCTATAGACTAGTGAGTACCCATATGACTTTTAACAGTTCAAAAAAGGGTATTTTAAACTCCAATCCATTCCATATCTTCTTATTGATGGAATATTATTTATATAAGATATGAATGGAGTCATGTTAAGGTGTATCGAGCATAATCAATTCCCCAAGGCGCTCAAAGAATTTCATGATGACCCATCAGGTGGAAATTTCTCTACAAGAACTATGAGCATAAAAATAATGAGAGGGGGCTATTATTATCTTGAATTATTTAAATATTCCACCAATGGGTAAGGAATTATGATAAGTTTGCTTACTTCACCAACAAGCAAAGGTTAATAGCCTTCCCTCTCAGACCAATTCAAGTAGATCAACCATTTGCTCAATGGGGATTGGATTTCATTGGTATGATCAATCCACCATTGAGTGTAGGCCACAAATGGGTCCTCATAGCAATGGACTATTTCAAAATATGGACTAAATTAGTTACACTGAAAGATGCCATGGAGACATCTATCCTAGAATTCATGGATGGCATAGTCTCAAGGTTTGGTGTTCCTAACACCATTATCTCAGACAATGCCCAAGCTTTTGTGGGCACTCAAGTGATTAAATGGGCTATAAATCATAATGTATACTTGATCACTTCTTCCAATTATTACCTATAGGTTAATGTCTTGGTCAAGGTTATCAACAAGAACCTCATAAGAATTATCAAAATAACAATCGATGATAACCAAAGGACACGTCACATAAAGTTGAAATCGACACTCTAGGTTGATTGGATCACCCCTAAGAGAGCCATCAACAACTCCCCATTCATGTTGGTATATGGAATAGAAGCATGAGTCCCACTATCAATTGAGTTTCCATCTTTAGATTTCAATCACCAATTATATTTGATTGACAATGATGAAATTACAGTAAGATTGGTTGAACTCATGGAACTAGAAGAAATTAGGAATCAATCAATGAAAGTCCTAGAAGTAAATTAGGCTCAAATAAAGAGGAATTTTTATAAAAATTCATCTGACAAGAGCTTCAATGAAGGAGACATGGTTCTCAAATGGGATACAGACAAGGCTAAAATAGGAAAGCATGCAAAGTTTGAGGCAATATAGAGCATCTCATATATTATAACTCATGGTAAAGGAGTTAATGCATTATAGATATCCAAATTGGATGGATCAGAATTACCTATCCCAACCAATGGGATATACTTCAAAGCTTGTTTTTGAGGTTAGAATTCATTTCAAAAATTATTATTTTATATATAATAAGGTTATTTGTGTTTTCCAAAATAAGTGCTTTCGCACAAGTCAACTCATTAGGAGTTTTGGTTTCTTAAGTTTGTTCTATTTTTCCATGTTTAGGTAAATCCTATTTTTGATCCTCATCAGTTAAAGTGTGTTAAGCTTAAAATAACTCCATGCCTAATGAATTAACAAGCTACTAGAAAGAAACTGATTAGCAAGTAATCATCCTACAGAGGTCACCAAAAATGTTGATATTTTTGCCTTTAAAATATCAAATATCAAGTACCCTAAGGGAGACCCCATAATTTTTTGGAAAAATACCTTCAATTGACCCCCAAAATATACATTTCTTTTGTATTGTGGAATCTAAAACTCTACATGATATTTACAATTTGTGAAATTTCAAATTTCTTCCTGAGATCTGAATCTCACAATGCATTAGCCAATAGAATCTAGAGATCTGACTACAATTTTTAATTTGAAAAATTGCAAATTGAAGCTAGACCTCTGGATCTCATAATACACTAATCGATGGAATTTGGAAACAAACATGCAATTTGTAATTTTACAAAATTACAAATTACGAGTGGAGTTTTGGTTCCTGTAATCCAAACACCCTATGGAATCCAAAACTCATAATGCAATTTTCAATTTGAAAAATTAAAAAATTTAGGGAAAATTCCACTTCCTTTGAAACACTCTTTCAGGATCTGAAACTTAGAGAGAAATTTGCAATCTATAAAATTTTAAATTACAATCTAGGTTCTGCTTCCTACCAATAACCTAGCTTATGGAATCTGGAACCCCAAGTCCAATTTACAATTTTAAAAAATTGCAAATTTCTCTTGTAGTTACGCTTTCCCATTTTCATAGAGATCAACCTATCCTTACTTGTAGAATCTGAAAGTCAACATGCAATTACAAAATTGCTTGAAGGCTCTGGATCTCCACCACCAACCACCATGGAAGCATTAATTATAGGGAGTTTTTAATATAAATAAGTAGAATTAGAGATTTTTTATTCATTTTTAATGTTTATAAGTACATTTGGAACTCTTGTGTTGAATCACTAACCCGCCTACAAGCAACAATATCAAACCACAACCTAAACTAATATAGCTAGTCACCCAAATAATAAATCAAGTAACACTTGATGCGATGACATAAATTGCAAGCATGGGAATGGCCACCAAGGAATGGTTAGAGAAGATCATCTCCAAAGGTAACAAAATTATTGACATGATAATGGATCACTATGAATTTTTGAGAGAGAGAAGGTTCACCCTAAGAGAACTGGTAAACAAATATGAGGGAGAGATAACAAGTTTGAATCTTTTCTATTCCAAATTCATAGTTGTGGATTAGATTGATATGGACATCCTCCTTGTAGAAAAAACACTAGAAAATGATGGAGAGAAAGAGGAATTACATAGAGTAGCTCAATTTTGAATAAATGTACTTACAAAAACTACTCATAAGGCCAAATTTACCCATGTCAAGGCCATTGACATGTTGTATGATATGGAATATTTGTTGAATAAATTGTCATATAGGCCAACAGATTATGAAGACAACCTCATTTTAGTAGAAGAGGTTCAGAATAAGTTCAATAAAGTAATCAAAAAGGAATTTTCATGAGACATAGTCTTTACCTTAATATCTATTCACTATTATATTAAGTATTAGAACACATAAGATCAGGTTGGTAAAGAGATTCAAACATTCAGAGATTTGAGAAGAAAACCTTTTGATACAGTGGTATATTGTGAGATCACCAACCTCTACTCCTTTGGCCCAGATGAAGATAGAATCTAGGAGATTTTCAAGGATTTTGATGCATATGTTGAGAAATGATAGGATGAGAAAGATAAAGAGGTAGAAGAAATATTGGAAATAGATTAATTATTCCATCAAAATCATTCTCATATATTGTATTTTTATTATTGTAAAAATATTGTAATGTTACAAAAACATAACTTGTAAATTGTAGTTATCTTTTTTAGCTCTTTTGAGAAAGAGCCATGTGTATTTTACACTTTCTATTTTGACAGGTTGGAAATTGTAAAAAGTAGACTTGTAAATTACACTTTTCATTTTGACAAGTTCTAATTGCTTAAGTTGTAAAATCACATATTGAAAATTGTAATTCTAGTTTTGACAAAGTGGTATGACTTAAAAGTTGTAAAAGTCTCACCTGGAAAATATAGATTAGGGTTTTTTTAAAAAGTAACTTGAGTTATCTTAAAGTTATCTTTTGTTCTAGAAATAAGTTTCACATTCACCCCCCATTTGCATGAATATCCATTACAGTTGCATCATGAAGACCCAGGATGTTGCATGAAGTTTTCTCAAGTTCTTTAGATTCCACACCAACTGAAGATCATGCCCAGCTCTTGCATGATCATTTTCCAAATCATTTACCATGCCTTGGATGCCATAACTTCTATTTATCATGCCTCTTTCCATGGAGTTTCTAGATTTGTATGATTCTCTACTAGGCACTAGAGTTTTTTATAACTACATATGATTTACGAGATCTTTTATATGAATATGGGTAGGACCCTGTAGCCCATTTATATTTTTGTTGTTATTAGTATTATTCTACATTTTGAATATATTTTCTACATGATGTAACCTAGATAATGAGAAATAATTGAATCTTTGTCTTTCTTGTTTGAGAAATCCCTATGTATGTAAGTAATTTAATATTTGTGGATGTTAAAAATTCTTATTTCAGTCACAAAATTTTATTTGTGGTATTTTCTACCCTTTTTTAATATTATTTGATTAAAATAAAATAATCTTGTCCCTTCTATATAAAAAAAAAAATATTGCCTTTGATTTCCCATTTCATGAGTCTGTGCTCCTACAAATTTCAATCTATTTCTTGCTCTACTTTGTTCACTCAAGAAATCATTAAAATCCACTATAAAAATATTTGGTGCAATCATCATTTTTCAGTTTTGCAAATTTCATTCTCAAACTCTTTTCCCCAGTGAAACCCTAGTTTAAGAGCAAGAACACTAAATGAGTAAAATTTCTATAAAATTGGTATTTTATCAATTACACCAAATTTAGTGAAAGGAAGTCAGACTTCTCTAGAGGTTCACCTCAATTTTCCAAGGTCCTATAGCTTGGAGGTGTTCTCATTGTATCATTAGTTTTTGCATAATGAGATACTACATCAAGAAACGAGTGCAAACTCTATGTGATAACAAGAACAACACATTTACCATGCATTGCCACATCACCTTACCCTTACTATTATCATTTGCCTTGCCATTTTCCTAAATTTATGAACTTATTACTACCTAGTTGGATCTCACCACCTTTTGTGTAGGCAGAATTACCATGACGTAAGGTCCTAATGAGACTATATAGCCATCACTTAATTTACATCAAGTTCAACTTAGTCACCCCATTTCTAATGCTCTTACTATTTTTTAAACAACCTAAGCCATGCTCTTTCTTTTTTGTGATTTGGACCATTATGTGTCTTGTAATTCTTAATCGAGTTGAGATACTTAGAAAATTTCAAAAATACTTCAAAACATTTCAAAATCCTAAAAAATTGAAACTCAGCTTACCATCTCCTATAGAGATATAAAGCCTCAAAATCCAAAAACATTTTTCATGTTTAAACCTAGTTAGTCATCCTCAATTTTCCCTACTAGGGCAAATCTATTGTTATTTTTATTCCATTTCACTACCATTAGGGGTGTGACCTTCCATTTTCATGTATCCTTGTGTGGGGGTACCACTTATTTATCCTTCCATTGAGCCTTCATGTGTAGCTATTGACTTGGTTGATAATAGGATGCTTTATGTTACTTTTGATTTCAAGCTCTTTGTTTCTCTGTTTACTTAGTTGCTTGTTTATTTGTTTATTTGCCTATTTGTTTGCTTTCATTGTTGTGCCTTGACTCAGTCTATATGCATTCATTGGGTGTATCCTTGTGCATTATTCTTGAGTCTATCCATATTCATATGTCAACATTATCATCATGATTTTTATCAATGGTGTATTTTCTCAATTATTTATTGGATCGAGTGTTAGTCCTTATGCATATTTTATCTATGTTATCATGGTATTATATATCATGATGCATACCATCATGTGATATAGTAAAAATCAACTTGAGAAATATTATAAGTAATGGAGCTACAAAAACTTCTCCTTAGTAGCCTTGGTAAATCCTCCCACCCTCCTTGATCAAATTAACCACATTAATCATTCTAGTTGTATCAATGCTAATAAGGATGATCATTTATGCATTGGTAGGTATAGCCAAACCATTCACATTGATCAATTATTATATGTTATTCCTCATTCCATTTTTCCCACTTCTAGATGAACTACATTAGCCTGTGGTCTCTTTTAAATATATAGGTAGCACTTGGATACATAATGTATCTTAGGTTAGCTCAACCACCTTTATTCTTCCAATCATCTCTTTCATCACTTTATGCATCCTCATGTACCTAGTTGTTTGTGACTTATTTAGTCATTAAACCATGACATCCACATTTGCACCTACTCATCTTTAATTTGTATAGTACGTTATATCCTTGAGTTATGCTTTCCAATCTACCCTACTGGGGCACAACCAAAAATCATTATTCAATCAAAGTTATTTTAATGATTATAATCACCTGTGGGAAAATCATTATTTCAACTCATCTATTTTATTATGGCATATGCCTATGCCACTAATTATAACCACCTTTGGGAAAATCAGTGTCTCAACCTTTTATTTTTTATTATAACTGCCTTTGGGCAAATCAATACTTTTTAAATCAATGCGTACAAGCATTATCTCAATTAGACTAATCTCACCCATGGATTAATTTCATTATTATTATTGCTTCTTTTTAAGGGACTATCCATCAATATTATATGTTAGCCACTCCCTCAAGGGGGCATCATTATAATCTTTCTAAATATTATTTGGAGCTTCATCTTCAAATCATTATCTTTTCTCCTTCTTAGGCCTTTTTATTCTTTGAGAAGACATTATTTTGCCTATAGTTTGAAACATCTTCCCAAATGGGGGAAAACTATAGACACTCAATTCTATCTACAAAGGTCTTCTGACTAAACTTTAGACTCTTACCAACCATTGCAAATTAATCTTATGAATAACTGAACATCCCAATTTTGATCGTGCATCATTCAACAATGTTCAGAATTATGTTGAGGCATCCCTATTTGGGACACTATCCTGTATACAATAATAAATTTTCATGGATTCACCCCCAATCCCCTTTTGACATAACAAATATCAATTTTTCCTATGGACCCATTAATCAAGGCACTTAATCAAATATTAAAAGAGCAAAAAGGCTAATCAAAATCAATTAATTAATTAAACAAGATTAAATGCTAGTTGAATTATCCATTTATAATTAATGAATATCTAAAAATGGAAATTTAAAAAATAAAAATATCAATCCTTTCATCATTACCTTTATGAGTTGTCAAAATATCTCAAAATATCCAAAAATATCTAATTTGCGAACTATGACTAGTAACTGAAAGTCATAATTGCATGACAAATTTTAACTCAACTGAAGTTGGTCTCAAATAAACATTAACTCACCTTCGGTGAGAGTTAATTCTTGAGGATATAAATGAAAGGCCATACCCATTAGTGTTTAATCTATCTTTTTGTAATGTTATAATGCACATATAGATGCAAAAAAGCCTTGAATGTTATGTTGCCATGCCAAATTCATGAGACAAGCAACCAAACCAAGATGCCAAGGAAAAGTGAAGCCAAAAAAGCTCCATTGATGAATATTTCTTGATGTACAAGCTGATCAAGCCATTTCTAAAGGCCATTTGGAGCTTCAAGGAAGGTAGAAGAAGGTTTTTTTTTATGTTTAGGTTGTGTTTCATATGCATACTTATTACCTATGCTCTCCCTAGTGTCTAGGCTAGAGGTGTTAGTGTTTAGTGTGTTTATTTAAATTTGATTTTATCTTAATAATTTAATAGTAATCTCCCCTTTTGGATTCCTTGTTCACAGGTTTTATTAAAAATAGGCTATTAATGATGGAAAAATGAAAATTACAATAACTTTTGATTGGTAACTCAAAATTGAGTGTCATTTTGTTTAAAAGTGCATATGTTTTCATTCCCAATCTATTGATCACATTTTTATTGTAAAATCACTAAATTATAGTGTTAAATTACAGGGTGCTTGATGGGAAATTAATTACAAGGGGTCTCATAATGGTTTTTGATATTTTTGTTCAATTTAATGTTGTGCAACTAAATTTAGTTAATTATTTGTCTTGGAAAAATGGGATAATAAATCATTGCCTAGATAATGATCTACTACCATGTCTCCTTAGACTTGTTCCTCAACCAAGAAATGATGAACATAAACATTCATGGTTAAATAAAAATGACATGGTCTATGGACTACTATGTCTCACTATTTTTTAGGATATTATGCATCAGATTGAGTACATTGAGTGCCATTTCACTATTTAGACCTTCATCCAATAGTTATATGGAGACATTGATTCTTTATCTAAGATTGATGCTTCCTCGGAGGACCATTCACATGTGGATGATATTGATCCTTCTCCTCTTTTAGATACCCCATCTATAATTGAGGACTCTTGCATTCCAACATTGGTAGATTCATCCAATGGGGACTTCATATCATGGACACGCTTTTACCAATTTCTAATTCAACGTTCAGTATCACTTCATTGGGAGCTTCCAATGATTATTCGTAATATGACATTTTATGGGATGTGCAATGTAGTCACATGACATGCACTGAGATTTCACCTTCACTTGTTAATATAGAGCTTAGAGTTACTCCTTAATGAGTTTCTAATTATTCTTTGCAATAGGTTATATATGTCTTCTAGATTCACCTTATTGGGACACTTTTCTACTAGACATCTCTTCTTTATTTGTAGAGTCTCACATTTTGTATCTATATAACACCATTGAGGACATGTCTCTTCTCTTTGATAACAACTTTGATGGAGTTACATATTCTAATATGGATGTAATGAGGGTACTTATAAACCCTCCTAATCTCTCTCCTTCATTTTATGATTTCTTATTTCCATATTCTATAGTTATCCCTATGATTTTTTATCAGACTTTGGCACATTTGAGCACTAGTTGGGGGACATTTGAGCATTTTCCAAAGATTTACATCTGGCTTCCTATCTGCATTCCACTTGAGTGTGAATATAGAATTTTGATAGCTTGAGGTCTCTTTTTTTGAAAGGAATAGATATCATTTATTGTAGAGGGACCTAATACAACATTCTCTATGTGACATTCTATGTTTACCTTCTCTCTCTTCTTTGTAGAGACACACATTCATTATATTTTGTAGAATATTGGATGGCTACATGAAATTATAACTAGTACTATAGTATTTTTGTCTTTCTCTTCTATGTACTTGGGTACCTTATCAGACCTAGTTTTCATGACCCAATTATAATACCCACCTAAGCTGCATTTAAGGGGGGTAATGGTGTAGGTTTTTTTATTCTATTTTATGGTTTTCCTACACATATATATTTAGCTTTCTTAGGTGTAATATTAGGCCATTTTGGGTGTTTTTTTAGGTCATTAAGTTGAACACCCACATGTTTAAATTGAATTCAACATGGTTGATATGGTTATATTATTCATTTGGCAACCAATTTTGACACGTTGCATATGGTCCTTACTATTCATTTGGCAACTGACATCTGTTCACATTACCAATGTATGTGGCTTTAGGCCTCTCCTCTAATATATTTTTAATCCAAATTCAATTATGAATACAATCTAGTGTAATTCTACCCTTTTTTTATTATATTCTTTACAATAAAATTCTCTTTGCATCTCATCTTTCATGTTTGAGTTTGTGTATTCCATATGCCAGTTATCAATTACAGCCAATTCTGACACTTTATATTACCAAGTTATTATGCTCAATGTTCCATTTATCAATTATTTTATACAAGCATTATGATATAGCAAAGGAAAATTAAAGATGATATGAAACATACCAACTCAGATAACATGTATAGTGATGAACAAGACCCTTCCTACCATAGCATTACCTTTTCAATAAAAAAGATTCAAGATAAATATTTTCATTTTTCAATACACACATCATAGATCAATTTTATACTACAATTTTTTGGGGAATATCCAACAATTGTAGCATTTCATCCTTTTTAGGTATTTGGAAATCACTTGGCATGCATCCTCTATGTTCTCATATTTTGCATGCATTGTAACATGAGCATTTTAACTATCACATATGAAACAAACCCATCTTGGACAACATAAAAATTTGGCTTTCTAGTTGTGGGAACATATTTCACAATCCCAAAGGAGAATTAATTTTGATTAGGGTTCTCAATTAAGAGATGCCTTATACTATGCAGCCATCAGATTACATAACATAATACACAAATAAATTAAATAAGACTTAGATCTTTATTGACTTCAATTTATATAATTACAAGGTACATACACACCTACAACAATCTCACAAACTATATGCAATACACTGCTAGATCTGTAGATCTTTTCTTGTTAACTTGTGGTAACTACAAGTATAGATTCAAATTCACCCAACTAAAATAATTATGATCTATGATCATCTAATTCCACTAATCTCCCCCTTGCATGAGTGTAGGGATGTGCTTACATAGGCTCAAGACCCATGTACTTATGTTAAGTGCTTTGTAACCCACTAACATTATTAAATACTTAACATAGTCTTGATGATAATACATCACAGAGGATCATATTATATAGTAACATAACTTGATGCATTATAATACATCACATGTAACATGTTATCTCCTTTAGTTATTATCAATGTTACTTGCCCAAAAAAATAAGAGTTAGACACATTTTCCATTTGTAGATCACCATAACCATTAAATGGTTTCATAAGCGACACTGTTCAAATGATAGGTATAATAATTTCCAATAAATATTTTGTCTTACCAAAAATCTTATATCTATAAATAATATTGCCACGCATTACCTCAAGGTTCCCAAATGGCTCTAGAATGTGCAGTACTATTATACCAAATATAAAAGCTTTGAATTAAGTTTACTAATGTTATACTAGCTTCTAATGTCAATCCTATGCTCCAAACTTATCGTAAGATATAATTTCTCTAAGAAATTTTGTGACACACCAACTCTTATCCTTATGTGAAAAATAACTAAACTATGTAGTGACTTTAGTGAATGTTTTGATACTCCAAAATATACCATAGATCTTTAGAAATGTCTCAAAAATATTGCACTTCTACACTTGATCAAATACCTAAAAAACCCTCTTGCATAAATTTTCACAAGATTATTCAAACTAAGACAATAATTTTGCATGTCAATAGACTTACACAAAAATTACAAAAAACTTATATGCAACCAAAAACTTGTGCAAAAATAAACTCAGCTAATTATCTAATATAACATATATTTGGTTGATGTAAGATTACAAGTGTACTCAAATGCTCTTGTATCATACACCCAACATGAGCTCCTACTCATTTGCCTTTTATTGATGATATTCCATGTTCTACATATTTTGATGTGCTTATTGATGTTGCATATTCAATGTCTTATCCCTTTCACTTGAATAGATATTATTTGTACTATTTTTTGTGTAGCCTCTTGTTGATTCTCATGTCAATAACTTTCTCCACTTCTTAGTGCTTCTTTTCTATCATTTTCACTCTCCAATATATCTTTGCAAAATTTTAATCAAAATCTAAATATATACTTCCACTATTATGCCCTTCATGATAAGGATACAAATCTACCACATTAAAACTAGGCGAAATGTCAATCCCTTCAAGTAGCACAATCTCATATGCATCATTTTAAAATATTTTGAAACACTTTGCATGATCCAATATTATTCCACTTTAACTTATTATATGTTTATTTTATAAATATCTCTTTCCTCATGCCCCTATTTTCATGTCTACACATTGATTATACTACACTCCACTCTTCTCCAATTGTTCACACACTCAATTATGCAAGTATTGCATATGTTATACAAAATACTTTGTATATACTTTTATTTCTCACTTATGATGTTCTATAGCTCCCCAAATCCTCTTGGACTTGACCCAAACATGATCTCAAATGGTGTCTTTCTTGTACTCTTACTAACTGAATTTTTATATGTGAATTCAACTTCAACCAGATTATTATCACATGCTTTGGGCTTAAATTTAATTAAGCATCACAATAGATTACCAAAATCTTTTTTTTTTCCTCCTTTTGTCATCTTTTTTAGGATGAGATGTTGAACTAAAGTGCAACTTGGTGTTTGACTTCTTCTACAACATCCTCTAGAAATGTCCTATAAATTTCACATCTCTATCTGATATTATGTTGCATTGACAACCATGTAACCTCATATAATCTCCTTGGAAAATAAGTTATAAATTCTTTTTTCATCACTATTCTTCTTACAATCCACAAAAAGTGCCATCTTTGAATGTCTCTATCAACTACCACCAATAGTGCATCATTTCCTCTCTATGTTCTAGGCAAATTTAAAACAAAATTCATAGTTAAACCCTCTCATGGTCTCTTTGAAATAAGAAATGTTGATACAACCCTGAATTTTGACTTCTCCCTTTTGTTAGTTAATAAACTCTACACTCTTGAACAAATTTATGCATGTATGCACTCATCTAAGGAAAAAAATAGTTTTTTACTACTTGTGCCAATGTCTTGTCATAGCTAAAATGACTTGCCAGAGCTTGATTAGGCTTCTACTTAATTAAATTATCTCACATTAAATCTTTAGGTATACAAGTGCATTCCATTCTTATTTAAAATCTTCTTCTTTTACATATTCTTCATTCATAAGATCAAATCTTATGACTTCCAATATCAATTGATTTAATAACAGTAATTTATAGCTCAATGCATTTGTAACTTTGTTTGACTTTACACTCCTATTTTCCAACAAAAATAAATAAATTTATAGGAATTCAACATACTTAATATGTCATTGATTTAATTTAACCAAATTATTTATGAATTTTAATGTCTAATGATCTCCATAAAAAAACAAATTTCTTAGGCAACAAATAATGTCACCACATCTAAAGTGCTTGCACAATTTCATAATAACTCCTAATCATATAATGAATATTTGTGTATTTAATAATTTAACTTCTCATTGAAATTCTGTAAATTCACTTGTCATCTCTTTTACCTCACACATAAGTTCTTCTTCATTTCCTTTTTTTGTGCTCACCACTTGTGTGGGCTTAGGGATTATCAGCCAACATATTTCTTTCTTCACCTCTTTTAGAAATTGCTTTCTTGAAATCATCAAAACCTTTGGACTAATTTCAACTTTTTCACTTTTATCTTCCAAATGATTTAAAGTATACTTATCTCCATTTTTCACCAATGGTATTTGCATGGCATCATGTTGTGCCTTGCAATCAAGTTGTTGACTCCTTCTAAGCAAAATATGGGAAACATTTTTAGGCATTATGATCCATGTTATGAGAGCCTAGGACCAAGTGCATAGGGAATAATTATGTGTTAGAGTAAACTCATAAGTATCTAGAGTGAATGCATCCAACAAAATTTAGACATATAAGTCAACACACAATCAATGGAGTAGAATTTCATGCTTGAATAAATGTAACTTATATTCAATGAGAGTGAATAGGGAAAGAATATAGTGATGTACAATTCAGGAATGATAGATTAGATACATAAATCATGTTATTTATCACTATGATTATGTATGACATTGACTATGGATGGCATTGACCCTTGGCTGGATGCATATGTTACATATTTATACATGCAATATAAGAATTCATTATAACTATTGTCAGTTACAAGAAGATAATTATGAGTCATTTTATCTTCCTTGTTGGGTGATAGTTGAACTTCAAGATATGGGTGGATAACTAACAAGTTTCAAGATGATAAGTGCCACTTGGAAAACAATGTGTTCAAATCAAGCTAACATGTAGATGTATAGGAGAGAGGCAAGTGTAGGTGCACATAGGCAATGACATGTTTGTCATGAAAAAACAACATGTAGGGCTATGATCAAGTACAAATGAGATATGTGGGACTACAAGTAAATGTAAGGTGTGCAATACTAAAAATAAGTGTGAGTGTGTGTGTAAGATTACGAGTAAGCATAAGTGTGTTGCATGAGATTATATACAATTATAAGTGTGAGAGTATTACTCAAGACTATGAAAAAGTGCAAGTGTGTTGCACAAGATTGTGATTTTAACTCTCAGGTGAAAGGTGTGCACATTGTACAAGTGCATAGAGGATAAATGTACATAGAGTAGGAGTGCACATAAATTATTCATTATTTATTGAAGATAAATGGTCTCCATTGCATCTTTGTGTAACTATGTAAATTATACTTGAAGTTGGTGCCAATTATAGCACTTATCTTGATCAACATATTTCCCCACTTTAACCACTCTAAAAATTTGATGTGTGGCGTGACAGATGCATGTGTATATCAATTCAATGATCTAGTCCTTATTTATTGGGGTTAATTATTCAAAATCAAGATCAGAAGGGTGTTGTGTCACCATTATCTCAAGAAGTGAAGGAATTTAAGGTTGAAGAAGCCCCACATTGAATACTTGGTGCATGCCCAAATACATAGGTAGATCAAGAACGTATTTATTCTCACCAACTGTGCATAGAATAGTGTGAGGACCATAGTGCAGGGGCTTGAACTTCTTGTGTGGACCTTTGAAGTGATCCTAATGGTAAAACCATACTTTTTCTCCAATTTAGAAAGTATGAAGTGTGAGATGTGTGTCATGGCACTTCTTATACTTCTCTTATGTGTGAGAAAGGATCCATTGAACCTAATGATGAATAGATTGTATGTGACACAATAAATTCTTAAATTTTTCTATTTGTCATTTCTATACACATAGATTGATATTAGTTAGTGTGCATTAGGAGATGTCTAAAGGTGTTGCATGATGAAACCCAAGTCATGTTTGGAATGGATTATTCCCCATAGCGTTATGCATCACTATGTTGTAGGCATGTTAAATGTATAAAATATTTTCATCTCAAGTGAAAGTAAGTGAATTATTCTATATTCATGGAAGATGAATAATTGTGTAAATTATAAACTTTGTTTGTTCATCCCTATGGATGGAATGTCATCGATCGGTCCAACTATGCACCTATCAAGTCCCATAGTGTTTGCCAAAAATGACATAATATAAATCTTGATTAGAAATTATAGATGTTGGGAGTCTAAAGTGAAACAAAACATAGTTGAATAAGACTTGTGTAGTGTTAATGGTGCTAATGACCTTATTTCAAGTAAACATGATATCCACTCTAAAAACCTATACACTACAAAAAAATACATCATGTTGGTGTCTCGTTACATATAACCTAGTCATGAAATCCATGTTGATAGATTCCCATGGTCTAGATAGAACCAATAGAAGTGTGTAAAGTCATATATTCTTGTTCATGGGCTTGGATATGTAATAATAGATGCAATACTTGATGTGGTTCTCCACATATATGCACAAGTATAGATAGTAGAAGTGTGATTACAATGCAGCTAGAGTCTTTCTCACACTGAAGTGTCCCAATGTGTTGGCATAGTGTGCCTCTCAGATGAGTCTTTGATGAGGTGCATCATAAGGAACATAGAGGTACCCAAGCTTGTAGATAAATTGTTTAGATAAGTATAACTTTAAAAAAAATTACCCTACGCAAGGTTGGTGTAAGTGTCTGTAAAGTCTTGATCAACTAAGTAGAGATTTACCCAGTCTATGAAGTTGTGGTCACATGTGTCTAACACTATCATGAGTGTGTGAACTAGTGGCTAAGGTAATATGTTTCCTTGATATCCTTCCCTTTCTTGTTCTTGATCATGAGATAGAATTTATTCAAGTCATCCACTTCATGTGGTGTACATTTTATAGTTTGGTTTGTGTCTATAAGAATTAATGTGTCTTATAATCAGAAGGAAAAAGTATCTATTTCCCCAAGATGTAGTGATGCCATTGATTATTTTATTACACAATAGCATACAATTCTTTTTTTGAATTGGAGTACCTTTACACCTTGTCACTGAACATTTTATAAAGTTACGTGATCGAATGTCCATATTGCATGAGTATTGTGTTGAGTGCATAGTTAACTACGTTAGTGTGAAGTTTGAAGGAGTGTGCAATGTTGAACATTACAATTACAAGTGTTGTACAGAGGTTTTATTTGAATGCCTCAAAAGCAAAAAAAATTGCATGAGTCCATTCGAATTGGATTCACACATGTCATTTGCCTGAGTGTCCAAGAGATGTGCAATAAAATAAGAATGAACCTATAATAGAAGTTTTTGAGTCCTAGGAAGCTCCTCAATTCTGTGACATTGCATGGAATGGGCTAGTCCTGGATCACTTTGATATTTTTTGGGTTTACATGAATTCCTTCATGGTCAATGGTGTATCCCAGGAATAGAATTTTTGTAGTACCAAATTTACACTTTGCTAATTTTCCATGTAACTTGTGTTGACACTATGTGTCTAAGACATACATGATAAGTTCCACATGCTCCTCCTAAGTCTTCTTGAAGATGAGTATGTCATCTAGGTAGATGATGAAAAATGAGTTAAGGAAAGACTTGAGTGGATCATCCATCAAGCACATGAAAGTGGTTAGCAAGTTAGTTAGGATAAAAGTCATGAGTAGCCATTCATACAATCCTTCATATGTCTTGAAGGCTGTCTTTCATACATGTTCATGATGGAATAGAACCTAATAGTAAACTAACTTCAAGATAATCTTGGTGAAGTATTATACACCTTGAAGTTGGTCCAGAACGTCATAAATACATGGTTGTAGATACTAATTCTTTAATGTGATTTTAATGAGTGTGTAATAGTCTATGCAAATAAGCCATGACCCATCCTTATTAGGCATGAGGACTATCAGACTCCTACAAGGAGAATATCTTGGCCTAATATTTCCCTGATCAATGAGATCTTGTATTTGAAACTATATTTCATCATTATCCCAAATTGATTTACAATAAAGAGAGTTGTTTAAAAGAGGGAATCCAAGGGCCAAATCGATGCATTGTTTTAATGCGTAGTGCATTGGAAGGCCCTCAAGATTTTTGAATACTTCATCATGTTATTGATTAAATTATCAAGATATTGTTATAATGTTGATCATGTGGTGCATGCTTCCAAAGTTTGCTTTGTCCCCTATATAGGTATGTCAGGATAAATAATGAGAAACACAAAATTTTGTGCATGCAAAATTATTTTGTGACATTGATTGGGAAAGACCAATGTGACTTTGGTTATTGACACTAACTCTAAGAGGTTGAATCGATCATGTGCATGAAAAGTCCAACACTATGGCTTGGCTTGATATGTAGCTTCATAGTCATACAAATATGACCTTCCTAGTAAGATGTTGCAAACCTCCAAAGTATGATGTCACAAATGAAGATGTCCTTTATAGGCTTAAATTTATATTAGAAGGTGCATTATTTCCATCCCTATATTATTGAAGCCACCCTAAAGAGTAAGGCTTGGGATGTGTAGCAATGGTAAGGCCAATGCATTGTGTTTTGGTTTGTGAAATGATGTTCTTTTAGATGCCATTGTCAATGATGATATGAAGAGGTTATCCTTTTACCTAAAACTTAGTATGAAATTGGCATTCACACTCCTCAAAGGTTTTTATCACAATGGTGTTGGTGCTTAGACAAATTACATCTAGATCAATGTCATTTGTCGATGTGGGACTTGATGTAGAATTAATCAAGGATTGTTACATGAAACATTCAAATTCATCATGGGTTTGTGAGCTATGAAAATGTCACCACTTGTCACTAGACTTGTTCTTGCCTTTGTCTAAAGTAGATGTAAGATCCTTCAATCCCTGTGTAATTTTCTTAGGTTGATCTCCTTTATGAGAAGGGTTTTACTTCTATGTAAAAGGTTACATTGAGTAATTGTGCATGAGCTGACTCTTGTGCATGGTGTTGGATAAAGCTTTGAGACGTTACTTCATATTTCCATTGGATTTGATCTTGGAAACATTACGATAGGATTTCCCTAGTGTTAGAAGTCAAGAATTCCAGCTTCACACTAAACTAAGATGAGTCTCTATTGGTGTACTTCAGTACCATATGTTGCTCGCTCAAGTTCTCTTACAAGGGTGTAAAGTAGTCATGGAATATTTTAGTGTAGTCTTCCACTAACTGCTCTTTATGTTGGAATAATTATTGGAACTTGATATATTGATCCTCAAAGTGATAAAGAGGATAGTACTCCTCTTATAGTGAATCAACAAAGTTTCTCCAAGTCTCGATTGGAAGATAATATTATGCATTCTATGCACTAAAATTATCTAATCAGTGAACAAATGAAATGGACATCTTCAACACTATGAACATGGTCTACTTAGCATCAGTGAAATTATTGACTGAGAAGTATGCCTCAAGTTATCGAATCTAGGCATCTAATGTTGTGGTGTTGATTTTTCCTTCAAACAAAGGGATTCAAGATTTACATATACCATTTTTTTATTGAAAAGTACAATTTATTATATAAAAAACTTATAGAATAAAATACAGCTAGTCATACAAAAAAATGGGTGGAAGAGTCACACCCCAAAAGCACACCAGGCTAAATAAGCCCCAGGAAAGTGATGGAAGCAACTAGAAGACCAGATTGGCCAGAAAGACTAACATGTGAACACTAACAATAATAAAAAAGAGATAATACACTAGATAACCATATCCTTAAGTAGTAGTGAACATGGTAATAGGTGGTAGAGGTAATAGAGGGTCTTGAAGCTTCCCTTCCCATCTCCCATCAACTGGGGGGTCCTCATCCAAGGTAAGAGGCTCCCACCCATAATTTTGTTGCTCTTGAGTTTTTTGAAGTTGTTTAAGAGTATACCAAGGTGGATAAATGGCAAGCACAAGGTGTAAAAACTTATCCTATTGGGAATCCACTTAGCCTCATAAACTACCACTATCACGATGAGATGACCCATGCTGAGGAGATGACCAATGAGAGTGGGGAGAGGATATCCTCTAAATTTGGGACACATGGATATGAGACCATAAATGCTATACTATGCCACTACATCCACATCTTTGAGGAAGAGTGTGATCGAGTGGCTCCTCACTAACAACACAAGGTGCATTTCCATAATGATCTAGTAGCTCCTGTAGGTGGTGAAGCTCTAGCCACACTTTTTTTGTCTGACTCTAGATTTGAAGGGTAACATTGGAAATTACATTAATTTTTTTAGAAATTGAAAAACCAATTTTCATAGCTTCATGAATAAAACAAGATTTATTTCTAGACTTCCAGATCTAAAATAAAATATCAGTGCAAAAAATTTGCCAAAATATGTTGTATCTTGCAGGTAGAAAAGTTGAGTCCCCCAAGAGAGCCATTTTCTAGGTGAGCATTTCAGTCCTAAATGGTTTAAAAAGATAGTGAATCCATCTCCAAGTAGATTGAGCATGGGGACAAAACCAAAAAAGGTGCTTAATGGTTTCTGAATGATGACAAGCATGACAAGTGGGATTGAGGACCCCCATCTACTTGAGCTGGTCTCCAGCAGGGAGTTTGTGATACATAATGCACCAAAGAAAGTGAGATTTTTTAGGCTCCAATATAGCCCCCAAAATATTATTGAATCTCCTCAACCTGACATGGTGAATAGAGTTAAGACTCCATAGTTAATTGAGAAACTCAGTATCGATATGTTAAGGAGCAAGAAGATTATATCCCAACTTAGGGGCATAGTAACAAAAAGGAGTGGCAGAAGGCCAATTCAAATCCTTCCACCATGGGGTGAGAGATGACACTCCAATTTTGTGTAGATACTCATCATGTATGGCATTCTAAATTTCAAAAATAGATTCTTTTTCCTCTTTGTTAAGCTGAAACCTATCTTTCACAATTTCCCAGGGTAATCAGTCCTAAGATATCTTACAGAAAAGATCACCAATGTGCTAAATACCCTTATTAAAAATCCTAAGACTTTTTATCTAAGGTACCAAGGTAAAGGGAACATTGTGGAAATTGAGAATAGGGGACCACTAAAGAGAATGAGAATTGATAGAGAGGCTAGTCCTGAATCCATCTCCAACCTAGACCAGGTGAGATTTAAGTTTTTCCCAGGCCTTCCATATGCTCTATGTGACAAAAGAGCTAGTGATTTTAATAGGTACAAGGGTGAGAAGGAGGGTATTCATGTCAAGCCCCCACCACACCTTTCTACCAAGAGGAGATCCTTGAGCAATGTAATTTTTGATAAGCATCTTTCAAGCTTCCTCTCCTTCCAATCCTTGAATAATCCACATGACACTAAGATAAATTCCTTCAAGATTAATGTCTATAAGGCCCAAGCCACCTACTTCCTTAGGCCTACAATAAATGGCCCAAGACACTCTGTGAAACCCTTGATGGTCCTTAGAATTGGCTTAGAGGAAATCATGAAAAATATTTTCCAACTTGCCATAGGAAGTGTTAGAAGGGTCCCAACAAGAAGAATAGTAAACATGTATGGTAGCTAATACCTTAGAGAAGATCTAAAATTTCCCAACCAGAGTAAGAGGCTTAACAATCCAATAGGAAATTTTTTTTCAACCCTCTATATGACATAAGACCAAAGATCAACAGGGGAGGCCCAAAAGGCAAAAGGAATGCCAAGGAATTTAAATTAAATACTAGGGAGGATCCATTTCCATTGGTACCCCTCAAGCCAAGAGGGTTTAGGAGATATATATTTGCTATAGCATTGGGTCTTTCTCCATTAGATGGAAGATCCTGAAGCCAAAAAAAAAATATCAAGGCACTGCATAGGATTCTTAACCAACTCTTCATCTTCTTGAAGAGTAAGAAAGGAGTCATCTACAAAGTGACCATTAACCAATTGATGATCTAAGGCAAGAAGAGATATACCTTTAACCAACCCCCTATAAGTATAGTCAGCTAAAAATTAATTAAAAACCTTCTATAGTAAGCACGTAAAGGGTAGGGGCTAGTAGACAACCTTGTTTGATCGATCTATGGAGCTCAAACCTATGATACGGGGCACCATTTATGGTGATGCATGCTCTAGCATCCTAAAAGAGAATGTTAACAGTGTGCACAAATTTTATTCCAAAGCCAAGAGCCTGCAATATGATGGTGATAAAGGGCCATTATATGCGGCCATAGGCTTTCTCAAAGTCAATCTTGATAAAAAAAAGGTTTATGATTGGAAGTTCTATCCCATTCCATGCCTTCCCAAATAGTTATGACATTATCCAAAATATAATGATTTTAAATGAAACCAGTTTGTTCACTTCTCACAATGAGAGGAAGGATATGTTTGATCATAAGGGCTAAAGCTTTGACAATGATCTTATAGGAAACATTCAAAATAGTAAGAGGCCTCCAATTAGTCAAGATTTATGGATCTATAGCTTTGGGAATGAACTTGATATTTACCTGATTAATTAGAGTCGCCAAAGAATTGGTATGCATAGGTTCAAGGTAAACCTGATGAAGGTCAGGGCCCATAGTGTCCCATAAGGAATGGTAAAACTCACATGGACACCCATCAATTATAGGAGCCTTATTAGTGTCCATATATGAAATATCTTCCTTAATATCATTAAGACTAAAAAGTCGATCACAAGTGACTCTCTGTGATCTAGGCAACAATTTAGGTGACATTTCAGGTGATGGTTCTACCCCAATTGATGATGGAACTTCTGGGAGCCATAATTTTTGCACCGTGGCTCCAATTGAATCACCATTTGAACCATTGGAAAGCTAATAATGATAAGGTGGTGAGATGGCATGGAGCTTTTCTCAATGGTTTTTGACCCCTAAAAACCCAATGAAAGTGCCCTAAATTTTAATTTTAATAGTGCAGTTTGAAAATAGTAAGTTTTTAAAAATAGTAATTCCTCAAATTCTATATTGTTTTAAATCATGAAAGTCAAACCACTTAATCTCCCTCAAGATTGGTGACCTTACACATCCTAATCCTACTTTTAAAATGTGTATAAATGTAGATGTAACTTGAAATGTAAATCAGACATCTCTTCCCAAAGATAAGCATATAGTTGTATTGTGATCTTGAGTAATAAAACATCTCATCTCAGAGAATTCATTGTTACTGTGTTATTTTTGTGTTCATGAAATATCTGTTAATCAAAACTTCTAAGTTTTGGATCACACTAGGCCTCTGAAATCTTACAGGGCACAACTCCCAAACATTGGTTGAGGGCATCTTGTCTGGTAGCAGTAACTGGTTGGGAGGTAAACACCTCTTGGTAGTAAGCCACAAATTATTGTAGCACCTTAGGTAATTTGGTTAGGCATCTAGTTGCACCTTTAATGGCCTTAATCCTATCATTCACTTATTGAGACCAAATTTGGATAAAGATTTATTTGGTCACTGTGTCACCCACTTTGAGCCAATTCATTTTAGCACATAGTTCAGCTCCTCTAGCATTGTAAGCTTCTGCAACTTGTAGTTTGTGCCTCTATTTAGTTGCACAAGCTTGTCGCTGCACATTAAGCTTGTAGCTACACATTAAAAGGTGAGGCTTATAGCTCCTGAGAGGCTCTGATAAATTCTTGATTGGTGGCATGTTGAATATGCCTTCTAAAAGAGGCAACATATTTGCCATATATTCTAGGGAAGGTAGCAGTATGTTTGATGGCATCAAACCACCACATAATCCAACTAGTGGACCTGGTGGGTCTTCGTGCAAGATTTCATATACAACCAATGTGATTCAAGGTACATTCACGCTTGAGATGGGTAGTGTTGAGGTAAAATTGGGTAGTAGGCACCCAAAATTGAGGAGTAGTCCAATCAACATTGAAGCAAATGGGAAGATGGTCAAATAAAAAGGTATCAGGTACAGCCAAGACTAGTTGATGTTGTATAGGTACAAAATAGAAAATATCTTATTTAGCTAATAGAGACTGATCAAGTCTTTTGACCACCCTATCCTCACCTTGGCAAAAATTAGACCAAGTGAACTAGGGTGAGTCTAAATCTTTTCATCAGTGTTGGTTGGGGTCAAACACCCTGAGTTTGTTACATATATAGAACCAAGCCTCACGTTTTCCTACACACCACTACATGGGAATCTGCCCTTCTTTGTCTTCTAGTGATTCTACCATATAGAAATCACCACAAAGAATCTAGTGAGCATTTAGAAGTGATTTAGCCAACCATCTCCATAATAAGGTACACTCAATAGCATCATTAAAAGCATAAAGATTAACTAACCCAATTATATGATTGTAAAAATCAAAAAGTATTCAAATCACTCAATTTAAGGGGTCAAACCCCCAAGAGATGATGTGTTGGGATGTCTCAGGTGCTAGTAGGGTCACCACCCCTCCTCTACCAAACTTGTGACAAGTGGCCTGATAGATGGCCCCAGGCTAGATCATGTGAGCTACACCATGGAGCATGAAGTTAGCAATCTTGACTTCTTGTAAGCATAAAATCTTCATGTTTGAAAAGAGTTGACAATTATTCCTGACCATATATTTATGCATCAGATTAGTAAGACCTTTCACACTCCATGAATAGACTAGCATGGAGAACTGTCAAGATTCATATCTCCCTCTTCCGTGAGGTCTAAGAGGGCTAAAAACTTATTGAAAGCATCAATCAATATTATAAAATCTCCTAAAGTAAAGGGTTTCCATTTATGTGACTCATATTCATCTTCACCAGAGGGTGAAGGGATATAGGATCGGTGTTGCATAACTTTATGGTTGAAGGTAATAAGGTTCATAGAATTTGATACATTCACCCCCAAAGGGGGTTGTGAAGGGAGACTAAATGTAGTAAAGGCCGGTAGAAGAACAATGGTGAAAACTACTTGTGGTGAGTGAAAAATGGGTTTAGGTGGCTGAGGCTATCAAGATGGAGGTGTTTTAGCTAGAGCAGCAGTAACAACAGAGGCTTGTGATGGGCGAGAAGCATTATTCCTGGTAGGTGCTCTAGCAGGAGCATTTTTGTGGTTAGTGACTATGGTCCACCCATCAGAGATGTCAGTTGAGGGTTTTAGGTTAGACCCATTACATTCTTGGGACATAGTGGAAGTGGGGCCTATGAGCAGACACTCCCTAATAATGTGGGAGGATGACTGATAGTGAAAGTAGGTTTTTAGAAAATTTATGTATAACACTCACTAAGTGAAATGATTATCACTGACTTGAATATCAATAGATTCTTTAAGATCCTTAGCAAGGTCAATCTAACCATAGACCCTTTATTGGGAGTGAGTAGCATAAAATTTAGATTGTTCAAGGAAAATAAACTGCCCCAATAGCTTGATAAGTTGGTCTATACAATTACACAAGGGCAAAGGCAACCTAGGGAACTCAATCCAAACTAGGATTTTGAGTTTGGCCTGCTCTAAAACTTGAAAATCCTTGGTCCAGTGAGAAAAAACAACAAAAGTGTTATGTATGAACTAGGGCCTATGGTTTATAATGGCCTTGTAGTGGTCAAGGTTATTGAAATAGAATAGAAAAAATCCCTTAGTGAGGTTTTGGACACCTTCCAATTTAACCCCATGATTCTGCCAGTGATTATGGACCCATTATTTGAGGAGGCTCTCTAGGGGGACTCAACCCACAAAATAACCAGCAAGAGTAAAATTTTAAAAATAGCTACAAGCTTTATCAAACTTAGGTAATTCTAATACTACATCAAGCACAGGTGTGTCTGGTTCAAGAGAATTGCCTCATGATAGACCTTCAAAAAAAATTGTGCTTACTTCAATGCCATTCTTGCTATTGCTCCCACTAATAACACATGCATTAAATGATCCAAAATGAGTGTTGATGGAAATTTATAACAAGGAATGTGAAAAGATCTTCCCAAAGGGCAAAAGGGGATGCCAACTTAGCATAGTAAATGCACTTTTAAACTAAAAATCCTACCTTGATTTGTAAAGATCGATAGTATGGGAGATGGGAGAAAAAATATGCAGTCACTATCATCAAGCATACATTCAAGAGGCATGCATGTAGATAACTAAACCCTCATTTACTTATACTTTGAAGTGTGTTTGTTAGTTAAACCATCATTAAGTGAACTATGGAGGAGGATTGGAAGGTGTCAGGTTGATCTACATCATCAAATCATAGAATTTGGCCAAAAATTTTGGTGCATTATGCATCTAGTACATCAACAATGAGCCTTTCAATGTCTAGGGCTATCTCAGGATGCTTTTGGGCATCATCCATCTTACTTTTGCTATGACATTCATCTAGATACTCTGAAATAGAACTAACTGATATGCCTTTTTCTCATTATGCTCACATGTTTATAGGGATAGAAAAGAGCTAATTTCTAATTAAAATGATTTTCACTAAGGAAGAACAAGGCCAAGCATATGGGGGACAATTATGCTTTTTAGGGGTAACTCACAATTATAAAGAGTGAATGCATGCAAAAGAACCCAAACAAAATAATTAACACACGTTCAATGGAGAAAAAGTTTGATGTTTGCATAATTGCAACTTCTATTCAATGAGTGAATAGGAAAAGAATATAGTGATGTACAATTCGTGTTTGACAGAATATATATGTAGAGCATGTTATCTACAACTATGACTATGTATGGCATCGACCATGTATAGAATCAACCCTTGGTCAAATGCATATGTTACATATTTATACATGTAATACAAGAAGTAATTAAAATTGTTTTTAGTTATAAAGAAGATAGTTACAAATCATTTTATCTTCCTTGTTGGGTGATTTTTTAACTTTTAGATACATGGCAGCTAATTATCCAACTGGATAAATAACAAGTTCCAGGGTGAGAGGTACCACTTAGAAAGCCACACATTCACATCAAGCTAATACATGGATGTACTGGAGAGAGGTATGTGTAGACACACATAAGAAATGATAGGTTTAGTGTGGATAAGCAACATGCAAGTCTATGAGCAAGTGCAATTTGTGAGCTAGGAATTTGACTCAAGAGATGATGGTTAGTATCGTGTTAGTTTTAAAATGAAAACAAAATCAAAGAAACACACTAACTAGAATAACATCTCTCGAAATAGATACTAGGGAGAGCTTAGTTAACAAACATGAATAAAACACACAACTAAAATGAAAAAAAAAACCTTTTACCTTCTTTGGATGCTCCAAAATGCTTATTGTAGTGGCTTGCTCAATTTGTGCTCATGAAGTCTTCATCAAAGGAGGCTTGGCTATCTCCTCTTCTCCTTGGCACCTTGTGACTTCAGATTGGTTTGGCTTAGAATAAATTTGGCATGGTAACACTAATTTCAATGGATTTTTGAATCATTTGTGCATTATAACTTTGCACCAAAATAGCTTTAAAATGATGTTTATGGCCTCTCTATTTATAGATTTATACAAATGGCTAGAATCAACCTGAACCATCAATTTCAATATTGAGATGTGTGGCTAAGGATTAATCCAATTATTTAATTAAAATTAATAAATAGGCTCATCAATAGTTGGGATAAATGAGCAATTAATGAGGCATGGGAGGCATGAATCTTGATATTTATGGCATTTATGGTCTAGCGATGTCTTCCCAAGAAATGAGGTCACATGATGATGCAGATATTCAATATTCATTTCCAAACATAATTATTCAACAAGTTTCCCCATGGAATTATTAATTGGGCTCTAATTTGGTTTTATTAGCTCTTAAGCATGATTAAGTACTTTATGCACAAATTACTCAAATTGATTAGAATGTCTTGTTATTGGTCCAAAATTTGATTGGATTGGAATTGGAAGTTAATGTCAAATGTGTTGGAACTGTTATCCCATTTGAGATGTTACCAATATAAAATAACAAAGGCATGTGTCTTGTGTAAAATATTTGATAAGAAATAGCAATCTAGAGCACCTAGGTGCAAAATCGACATTTTGACTCAGAATTATTTGATCAAAGTTAGTTGGCCCATAAATTGCATTACCCCATTTAATAATAATCTAGTAAAAATCGGCACTTGAATATGTCTAATTCAAAGCTTTTAATGTGATTTAGTGTTTTTAGACCAAATTATGCACTTCAATGGAAATTGGTTAAAAGCCAGGTTGGAGGTTATCGATGGCCAATTTAGGTGTCTATAGTTTGCCCATGTTTGGGAAGATGTTGTAAACCATAGGAAAAGAAATATCTTCTCAAATAATGAGAAAATTCATGTGTGTTAAAAATAAGATGATGATTAAAGAACAAATCTCTAAATGGTGTTTGGGAAGCCTAGGATGATGCCCCCTCGAGGGAGTGGCCATCACATATGTGGATGAACGGTCCTTTGAAAAGAAACAAGAAGAAATGTTAGAATTAACCCATGGTTGAGATTAATCCAAATGAGCAAATTCTTACATGCATTGATTTAAAAATATTACTGGTTTACCCAAAGGTAGTTATAATCAGGAATAAAAGTCAAAATAATGGTTTGCCCATAGGTGGTTATAATCATTAAAAGGACCTAGACTGGGTAAAGATGATTGTGCCCTTGTTAGGGTTGATTAGAAAGCATAACTCAAGAATATAACTTGGAATATAGATTAAAGATGAGTGGGCAAAAAGTGATGAAATAGATGAATAGAAGAATAAGATTGATCAGTGTGAATGATTCAATTATACCAGCCAAAGAGGAGATGTTCATCCTGATTAGTAATGATACAACTAGAATGGTTAATGGGTTGATATGATTAAGGATGGGATGGGAGGATTTTTCAAGGTTCCAAAGAGAAACTTTTGTGGCTCCATTGATTATAGACCTTCTTGAAGCTAATTTTTGTTATAGCATGTGATGGTAGGCATCATGATAGAACACCATGAAGACTTGGCTGAAATATGCATAAGTACTAACTCTCAATCCAATAAACACTCAAAAATAATGCACCAATGATAAAAACCATGATGATAATGTTGACATATGAATATGGATGGAATCAAGAATAATGTGCTCAAGGAATCACCCAACGAACACATATAGACTAAGTCGAGGCAATAGTGTTGAAAGCAAACAAACAGGCAAGTGAATAAACAAACAAACAAACAAACAAATAGAAAAATAAATAACAAAATAAATAAATAAACAAAATAAATAAATAAACAAATTAAAACAAATAAACAAACAAAAATCTTGAAAACAAAATCAAAAGAAAGCATCCTAATAATGACAATGCCCCAACAAGGCGGATCGAGGATAACTAACTAGGCTTAGATAGGACAAATATTTTTGGATTTTAAAATATTATAATTTTTTTTAGCATTTTAAGTTATCTTAACTCATTAGAAAATGATAAGATACCTGCTCATAAAATGGCGAGAGTGTTTGGCTTAGGTTGCTCGCAAAATAACGAGAGTGTATAGAAAGGGGAACTAAGGTGACCTCAACATGAATTGAGCATGACCCACATAGTCCTAAAATGACCTCAAGTCATAGTAATTCCATCCACACAAAAGGCAGAGAAAAACTAACTAGGTCCCAACAAGTTCTCAAATCTGGCAAATGGCCAGTCAAATGAAAATAGTAATGGCAAGGTGATGCGGCAATGCATGATAAACAAGTGTTGCCTCTAGTTTACCCATAAATAGTTATAACTAGGATACAACAGCATAGATTAATGATACTAATTTTCCCATAGGTGGTTATAATTACTAGCAAGACTGGTGAAACATTGATTTGCCCATAGGTGGTTATAATCAGGGTCACATAAACAAGCTTGATACAGGATGGAAAATGAAAGATATCTTGTTAGGTCAACTGTCACACTACTTTCATAGACTATCATTTAAATATGGACCTGATTGATTGTTGAAACTTGATGGGAATCCTCTCGTAAAAAGTGTGGGAAGAACCAAAGGAACCAAGATCAAAATAGGATTGGGTAGGACAACTAAAAATAGGCTTTGGTCTAGATAAGAATGGCATGGTAGAATGGTATGGTTTTGCTTAATATAATGATGGTTTTTGATAGATTGGATAAAATAGTAAGAGGGTTTTCCCCCAGGTGATGGGGTAAATGGAAGGATATGCGACAATGGAAAAAGGATATGTAACAATAGCTATGGCATGGCAATGTGAAATGGTATGGTACATGTTTTTGGCTTGGGTGTGGTTTTTGGTTTTATTATTCATGCTGATGGGGAGATGCACATCCTAAGCAACAAATGATACAAAAAGAATACTTGATCATGTTAATTTCTATCCCACACCTCATCTAAATAATTTTTCCATCAAGAACTGCTTGTAAAATGTGATTTCGAGAATGTTGTGATCTTCACTGGTTGTTGATTATGATTCCTTTAAATGTTGAGATAAGGTATCTTTGTAGCCTCTACAAAAAAAAGTGCAACCATGGATGGTAAATAAGGACAAATAATGGATGGTAGGTTTGATTGTGAAATGGAATGGTAGATGATAATGGAATGTATAATGGTGGGGAAACAAATGAAAATTAGGACTTTTAGTCACACGTAATGTTGTTGATGTTCGATTTGACATAATTTTGGTTGTGGTAAGGCCAAAGACTTGTTCCCTTGATAAGATCATCAAATTTTTTTATTGTTTGGGCCTAACAAAAACTAACATTTGATTAAGCTATAGATAGGAAGTTATTTTGATTTGATCTTTAATTTTGTCTTCATCAAGTAGTGAAGGATTTTTGTGCTCATCTATTGGTTCCTTAAAGAGGTTTTTACCAATGAATTTGTCTTGATTGTCCCATAGCACCTTTGAGAAGGTTTCACTAAGGAATGTTGACTTTTTACTTTGATTGTCTTCCAACGCTTCCAAAAAAGTTTCACTATAAGATGTTGAGTTGTGACTTTGATTGTCCCCTAGCACCTCTGAAAATGTTTCACTAGGAAAGTGTTCTTCTGCTATATGAATGTGGTCTCAGCCTCCTTGATCTTCTTTAATTGCTATGTCACCATAGATGCAGTTCAACAAAGTGTGATTCTATCGATCCCAATCGACACTTGTGGAAGATGGAATGTTAATGATATGGCTATTTTGGTTGATGGTAATGGCATGTGGAATGGTAATGGAATGGGGAGAGGCTGCACAATCCTCGTAGAAGATAATAGGATAACTTATGTTGAAGATGAAGTACTTATCCTTAAAAATTGTAAAAGGATCACAAATGTATTCAAATTTATTTGTAAAGCATGTGTAACCAATGTTGTAATAACCATGAACATATTCTTCTTTTGAATCTAATTCTAACTCAAGGGACTCTGAATCTAATGTTGAGACTAATGTTGATTTAGATTTTGATAGTAAATCTGATGTCAGTTCAATAAAAAAACCTAAATATAACTCTAATTCTTCATCTAATAGGTACTTTATTACAATGATGTCTTGTTAAATATTTGGTTTTGGACAAGTAACGGCCTATGATGGCATAATGGGCTCCATAAAAATTGATTTTTTAGAGTGGGACTCCTCTAGGATGGGAAAAAGGTCAAGATAAAACTCTTTAGAGACTAGCTTGTCAATAGGAGGCTCTTGAAAAACAAGCACATGGTCGAGGTAATGACTTTCCCAAAGGTGGTTATAATCTTTACAAAGTGACTCAACAAAGATTAGCTCATCAGAGTGAGACTCCTCAATAACTAGTATGGGATCAATAGGCGACTCATCATAGGTAAACTTATCACAAATATTTGATTCAATAAAAACATCTTAAATTGGTCAGTTCTCTTGGCCTTGGTTTCCAATGAGTTGGAAAATAGCAGTTTTAAACATAGCTTGGTCTTCGAAGGATTAGATCAGTTAAGGTTTCGATAGGATTGGTTATGGATGAGGAATGGCCTATGATTGGATAATGGTAGGGCATTGGGGAGCATAATTGTTTGCATGAGCCAAAGGACAAAGCCATGAGATGGTAATGATAGGATAATGTGGGGCTTGATTGCTTGCACAAGCCAAAGGACTAGGTCTTGAAATGATGATGGGGCATTGTTGAGCTTGATTTCTTTCACAATCCAAAGGATGAGGTCCTAGTATAGAAATGGTTTGGCATTGTGGAGCTTGATTTATCACACAAACCAAAGGATGAGGTCTTGGTATGGGAATGGTGCAACATTATGGTCTTAAAATAGAAATGGTATGATGTGGTGGAGCTTGATTACTTGCATAAGCCAAAGTATTCAAGTCTTCCTCATAAACCATATCATCCCAATTATGAGTTGGCTCATAAGTTGGTTCTTGATTGTGTTTTGTGTAGTGATTATCATAAAGAGGGTATGGATCCATATGCCAAATAATATTATCTTTATTTGGGTCTTAAAAGTCCTCCTTACAAGCCTCTTCATGCCAATTAAGGTCTTGATTTAGATTTTTTAGATTTTGACTATGTTCCCCATATGGAGTATTATAGGGAGAATAATAAAACTCCTTAGAAAATCATTCTCTATAGGGGTTCCTAGTGGGATTTTATGCAGCCATTATTTCATAATTTGAATCATACGTGACTCCACCATAAGTATAGCTAGACATATCTGCATAAATGATGAAAGATCTGAAATAAAAAGGCTTAGAGTTATACAAACTCTAAACAACTGTGTCCAAAAGACAAATGGTTCAAACTTGGTCTAACTTGGTCAAAGGGGTGGAGTTGTATCTCTAATATGGTCTTAAAGTGGAGTTGTATCTCCAAAATGATTTGTGCTAAGACTTGGAATAAAATAGTCTAACATCAAATGTCTAATGTCAAGTGTCATATGCACAAAGGTCAAGCATCTAAATAAAAAATGGCATGTCAAAGGTCTAGGCCAAAGTGTTCCAAACAAGGTCTAAACTAGGAAAGGGAAAAGTCGAGTTAGGTCTTTTTTCCAAATGTGAAGTCAAAAGATAGGCTCAAATAAATAGGCATATGCTAGGACTTTTGGTCAAATGGTGTCAAAAGCTAGATTTGAAACAAAGGCTAATGTGATTTGATTTAATCTAGCAAGTTTGAAAACAACTTTGACATAAACTCGACACATGAAATCAAACATAAACATGATCATTTGGTGTCATAAGACAAAAGGATCTTTGAATAAATACTATGTTTTCCCAAATAAAGGCATAAATAATGATGAGGATAGGCATTAAACAAACAAACCATCAATAGTTTCAAATTTGGGTAATCAATTAATTGAAGTTACGCAACCCAAAAGAGAAAGATATGTGTCTCAGCGCCATGAATTAAGGCCTAAATAGAAATCAATCAATGTTTAAATCTAAATTTGATCAGGCTAATTGAAAACTTAATGTTGAAAACTAGGATTTTATCAAACAAGCTAAACAAGATTGGACAGCATGATAGCACAAGATAAAGGTCTAAATGTTATACATGACATGGTTTGAAACAAATGGTTTTTGATACAATGGTAAACAAGTCTTGAAACAAATTGAGAAGCCTAATGGTGTAAGCACTCTCAAGTGATATGATCTATGTTGTGCTTCAAAAGACTCAAAGGCAAAATGGTTTTAACATGTTTTGGGTAGTATGGCACTACCCTCCTCAACTCAAATGACACACACACAAACAAGTTTAGTAAAAATTTCAAGGCACAAATGTGGTGTAAAATGGCCAGCATAACAACGCTTTAGACAAAAGAGTGATGTATAGACAAATTGATTTTTACATGGCTTATGAACAAACAAACAAGTTTGAGTCTCAAAACATACCAAGCAAAAATGACCAAAATACACTAAGTATAATATTCCAAATCCTAGAAAATGTATGGCAATGTGGGGTTGAATAAACTAGAAATATTTCAAATGTTTCTAGGGGAATAAATTTCCCAATGACTTTCAGGTAAAATGATGTAAAAGATAAGCATAGAAATTGGGTGCCCGTAGCATTGGCTAGTTATAAAAAGGTCTAGTCTTGTTTACAACCACTACATCTTGTTATTCTCTCAGTGTAGTACGATGTCCAAATCCAGATACGTCTCATGTGTAACTCCAAAGGAGTAAGTGAAGTCAATGCCAGGAGGCGAAACCCTAAGTTAAAGCTTCCCTAAAGAACTCAGGGAGGTAATTACGCCCCCCTCACAAGCCAAGTTTGCATGAAATAAAAGACTAATAGAAAGACTTTAGGGTCATTTTCAAGGTCACCCAAACTTTGACAAGTTTTTGGGGAGTGATTTAGATGACATTCTTTCTAAGCCTTGGACTAGGCTTTTTGCAATAGGAATCATGCTTTTGATTCTAAGGGTTCCCTAAAGGGGATAAATGGAAGAGCATACACGTAACACCCCTCTCTTTGCTAAACAACATTAGATCAAATAACTATCGAAGACGAAAATGACAAGTGTGTTCAATTTTAAGCCCAAATAAATGATTTGGTGGCGTTCATATGACCCCTTGGTCTTAATTTGTAACTTTGAAAGCTAACTATAAGATTTCAGCAATATCACCCTAAATGATTCTCCTTTAAGCACCAAAATGAAAAGTTTGATTCATTTTAAAACACCCTAAAAGAATTTTCAAATGATCTATTTAAGCATTCTTTGATAATTTTTCAAGTAAAACCTACAAAAAAAAATGTTAGCAATATGTTTATCTTATAATCACTTTTGAAGATGAAACAACCAACTTAGAAAAATGAGCTCTTGGGTTTGTGTAAAAAAAAATAGTGACCGTCGATGGTTATACTAATCGGTGATGATGATGTTTATGCAAACCGATAATGGTTTTATTAATTGGTGATGCTTATGTAGATCAATGTTAGTTTTACTAGTTCTAACTGATGATGGTTGAAAATGACCATCGGTGGTTCACTCAACTGGTGACGTTTACTGTGTAAACTTATGACAAAGAAAAAATGGCCAATTTAAGTTAGAAAATCACTTTAAATTTTTTTTAAGCATCCAAATTAAACTTTGAAAGTTGCTTCATGCTCTCCTTCATATGTGGGATGCATTGGGTCCCATCGGGCATGTCATTATGTGAGCTAGGAATTCGACTCAAGAGAGGATGGTTAGTATCGTGTTAGTTTCAAAATGAAAACAAAATGAAAAAAACACACTAACTAGCATAACATCTTTAGGCCTAAACACTAGGGAGAGCTTAGTTAACAAACATGAATAAAACACACAACTAAAATGTAAAAGAAACCTTCTTTTACCTTCCTTGGATGCTTCAAAATACTTGTTGTAGTGGCTTGCTCGGTTTATGCTCATGAAGTCTTCATCAAAGGAGGCTTGGCTATCTCCTCTTCTCCTTGGAACCTTGTGGCTTTGGCTTGACTTGGCTTGGAATAAATCTAGCATGGTAACACTAATTGCAATGACTTTTAGAATCATTTGTACACTATAAATTTGCACCAAAATAGCTTAGAAATGATGTTCATGGCCTCTCTATTTATAGATTTTTACAAATAGCTATAATCAACTTGAACCCTCCATCTCACAATTGAGATGTGTGGATAAGGATTAATCCAATTATGTAATTAAAATTGATAAATATGCTCATCAATATTTAGGATAAAGGAGCAATTAAGAGGCATGGAGGGCATTGATGAGGCATGGGAGGCATGAATCCTGATATTTATGGCATTTATGTCCTAGGGATGTCTTCCCAATAAATGAGGTCACCAGATGATGTAGATATTCAATATTTATTTCCAAAAATAAGTATTCAACAAGTTTTCATGGAATTCTTAATTAGGCTCTAATTTGGTTTTATTAGCTCTTAAGCATGATTAAGCACTTTATGCACAAATTACTCAAATTGATCAGAATGCCTTGTTATTGGTTCAAATTTGACTGGATTGGAATTGGAAGTCAATGTAAAATGTTTTGGAACTGTTATCCCATTTAGGATGTTACCAATAGAAAATAACAAAGGCACATGTCTTGTACAATATATTTGATAGGAAATAGCAATCCATAGCACCTAGATGCAAAATTGACATTTTGACTCAAAATGATCTATTCACAGTTAGTTGGCCCATAAATTGTGTTACCCCATTTAATGATACTCTAGCCAAAATTAGAACTTGAATATGTCTGATTCAAATCTTTTAATATGATTTAGTGTTTTTAGGCCAAATTGTGCACTTCGATGGAAATTGGTCAAAACCCTGGTTGGAGGTTATTGGTGGCCAATTTTAGGTGTCTACACAAGTGAGGCACATAGGAATATGAGCAAGGGACATGAGATTGAAAATAAGTACAAGTGTGTTTCATAGGAATATGAGTAAATGTGAGTGTCCTACGTGAGACTATGGATAAGTACAAGTATGATAATGTTGCTTAGGGTTGCGAGCAAGTGTGAGTGTATTGTGTAGGACTACAAGTTGAACTCCAAAGTGAGAGGTAAATGTATTGCACAAGTATAGAGAGAAGTGTACACAGTTAAGGTGTTGTGTATGGATCACATTATACCACACATGACTTTATTCTTATATGTACCAATTTGAAAACTTGCCAAACAATGCTCACTCACCAAACCCTGATGTCCCTTCACTAACCACGATACCTTATATGGATCCAAATACATGATTCTCTTTAGACCAAACTTATCAATTTACATCATTTAACCCCATGTTTAAAAATGGTTTTGAATAAACTATTTCTATACATAGGGTTATTCTTCTCTTACACAAGCTCCAACAACACCTTCTTCATCATGAAATCTTCTCTAGTTTCAAGGTCATCTCTATAATGAATAGATGCAAGAATTTTTTTATAGTTTTGCAATTTGAACACTTGTATCAATTCTATTACCACCTTCACTATGAATATGTAGACACTCAAATTCTATATATCCAATCTCACCACATTTAAAACATTTACAATGGAATCTTAAACCGCTACCTTGACCATAGGATATTTTATCTCTAAAAAATCCTTTGACTCCTTGAGTATTATCATCATTGCACTAAAAACTAATTGCCTCACATTCTTGCACAAAATAATCTTTGTTGCTTCCACCTCCTTGTCCACGTCTTGACGTGAATTTTTCATTTCCTCATGTTACTTCTTGATGTTTGCATGATAACTTTTCTTTTGATTTTAAGTGCACATTGATAAGATTTTTAAACAGATCACAATCTGATTATACCAAACTCATCTTGAATTACAATGCACAACCCATTTACATACCTCAAGATCTTCTCATCATCAACTTCCACATGACCCACTCTAATGATAAGTCTTTATAACTCTTCAATGTAATCATTTACACTAATTTATCTTTGTTGAAAGTTTTAAAGTTTATTTAACAAACTCATCATAATACACAAGAATGAATTTAGCCTTCAACTTCATGACAAAACTATTCCAAGTCTTAAATCTTATTTTTACTTTTGTGCACTCTTTTATCTTGAACATGGTCCCATCATAAAGATGTGAGACCTTTTAACTTTACACTAGTGAACTTAACCCACTTGGGAATTTCCATACTTGAAATAATACTCCAAATCAATGATATATTAAATGAGTTATTTAGGATTTAAAATTCTAAAATACCTTCCAAGGTCCAACTTTAGTTAGCTAGTCACTCTCACAACAACTCACAAGAAAATCTTCAAGTTCATCAACCACTTCCTTTATGCCTTAGTTCTAAAGTGCTTCTTTTGCAACTTTGACATCATTTTCTTCATACATTACCACAATACCTCAGCATTGTTTCATCTCCATAGCCTTTAATCAAGCTTACATATCTCACATCAATCCCTCCAGATCTACAAGTCTTTATAATCTAGCCACTCATGACCTTAGTGCATTTAAATCACCTAAACCTCCTCTCTATGTCATTTCCTTAAAAATCAAAGATCATCTACACCTATCCAAAAATCTCACTAGAATATGTCTACAACTAATTTTTACCCACTCTCGTAAATGCAAGCAACACTAATTTACAAGGACTAAAACCTTGTTGTGATACCAAATGATGTTGTTGCAGTTAGCTGTCCCAATTAAGAGATTCCTTATACCATGTAACCCTCAAAATCCATAATGGAATATGCAAATAATTACAATAAACTCTATATTTTTATTGACTTCAAGTTTTTAGAATTATAAAACACATACATACCTATAGTGATTTCACAAACAAGTTGTGATACAACACTAGATCTGTAGATATCTACTTTCTAACTCATGGTCTCTTCAAGTATAGATTTATTTACACCCAACTAAAAATATTATGATCTATTATTATCATCTCATCCCATTGATCTCCCCTTTAACATAAATTTAGGGGCATGCTTATATAGGTACAAGACCCATCTGCTTACATTAAGTTATTAGCAACCCATTAACATCATTAAATGCTTAACATAATCCCCATGATAATACATCGCAATAGAACATATTACATACTAGCATAACTTGATGCATTATAACACATCATAGATTACATGTTATCCAATTTAGCTATTCCCAATGCCACGTACCCAAAAATAAATGGTTAGACAATTAAGAATTGGACCCTTTTGCCATCCATTAGATCACCATGACCATTAAATTGTTCTATAAGCAATGTGGTTCAATTGATAGGTATGTGAATCTCCAATGAACATGTTGTCTTAATGAAAACCTTATATATTTCATGAATCTTAACTTGAATTACCATAAATTTCCCTAATGGATCTCAAATGTGTGGTAATATTATACCAAATCTAAAAGCTTTGAAATACGTGTTTTGATGTTAGACCTCCATTTAATGGAAATCCCATGTTCTAAACTTATTGCATGTTAGACGGGTTATACTAGAGGAAACCCTAGGTTGTTAGCTCTACATTGATAAGCTTTTAGGTCTTTGTCACATCGTTGATCATCATGGATCTAGGCAAGATATTACTTTGTTTGCATTAATTGTTGATTTTGATCAGCAATTTTCCCTTTGGGTGGTAGGGGGTTCCATTTACTTAATGACTTCCACCTCCTTCTCTACATCCACAAATGTAGAGAAAGTTAGAGTGAGTGATCATAACCATGGCTTGAAAGCAGGTAAGGAAATTCAACCTGAAGGTCTTCCTTGAGGTAGTGCTAATGATTCTAACTCTCCATTACCTAATGTTGTTTTGGATGTGCCTAAATTTGATAAAAGCCTATCATTTCTTTGAAAATTTTACTTTGATTTCTTACTTTGTTGGTCAATTCCCATTTGAGAGTCTTATAAAATAATGGGTTCACAACCACTAGCAAGGCCATGGTGTGAAACTTGAAGGTGTCCAAAACCTTACAAAGGGTTTTTTTTGTTTCACTTTTCTAACCCAAAACACTGCAAAGCTATTGTTAATCATGGGCCTTGGTTTATCCATAACACTTTAGTTGTTTTTTCTCACTAGACTCAAGACTTTCAAGTCATAGAGCAAGCAAAATTGAAAATTTCCATATAGGTTGAATTTCCTGGCTTGCCTCTCCCCCTATGGGGTTTTATAGACCAACTTATAAAACCCATATAGTGTTTCATTTTCTATGAACATAATAAATTCTTTATAGCTCATCCTCAAAAGAGAGTTTGTGTGGAATTGGATCTGTTCTATGATTTTAAATATTCTATTGATATACAAAGTGGATCTAACTGCTTTTCTCAGCATGTCTTATATATCAATCTCCTGAATATTTTATTTCAGTGTCAGTTCTTGGAACACATGATCTAGGAGTGCCATCTGATGGTACACACACCCCCTTATCCTCAATAAAAAGGTAGATCTAAAGCCAAATCTCAGAATGGCAATAATTATGGTTGGATGACCATCACCAATAATAAAAAAAACTCTTCTAAAGGTGGTAGTAGGCCACAACATTATTCATTCCATTCTACTAGTAATAGTTATGCTTCAACTTCTATTGGCAAATATATCTTGCTTACCAAAGTTTCTCCTCTTCTTATGCATATGTCATAAGCAGTGGCCTCACTAGTTGAGATGCCACCTTCAATGCCATGGTCACAACCCTCTCCTAAGGTGAGTGTCCCAGAGGAAGAAAGGATCCTGGTCACCTTGGATCATAAAATAGTATTTTGACGCTCTCGTAGCCCCTCTCCATCTCTTGAAGAGGAATAACATATGACACACAAGTGATAACTATTTAGAATGAATGATTTCATGCCCAAAAAATTGATGTTTAATAAGTTTGTTGTGATGGAAGGTCTCATAGAGGAGAATGATATGCACCTCAATCTTATCCAATGATTGTGTACCCTTAGAATGTTTGAGGTCTTACTAATCCATTGTGTAAGTATGTGGTCAGGGAAATTTTCTAGTTTTTTCACAACATGAAAATTCTTTGTTTACAAGAGGTCAATATTTTTGGCTTTTTACTATAGAATACAACATGAATCATTTGGCTTGAGGCCATTTGTTAGAACACTGGGCATGACATTGGGATTGGTGGGGTTGTTACTTTTTTGACTCTAGAGCTCACTCAAAATATCATTTCAAGGGGTTTGGACCCCACCCACTGGGTGGTGCGGACCCTTTTTGACTTTGATAATCACGTTATTGGGATGGTAAATTTATACACCTCCAATGATGTTGTGGAGTGGCTACCTTGTGGAGGTGGCTAGAAAACTCTCTCCCATATGCTTATTGGATCCTTTGTGGTGAATTCAACATGGTGGAATCACCAGAGGATAAATAAGGATGCCTTAGAATGTGGTAGTGTGTTGGTGAGCATGAGGCATGGATTTATATGCATAACAAGCTCATGGTGTTTGATCACAACCATCATTAGAGGAAGTATTTAGACTCCCCCTGGTTTACCTGGTCTAACTATTGATAAGGAGAAGATAAGGTGCTTTAGTGCCTCAATAGAGCTCTACTGGTTGAGAAAAATCTTTTCTATTTTGCTTCAGTCTAGGATAGACTAGTCTCAATCATTCTTGATACCCTTTTCTCAGATCATCACCCTAAATACTTTAACTTTGAGTGGACTTCTCCTCAAGTTAAGACTACCTCCACATAATTCTATCTCAATAATGCCCACCTCAAGCATGAAAGAATGATGGGGCATATTTTTAGAATTTGGATTTTTGTCCCTCAGCCAAATGGAGACTTGGGTGGATCCAATGGTGCTCTAGTGCTCTTACTCACACTTCTACCTTTCTTCAAATCTATGGCAAACAAGTGGCCATTTTCAGATGGTGTCTGTACAATGATATAACCCATGAGTATATTTGAGCCTCACAGGATCTAGAACAGTTACCTTTTAATGTCCACCTTCAAACTCAAGTGGCATAATGGAGACATAAACTTTAAATTGAGGAAGCACACAAAGCTAGAAGAGCTCAACTACGATCTCGTATACACTGGTTAAAAATTGGTGATAAGGTTTCTAAGGACTTTTTTGCCCTTCTCTACTCTAGGAGTTGTTGATAGAGTCAAAGATGTCAAGGAAACATAAGACTTACCAAACTTCTTGACATTCTACAATCCTTTGTTCATCATTACCGTGGTGTTTTCTCAGCACAAGTTTTTTCACCAGAAAGGGATGTTTCTCTCCTTCAATGTCTCTAAGTTGTTTCCTACAAAGAGTAAGTGCACACATTCTGGGGATAAATAAAGGCCTACATGTGAACATGATTTTTCTAAAATTTCATAAATTTAAATGTTTGTAGATAATTTGAGATGGCTACACTCAAAAATTGAAGATGGTATAAAAACATGAATTGTAGAATTTCAAGTCTAGTTTCCAAAAAACTATTTTTTTGAAAAATGGTTAAGTATAAATATGTCAAACATCTAAAATTTGAAGAAGACCTCTCATTTTTTCAAGAAAACATAGTAGATAGATGGCCATACGGCCCACCATTTTTCTAGCATCATTACATATTGTTTGAAACCCTTTGGTGAATATTTTGATAAGATCTTCTAGTGTGTTACTATTTTTTTTAATATTTTTAAATGATTTTTTATTAATTTTACAATTAAGTATATCTTAAAAACTGATAAAAAATGGATAGCCAACGATGTGGCCCCCCTAACTACCTCAAAAAAATGAAAATTGATTTTTTTTTAATGTGTAGAATTAAGCCTAGTTTGTTACCATGTATTTTTTTTTGCATTTGGATCAACTAAAAATAAATTACATAAACATGAATAGGCATGTATATGTGTGGCATGTAGTGGCCTAAAAAAGGTGTAGTTAGAAATAAATATAGTTTGAACCCTTAAAATAGCCTAAAAATTATAAAAATCATATATTTGGAAAGAGGACATCATGTTAATCATGACGGTAATAATTTTCTGAAATTTGATGTTGAAATCCATAGCGTATTTGGTGATTGAAGTTGAAATTTGTTGGTTTTTTTCAAAACTCTTGGTCGTGACTATAGATGCACAACCACAAGTCTTTGGCTCATAAATCCAAGCTATCTCTAAGCCTAGAGGCTCAGTTTTGAATTCAAATTCAAATAATGTGTATGTGTTATATAACACATATGTGTTGCATAACGTGTAAGTGTTAGATAATGTGTATGCATTGTTTTGAAATAACACCAAAAAACAAATTTTATGTTTTTATCAGTAGGGCAAGGATATACCTTACTACCTTACTTGCCTAAAATCCTACTTGCCCTTAAATTTCATGTTTCTTATTGATATTATCCTACTTACCTAAAATCCTATCTTACCCTTTTGTTTTTTTTTAGATATCTTTGATCAAACCCCTTTATTTATAAATTTTGAACTAATTTTTTTAAATGGAAAACCTGTTGAATTGGACTATGTAGTATAGATAATATATGGTAAGTAGAAATAAGAATTGAGCCCTTGGTGTAATAGTGCATATCTTGGATATCTATTTCAAGAATGTTATTTAATAGATCCTAATACCTATGAATCATGCCTTGGATTATCCCAAAAACATTCCTAAAATGTGATGAATAAAGTCCCTTAAGTTTCCTCCAAGGTCACTCAGTGCATCTAATTCAATAGGTGCATTTTGAGGTCCCAATTGAAAGTCTAATAAGAGTCTTCTATTGTTATAATTATTGAAGATTCCCCTAATGTATTCAAATACATTGTTCAAAATTTTCCTCAAATTAAGATCTCTTGTGAAAATATGATTAATCTTCCATTTCGTGCACCTCCTTCATCTACCCCTTCATCACACATGGGACAACCATCCATTCCCACCTCATCTCAAGACTGTGTCTTTGACATGGGACTAGTCCTAGCCGCACCATGGATGCAATAATTGCAAGCTTAAAAATAAGCTAGAAAACATTTGGTGCTTATCAATACTATAGAGTTTTATACCTTACTATGTAATTGGGATAGTAAGATAGGAAAGTAGGATGACAGGTACAAGGTATGCATTTTTATTAAATATTTTGATATTTTGATCAAGTTGGGTACGGATTTTATTTTGTAAAAGATGTGGTTTTGATCTGAATAAACTTGAAATGGTCGCATGTATCCATTAGTGATGATGTGGTTTTAAGATGTTGTGCCTGTAGTGATGAATGTATAGCTTATAAAATATCCAAATGCACTAGGGAACTTGTTCGAAACCATTAAGAGACGGCTATGCTTTAGAAATATAGGGTGGTGTAGACCTAACATTGACCAAGTATGACATGTATAAGTTTCCCCAACTCAAACTCTATTGAGCTTATTCGAGGTACATTAAAGGTGATAATGTCCCCTAAATTTGAACCTTGTTTCCCCTCAAGTATGATGCTAAGTAGAGGGACCCAATAATTGTTCATGTGGATGATGTTACTCACCTCATATAAATGGTTGATCAGAATTAAATCCCATTGTGCACCCCCTCGCCGAAGGTTTCAAGATTATATATTTTTTATATATCTTCAATCATCTTATTCATATTTAATTATAATGAGCTTAAACCTTATGATGTGGACTATAAGAAAGTAGTATCTCATAATTCTTGTTCTAGCTTGGGATTTGAGGTTGAAGAGTCCATTTATGAATTGTGTTCTCTCATATGTAGGACTTATTATGAATGTAATTTGGGATATAGAGGTAATTTAAGGTAGAGGGATCTAAATAATTTGAATACATACATAGAAAATTGATAACGTTCAGTGCTCACTCAATTCGAATGGGACCTTAAATGGCTCTACGTGACAATTTTCGTATAGTAATGGTAAGTCAGAGGTTTGCATCATGTGAATTAGTTACTAGGTCCATGATTTGATGGTATCGATGTCAATCTTTAAACATTTTTGGATTATATGTATGTATGATAAATTTGTGAATTGGCCTTAGTTGGATTGGTTGGAGGTGATGAGAACTATTTGGGTATCAAAGATCATGAGTTCCACTCATGTGAGCTAATAAATGTAGAGAGTGTAGTGTGCACATGCCTAGATTTGGCCCTCATGGCATTTGATATGTGTTCATGTTTTTCCAAGTGTTTATTATTGTTCATGAGATCATTGATTACTTTTGATGACTTGACATAGTGGGGTCAGGCCCAACCTATTAGAGGCTCACATCATGTGAATTATTTAATAGACATGAGTTGATGGGATCGATGTCAATCTTTAAACATTTTTTGCTTATATGTATTTATGATATTTGTGAATAAGCCTTAGTTGGATTGGTTGGAGGTGATGAGACCTATCTAGGTATCAAATATCATGAGTTCCACTCATGTGAGCTAATAATTGTAGAGAGTTCACATCCTGCACATGCCTAGATTTAGCCCTCATGGCATCTGAGATGTGTTCATATTTTTCTAAGTGATTCTTATTATTGATGGGATCATTGATTACTTTTGATGATTTGACAAAGTGGGGCCAGGCCCACCCTATCAGTATTATCTATTCAAATCAGCCACTTGGTGTACATAAGTACACTTGGCCATCTTTGATTGGATCAGGACTCTTAGGGTGCTAACATCTATGATGCTTTTTGGATCTAGAATGTATGTACATATTTAAAAAATCTAGCACTTCTTTAGGTGTACTAGACCTACATGTGTAAACCCTTGATTGGATTGGGTGTCCTAAGGCTTTGATAAATATGATGCTTCTAGGACTTGATAGTTAGATCTCTAACACTTATATGTGTGTACAAGATACATGTGGTGACATATAATTGGATCGAACCTCAAAAGGCTCTGATATCTCTTTAATGCTTCTAGGACCTGACACCTATAACATTTTTGACACTTTTGAGCATGTACGAGGTAAACATGGTGATATGTAATTGGATTTGGCCTCTCAAGGAACTATCAACTCTGAAACTTTCAAGACCTGATGTATCTTTGATAGCTTTAACACTTTTGAGTGTATGAGGTACACATGTGGCACAACAAGGTTCAATTATATGGTAAATTAGGGTCAAAATAAGCCATGTATGAAACTATTTTAAATTATATACATGATGTGATTTGGAGTGAAATTAACCCTAAAATGTCATCAAATATATATTCAATGAACCAAATAGTTGAATCATTCAATCAAGGAGGTATGGGAGGCCAATTTGATTCTTGATGTAACTATAAGAATATGATATATTATTTGAGACAAAATTATGTATGATTCTAGATCATGAATTGAATGAATTAGTCAATTGGTGCAATTAGGGACATGGTTTGGGAAAAATTGAGCCCCTAAACCAAATTTATGGCCCAATCGATTGTATAATATATGCAACATGTATGGATTAATTGACCCTAATTTAATCATAAATGCAAATACAAATGTAAATGAGGACAATTTGAACCCATTGGACCTAAATTGGAGTCTACAATGTGATTAAAGTGCCTAAATTAGCTCACATTTCATGACATATTGATCGTAAACCCTAATTTTAGCACTTAAACATGTACAGTTCCCCTAACACCTAATTTCATGACATATACACATGCACAAACCCATTACACTAAACCCCTAACCCTAAATCCTAATTTTATAGTAAATACAACCCCTAAGTTCCTTAATTTCATCACAAATGCATAAATTCATGAATGTGATTAGTGCCAATTTGTGAACCATTATTCTTTGTATGGACCTATGATGGGATTTGGGAAAAAATTAGCTCATTTCATCTTACATATTAAGCCTTATTTCATCATATGATAGTCTTATTTCTGCATAGTCTTATCAAGAGTCTTATTGCATCATGTATTGGAGATTTATGCATCATATTGGGGATTTATGCATCATATTGAGCCTTATTACATCATATTGAGCCTTATTACATCATATGATAGCCTTATTACATCATATTATAGATTTATTTCATCGTATGATAGTCTTATTGCATCATATGATAGTCTTATTGCATTGTATGATAGTCTTATTTCATCATATTGACCTTTATTGTATCATATGATAGTCTTATTGCAACATCTGATAATCTTATTGCATTATATTAGGGATTTATAGTGGATTTTATGCATTGAATATGAGCCTTTGTGCTTGTTTTTATAGTATATGCCTATACTTCAAGGAACACAAAATTAGCTCATTTCATCTTACATATTAAGCCTTATTTCATCATATGATAGTCTTATTGCTTCATATTCTTATCAAGAGTCTTATTGCATCATGTATTAGAGATTTATGCATCATGTTGGTGATTTATGCATCATATTGAGCCTTATTGCATCATATGATAGCCTTATTGCTTCATATTAGAGATTTATTGCATCGTATGATAGTCTTATTATATCATATGGTAGTCTTATTGCATCGTATGATAGTCTTATTGCATCATATTGAGCCTTATTGAATCATATTGACCCTTATTACATCATATGATTGCCTGATTGCAACATCTGATAATCTTATTGCATCATATTAGGGATTTATGCATTATATTATAGTATTATAGCAGATTTTATGCATTGAATATGAGCTTTTTATGCTTATTTTATAGTATATGCCTATACTTTAAAGAACATGTACACGTTATAGTAATGTGTACACATCATAGCAATGTATACATGTTTCTATAATGCATACATGTTCCTTGAAGTATATACAAAAATTTACTTTTAAACATCTCTTTTTGTCCCAAATCAAGATTGTTGTCCCCACAGACATTCCCTATGCACTCTGCATATTCTCTACGTGCATTTTGCAGTATTTTTTTGGACCCCATATTTTGAATCACATTTTTGGGTGCTTTTGTCAAAATGGGCTCTGGTTACATTAAGGAAGAAGAAGTTGAAGAACAAAACACTGGAGAAATTAGAAGAGTTGAGAGAAAAAAAAAAGGTATGAATGCAAGCATTTCATTCTAGACAAGGTACAAACACAAACCCTAATGAACCAAATACTTTAGATGATGAGGTAATTAACAATAATGAATTAAATAATGATGAAACTAAAAATAATGAATTGAATTATGATGAAATTCACAATTATGAATTAAATTATGATGAAATTGACAGTAATAAATTAGATAATGTTGAAAATTCACATTCAAAGTTTACAGTTTTTTATTTTGTTGATGAAGAGTCTATGCATGATACTTTACCCACCAACAATGAAGAAAATTTAATGGACACAAATAATGATGAAATTGACAATGAAAATAATTTCATGGAAATATATAATGAAGAAACAAACAATAAATAAAATTTCAAGGAAACATATAATGATTTTGAAACACCCTCTGAATGGATTCTACCAATAACAACACCTTCAAGAATTGTGCATAAAAAAGACAGGTAATTAATTGAATTTGATGAAAATATTTTGAAACCAATGCATAACAAAATGTCTGACCACCATTCAAGAAGATTGGCTCAAGAAATTTGGTATAGTTTCTTTCATAGATTGGATCATGATAGTCAAAGATGTCAATTATTTGTTTCGTTGATGAAATTGGTTAAGATGAGACTTACAATGTACACATTAGGACTAAGAATGTTTAATATGGATTATGAAAATGATAAAATTGTTGAAAATCTACATGATACATATCATATTGTAGGCCTAAGATCATGTAACAAAGATTGTAATGTTGCCCAACGTATAATGATAACTTGTGCAGTAAGTGCTGAAACAAGGAAAATGATTAATTTCAAAAACAAGTTAAGCACTTGATATAAATAGAAAAATATTAATGAAAACAATTACAAGATGTAAAAGACTTAATGAACCCAATACAAAAGAGCTCTAGGCATTCTCTAGTAGACTTACACAAAAGGACAAGGCTATAGTCAATGCTTTGAAATACTTACTTGCACAATTTTGGAAAGATAATACAAAAGTTTTGACCAATGCAATAGATATAGTGAAAACAAGAGTTGATTCTTGTAATTGTGAACCGCATCTGAAACATTTCTTGGATATGACTCAAACACAATTTTACTCTAATATTTTAGAAAAACATCCACAAATTGCTATTAGTCAAAAGATTTTTTGAGATGGCCAAATATTTTTATGTAAAAATAAATCACATATGCACCACTTGTTATTGTAGGCAACATGTTGAATTTTCAATGCACTATGATGTTTTTCTCCATATTCATTATACTTTGCATACTAACAACATTTTTTAAGAGTGTGGCATATAAGTTATGCCAAAATTAGCTAGGAAATTTATTCCAAATATTTTTTATGAAATACCATATGGACAGCTCTTTTATAAGAAAGCATGTTTGGATGGAAGTTGTAGCATTTGTGGTGGATTGCCAAAATTAAAAAATGTATCTATGAGGAGTATACAAGTGCAATTGGATAGGAATTAGTTGGTTTGAGCAAATACAAATATGTGACTTATTAATTAAAAGATGGCAAAGAATCTAAAAGGTGTGAGCTTGTTATGAAAGAGATACTTATTTTAGAATTTATGGCCAAATTCATGAATTTTTTTTATGAGTATGCAAGGCACACACGTAGGGTTAAATGGTTGGATGAACATTTCAAGCTAAGAAAGGACACATTCCCACTTGATTATATTGTTTTAGTAGTTGACTTTACTGAAAATTACACATTTGAACCACAAATGGAAGTTCAATCATAGTATTATAACTCAACACAAGTTACATGTTACAACTCAACACAAGTTACCATATTTGTGCATATAGTATTCATTCATGCACCTAATAGTACAAAGAAAGTTCAAAAAATATTAAGGGATTACCATTTCTATATTAGTGATGACTAATCACATTGTACAAAGTATGTGCAAGGTTGTTTTAAGAAGTTCTATGGATAGTTAACTCAGAGGAACATTACTTTAAATCAACATTACATTTGGTTAGACAATTGCACATCACAATTCAAGAATGCATAGATGTTTTATTGGTTGAGCAGGATGCACGTTACCACTATTGTAGAACATATTTGGAGTTTCACTGAGGCTGGTCATGGAAAAAGGGAGCATGACGGTGTTGAAGCAGGTGTAAAAAGAGTCATTGCAAGGGAGGAGTTAAAATTTGACTATGTTACTAATTTGATTGATGCAAAAATTATGGTTGAATGGTGTAATGAGAACATATATCATGGTGCTCAATCAAATTCTACTATTCATAGACATTTTTGGTTAATGGAGGAAAAAGACTTGGCAAATTATGAGGATTATATGACTCTAACAAGTTCAAGTGAGTATTTTGTAGCTCAAATATACGTTCTTGGACTATTCATATGTGAGACTTGGCATGCTATTGTTCTACATGTATGGACTCTATTTGGAATCAGTGTGATTCACAAGAGTGAGTGGATGACTGGAGTTCTAGACCTCTAATTCTCATCAACATATATCAAGTTCCACCAACATTTCAACTTACATTTATGACATTGTCACATGACTTTGACCATATATCTGATTTAGTGCAGCCAGGTAGAAGATTAATCTTTATGTACTATTTATTCTCATTATCTATCTTCATAGTGTCATTAAAATTTGTTTTTTATAATGCAAACCATCTTTTTGCAATTATTACAAATGAGAATAATGAAGAGGAAAAAAATTACTACTTATGTCAGTGTGTAGATGGAAAGCAAAAATTGACTTCCCCGATTGTAGATGGAGAAAACATTGATTATCCCATTGGGTCTGTGGTAGTCATTGGAAGTTGGCTTCGATGATATCCTATAAAAAATTCAAATGTATGGTTGTTTGAAGACTTTGAAATGCAAAAAAAGATATTGCACTATTTAAATTTGGTTCTTACAATAAATATTCAATTGGAAAAATATCATGGGAGGCCAAAAAACAGGGATCTATGGAAAGTTTTGTGAGTTAGACCATGAAGCCATTCTTGATAATATCAAGATTAGAGCAGAACCAAGTGGTTTGTTGGGTTGAAATGTGTAGGTATGTTGACTTGTAAAATTTAGATGTAATCAATTTTATCAAATATTTTTTTTTTTGTAGGTAGTACGTGCATAAATTTCATTTTTAATTACTTACTAACATTTTTTTGTAGGTTATTGGTGCCAAGTAGGATTCCACCTTCATGTGGTTGACATCGTTAGTAAAAAAATTCATATTCTTTAAGCTAAGAGAAGCTTACTAAAAGTACTTGGTGTTTCCATGCTCCTAAACAATTGCTCATGGCACGTCTATTTCTCCTTGTAGCATTCCAAACACATAAATGTCCTTATTTATAATGATCTGCATGGCTTCTAGCTAAACCAAATGCATTAAAATTGCCTTAAATAACATTACATACCAATGTTACACATAAACCAAACACACTTTTCATTGATTTGCATATTTTCATTGGTATGGCATTCCTGAATAGTAGTGAAAATGCACTAGCGGGTGGAATTGGATGGCATGATCATTGGTGCACATGTAATTTACCTATATAGACATGCTCAAAGTGGTGGATTTGCACTTGCAGGTCCCAGAGATAAAAATGTTAGTTGGAGGTCAACAAGTTATCTCTTCACTGTCAAAAAATTGTATTTTAAGATCCATTATTACAACTTCTACCACTGATTGATCTTAGAGGTGCTTCAAACTATAATCAAGGTGCAATTAGAGGGCTTTCCCATGCATAGGAGGGATCTTAAGGTTCATCCATACGACTTATAGTTTTGGTTTTATGCATGCCTAAAGTTAGGCTAAAAATTAGCATCTTTCTTATATTGGGAAGGGCATTCTTGAGCCCAAGATGGGTGGTGGGTTTATTGACTGGGCCAAATGGGAGGCCAATCACCTGGTCCTAGATGTTATCCACACCTTGGGATTTGTTGGTATTCCTAGTTTTCATCCAATGAGCACTGGAAATGGAGTTCCAATCCGTAGCTTTAACTTTGATAACATTTGTTGTCAGTGTTCTTGTGCTCCTGAACAGTAGTGAAAATGCACTTTCGGGTCGAATTGGATGTCACAAATATTGGAACATGTGTAATTTATCTATATAGATGTGCTCAAAGTGATGGATTTACACTTTTAGGTCTTGGAGGCAAAAATGCTAGTTGGAGGTCAACAAGTTGTCTCTTCACTGCCAAATTTTTTTTTAGGACCCGTTACTATAACTTCTTCCATAGATTGATCTTAGAGGTGATTCATATTAGATTTGGGATGAAATTAGATGGATTTTACATGAACAAGAGGGATCTTATGGTTCATACATACGACTTACAATTTTGGTTATATGCATGCCTTAAGTTAGGCTAAAAATTAACATTTTTCTTGTATTGAGAAGGATGTTCTTGAGCCCGGAATGGGTGGTGGGTTTATCGATCGAGCTAGATGGGAGGCCAAGAACTTAGTCTTGGATGTTTTTTGCCTCTTTGGACATGTTGGTAGTGCCATTTTTCATCCAACAAGCACTGGAAATGGAGTTCTCAGACCGTAGCTTTAACTTTGACAACATGTGTTGTCAATGTTTCCATGCTCCTGAATAGTAGTGAAAATGCACTTGCAAGTGGAATTGGATGTCATGGTCATTGGAGCATGTGTAATTTTCCTATATATACGTGCTTGAAGTGATGAATTTGCACCTATGGGTCCTAGAGGCAAAAATGCTAGTTGGAGGTCAACAAGTTGTCTCTTCACTACCAAAAAGACTCTTTTTAGGACTCGTTACTACAACTTCTACCACAGATTGATCTTAAAGGTGATTTAGACTATATTAAAGGTGTAATTAGAGGGATTTTACATGCATAGTATGGATTTTATGGTTCATCCATATGACTTACAAGTTTGGTTTTACGCATGACTGAAGTTAAGCTAAAAATCAACATCTTTCTTGTATTGGGAAGGGCAATCTTGAACTCAGAATGGGTGGTGGGTTTGTCGATCAGGATAGATGGGAGGCTAAGAAACTAGTCTTATAAATTATCTACCCCTTTAGATGTGTTATAAGTATCATTTTTTATCCAACAAGAATTGGAAATGGAGTTCTTAGACCGTAGCTTCAATTTTGACAACATTTGTTGTCAGTGTTTTCGTGCTCCTGAACAGTAGTGGAAATGCACTTGCAGGTGAAATTGGATATCATAGTCATTGGAACATGTGTAATTTGCTTATATGTGTGTGTGTGTGTGCGTGTAATTGAAGCGATGGATTTGAACCTACAGGGCCTGGAGGCAAAAATGCAAGTTGGAGGTCAGCATGTTGTCTCTTCACTGCCAAAAAGTTGCATTTTAGGACTCCTTACTGCAAATTCTGCCACATATTGATATTAGAGGTGATTCAGACTAGATTCGAGGTGCAATTAGAGAGTTTTCCCATACACAAGAGGGATCTTATGGTTCATCCATATGACTTATAGTTTTGGTTTTATGCATGTCTGAAGTTAGGCTAAAAATTAGCATCTTTCTTGTATTGGGAAGGACGTTCTTGAGCCCAGAATGGGTGGTGGGTTTGTCGACCAGACTAGATGGGAGGCCAAGAACCTGGTCCTAGATGTTATCCACCCCTATGGATGTGTCAGAAGTGTCAATTTGCTAGTTGGAAGCCATTAAGAATCCAAAACGTTCTAATAGGTCTAATAGTCCAAGTGAACCATATGCACATGGCTAGAAGCTACAACGATTGGAATTGGGTTTCAAGACCTTTGAAAGGTTCATTTGAAGATTTTCAAAGTGTTTCAAGGGTCAAAAATCCTTTATGAGGCTACTAATCAGTCAAGGAGCCTATTAGGTCCTCTAGGCCTAATTAGGCTAAATTGCATGCCTATAGGTAATGGAGAGTTTTATTTGAGACCATGTGGTTGGTCATTGGTTTGGTATAATATGAGTGTGGGGAAAGGTTGATAGGTCAAGAGAAGAGCCTTTGAAACCTTAGAATGTTGGTAATTGTTATCAAATTGTTTAAATATAGTAGGTGCATTAAAACCCCTATTTTCATTCATATATTATCTAGCAAAGGGATGTGTGGATCTAGTGAAGGCATGAAACTTGACACACACTTGGAAGTAGATAGAGGGTGGCTATAAATGTGATTACATATTGAAAGTAGTGCATAATTTGACCAAACAAAGAGGAAATGCACAGAAAAAAAAGGTTAGAAGCCTAGGATTGTCCTTATGAGCCTTATATGTGGAACTAAAGGTTGAAGTGTGTTTGAGTAGTTGGAAGAGGTTAAGACAAATGTGATAGGGTCAACTAAGACCAACCAAGACAAAATATTGAGCCATTGAGACCTATACCAAGATTTGGTATTTAAGATCTAAGAGAATAGCCTAACAAGAAGTTAATGAAATCGAGAGAGGAAGTTTGGGAATGGAATGAATGGTGTGAGTTTGGAAATGAATGTAAGTGTCATGAGATAGGTAAATGCTATCAAGAAGTGCTTCTAAGATACAAAGAATAGATATATAGTGAAGGAGGTTATTAAGCCCAAGAACCTAGAGAAGGATAGGATTAGAGATGGAACCTTGAAGGCAAAACATAACATTGAATGAGATCTTTGGCAAGATCAGAACTAAGAAGGATAATTTGGATGTTTGTAATTAATTATTGATAAATATTTGTTGAAGTAAATAGTGTTCAAGGTGACACATAGATAGACTGTGTGTGAATTCCATTGAAAAATAGTCAAGAACCAAATTGACATGGAGTTGTTGTGGTTTAAGGATAATGCACAAAGGCTACTAGCTGTTATACTGAATGGTGAGGTTGAGAAGTGAAGTTGGTGTTTTATATTTTGGGAAAGTTTGAATTGGCATAGAATAAGTGTGAGAAACCTAATAAAGGTTATCCTAGATGAAGAATGCCTACAAGAGACCTGGTTCAATCATGAAGAGATTTGGTCATTGAAGCCTATTGGAAGCTAGTGTGAGATAACTTAAAAGAGTACATTAAAGATGAATGATATGATGTGAGTGGATGAGTAAGATCCATGCAGAGCCTATGGGAAGAGAATAACAATTCAAGAAGCCAAGAGTGAGAAAGTTGACAAGCAAGACAAGTTAAGGAAGATGGGAAGACATATTGAAGGGTTGCATCAGGGTAAAGGCAAATCAATGAAGGGTGGAATCATTTCAATGAGGTTCATGGCATATTAAAAGAACATTCACCTTGTTCTAGCTAAAACCAAGGAAAAATCCTGGAAGGAAGCTCAGTTTTGAAACTTGACCAAGCAAGCAACATGTCACTAGCTTTAGCAAAATGGGCCTATAGGTCAAAATATGCATGATCTAATGACGAAATTTGGTGGAGAGAATAATTATGACCTACTATACCTAGCCAACATCTTGTGAATCTCATGTGATAAGTGGAAGTGACTTCTATTTATACACAATCCCCTTCATGTCTCATGATAGTCATCATTGGTGCAAGCATGTTTCTTGGAGGTTTAAGGTATATCAATGTATTCCAAGCTTATGGAAGTGTTTGAAAATCATAATAGGATGGTTTTCAGCCTCTAAAATACCTTTCAAGAGTGTTCACACTCCAACCTCCATGCAAACCCCATAGGCAAGCTCGAAACCCCATAGGCAATCTTAAAGGCATAAAGAGCAAATTTAGATTTTTGATCATTTGAAGGGAAGAATACAAGTTGAATCAGGAAAAGAACATGTAAACATGGTGTTTTAACCTCATATCATCCTACAGGTGTCCAAGAACTCCAATATGTTTTCACCTGCCTGTAGATGCTCATTTTTGGAGAATGCTTCAAAAGGTCAAAGGTGAATTTTCATTACTTTTAAATGTTATAGCTTGGTACAAGGCTTGGATCACCTTTATTATGTTTGAAAGACCTTGAGAAAGTAGGTCTTAGCTTGTGGAAGAGTCAAATTGTGATTTTGACCTATTGAGAATCAATTAGGTGCATAAGCCTAAAAACAAAATCTGGAAACTTTAGTCTAAATCTCTTTATAAATCAATAAGGGAATTGATTTATTATGTGGTTAAAATTTACAGATATCTCTTTTGATTATATATGAAACTAAAAGAAAGATAACTCAATATGTACCTTGTTTCACAAGTTGGTGCCCTTTGTATTGTCTTATGCCAAGGAAGGTGAATTGAATAAGGTCTTTGGTTTGAAGTCTTCATATCTGTGGAGCATTATGTTGTTTGAAAGGTGATGTACATAGTGTGATTAGTGATTTGGAAACAATTCATACAATGAGATATAATATTGAGATTGAAAACTGTATTACACAGTCCCTTGAACAATGAAACCACGTAGATGCGGTCCAACCCTGTTTGTAGGGTGTTAAGGAAGATAAACAAGGTGTGGAGGTGTGAGATAAGATTTGATTGAATGAGAATTGATAGGGAGTAAGAGGGTTAAAATGTGGATAAGAACCCTCAAAATTTATTGAACATCTTTGACAAGAACATTTCATGAAACAAGACAGAGGCCTGTGTAATCAAGACCCTTGTTTGCAGTCAATTGGTGAGTTGCAAGCATTTTGAAAGATCAAAAGGATAAGAGACTATGATGATATTTATTGTTAGTATGCTTGGAAAGTGAAGCAATGTTTTATGATTCCCTTAGTGAAGTTTGGAATGCCCTTGAAGTGACATAATTCAAATATACCCTACACAGTCTACAAAGGAATGCACAGTCTAACATAAATCAAGCTAGACCACTTGAACAGAGGATTGATACCAGATTTCTAATGATTGGATGAGTTAAGTAAGATAAAAAAAAGACCTATTGAAGGAAATTTGGTCCTTTGGAAGGTTGTGGGTCTCAATATATGGAATTCTTTAGGCCCTCGGGTCTGTATAGGGCATGGGAAACCCTAGATTAAGGTTTGGGCATTTCCAAGAGATTTAACATTGAGAATTTAATGAAACTTTGTAATCTTGCTCCCCTATACATGTAAAAAGTGAATCAAAATATTTTACCCTGAGATTGTATCGTTGTGTACGGATTTTATGACTGAGGGTTTGGAATAGGACTAATTAGGTTTAAATGAGGGTAGACTAATGAAGGAAGTGATAGTTAGAGGTGGAGTTGGCATATGGAATTTGACATAGACATGGAAAAGGATAGAAGGTACCTATAAATGTCTTTATAATCTCTTGAGCAATCATAACTTTTCCACACAAGGCAAAATTACAATAAAAAAAGGTTAAAAGCCTTGAGAGAGCATTGTGTCCATAAGGTGTGGAATGAGAGTCAAATATTGTTTGAGTACTTTAAGGGGGTTATACCATGTATGTTATGATCATCTAAGACCATATGTGACAATGAGTTGAGCTCTTGAAACATAGACCAAGATTTGGTCCTTGAGACCCAAAGAAGGTGCCTAGTAAGAAACTAGAAAGAAATTGAGAGGAAGTTTGTGAATGAGATGAATGGAATGAGGTAAAGGATGAGTTGTGAATGTATGGAGAAAGGTCAATGCCATTAAGGAGGTGCTACTAAGAGTACAAGGAATAAGTACTAGGTGTAAGAAGCTATTAAGCCCAAAGAGTCAAAAGATGAGCTAGCTTGTGAAAGAAGATTCAAATCGAACCATAGCAAGTGAACGTGATCATTTGGGTTTAGAACCAACTAATGATGTTTTTTTAGACTTCTCCTCCATACCTCTACATCAACATACAAACATAATTCAAATGCAATAACTGATATTCTTTATTTCTTATAAGGGTTTGTTTCCCTTAATCCCACTCCATGCATAAGACTCAAAACTGAGATAAGTGAGTAGGTGTCTAACAACTACCAATCTAAGACTGATTCAATCACCAGTATAGGATTCAATTAACGAAAAGATAGGCTCAACACCCCTTCTTATTTCATTTGCATTCTTATAGAAACAAAGCTTCTTAAGAACAAGAAATGTCAATCTTTCTAACTGTATGCTCTATTATACAGATCTGATTTGCAATATTATCCTAACAAGTTATTCTCAATCTCATAACATTTGTAATCCTTAAGAATAATTCAAAACCAATCATTCATAATACTTTGAACACAAGTGATTCAAACAAGATTTACTTCATTGGTTTTCTTAAATATTCATGTACAAGATAAGAATGCCATGTACAAATGCCATATATAGGCATACAATGTCAATAATACATGCATTGTCATATAGGCATACAAAAAATTACGTCATGTCTAACAACATAGTATCTAATGTCTAGTGAATACATCATATATGCATGTACAATGCCAAAAATGCATACATTGTCATATATGCATACAAAAAAGTACATCATTTAGAACATCCTAATCATCAAATAGTCTCCCTCTCTTTGCCATCTTTGAAGAAGACTCTCCCTGGGACGCCCTGATTGTAGATGGAGATATCCTGAATGCCTTGGATTGCTCCAAGGTTCGACTGCGGGTACTATGCTCATAGCTCGCTTGCAACCGACCCTATTCAAATATAAAAATTATTATAAAATTAACAAGTATACATGAAACCAAGTTAAGAAACACATTTTAAACTATAATAAAAAAATCATTTAAACATGTACTTAACGCAATCTCATGGTCCTCAATTTGCCGTTGACGCTCGACTAGGTCAGTGCCAAGTTCAGCTACATGAATAGGGGTGTCAAATGATGAAGAAACATGAGGCACTGCCACAGTAGTCCTTTGAATCGGACTATCAAATGTCATATGATAGCCCTGCATACACAATACATTCAAGCATAAAAGTTATATTTACCCAAGTATATAGTAAAATTATTAAAATAAAAGTACTAAATTACAATTCAAAATTATAAGTGAATATACATACCTCGGTGAGCGCCTATGCAGATGACATTACAACAGCAATGCCCTAGTCTGTCTCAACTCACAATGATGGAGTGTCCACCTGAGTCATCAGTTGAACAAACAACCTAATAATTAATAACTTGAGCAATTCATTAATTAAACAAGTTGCTAACAAACTTAGTCTTGCATAAGATATTAAAAAATCTAATGAGGTCATGGGAAGCATGAATGTGACAAGTGGATATGTGTAACATGTGACTTGTAACACCACACTGAAGGCAAGAAATGTCAGTTTCATGAGGGAGAATGACAAGACAATGAGGAAGGTTTTGTGAAATTGAGTCATTGAATGCAAGTTAGGTGTTGAAACATCCTTGATACACCTATATACACTAGTTTGGATGCTTGTATAGTTGTGTTGAGGTGTATTTTGCATTTTGACCTGATTAAGGTTATTAGGCCTAATTGTCATAAGGTAATGACTTGGTATAGTTGAGGATAATCCTATGAGCTTTGGTGTCTAAGTTGATTTTTTTTGAAAATTTGATCATGTTAACACCTTGAATACTTTACTTCAGACATTCATTACTTTTTAGTCCAATTGATTATTGGTGTGATCAAAAAGCCCTTAGAAACAGTCATTGTGATAAGACAAGTAACCTATACAAGTGTTTGTTGAGAAGTCTGTAAACTGAGTTTTAATTAGGTTAAGACACCTAGAGTGATAGGTTGATTTTATGGGGGACATCTATACAAGCCTTTTAAGAGTGTTTAGAACCTTATAAAATAGGTCTCATCAAAATCTAAAAAAACATACATAAAATAGAACTGAATATTGTAGAGATAAGAGTGAGTGGACAGTGTTCTTTACAAATGTGTGATTTTGGTTGCCCTGTAGGTGACATTAGGTCGACTATCTATCCTTAGATTGCCCTCAATTTTTGTAAGGGAAGGTCTATATGTATACAGTGCAAGTAGGTTGAGGTCAACAAAGGGTGTTATAGTCTTCTTGACACTCGATATTAATTTTATGGGGACTTTCCTAATGAAAGGTGTTATAGTCTTATAGAGTTGGCATGTCACTCAAGTGATGAAAGTGCATGGATATAGACAGGCCTTCTCCCCCAACTAGATATAGTAGGTCTTTGGGCCCCCTAAGTAGGTGGTGGTACAAACTATTCGACCCCATCTCTCTATATGGGGTTGAGGTCCCCTTTTTGTATATGGTCGCAAGGCCTATGCCATATACATATAGGCTATAGTTTATAGTCGACACTCTGCCAACAAACCAATGGGATCTAATGGCCTACTCTATATAGCTCTACTAATAGAGAGGGGCATACTAGCTCTTATCAAATGGGATCAAATGACTATCCCCAATTGGGATTGAACACCTATCAATCCAAATCGACTATTTTTTATTGAGAGCCTATGAAACACAAGAAACAATAACATTGGCAAAGTGGGATCAAGTGAATTCCAATTAAATATAAAGATTATGAATATTCTGGGAGTGAGATAGATAGGGGGATATATCAACCCACTATTCCCCATAAGGATTAAGGGTTTATCTTCAAGTGGGATTGACCTACCTCTCTATATAAACAAATGTTTAGAATCTCATTGGAAATTGGAATTGACTGGGTACAATGAGATCAAGAGGCTATGCCATCTAAATTTATAACTCCATCGAAAGAGATGAAATTGTTATGCTTGGTTGGAATTGATGGGAATTGAATTGCTAGCTATGACCATTTTGGATATCAATCATAGAGATTGAACCGCTATATGTGATTAGGATAATAAGGAATCAAGTGGCTAGCTATGAGCCCAATATTTAAAAGAAAGGAGTGGTGTGCATATTAATGAAAACATGTTATGCTTGATTGGGATTGATAGAAATGTATTGTACCAAACAACTTTTATCAAATGAATTATATATATATATATATATATATATATCCAATTCTAACTGATTGGGATTGACTTGCTATGGGAACTACATATAATGGGATATCAAACAAATATTTAACATGCTAATTTGGTTATTGGAAACATAGTTTGAATGTCGAAATAAAAGCAAAAAAGTTGAGGTGGAGGATGAGTTTCTAACACTACACCAATCCATGTTAATATCTCAAACAATAAAAAGTCCAATAAGATTATATTATGTATTTTATATTTTCTTACACAAAATCTACCAATGATGCAATTAAGGTGTATGCATGTACATCTAGAGTATATAAGATTCGCTTGAAATTTTACCTCTATAAATGTATATGGTGTCGTACTGACACGGATAGATGTAGTAGTGGTTGGCCCACTACCTAGCTTAGTAAATTGAAATTGTGATGTCGAAGGCAATGTCTCCTCCTGAGACACAAAAAAAAAAATACATATATATTATTCAATTTAAATGTATAAATTAATTTTTACCTTTTTCATTTGCAAATATAACTTAAAAATTTAACATGAAATTTATATAAAAGATACATGCATGTGTGTAGAGAGTCCCAATGTATCCAAACCAAATGTGTGTGCCAACAACTCATCAGTCAAGACCATTTCCTCCAAGCCCCCTGAAACATCACCGTCATCATCTGAAGGCCCAGTGCATATAACACCATAACATCTGTGGGGGTGGCATTGGGTATGGTCACTAGGTGGAGTACCTCAACCATCCGTCTCTGAAAACCTACTCATATGATGAACGAGCGTATCAGTAAGCACACTAAGCACATGCAAAGTGTCTATCTCAACAACCTTCTTCACTGCAGAGTGAATCTCTAGATGAAGTGGCTTTTGGATAGGGATCCTTGCACGCTGATTAGGTGCATGACATGCCCCTGGTTGACCCTGCGTGGAGCCTTTCCCTCAGCCCTAAAACTCACCATAGTCAAAATAGTTTGGAATTTCTTTGAGGATAAACTCATAATAGAGTTTCCTCAAAAAGTACTAAGGGGCCTCAAGGTTATTACAAGGTGGATAGTCAAACACCATCCACCATCACTCCAAAAAATTGGCTTTAATCAAATTGTTGTGGCATCAATGGATTGGGAAATGTTTGATTGTTACATGAAATGGTGCATTGGTCATTGGATCAATAAATAAGGCACAAATTTGTTATTTTGTTATTTCTTTCTTCACCTCATATGTTGACAATCTGTCAGCATAGTAAGCCCTACAGTTACCCCTATATGAGCTCCATCTATCAATTTGACTTGTTCTTGAGTCAATTTGACCTAATACTAACTCTAGGGTATTGGCCAAACAGGTGTGTGGGGTGTTCGTGGAAGTAGCCTACCTCAGTCTCCTAATTATTTGTTCAATTTCAATTTTGTTCTCTACTATGTGAGCAACTATATCCCCCTGACTGCCTGAGGGATCTAGTGGAACTATAAGAGAGTAAGGTGAAGGGTTAGACAGAGCATGTTGACCTGTTGGAGAAAAATTACAAGTCAAACTATGCAAATCATTCACAAAAAATTCAAAAAAAATGATTTAATCTACAAAACGTACCTCTTCTTCATGGCGGCATCGTCGATCCTGCGAATGCAAGAGCAAAAGCAACAATTTCTGCGCAAGCTGTAGGGTAAAACGTGAATGCCAAACAACAAACGCGAACATCAAAAGTAAAGGTGAAATGAGTAATTTGGGTTTTTTTTTTTTTTTTTTTAAATGTTCAAGTAACACGTACACGTTTATTTTAATTATAGGAATGTGTACACGTTCCTATAATTAAAAAATGCATACATGTTATGTAATAATGTGTATACATTGTTAGGTATGTCCACGGAAATGTCCCTCAACTCCGTGTGCATACCCCAAAGTCTTCAAATCTCAAAGAGTTGCATGTGATAGGCCCTTATCTCTGAGTGACCTCCTTGAGGCTATTAAGCAGATGGCATTGGAAAAAACTCCATAAATTGATGGTTTCCCATGTGAGTTTTATCAAACTCTTTGGGACACTGTTGGTCCTAATCTTCACCGGGTGTATTATGAAGTTGTTCTAACCAATTCCTTGGGAACCCTTATTAATCAGGGAACATCAAGTTTATTCCCACGGCTGGTGATCGTAAAATCATCACAAATTGGAGGCCTATTACTTTGTTCAATGTCTCCTATAAGATTATCGCTAAAGCTCTAGCTCTCAGGGTGAAGCACATTCTCCCTTTAAATGTTAAGAGTGAGCAAACATGATTCATCCAAAACAAGTTCATTTTGGATAATGTCATTGTTGTCTGGAAAGGTATGGAATGGGCTAGGGTTTCTAATCAAAAGGCTTTGTTTGTTAAGATTGATTTTGAGAAAGACTACGATTGCATCAAAGGGCCATTCATTCTAGCCATGCTACAGACACTTGGTTTTGGCCCCATATTTGTTCAGACTATTAATATGTTTTTCTAGAATGCGGGGCCTTGTATTGCTATCAATGGTACCCAATCTTCTCAGTTTGAGCTTCATCATTCTATTCGACAAGTATGTCCTTTAGCCCCTTCTTTATATGTGCTTGCAATAGAGAGAGTTGGCTACCTCCTAGCTAACTATGTTGCTAGGGGTCTAGTGAAAGGTATCTCCTTCCCTCAATCTGATAGACAACTTTTAAATGGTCATTTCACGGATGACTCTTTTCTCACTCTTCAAAAGGAAGAAGAATCTGTTAGAAACGCCATGAAATGTCTCCACATTTTTGTTTGGCTTCAGGGTCTTCTATTCAATGGAGGAAGACCCAGTGTTACAAACAGTCCTTGGACACCAAACTTGGCTTGAGGAATTTCAATGGCAGTGGATTCTATCAAGAGTGCAGTTTAAATTTCTTGGCATTCCTTTTGCCTTTCGTGCTTCTCCATCAAAATTATGGTCATATGCGGTGCAGAGAGTTGGAAAAAAATATCATTTTGGATCACTAAGCCTCTTTCTCTTACTGACAAATTTCAAATCTGCTCTAAATTTTAGTAATTACGCTTGTTTATTATTCCTCTTGTTGGACCCCTTTTAATGTTACCTACAACGAATTAGAAAAAATTTTAAGAGAATTTCTTTGGGCTAACTTTGAGGGACATAAGGGCTTCCACAGAGTTGCCTGGGACATTTGTTGTTGTCCCAAAGAAGTTGGGGGACTAGGTCTCCTCGATATTAAAATTGAAGGACTTGTTCTAGGGCCCAGATAGATTATCATAGGTCTTTCTGGGGATGAAACCTGGAAAATTCTTCTCCGCCATTGTATCTCTCAGGTACTCCCTTCTGGGCGAAAGGCTTGACAAGCCCTGAGACTTCATTCCCTGCTCATTACCCCAGTCCCTGTTAAAATTAAGGGCTCCTTTGTGATTCAAAGTTTATGGAAGGCTTGGGAGAAGCTTAAGCCTCACCTCAGTTGGGTAGGTGAAGGGTTCAGGAATAGTCTCTCCATTAACTCCCAATCCCTTTGGTGGTCGCCTTGCCTAAATTTTCACAACGTTCCCTTTGCCTTAGTCCCCTAGGCTAAAGGGTTATGACTCTTCAAAAAAAGTGTAAAAGTTATCAGTGATCTCTTTTGCAAAGAAAACAGGGTTTGGCTCACTTGGCAACAACTTCATAACAAATTTCATTTATTAAACTCAGATGCAAAGGCTCTTGCAAAAATTCAAGGCTCCATACCTTACGAGTATTTACATAAAATTGGAGACAACTCCCTTGTTCCTTGGTGGAAGGATTGGCACTGGCCTATGGCCATCCCCTTCCCCTGATACTTTCCTCGGTTGGGATATCATTTACTTGCTCCACAACATATTCCATATAATATGCTCAATACTAGATGGAATCTTCATTCCTAATATGGGATCTAAGCTCGTTGATTTAGCACTATATGGTTTGCTTCTATTGAGCCCAAAAAAGCTCATTTCTTATGGTGCCATCTCTACCAGGGCTTGCCTGTGGGAGACAAGCTTAAGCATTTGGGTGTGCCTAACCCCATCTGCCTGGCTTGTCGGCAACCAAAGACTGTTAAACACCTTTTTTGGTTTTGCCCGCACACACAATCTCCATGGCGCTGGATACATTCCCTTTTTCAGCGCTTTCATCTTGAATTCTTCACATGGAAGATGGCTCTCTTGGGGAACTCGGCTCTTTTGCCTACAAAATATAATCACTTTTGACATATCTTTCGAGCCGACTTTTTGTTTCAAATCTGGAAAGCTAAAAACTATGCTTGTTTTAATCATGAAGAGTTGGAACGTATTTTTTATGTTTCTAACAAAATTATTGTCCTCTCTAATGTTACTCTTCAGATACAAAACCAAACAAACAAGGTCTGTCTGAAACTTAACCACCTCCAATGTTTGCTTGATCACTGGGGAAATGCTCCATGCACAGTGAACCGAGAACCACCTGAACCCCTATATCATCCTTCGCCATCGGGGACAAGGGTGTGGGCCACAACGGCATCGATCTAGAACCAGACACACGAGTCACTCTCCATGACAGTCACCACCTCACTAGTCTTCTCCTTGTCGAGGTGGCCCAAATGGCTCATCAAGATTTGGAGGTGATGGCAGGGGCTGGGGATCTCCCCCATCCTAGGATGGTGATATCAGACGCTAGGGTCTGTCTCCCCAAGGCAAATTCCCACACCTGGGTTTGGGAATTTCCCATGAAAGAAATCAAAATGAGACTTCGGAAGCTTAGCGTAACACTAGTTGGAAGCCCTTCCCTGTTGATGAAGATCCCCTTGCTCTGGGAGGATGGAGTGATGAGTCTCAGTGTCTATCGTCTCCTCTGCCTCCCCCAACATCTATGTTTGTTGTTGCGTAAATGTTATTGTTATTGTTATTTGTACCTTGCTTTCTTTGCTTCGTTGGCAATTATTGATGTGATGTAACATTTTGTTGGTGTGGTCACTTTCTGACCACTTTTTTGACTTGTCCTAAGTGGGTTTTTTCACCCTCAGTGTGTTTTCGCTCGTGGGGTGTGATTTCTCCACCCATTTTTTTATGATTAGCATTGTACCATATCTTGTTTTATAAATATATAGACGCTCTTCAATAAAATAAAAAATAAAAAATTATTACATGTTATCGTAGTACGACGCCTCCAAGAACTTTTGCAACACACTAACTCTTTTGAATCTGCAGAAAATAACTAGACCATGCGGTGACTGTAATGAATGTGTTGATGCTTCGGAAGATACCACAAACCTTTGAAAATGCCTGACAAATCTCCACACTGCTACGCTCAATCAAATGACCTAACAAACCGTCTTGCGCAAAGCTTTGCAAGCTTATTCCAACTAAGACAACAAATACGCACATCAACAGAGTTGCACAAAACTTACAAACAAAGACTTATATGTAATTAGAAACTTCTGCAAAACTAAACTTAGCTAATTTCCTAGTCTAATGTAAGACTATTAGCGTCTCCGGATGCTCCTACATTACCTTACCCATGGTCATTCTGTCACTCATATGCATGTTCTAGGAACTCAAATTTCCTCATGTGTTCAAGTTAACAAAGCATTGTTTCAGTTACTTACAGAGTGTCATTTGTATATGCTTCTCAATCTGTATCAGACTGTCTTTCATGTAACAGGATCTTCAAAACCCGAACATTTGCTGAGGTTGTTCTTGTAGATGCTGCTTCGTGGCTGGAATCTTTCATAAAGTAAGTCAAGAATGAAGTTATTTGCAATGATAAGGGTAACATTCGAAATCTAGCTTAGTATGAATCCATAATAACATTCAATTAATTCAGGCTCCCGATCAAGATAGCTTTCCGCTCTGGAGTGTGTGTTATTGGCTTAACTTTTTTCAAAGATTTATTTGATTCTCATTAAATTAAGAAGGTTGCTTAGGGCCATTGAAGAGCGAGCTTGGGAAACTGTCAAAAAGGCAAATAAAATCCCTCACCAAAGCCTGCATGACAATTGCAGTAAGGAAAGAGGTTTGATGGTAAGACATATATACCGACCTCTGACTGCAAAATTCACAGTCTTCCTACTGTGCAGGACCAAGGAAACCCTTTCTGCTATTGTTGTGATAGCAACCAAAGTACGATACATACTTCTCATTCCATTGATGACGGGGATTCTCGATGCAACAGAAAATCCCACAAATGAGAAAATACCACTGGATAGGATCTCAGTGGAGAACAGTATTATCCACCTAGACTTGAATTAACTTCCATTTGAAAACTGCACATTCCACTTCCAGTTCCTTCATTTGAGTATGACCTTCCTAATGTGTAGGAACTTCCTCTAGATTTCACAACAGCTTGGGTCAAACGCAAATATACAACCTGGTAAAGAATTACTACGGTCAAACCTCATATGCCAAGCAGGTCACACGCAAGACAGACAAAATAGTGATTGTACCCAAACACATGCCAGACAGAGAGTTTAGTATCTTACAGCCAAAATTCGGGAAGTTTTATCAGGCATTTTCATTGGTGAAACCCCAAAAACGAGCAAAATTTCTGTGAGAATCCTGCAAAAACAATGGAACTGCATGTTGACAATCATGGCATATAGTTAAGCTGAAAAGCGACAACTACACAACACACAAAGGCATTCTGAATGCATTGAAATACCCGAGTCCAGTCATCTAGCGAACCAAAAATATTTTCAGCTCCAATCAACCACAGATTTGAAATGAGAGAGAATACTTAAACCAACCAAGAACATATGTCAAGTACCCCAACTCCAGGCATTATATAGCTGACAGATTTATCCGGTTGTCTGTTTTGCATTCAAATTAATCAAGTTCTTCCAATAAGTTTGCAAGTTGTAAACATTGAAAGGTCTATTATTACTGGTATTAAATTTTGAGATATATAAAAACATGCTGATTTAGGCATTGAGGAAATTATATTAGCTTTGAAATTCATCCCTTGTGGTAATAAAAAAACATGTGGAGATGAAAAGCAAGAACGTACAACATAAAAATTAATTAAACTCCTCATGCATCGGATGATTACTAAATGTCAGCTTACTCTGAATAGAAAATTTTAAATAATAAAAAAGGAAAGAGAGAAAAAAGGTGAGATCTGCTCTTCTAATACAGAGGACGTGCAATGACAAGCCAATAAAAAATTTGTGAAAGTTCCGACAATTAAAAACAGAAAAAAGTTGAAGAGTTCAAACAAATAAATCTTTGTTTGGCTACAGACAAGAAAGGAATTACATGGCTCCGCTTCGTTTTAAAAAAAAACAGGTATTCATTTATTTTGTGGTCAATGGAAGAGCATCGGAAGGGCTGGAGTTTTGCACATCTGCAAGAGTGGAAATTTGCTCAGAAGTTTCTCCCTTGGCAATCCCATCAAATAACTGTCTTCTCAACATCTTGTGCAACCGCCTTACAAGCTGTTTCTTTAGAGCATCAAAAGCCATCTCCAATCTCTCCAACTGCTCTGTTGCATTGACATTGTACATAAACAAACCATAATAAAGATCACAGAAGTCTCCAGTAGTGTTCTCAACAATTCGGAGCAATGACTCGTATCCTTTAGTATTAATTTGGGTGGATTCCAAGTTCAACTTTCCTAACATCCTCCCAACAGTGTGTAATGAATTGACTCTCAGCAGCATTCCAATCATGTTCAGCACAGGACATCTCAACCATCCTACATCCATCTTTAGCAAATATATTCAAAAAGTGCTCACAACGCTCAGCTCTCGGTCCTTGTCCAATCCTACCCTTTTCATAGACCAAGGGAAGACCACGGCACCCACCTTTCCAACTCTCAGGCCCAAACATAGGATGGGTGCACAATATACCAAATTCTTGGGGCAGTACCTGTAAAAATAGATTGAGTGGAAACTCTTTGACTGAAAGGACATCTACAAGTAATGTATTTCTCTTCAATCTTTGACTTGGAAACTATCTCAACACAGACTCCGTTGATATGATGGATGAACATAGCAATATAACCTCAGGATGCTCTTCACAAAAATCATCTGGTTCCATATAAAAAGAAACTCCCAACTTACGTGCAACCTCACTATGATCTGTTCGAGAATAAGCCAGTACTGTATGGCCTTGCCTGACAATGGTCTTTGCAAGAAACTGGCCGAAATTGCCATACCCCACTATGCCAATCTTTAACTTACCAATCCTCTCAATTTCATTACTTCTCTTGGATTCATAGTCAAATAGCTGAGCAGGCATCCAAAGCCATAACTTTCAGATGCCTTTGTGGCAAATCTGTTTTCCAATTTGTTTCTTCCTCTGAGAAAACATAGATATTGATTTTCGGTGTCCTATTTTTACCGGCATCAAAGGCTGTCTGATAGTGGAACAAGGCTTGAGAGACTGAAAAGAAATAGCAGGAAGTTTGACTAAAGCAGCCATCTCCAGCGTCTTCCGTACTTTATACTGCAGCTTCAAATGAATGAATAGGAATGTCAGACAGCTCGAAAAATTAACCAAACATATAGATACAAATGTAATATAGCTCTCTCTGCTAGAATAACTCATTATTTGGAATTTAAATATAGATCAAGATTTCATGGATTGGCAAAGAAAAAACCTACAATTTTGAAGCTATATGTAACATATTTCTCACGGCCAAAATGTTTAATTCTTCCCTGACAATTTAACAAATATAGCTATGAGCATCCAACTGCGAAATTCTTCACAAGAATATGGATAAAGCAGTACTCTCTTGTATGCTCCAAACATCAACCTGCAAAAACCGACAGTAGCAAATGCTATGTTCTAAAGAATAAAATATTTTACATCATCTCAGGTTATTTACTCAACAAAACACCACCTTTTAAAAAAGGTAAAAAGAAATTTCCCTGAGAAGATACTGTGGTTACTAGAAATTTTTATAAAAGTAACACTGGAAAACAGGAACTGATGCAGTGGCGGTTAGGTGTCTCAATTAAGAGATGCCTTATACTACGCAACCCTCAGAATACACAGCGGAATATGCAAAGAAATGCAATGACTCTAGATTTTTATTGACTTCAAGTTTTTAGAATTACAAGGCACATACATACCTATAGCGATCTCACAAACGAGATGTGATACAACACTAGATCCATAGATCTCTACTTGCTAACTCGCAATCTCTACAAGTATAGCTTTATATTCACCCAACTAAAACTATTGTGATCTATTATCATTACATCCCATTGATCTCCCCTTTAACACAAATGTAGGGGCATGCTTATATAGGCACAAGACCCATCTACTTACATTAAGTTCTTAGCAACCCATTAACATCATTAAATGTTTAACATAGTCCCCAGGATAACACATCGCAATAGAACATATTACATATTAACACAACTTGATGTATCATAACACATCACAGATTACATGTTATCCCCTTTACCTATTCCCAATGCTACGTACCCAACAAGAAACAGTTAGACAACTAAGAATTAGACCCTTTTGCCATTCATTAGATCACCATGACAATTAAATGGCTCCATAAGCAATGTGGTTCAACTCAGATATGAGAATCTCCGATGAAAATGTTGTCTTACCGCAAACCTTCATGTGTCATGAATCTTATTGTGCATTACCCCAAAGTTCCCTAATGGCTCTCGAATGTGTGGTAATACTATACCAAATCTGAAAGGTTTGAATTAAGTGTTCTGATGCTAGACCACTGTTTGATGTCAATCCCATGTTCCAAACTTACTGCATGTTATCCTAGTACAGCGCCTCCAAGAACTTTTGTAACACACGGACTCTTTTGAATCTGCAGAAAAGAACTAGACCATGCAGTGACTGTAATGAATGTGTTGATGCTCCGGAAGATACCACAAACCTTTAGAAATGCCTCATAAATCTCCACATTGCTACGCTTGATCAAATGACCTAACCCTCCCTCTTGCGCAAAGCTTTGCAAGCTTATTCAAACTAAGACAACAATTATGCACATCAACAGAGTTGCACAAAACTTACAAACAAAGACTTATATGTAATTAGAAACTTGTGCAAAACTAAACTTAGCTGATTTCCTAGTCTAACATATTTTTGGTTAATGTAGGATTACAAGTGTCCCCGGATGCCCCTACATCACCGTACCTATGGTTATTCTATCACTCATATGCGTGTTATAGGAACTTGAATTTCCTCCATGTGTTCAAGTTAACAAAGCATTGTTTCAGTTACTTACAGAGTGTCATTTGTATATGCTTCTCAATCTGTATCAGACTGTCTTTCATGCGACAGGATCTTCAGAACCCGAACATTTGCTGACGTTGTTCTTGTAGTGCTTCTTCGTGGTTTGAATCTTTCACAAAGCGAGTCAAGAATGAAGTTATTTGCAATGATAAGTGTAACATTCGAAATCTAGCTTTAGCATGAATCCATAATAACATTCAATTAATTCATGCTCTCGATCAAGATAGCTTTCCGCTCTGGAGTGTGTATTATTGACTAAAATCTTTTCAAAGATTTATTTGATTCTCATTAAATAAAGGAGGTTGCTTAGGGACATAGAAGGGCAAGCTTGGGCAACTGTCAAAAAGGCAAATAAAATCCCTCATCAAAGCCTGCACGACAATTGCATTAAGGAAAGAGGTTTGATGGTAAGACATATATACCGACCTCTGACTCTGCAAAATTCAGTCTTCCTACTGTGCAGGACCAAGGAAACCCTTTCTGCTATTGTTGTGATAGCAACCAAAGTACGATACATACTTCTCATTCCATTGATGACGGGGATTCTCGATGCAACAGAAAATCCCACAAATGAGAAAATCCCACTGGATAGGATCTCAGTGGAAAACAATATTATCCATCTAGACTTGAATTGGCTTCCATTTGAAAACTGCATATTCCACTTCCAGTTCCTTCATTTGAGTGTGACCTTCCTGGTGTAGGAACTTCCTCTAGATTTCACAACAGCTCAGGTCAAACGCAAATATACAACCTGGTAAAGAATTACTACTGTGACACCTCATATGTTACGCTAGGTGGTGCCAAGCATGTCACAGGCAAGATGGACAAAATAATAATTGTAACCAAACACATGCCAAACAGATAGTTTCGTATCTTATAGCCAAAATTCTTGAAGTTTTATCATGCATTTTCATTGGTGAAACCCCAAAAACGACCAAAATTTGTGTGAAACCTGCAAAAACAATGGAACTGCATGTTGAAAAATCATGGCATATGGTTAAGCTGAAAAGCAACAGCTACACAACACACAAAGGCTTTCTGAACTCATTGAAATACCCGAGTCCAGTCATCTAGCAAACTAAAAAAAATTTCAGCTCTAATCAGCCATAGATTTGCAATGAGAGGTCATACTTAACCAAACAAGAACATATGTCAAGTACCCCAACTCCAGGCATTATCTAACTGATAGATTTCTCCGGTTGTCTCTTTTGGCATTCAAATTAATCAAGTTCTTCCAATAAGGCTGCAAGTTGTAAGCATTGAAAGGTCGATTATTACTGGTATTAAATTTTGAGATATATAAAGACATGCTAAATTAGACATTGAGGGAATTATATTAGTTTTACCATTAATTCCCTTGTGATAATAAAAAAGTATGCTGAGATGAAAAGAAAGAATATACAACATACAAATTAATTAAACTCCTCATGCAAAACACCCTGAAATCCCATGATTACTAAATGCCAGCTTACTATGGAGTCCAATTAGAAAATATTAAATAATAAAAAAATGAAAGAGAGAGAAAAGGTCAGATCTGCTCTACTACTACAGAGAGATGCAATGGCAAGCCAATAAAAAAATTATGAAAGTCCCAACAAATATATTAAATAAATAAATCTCTGTTTGGCTACATATAAGAAAGGAATTGCACGGTTCTGCTTTGTTTTTAAAAAAAACAGATAATTCATTTATTTTGTGGTCAATGGAAGAGCATCGGAAGGGCTGGAGTTTTGCACATCTGCAAGAGTGGAAATTTGCTCAGAAGATTCTCCCCTGGCAACCCCATCAAATAACTGTCTTCTTAAAATATTGTGCAACTGCCCTACAAGCTGTTTCTTTAAAGCGTCAAAAGCCATCTCCAATCTCTCCAACTGCTCTGTTGCATTGACATTGTACATAAACAAACCATAATAAAGATCAAAGCTGTCTCCAGCAGTGTTATCAACAATTCGGAGCAATGTCTCGTATCCTTTAGTATCGATTGGGGTGGATTCCAAGTCCAACTTTCCTAACATCCTCCCAACAGTGTGTGTAATGAATTGACTCTCAGCAGCATTCCGATCATGTTCAGCACAGGACATCTCAACCATCCTACATCCTTCTTTAGCAAATATATTCAAAAAATGTTCACAACGCTCAGCTCTCGGTCCTTGTCCAATCCTAACCTTATCATAGACCAAGGGAAGACCACTCCACCCACCTTTCCCACTCTCAGGCCCAAACATAGGATGGGTGCACAATATATCAAATGCTTGGGGCAGTACCTGTAAAAATAGATTGCGTGGAAACTCTTTGACTGAAAGGGCATCTACAAATAATGTATTTCTCTTCAATCTTTGAGTTGGAAACGATCTCAACACAGACTCCGTTGATATGATGGATGAACATAGCAATATAACCTCAGGATGCTCTTCACAAAAATCATCTGGATCCAAATAAAAAGAAACTCCCATCGTACGTGCAACCTCACTATGATCTGTTCGAGAATAAGCCAGTACTGTATGGCCTTGCCTGACAATGGTCTTTGCAAGAAACTGGCCGAAATTGCCATACCCCACTATGCCAATCTTTAACTTACCAATCTTCTCAATTTCATTACTTTTCTTGAATTCATAGTCAAATGGCTGAGCAGCATCCAACGCCATAACTTTCAGATGCCTTTGGTGACAACTCTGTTTTCCAATTTGTTTCTTCCTCTGAGAAAACATAGATATTGATTTTCGGTGTCCTATTTTTACCGGCATCAAAGGCTGTGTGATAGTGGAACAAGGCTTGAGAGACTGAAAAGAAATAGCAGGAAGTTTGACTAAAGCAGCCATCTCCAACGTCTTCCGTACTTTATACTGCAGCTTCAAATGAATGAATAGGAATGTCAGACAGCTCGAAAAATTAACCAAACATATAGATACGAATGGAACATAGCTCTCTCTGCTAGAATAACTCATTATTTGGAATTTAAATATAGATCAAGATTTCATGAATTGGCAAAGAAAAAACCTACAATTTTGAAAGCTATATGTAACAGATTTCTTGCTGCCAAAATGTTTGATCCTTCCTTGACAATTTAAAAAATATAGCTATGAGCATCCAACTGCAAAATTCTTCACAAGAATATGAATAAAGCAGTACTCTCTTGTATGCTCCAAACATCAACCTGCAAAAACTGATAATAGCAAATGCTCAGTTCTAAAGGATAAAATATTTTAAATCATCTTAGGTTTTTTACTCAACAAAACAACACCTTTTAAAAAAAGTAAAAAGAAATTTCCTGAGAAGATACTATAGTAACTAGAAATTTTTATAAAAGTAACCCTGGAAAACAGGAACTGCACGATATCCATGGCAAGGTTGTTTGATAAACCAATTAGTCAGAGGTTGGCGACTAACATCTCAAAATTTGGTTAAGAAATCTCCATCGTTTCCAAGCAAAAAGCTAAGAAGCACGTTTGTACTGCCAAAAATACACGTCAGTGCATAAATAGACCAGGATGTTCCAAGAGAACAGACATGTTGTGGCCGAAATGCCTATAACTGAAATGAAAAATATGTAAAGATACTCAAATTTGACAAGCAAAAGAGACATAAACCTACAAGACATTACACTTGAAGCTTGCTAAGCTCCTAGCTACTTCAAATGCCAAGATTTAATATATTCACAAGCACCTCTAACTTGTTAGAAAAGCTGTGCAGTTGTATTTGAGTGTGACCTAGGTTTAATTGGATATGTTTGAGGTGACCCATATTTCTACTCAAAAACTTAATTCAATTTGGTCATCATGTCCATCAGTGGCCAAGAATAGTCAATGGAATTGAAGAAATTTACATAGCTGAAAAAGTACACGATGGAATACCTTAGACAAGAATTTGGTCCAAGCTTACCCCACACCACGTTAAAGGCAGCCCATAACCTCATGTAATATTAACCTCAAAAATAAAATGCCAAATCCTCTTATTAAGTGAATTATCAAAATAAAGCCAGGTTAGACTTACCACTGAGATGCCTAAGAATTGAAACAGTCTTAAAACAACAAAAGCAGCACACCGGCGGCTAAAACCTGGCATTAATGCAATTGCCACGATTATGATACAAAATCCCCTAAAAATGAGAGGAAATGAATAATCCTTAATCATCCCCCCATCCAAAAAAAGCCTTGCACCTAAAGATCCAACTGTCTGATCTTCAAAAGAGAAAAAGAATCCCCAACTCTATATGTTCACGATGAAAAATCACAAATAAGAGCTAAAAGTCAACTTCTTCGTGTTCAAAATGCCTTTGTGAAGCTCAAAAACCTTGAATAAAAAAAAAAAGAGGGGAATGAAAAAAAGTTTAATAGCTAAATACCGACAACCTTGTTCAACTAGATATGGTTGAATGGTAATGTTACTAAGAGCACCACCCAAGTTCAAATACTCTTACTGAACTAAAACAGCACATAACACTAACGAACATGTGCCAAGGTTGTAGTGCTCTGATTATGAAGTACATGGAAGGGTGATCTAGATATATAAACCTTAAGAATATATTGAAATTCAAGCTCAGTGAACATCAGACTGAAGGTGGTCTATGACCTGCCTAGTATTTGAAAAAATATTTATTAAATTAAAATAAATAAATAAAGGGGAAACAAATTAATTCATGGGATAATCATAGTGAAGATCAAGGTTCAAAACCCTGCTTGACAAGCTCCGCATGTTAAAGAAAGCTAACTGTGCATCGTATAAACAATAGAAGCAGGCCTCATAGAAGCAAGTGGGTAACCAAGAAGCGACTTCACCGACTGACAGAATAGCAACAGACTGCTGAAGATGCTTCAATGGTTGGGCTACCTGAATGACTCCCACCTAAAAAAGGTCATTTACGTTCTAAAATCCAGTTCCTAAACCTACTCTACTCACTTCAGGTCATTTACGCACTTGGCCAACTTTAGGTCGTTTACTCCATTGACAAGCAGCCCTTAGGATCTCACTTTCCCAATCGGTTAAGCAGTAAAGGGGAGGAGAAGACTCTCAATCAAAGTGCTCTCCTATTGGGTGATGCTTTCCAGAATCCATACTATATATGTAACGTGATTTGTACTCTAACCTATCGAGCAATCATCTATCAGTTGAGGGAAGTCCTCAAACTTCCCCTACTTATATGCTCCTAAAGGTCATCTCCCTTTCCCTCTTAAATTTATAATCCCCGAATTATATCAACTATTGTCAAATTAGATATGGAATTTTAACTCCAAACACATTTGAGATATGTGTTCAACTCAGAATCTCTGCTGTATCTATGAAACTGTCCGGGGTGCCAAACAACAATGATAGTTGCAAAAAATCAAAGATACTCTCAAACAATTATCATTTTCTCAATATATGTATCACATAAATTGTATATTTAACCAACATTTCCTACTCTTGATCTATAATGGGGAATTTAACAAATAATGAGAGTCCTGATTGACCCCTGAATAAGATATTCAGGAATACATGTAAAATGGTACCAAAGATTCCACAAGCTATATCATGGAATGCTCTGCATATGATGACATTAGATCTAACTATTTCTTTAGCTTACAAGGGGTGTCTATATCTACCATAAGTGAATAAGAAGATGTGGAAAAAATAGTGGGGAACTTTGGATCAAAATTCACAGCAGGAGAATGAACCTTCACAAGTAAAACAATACTAGAGATTCGAACTAAGGTCCAATTGCACAAGTCTTCTCTTTTTCAACAGTTTCTCACTCCTTTGGCTATAATTTTTGTTCTTGTCCCATAGACTGTTTTGGTCTCATGGAAATTATTAAAATCTCTATTTATCTCTCAATCAATCAATCTAGGGCTGATAGGTCAGTTTGATATGGCTGGGAACTTCACAGAACTGGAACTAAAGCACATTAGAATAACTTCAAAAAACAAGGCAACCAATACCTTCATCCAAGATGTAATATCATTTTTCTAGAAATCAGCTTCACTAATATCAAGTAAAACCTTTAGAACTTATATTTTAGGAGTGATATCGTTTATACAGGAATCAGTTGCACTGATATGGAATCAACCTTCATAAGTCATATTCCATGAGCATTAGTTCATAAAAACCTGCCTCTCATAAGCATGAATGGTCCACTTCCAACTCAGTGGATATAGGCGATGCTCACAGGTATGATGACAGGGATGAAGCACGGGACGTCCTTCCTGAGGTTACTAATCCCACTCAAATGTGTTTAACCATAGAATTTCACCTCAATCAGGCCTATTAGCTTGCTAACCCTTTTTGCAAAACCGTTTTAAAAATTTATAAATAAAAAAATTAACATTAAAATAAAAACAAAACTCTACAAACTTATACATTGCATACACTACAACTACAAACTCAAGCCAGAGCCCATTCTCATCGCACAGTTAAAATACACAACAAATTAACAAACAAAAATATCATTAAGTTCGAAAGCAAACACAAAATACCTGAAATTTTGCAGCGAAATAGGCCAATAATTTACAACTGCTAAACCCACAGTTTCCCCTTTAACAATGAAAACTAATAAGCTTTAGAAAACGAAGTTCTTGATCAAATAGCCACCAAAACGCTTGAAAAAACAAACAGCGAAATTTATCTCAAAATACGGAGAAATCGTTGCTCTAAATTACACGAATCGACTCTTCTTTCTTCTGCTAAAGATGCAACACGATCATTTTAAACCAGTTTTGATTTTTTTTTCAAGAAATCGCATGGCTCTGTAAATCCAAGAGTGCAGAAAAGGAGCAAAACATTAAAAAAAAACATATGACAGGTGTTTCTTTATTTGTCGGAGAAACCTCAACCTGACATCTGAATAAATTCCGCATTCCTCTGCGAGATGAATGGAGAGTATCGAATATTGCTTGCGACCAGATCATTCAAATTCTCAAAGAGGATTGGGAGGAGAGAATATGACTTTTTTGCAACAACGGTGTGGTGGAGACGGCTTTTTGGAGTGCGAGGCATACAAAGACATCCGAAACAGTTATGATGAAACTTTGAAAATTGCCAACCTGGACAACCTGTTTGAAGCAACAACGCTGGGTAATACAGCGAACCTCGTGATCAAACTTCACAACAGAAAGGAAGATCTCAAGAAAAAAGTTCAGACAAATTAAAAAACGTTTTGTGGCTGAGATCCCCTTTTGAAAAAGATGTGTCCCATAAATTACTGTGGTCTCCCTTCATTCATTCAAACGTCCCAGTTGAAAACACAAAAACCAAAATATATCGTGCCGTGCATGTACGGATCCGAATATTTAATTAGAGAATCTTAAAATGAAACAAATACTTAAGCTTTTGAGCGATCTATATATATATATATATATATTTTATTTGTTTTTGGATTTTTTTGGTGGGGACCGTGGGGATGCAGGGCTTTAATTATTCCAATGAAATGGTTTTTATGAATATCTTTTTTGTGGTTGAAGATTCTTCTTTAATAAAAATTCAAGGAATAATTTAAAGGATCATAGTTCATGGTAAAATTGAAGTTTGTAAGAATCTTATTATTAAAATTTTATTATAATTTAATTTTTAATATTAAATTTGGAAAAAATTAAAATTAAAATATTTAATTTAAGGAATATAAATAATTTATCTAATTTTAATGTTTTTTTTATAAAAAAATATTATATGATGATATAGATACAATTTTTTATATTTTATATTATACGGAGAGTAAAACCTAATTTACACTTTTTTTTTCAAATAAAAATAGTTTTTTGTACAACTTGAATTTTAGTCATTTTTATAAAGGATTTGAACTTGTGTAGTTTTACATGAGTGTGTAACATAAATAAATAGATTATATTTAATTAAGTATTAAAGATATATATATGATATTTTAATATTGTTTAATTAATAAAAAGAATAGTAATATAGGGAATATATAGGGATAGAAATGGTATATCTTGTATTTTACATTGTAGATTATATGTCATTTTAATTTAAAGTTGGAAACACATAATTGGAGAGGTGATGGTTAGATCCTAAAATTTAGAGTTGATGAAAGAAGGTTGCCAAGACCATTCAAAATGGTCATGCTAGGTGTCAAGTGGAGAAAGTTTGCTCTTAATAAAGTGTCAACAACTAAAATCTAAATTTCTAGGTTTGTTCTCCTAATTCTATGTTTCACTTCATTATTCTAAATTTACGCACTACAACTCCTATATAGTTAAAATATATTAATCTTTCTAACCTAAATTGTCACAAAGAATAGATTGGATGTCTGCATTAGGGTTTGTATGGCTAGTATCCACTAACTAGCCCATTAACAATACCACCTTTTGTAATAGAACAATAAAATTATTGGGAACCTTAGAATAACAAAATATGCATCTTATGTACTAAGAATATGCTCAATGTTAAATGTGTAATTGATGATCTGCACCACTTGTCTATTGATAGGTGACTTAGAATTCAAATTTGGCAATATTGGTGTAGGTTTCAACTTCCAACCATTAGAAAGCATAAAGGCAGAGAGGACCTAATGAACCCATTTAGTTAAAGAGGGAGAGGAAGAACATATGTCATGACCATACAATAGGGTATTGACACAAAATAGTCCTTGTAATAATGCCATATGTGCAAGGAAATCAGAGGGAGATTGTCCCACGGATGTTTGAAAGGGGTTTTAGGGCTTGAAAGTCGACAAAAGTATCAATCGCGTTCAATTTAAACCATATTAGATATACATAGATAAGTGTGTAAAACATACATAAATTAATATAAAATAAGGGTTATGTGTTGTTTTAGGATTTATTTTTATTTTTAAGAGTGAATCCATTTGACAATTAGGTTAAAAAAATTAGAGTTTTATATTATTATGGGATTTGATGTGTGTTTTAGATTTATTTTTAAGATGATTTCTATGAGCAGTCATTACATTAATGATATTTCACCTCTTATATATTGGTAATAATTATGACAGGTTAACCACTTAACACACAAATATTTTTAAACATTTGTTAATAGAGGAGGAACGAAAATATAAACTAGCTCTTTAGAAGTTAGTGCTATAGCCTCTTTATGTGTTCGATTTTTTTGAATAAATTTATTGTTTATTATAATATGAATAAATGACTTATAATTAAATTATGGCTCTAATACCCACATACAATTAGTTATGATAAATAATATGTGCAAAATGGAAATGTAATCTTAATTACTTCATTCCAAAACTAGATAGGGGCAATCATGCAAGGTTTAAAGGTATATCTATTTTATTATTAAATTGATGATAAATGTTAAGATATGATAGTGGACATGCATACCTATAAGTGATAGTGACCTCACCCGAAAATTTGACGGAAAACAAAGATTTATATCAAAAGTATTAATCCCACTCATGACAATTCCTAAAGCATTAATGATGCTCCTAACAAATGACAAATATGTAAAAATTGATATGATGAATGTGCTCACATGATCTTAATATCCAAAACCTAGATCAATTTTTTATGTTACCAATTTGATCATCTCATAATTAGAATAGTTCCAATTTAACATGCAAACCCTAGTGATATACAATGTGTGTGTCCTTCAATTATTGTTTTGACATAAACTTGTGTGCTTCAATGATAAATTATATAATGATTGTTTGATTTCTATTGCATGCTTGTATGTACTCAATAATTTTATGTGAGCTATAAATGGATACTTTATGATCTCTTAGATGTAAATGAATTAAAATACATGTGTATCTATAGATAATTGAATTCAAATTAGGACCTTATTGGAACCAAAATCAAAGTAAAATGGACAAAAAAATCAATAAATATGGAAGAAGAGGTCATGTGCACTTTCTAGAAGGCACCATGCCAAAGGGTCCAAGAACATTATTAACACCCTTGGTAGGCCAAGGAGCATTAATGACACTCTAAACAAAGATCTTGAGGTGGGAAGAAATGAATAGAGTAGAGAGAGGGAGACATTCATAAGGAATTGGGAGAATTTATGAGGGCAATAAATAATTAATAAATATGCTAATAACATCTAATTTGGACCCATAATCAAAAAGTACACAAACATCTAAAAATTATGTAATTTAACAACTAATAAGTGTTTATGGGGGCATATTTACTTGTGCCTACGTTTTGTTCCACTTTGATGTCTCTGGGTGTGCATACATATCAAAATATTTAAAATAAAACTTGATATGGATATAAAATTTTGTGTGCCTAGAGTTCTAGCATAAAATCCAATGTACCTAGGAATTTGCAAAGGCATTCTTTCTTTTTCTACATATGCATGGGTGAGTATCAAATAATAATAATATGTTAAAAACTAAAAATTGAACAATAAAACATGATTCTGGTGGGAAATGGAATGGAGTCAGGGATCATATCAAATATGGGCCTCCACACCAATCTAAAAGATTGGATGAAATTTTGAATATAATATTTAGTAACATTGATTTGCACTACAGTGCCCAAGATGTCAGTGTGGTGGATAACTCTTTAGTATTAGCTAGCAATCTTTAGATTATAGGAGATGTAAAGGAAAACTAATACAATAGTAAACCAAATCACATTCCAATGCATAAGTATCTGAAGAATGATGCAAATTATATTCAATGTAAAATAATAGGGATAAGTATAGATTTCTATAGTGTTTAGCAATACTAGAAATGTAGTTTCCCATGATCAAAAGGAGAAATACAAGTTCTTAAAGATTTTCCAAGATTGGAAAGGAGAATTACATATATGTGTAAGTGTTATATACTTAGGGCATACTCACCCACTATTATCTAAATATATCTCTAGTCCCTTTAGGGTCAAATGGCTACAATACATATATACATACTCTCTCTCTCTCTCTCTCTCTCTCTCTCTCTCTCTCTCTCTCTCTCTCTCTCTCTCTCTATACACACACACACACATACACACACACACAAAATAAGGAAGCTATAGAAGGAATGGTTACATGATAATTTATTTTCTATTCTAAGTGACACTTCACCTCCTTGTAGGTGTGGTAGTTGGACCTTTAGTTTGTGATATGTTGATAGGTTCTCTAACATGGTGCAGAATTGGAAAGTTTCACTTCACATGCCACACAACAAAAATGAACTAACACGTGGATGTTGAGTTAGAGGTCCCACATAGAGTTATGGTGATGTGTGGTATGCATAGAAGCACACCACCAATATCCAAGTATGTTTTAGGGATACATGCATGGAAAATAGTTCATAGAACACATGAAATTTAGGAAAAATTGTACATAACTAGGGATTTGCATGGTAGTTTTCAAGGTGATGCACCAATGCATGAAGGTATTATGGGTATATATGCATGGCATGATGCATCATGAAGCTGAGGGCATTAATGTCCTAAGGAAGAGTGCACAAACCAATTCTTTTTCACATAGATTATCCACCCTTTTTTGAGGAGAAATGGCCCCCATTGCATCTTCAGTCAATTTTGGAAACTAGACCTAAAGTTTTTAAAAGTTGTACCACTTGGCTTGATCAACATATTTCCCTACCTTGATCACTGTAAATAATTTATGTGTGCATTTGTGGGTACACATTTTTCCCAATTCAACGATTTGATTCTTTAGTGTTGGGCATGAGTGCTCAAGATCCAAATGTGAAGGATGTTGAGTTGTTGTTGGCTAAAGCAAAGGTGAAAAGTAAGGGTTACAGAGTTCCACATTTAAGATTGGATGCAAATCAAATTATTATGGAAATTATATAGAAAATATGTTATATCCATCTATGTGCACTATGGTGTATGGACCATATCATCGATGCTTGATTTTATTGTATGGACCCTTTAAGCATTCCTTATAAGGATGCAACCAAACCTTTTCACCTACCTTAAACTCATGAGGTGTGTGATGTTATTCTTGACACTCTTTGTACTTTTTTTATTAGCAAGAAAATATCTATTGAACCTAGTATCAAACACTCTAGATGCGTTTTAGAAACTTTTGTGCCTTATGCACTTCCTTTTACTATACATGTAACACCATGTTAGATGTTGTGCCTTAGACTAAGTCTATGTATCTTTCTAGTTGGAACCCAAGACATGTTTAGAATTGACTAAGCCCTATAGAGCTATGTAGAGTTATGTTATAGGGATTTTTTCCATGTAAATAAATTATCATCCCAAGTGCACAGTTGTGCATTATTGTACATGCAGAAATAATGTATAAGTTTGTAATTGAAAACTTCCATTTTTCCATTTATCTGAGGATGAAATGTTTTATACTTGTCTAATTATGTGTCCATTATTTCCCAAAAGGCTTGCAAGAAGTAGATGACAAATGATTGGTCATGGTTAGACATAATGGATGTTGGTAGTCCAAAATGATCCCAAACATGGTTGAAGAATGAATATGAATTTACATGTGTGTTGATGATCTTATTGTAACCATGATAGGCATCTTGGAGAACCTATCCACTACAATGAATACATAATATTTCTTATGCTCTTTTGTAGTTATCTTAGTCATGAAACTAATACTGATACATTCCCAAGGCCTAGATGAAATTAAAAAAAGTGTGTAAAGTCACAACTTATTATTGTGGGTTTCACGATGCAACAAGGAATGGTATATTTATATGGCAATCAATCTATGTGTGAATTTTAGGCCAATAGAAGTTTTGTTGAATCACTACTAGTGCCTTCATAATGTTAGATTGACCCACTATCTTGGTATAATGCTCCTCCAAAATGAGTCTTTGGTGAGGTGCACCATCAAGAACATAGATATGTCCAAGTTTATAAGGAAGCTTGTCAGACATGCAGAATTCATAAACCTATTCAGGGTTACATGGGAGTGGTATAGGCTTCTTGAAGTCAATGTTTTCTAAGTAAAGAGATACCTAGGAAGAGAAGTTGTGGTTGTATGTGTCAATTATTATGATGAGCACATGAGTTGTAGGGTGGTTAATGAAATATAATACCTTATTATATTTTCCCTTTTATGCCTGATCACTATATGGAATTGTTGCAATTAATTCATCCACTTTATGTGGTGTGCATTCTATATCTTGCTCTTTATATGTAGAAACTAAAGTGGCTTATGATCCAAATGGATGATTATATCTTTAACTAATATGTAGTTACTCCATTGCTTAATAGATTGCATGATGACATATAACTCTTTTTAATAATTGAATTTTTGCTTAAAAATTAAAACTTATAGTTAATTGAATGTCCATGATGTGTGAGTACCACCCCAATTAAATAGTTTGATGAATCAAAATGAATCTCAAAGGGTTAGACAATGTAAATCATTATCATATTAGATGTTACATGGAGGCATTTATTTAGTTCATCAAAGGCGTGATGTTGTCTAGATAACTAGTGAAATGTTGTTTTGACATGCATGATCTAGTTGAGAGGCCAAGAAATGTTTAAGAAACCAAGGATAAACTTATGGTAAAAGTTAGTAAATCCAATAAAAATTCTCAACTCAGCAAGAATGTATGGAGTTGGGTAGTCTTAAATTAATTTGATCTTCTTTGGATCTATATGGGTTCTTGCACAATCAATAAAGCCTGAAATTTGATTTTGTGTGGCACCAAATGTACACCTGGTAAATTTGGATTGCAACTTGTGTTTTTACAGTGCATCTAAGACGTGCAAGATGTGCTCTACTTACTTCTTCTAAGTATTGTTGAAGATGAGAATATAATCCAAGTAGATGATGATAAAGGAGTTACTAAAAGGTCTGAGTATGCCATCCATCAAATGCATGAATGTTGTTGATGTGTTAGTTAACTTAAAAGGCACAATAAACCACTTGTACAATCATTCCCTTATTTTGAATGTTATCTTCCAAAAGTTTTCAAGATGGGATGGTACCTGATGATAACCTGACTTCAAGTTGATCATCGTGAAGTATTGTCCACCTCAAATCTAGTCTAAGAGGTCTTCAATGCATATTGGGTATTGATTATTCATTGTGATCTTGTTCAACATGTGATAGTCAATGCATAAACACCATGTGCCATCTTTATTTTAAGCCAAGACTATTGGGTTTACACAAGAAGAATAACTTTCCTTGATCTTTCCTTGGTCAAGAAGTTGTTGGATTTTGTGTCAAAATTCATCATTCTCAGAAACATATTTGTGGTATAGTGGACTATTTTGAAGAGGGGATCTAGGAGCCAAATTGATTTGATGTCTCACCGTGAAATGTGTTGAAAAACCTTTCATTACTAAAAATTTATGATAAATTTTCAATCTATTTTTGCTATGGAAATTATTTTACATCATTTGATGCTTCTAGTGTACATTTTCTTAGTTATGAGATGCTTCTAGGTGGACCATGAGTAACATGAAATTTTGCATGTGAGATATGATCTTTCGAAATCATTTTGCATAGACCAATGTGAGCTTAGTATTTGGAGGTGACTATAAAATGTTGAATATGTGGTCTTGAACATAGATGGTTTTGACTATTGTGTCTTAGCTTGATAGATACCATTGTAATTAAGCATATACGATCTTTTAAGAAGAATGTCACAAACCTTTAGTGGCATAATGTCACAAGTTACTATGTCTTCCATAGGTTTGATTTTCATAGTTGAAAATGTATTGGTATCAAACCTAAATTTATCTCCCTTGCTTGAGTCATCATAGAGATTATGGTCTATGGTGTGTTTTAGTGTAATACCTAGGCATTGGACTAACCCTATGTAATGATGTTCTTATGGATTTTATTGTCAATGATGATGTGTAATTATTATCCACTTAATAGACACTTTAATATGTGGAAGATCCACTTCCTCAAAGATGTCTATGGTAGTGGTGTTGGAGTTTAGATAACTCGCACATGGATCATTGTCTTTTTATTGTATGAGATTTGATGTAGATTCCACAATAAAATATTATTGTTCCTGACATTTAGAATCATTGTGTGAGCTTAGGTAGCATCAATGGCATCAATTTTCACTTTAGTTATTTTTAAATTTATCTAGAACATAATAAATTGGAGCATTCTAGTATTACATGACCTTTTTAGGTTGTTCTCCCTTATACGACATGTTTTACTTATTTACAACATAATTACATGGTGTGTGAGACACAAGCTAGATCTTGCACATGATGTTAGATGAAGAGAAAATATTTTGTTTCATCTTTGATTTATTTGTGATAGTTGTGGTGTTGTGGTAATCTTACCCCATTATGTCAAAAGTTAATATCCCCATATTTGCATGGATATAAGGTGAGATTCCATTGATATAGTTTAGCATCTTATGTTTATCCATTGTGGTCTCGCACAAATGTATAGTGTATTATGGAACTCATTGGTGTACTCTTTAACTGACTACTTGTCATATTGGCATAAATGTTAGAACTTAATGTCTTCATCTTCATATTGATTGAGGGGGTAATACTCCTCCTTGATAGCCCTAAAAAAGTGATTTCTAGGTCTCAATGGGATCCATGAATTTCTCACATTGAGTGCTAAAGGTTTTCCACCAATAGAACACTAAAATGGACATCTTAAACACTATGAAGGTGATAATTTATATATTAATTAAGTGATTTACTAAGAATTAGGCCTCTAAATATCGAATTTAGCTATCCAATGTCTTGGTGTTGATTTTACCTAATAAAACTAAAGTGTCAAGATTGATGCACACTTTTAAAAGGATTTATTATTGAAAGTAATGATGTATAATCCATATAGTAAGAGTGGTGTGTTGTCCAAGATGCATCATGAGTTCATGAAATTGGTTGAAAAGTTCATTGTTTGCTCCCAAAGAGAATCCTGAATAAGCTTTTGGATCTTTATGAATGCCTTAGTGAATGTTTTTTGGACATCAACCATCATACTCTTGCTATGACATTCTTTCAAGTACTCTAAAACAAAACCAAGTGGTAGTCATTTTTTTTATGCTTACCATTTTATAGGCATAGGATATCTCTTACCATGATACCAATGATCCACACCATGGGGCCTAGGATGTAGCCATGTAGTATTTGATATAACTCTATGGTCTATAGAACATTTAGAGGAATACTAATATAGTAGTAAACCAAAACACTTTCGAATGTGTAATTATTTACATAATGGTGCAACTTCTATTCAATGTAAATGAATATGGAAATGTATAAGTGTAAAATTTTAAAGAAGGCTATAAATGTAGGTCCACACAATCAAAAGGGGAAACACTTTGTAATGATTTGCCTAGAATATAAAGCATTTTAACCTATTTTTATTTAACATGTGTTTAATAGGTATAAAGTTTTGAAAGATCAGAATGTTAAGGTATACAATTTACCAATAAGTTTGATTGCAAATTGTTAAGTGTAGTAATTTTCTACTTTTGGAAAATAATAGGAAGAATATAACTTAGATTTGATCTGGATCTTTGGTCTACTATAATTGATGTCTAACAGTGGAAATCTGGGTAAACTAGAATTGTGATAGCTCAAAATTAGGAATTGAATTTATAGATATTTTTGGATAGGTCCATGCTCCCTGGAAAATAACATAGGTAGGTCATGTCCATTGACTTTGAACTTGTTTGAGTTGACTATTATGAAATTTTACCTATCATACCTTCTATGCATGTTTTTGATGAGTGGGATGAGATATTTTGATTCTATTTATGTGGTTCCAAGATTGTTGTTTTTATTATCTTTGCTTTCAAAACCCTAGGGGTACTTGTGAACACTAAAACCCTATAAAAAAAGGGGAAGTGTAATGGGTTGATTTGACCCTGGTCACCCCCTTTAATGATTAACCACTACCTACATATTTATAAAATCCAAGGAGGAAATCAAACCATACTAATTCTCTTAGATAGAGTGATTATGTTATTATGCTCCTTTACTATATGTATGAAACTAGGAATTTGGCTTTGATACTTAATAATGTTAGTTCTTGACTTGATTTGAGACAACTCCTAGTTATTGATATTGAATTTGGGAAGAATAACAATAATTTGCTCAATGTGCAACAGTGTGAAAGATATATTTTAGATAGAGATCAAGTCCCATTTAAAATGAGGTTTTGAATTGCTTTTTTATTGAAACCTTTTGAAAATTTCCTGTATCCAACCTTGAAAAACATGTTTGAAGAACCAAATGAACATTTTGGATTTGAAAACTAGATGTTAATTGGTGTGGGAATGAGGCCCCACTAGGTGGATAGGTTTGTGACAATAAACCTATCTACCTAGGGTAGACCTATCCTATAGAATTAGGGACAAATGTCTTAATATTAGAATCACTCTGAGAGAGATATAATATTGGAAATTAATGTTTCATAGTGATGATTAATAGAGGGGTCAAACCCGCATATAAATAGATGGCTTATATGAATGGTAAATAAGAGTCATGTATTTAGGTGTAATTCAAGTGGTTCAAGATGTGTTAGGACTTAACATTACCAAGTACATGTGAACAAATTTAATTTAGTAATGAAATTACTATCATAAAAGAGAAAGATAAAACCTAAGTGTGTAAAACACACTTTATATTTTGATAGGAAACTCAATTGTGTAGGATAGTCATTTTAACAAACCTTGTAATAATACATGAAGTAATCAATGCCTATATTTGAAATTTGAAAATTTTTGAGCTTAAAATTTGAAATCAAGAGTAGAGGAAGGAAGGAGTACACCATATGGAGACAAAACCATATTGCCATAAAACATGTAAAATATGATGAAGCATTGGATAAATGTGCCCCTTTGTTGAATCATTTGGAGAGATGGTTCCACATGTTGAAACATTGGTGAATTAAGAGTGATCAAGTCCCAATTTTAAATAATTAAACTCTTGAGTTGGAAATACGTGTGACTCAACTCTCATTAATGGTTAAAATTAGCTAACAAATTAATCCAAAGAAGGTGGAACCATGATGGGTTTGTTAGAAGTGATGCCAAGGTAGTTGAGTCGCACTAGACTCAAACACACATCACTCATAACAAAAGATGGAGCCACACCATGAGTTTTCTATAAGTAATGACAAGGTTATTGAGTATAATTAGACTTGAACATACATTACCTATAACAAAATAAACAAACTACTATAGATGGATATAAATTATTTTTACATGATCTAAAGAGAATGAAGAATATAAATACCCCAACATGATGCATTTTCAATAGATTTGAATTGAAATAATAACCATTTCCCATTGAATTTGTACATTGTATTATAGTGTAAATGCGCATGAACTAGTATAATGCTTTCTGAGCTTGAAAAATGTATATATGTGTGTGAACCAATATCATTCCATTTGAATCTATGCCAAAATGATATAGAATGCCATGCATCTATATGTTTAATTTTAACTATATGAAACCTGTAATTTTTGTTCTTGTAGCTATTTTTCATATGCATCCAAGTGTGTATGAATCTGTACTCAAATATTTGTAAGGTGTGTGCATATGCATGTCATATTCCCCCATAATTTGTATCAATGTGCCAATGTCTTTCATGAGTAATTATTTATGAATTTATTTTAATCTTTGAAATACTTTGTGATAAAATCTAATTTTTAAATTACTTTGAATTTTGTAAACTTGTATTTTTAATCTTTAAAACTTGTATTATGAATCTTTAAAACATGTATTATGAATCTTTAAGACATGTATTTTGTCCTAAATTTTTTTTTTTAATTCATGGATGCTTAGATCTCTAAGAAAATCCCACTATAATTCCCCCCTTTTGAGATGAGGGATGTAGCTTGCAAGGCACTCATCTCAAATTAAGCATTAATTTTATCATGCGATCAAGATATAATCATGTAGTATCATGTCATTGTGTGAAGAATATGTCATCACAATAATGTAATTTGTATTTAAGCATTTATGTATCATATTGAATGTGAGGCATAAAAGTGTCATGTATAAATTGATATATCAATGAGGCACGTATTAAAGTAACCATCTTTGAATTAGAATGCATAGTAAAATTACATGATATGGATCATGACACCACTAATCAAGCTCAACAAGCACATTAAACATGACACACAATGTCACACATAAGGACAAGGGATACATATAATAGACATGAACATGTCACAACAAGCAAGGCTAAGGGACACATACAAATGACATTAATCATGTTGTAAACAAGGCATATAGAGATGTCGCATAAACAATGTTGAGTGGCCACACATAATAAGTAAGCAATGTCTAGCCTATCATGTAGGACAATAACAACATCAAATTAGCATAGAACAAGTAAAATCTAGTCTACACCATCTATGTGTATCAATGTCACATCTAGACAAAGTAGCATAGCCATGTAGCATAATGTATGATATGAGTAGTTAGCAAGAAACTTGTAATATATGTAGCTTGACATGGTAGAAAGGTCATAGATAGATATGACCTATGATAATATAACTTATAGAATAAGAAGCCCCCAACATAAACATGGCATAAGGTAGAAGGGAATCCAACGTCTAAGAATCCATGTATAATATGCATGTCCTACATCAGACTCATATACCTCATGAAATGCATGTGTATGAAAAGGAATATGTTATCTACCAAAATATGTTATAAATAACATATGTAAAGTAGTAAACTAGTAACTTTTGTGATGGTTAGGTCTTTATTTTTTATTTTTGATAATATTTTGAATGTTTTTGTATTATATATATATATATATATATATATATATTATATTTTTATTTTTTATTTTTTATGTTTTTGACATATTTGATTGTTTTTTTTATTTTTGACATTTTTGAATTGCTATTTTATTTTTTGAAATAGTCAAAAGAAACTAACATATGATCCCATTAATGAGAGGACCATAGTGTATGCATGTATCATATAGATGGAGGGTGAATTTATACAAACAAAAAGTACTACATGTGGATGAATTCAAATTTGAAAAGGAATCAAGTTATATAATGTAACTATCTTGATCACTACTTATATAATATTTTGTAAGATGTGTAACTCTAAAGGCACAAGACTTGGTGGATTCAGTTGTATAGTAGGATAAGGTATCACTACCTATATTCAATATTTAACACACTAAATTATCTAAGGTACTACCTTAGGACATAATTTAGAAGACATATATCTCTTTCAAATTTGAATATGAATCTTGTTTTATAGGAGGGTGTACCACTCTCCTCTAACTGATTGCATAGAAATATATTGCATAGGTACAATAATTGAATCTATATTATGATCTTGAATAAGTAAAATAATTATCTCTATACCATGCTCTTGAGTATGTGCAATAGCCAATCTGAGTAGTGGTGGGGAAGGAGGAGGAAGAGATACCACCAAATATAGAGGGTACTCATATCAAATGCCTAAAACTTTGACCACCTGGTTACAATGTATATATTTGATAAAATGATGCACTATGGATGATAATACATGGAGAATGTATATCCAAGGGCATCCTAATAACATGTCAAAAACCCTTGTTCTTGATAAGACTAAAAATGGAGTAGTCATTATTATTGAACCAACCTAAAGAGGTAACACTATATGCCCAAGAGTATTTTATGTTTGTTAATTGAATACTTTTGATGTAGCTTACAAATCCTATTCTATATGCCCAAGAGTGCAGATAATTCTCATTATACTTTCATTTTCACTTGATCCATTGTTGATCATGACATTGTGTATAGGTTATTTGTTGATATAAGTTGGAATAAAGAGTGCATGTCTATCTGAATCATTATTAACAATTTCACTATCATTAAATGTGATCATAGGACATGGTGTTGATTTATACATAATTATAAAAATAATATCATATATTAAATGTCCATATGTTGAAGGAGGAGGATGTGAATTATATGCATGGTGTACCTATGAATTATCTATATTTTTTGGTGTGCCATGGTTTTGAAAAAGGATTATTGAAGATTTTAAAATTGTTATCATTTTTGTGTGGTCTAACCTCCTTTGTGGGTATTCTTAGATAAATATTATTTCCATAAATAATATATTTTATTTTATATATTATCTTGTAACACTTATTTGTATAATTCCCAATACATCTGTGAAAGTCACAATATGTGAACTATCAAATTCCTTACATTGAGGCTTAGTCATATCAACCACAGATGGTTGAGGGAGAGATGTGATATTGAAGTCAAGTAATTTGTGTAACAAGACATGAGGAGATGATGGTAACCTTGAAAATTTTTCCCTTGGTGGAGCTATTACTTTAAGATTGTTTATTAGTTATGATATTGAATTGACTACTACTTTTGCTTCATTCTTATTTTCATTAGATTTGACTTTGTAGCTTGGTTTGCTCTGAAAATTAGTATTTGAAGTAGAAGGAACATTTGGAGCATACTTGAGTTTTTTCAAAGCTACGAATTTGACTTCTCATTCTTTGAGTGTATGGCACAACTCATTAAAATATTTGAATTTGTTAAACATAATAGACTCATGAAGTGGTGATAGCAAATTTGTGTGAGGATATCATGTAATTCATTATATTCCATATATTTGGTCATCTTAAATAGCATAGTCTTCTATCAAAGAACATATTCACCGATTGGCTCATTTGACCCTTGCTTGAATTTAAAAATTTGTGCATAAAATAGTTTTTTCATGAATGTTAATAGAGAAGTGTGTTAGAAACTAATTTGGAAAAGGGTTGAATGTGTTAACTAATTAAAGTGGAATATCATAAAACCATCACAAAACCTATTATTTTAATCTTTGTGGAAAGAGATTGGTTAATAATTTGTCATTGTACACATAATCCAAGCATGTTACATGAAATGATTAAAGATGTTTTTCGGGTTCAACTTTACCTTCATAGAGTGGTATCTTAGGAGTTACAAAGCATGCTAGTAACAAGTAAGATGTTTTATCAAGTGTAAAAGGATTATGAATTAGAGTATGGAAATCTATTAAATGACTAGGTCTAGAGAAACCTTGCTTTAATTTCAATACTTTAGCATGCAGTTCTACAATAATATTTTCAAGAGAGTGTGTATTAAGTGAGGTTGGTGATGGACCATGAGTATTAATCAAAGAAGGTGTGCATGATGCCTATGTATAAATAGGAGTATTAATCTATTAGAAACTATGTATGATATCACATATGTAATTGGTGGTGTTCATATAAGAATAGTATAAAACTAGAACACTTGAGGTGAAAGTATTAACTTAGAAGGGATCATATTGTTCTCTTTAGGTATAAGATTGGACCAATTTATTTTATTCATATCTTGTAATGTATAGTGATATTTTAATCTTATGTGGATTGAAATTAAGTATTCCTTAAATTCCTTGTCATTAGCTTCATATGATTGCTCTGTATTAGATTTAGTAATCTCAACAATCATGAGAATTCCATCATAAAGAGTGTAGTATGCATTATATAATGAACTTTGATAGAATTTAAAATGTACCATTGTTCTTGCTTCTATGTCAACTCAATTTGACAAACAATTACTTTAACAGTTCTTGTATCTTAGGGGAATCGAGGCATGAAATAATATTACAACAATATGAGTCAAGGAAGGTTTGATATTATATATTATTCATTATATCATTTTTATGATATTTGAATTTGATTAATGAAAACCTATAGTGAATCCAAATAATACATCAAAAAGAAACATAGAATGTAATGATGAATTTCATTAATTGGATCAAACGATATGAGTAAAATTCATTTTTACTATTATTTAATATTGAAGCTTTGAATTTGCAAATGGATTTTAATTGTGTAACTAGGTAGGTTGTGTTTGATTTACAGGCTCTTAAATATATTAATACCATCCATAAAGAGTGAACAATGCCCAAAGGGGTATTAACTACAAAGTATTTCACCATCCCATAACTACACTATCTCATGTCCAATGTATGTTGAGAGTAATTCTAGGGCTAACCACTTTGATGCACTATAAAATGAAATGGTTGAAAGGCTCCCTATGGTTGAAAATTAAAAACCTAGCCATTTTTGATATACCATGATGTAGTGAAAACTAAATTCCATATATAGTGATGTTTAATGGCTTGAGTATTGGATCAGTACCTATCACACCATGGCTCAGGTGAAATTAAATAACTCTTTGCCCAAAATGACAACTCCCATGATTTTTATAATTATTAAAACATAGTTCTAAAAAGTAAGAAAATGAAAGAAAAAAAAATTAAAATCCAAAAAACCAAAGATTTTTGTGCGTGGAAATCATGAATTCAATTTGAAACCCCTAGGTCAAATAAAAATGATAGAGTAGTACTCAATCAAATCTAGTAAAGGACGATCATATTTATCCTTAGTATATGGGAATCACGAATTCACTTGAAATCCTAAAATAATAATTGAAAACTTGATGTGCTAAAAATGTATGGGTTCACTAATATTTTTTACCCTATTTTTTATTTAACATGTTTAATAAGTACAAATATTTTAAAGATAAAAATGCTAAAGATATAAAATTTACCAATAATTCTGATTACAACTTGATAAGTACAACAATTTGATACTTTTGGAAAACACTAGGAAGAATATAACTTAACTTAGATCTAGATCTTTGGTCAACTGTAATTTATGTCTAATATAGGAAATCAGTTAAGAAAAGACTGTGACAACTAAGAATCAAGAATAGAATCTATGAATATTTCTGGATAGGTCCATGCTCCATGTATAACAATGTAGGTTGGTCATGTCCATTGACTATGAATTTGTCTAAGTTGGTTGTGACACACCCATAATTGTTACACCTTTTTCACTTGTGTCTACTGATTAGGTTGAGATGTTTTTGATTTTTTTGTGCCATGCAAAGATCACTATTTTTATTCTCTTTACTTTAGAAACCCTAGGGTTACTTGTGAGAGCTATAAACCTAAAAAAATGGGTAGTATAATGGGATGAGTTGACCTCAATCATTACCTAATTATCCAGATAATCCAAGGAGAGAATCAAGATAAATGTAGTTCTCTTACCTAGAGTGATTTTACAATTGTGCTTCTTGACTATATGTATACAATTGGGAATTTTTATTTCATTTGAAAATATTAGCTCTTGAACTGATTTGAGATGATTCAAACTTGATTTGAGACTGATCCTAGTGATTCCTATTGAATTTAGGAAGAACATGGAAACTTTGTGCAATGTGCAATAATGCAAAAGATATATTCTAGATAGTGATCAAATCCCATTTTAAATTATGTTTTGAATTGCTTGTATAATGAAACCTTTTAACAATTTTTTTAGTTGGCCTTGTAAAACATGTAGGAAGAATCAAATGAATATTTTATGGAAACTAGATGTTATTTAGCATAGGGGACAAGGCCACACTAGTTGGATATCTATGTAGTAGAGGACCTATCTACATAGGTCAAACCTATCCTAGAAAATCTAGGACAATTGTCTTGAGGTTGGAAGCATTTTGAGAGTGATATAAGGCAGTTTTGAACATTGACTTGGAAATTATTGTGTAATAATGAGAGTAAACAAAGGGGTCAAGCCCACATATATAGATAGGTATTATATGAATGCCTAATAATATTCATGTATCTTGGTGTAAGTCAAGTGGCTCAAGATGTGTCAAGAATTAACATTGTCAAGTACTTATAAATAGATTTAGGTGTCTATAGAAAGTAGAATTACATATAATGTGTACATGTTATATATGCATGGTATGCTAACACACTAGTATATATATGGGTCTCTTATCTATTTAGGGTTGTATCACACACACACACACACACACACACACACATCATGTTAAAATAAGGTAGTTAAAAAAATAATGGTTTCACAAATTTTTTTCTTCTACCCGAATGATAGTTTACCTCTTTAAAAGTGTGGTGATTAGATTTTCAGTGTCTCGATATGCTCACATGTTATTTGACATGGTGTGAATTTTGAAATTGTCATCTAAAATGTCATATAGTATCATGGACCTAACACATATATGTTGAGTCTATAGTTCTTACGAGGAACTATGGGGATGTGCATTATGATGGGAAGAATGGTATCAATATCTAAGTATGTCAGAGTTTAAAAAACACACAAAGTTTAGGGAACATTCTGCATCACTAAAGAGTTACACAATAGTCCATAAGGTGATGTACCAATGTGTGAAGGTACCATGATACTCTATGCATGACACAAGATACTAACTATCTCAATATCCTAAGGAACACTACATGAATTAGCACAGTTATACACATCAAAAAATTTAAATCCAAATTAATATTTTTTTAGTGCTAGAAATAATAATATTCTAAGTATAATCCTAAATAAGGATAAATTATATTTTTAGTACATCCTCTTATGGGAGTAGCTAATGTAATTTGAGTCCATCTTCTACAAGAAAAATTGAATAAAATATGAGTTATCTAAATTTTGTTGTAGTAATTTGCATGCCCTAGAAGCATGTATCTGAGTGTGATGAATGGGATAGTTGTCTCCCTTTTGAGATATTAGACAAACGTATGAATATCACATCTCAAAATAAAGGGATCAGATACACAATGTGAAAGATAAGATATGAAATCATTAGTACATGACATATAAAAATGTAATCTTGAAAGATTATATGTTATAAATAAATTCCTCCATATGGATCCATCATATAAGCAATGTGTTAGGTAATCACGAACATGGAAATAAAATAAAATATGTTCAACTATTTAATTGCACACACTACCTTAACTTTATTATTTATTACAAAGAGCTTAAATGAGCTTTTGGGATGTACATGTGTTTCATATGAGACTCATCTAAAAATTACCCACCTAACCACTCAACTCATTAATACATAGGAAATTAATGATAAATATTATTTACTCCTATCTATTGACATTTTATTTATTAACAATGGGTGTCTCGTAAATAGATTCATGCCACACATACAAAATAAAATACTAATAAACTAAACTAAACCACTTGGATCAATTGACCCAACACACCATGCTTGATCCAAAGGGGTATAGAAGATGATTTAGAGAATATGATTGTGAAGTCATCCAATAGTCTCTACCACACCTAAAAATTGACACATTGTGCATTGTGGTACCTAACTATTGACATTTGATTTATTACTAAGCGGTGTCTTGTAAAGAGATTCATGCCTCACATAAAAAATAAAACAACTAATAAACTAAACTAATGTTGCTTCACACATAAGCTTAATACCATACAATTTGTGATATGAATGATGAACATACTATGCCATGCCCATCCTCTCTAACCATTATGTACCTATATTGTTGTATGAACATAATCAAGGTCTACTTAAATACACTGATCCACATAAAGATTCACACATAAAACCATCCAATGTTTATACAGTACTATGTATGGCATATCTATCTTTATGCCTAATGATGTTGACCTATGTCTTTGTCAGCTTATACAATCACTTACGACTGATTAAATACTAATACAATATCTTCCCCCATATTAGGTGAGAAGTGGGAAGTCCTTGAAACAATAAAAATAAATCCAAACAACTTGGTCTACTCCTGATCATGGATATCAAGGATTAAAGACAAAAAATGGATAGAAAATAACAAAATCCAAGAAAAAAGTGCTACTATATTAGAACCCTATCTTTGGGTTAACAACTTACTCAAGATGGGTGAATATCTATACATTTATAAGATGTAGCCAATTCCATATGGACCATAAAGTTCAGCCATATAAGATGGTTCCTAGATAGATGATTTGTCAGAATCTCCAACATAACTAGAGTAACTAGAAGAAACTCCACTAGAGTGAGCAATGTAATGTGATTTTGCCTTATTTTGATGTCTAAAGGGTTATTTTATAGAAGGGCACATATCAAATAGTGTCTTATACCACCAAAATTATATCATCTTGGATCTCTTGTTGGAAGATGAGGAGTTACTTGAGTAATCATGAAAATAAGAAGAATGCTTACGCTAATGTAAATGTTTATGCTTGGATAACTATGAAGAATGCTTTTGAGAATGTTTTTAAAAATGATTTATTTGCTTATGTATCTTCTCTATTTTGTGTTTCCTTGATTTTGTATAGTAAACATATTTTTAAGGCTCATTATTCTTCTTTTTGGTGAATTTCCACTCATGTCGAGTAAGTAACTCACATATGGAATCAAATGTTACATTATTGATTTTGTCACTGAGTTGTAACATTTCTATAAAGTTTGTATATGTTGAATCGAGTCTAATTAAAATGATAGAGATAAAAATATCATCATCTATTTCCCATTTGTGTTAGTATATTCTTGATTCAAGTTTTTCATTATAGAAATGTATTCAGATACATCTTCATCATCATTTAGCTTAGTACTCAATAACTCCATGAGGATATCAATTTTCTTATACACAGGCTATTTGTCATATAAATATTTGAGTACTTTCCATGCTTTCCAAGTATCAATTTTAATTACTTCAATGTGAATGATGACTTGTGTAGAATAATAATATTTTATTAATGCAAGTGAATGCTTATACTTTTTCTTTAAAATTCAATCAATTTAGTAGCTTTAGTAGGAGCTATAGGTTGTTTTTTAACTAGTTCCCAAAGAACATTAAAATCTAGTGTATTCTCCATATTCATGCTTCACTCCTTATAGTTTTTGGGTGTTAATATTACTTCTTCAGAGATGAGACTTATGATTTTAGCCTTGTTGATAACACACAAAAAATACCACAAAGAAAATAGGAATAACACCAGGCCTTTGCCTTTACCCTCTACTAGATTTGTGAGATAAATCTTGCTTGCTTTGATCCTAAGACCTTTAACCTTTACATATTTTTTTGACCATTTTTATTCACAACACATGTTACTTGAAAAACATGTAAAAGAAATTTCTAGTAAAAAATTATACACATGAGGGGATTTGAACAATGAACTTCCCTCTCTTCTATGTTTTAAGAAAATCCTTGTCACCAACCTCTTATGTATGATCTAAAAATATAAATTTAGCATTTTATATATATTCACGATCTTGTAAAAAGGTTTAGCCAAAAAATGAAAGATGAGTGGTTTTGAACACAAGATCTCTTCTTTCTAAGACACTTCTAATAACCGGAATGCCCAAACATGCAAGTGATGCATCAAATTCAAAAGCTAAAATTTAAGCTTTGTTTTTTATACTGTAAATAGAATAAAAAAATTATACATGTAGGAAAAGAAATATGCAGCATCAAGAAATGAAATTTTTTGCAACCAACATTTATTTAAAATTTTATTTAGCTTCTTTTTGTGGACCTTATGCCCTTTTATGCATCCAATAAAAAAAAATCACCTTATTTTCAATGTCATATACACTATCCAGGCACCTCTTTTATCCATGTACAAGTTCTGAAGTACCATTTTCAGCAATGGAACACTGGTTTGGTTTGAAAACTTGATCTTCCATGCTTCTTGACCAATTAAAACACTTCCAATGCCCTTTTAGATTGTTTTTTATTGTTCAAAAATTATTTTCAATGCCATGTATTACTGAGAACATGAAAAATTCATATTTTGGATTGCCATTTTTAGCTTTGAAATGCTAGAGGATGATCTTCCATGCTTCCAAATGGATTTTATTGGCAAATAGTGTGCCCCTAATAGGAAGTTTTAATGTTTGTCAGGTTGAATTACAAATCACAACACCATTAATTATTTGGCTGATATATTTTTTTAAAAAAAAAACCAAAACCTCCACTACAAGTAATTTGTCCACTAATAAATGTTCTTCACATGCATTACATCAGAATGCTCTAATGCCACTATTAGGTAATCACAAACAAGCAAATAAAATAAATTTTGCTCAACTATCTAATTTCACACACCAAATAAAATTTACTAATTCTTCTAAAGAGATTAAATAGGTTTTTGGGAGGTATACGAGTTTTATACATGACCCAAATAAAAATTAACTACCTAACCACCTATGACTCACTAATGCATAATTAATTAATGACAATTAATAATTACTCCTAACTATTGACATTTTATTTATTACCAAAGGGTGTCTCGTAAAGAGATGCATGCACTATATAAAAAATGAAAAATCTAATAAACTAAACTAAACTACTTGGATTAGATGACCAACACAATGTGAGATCAATAAAAATATGCCCCATGTAGGTTTACGAAATTACTAATATAGCACCATCATTATAAGGTATACTAGTGTAGAGCATAGGTATTGTATCTTTCCAAATGTATGCATGATAGGAATCATGGAAATCTAGGTAAGAAGTGAAGGCATTTTGCATGATAAGGATTATGATAACATAAAATGCACTAAGCACATGGATAATATAATAATGATATAATACATGTTAAATATATGATTAAGCACATACAAAACACTTCAATCTTTCAAGTCAAACAAGGCACATAGAAATCACATAAGATGATGAAATAACATCAATAAAATAAGCACACCAAGCACAGTAGATAAATTTTAGTTGTGATAAAATATGTGTCAAGCATATAAAAAGAAACATAGTATTCACTTCAATCATGAACTCATAGAAAGTGTAAGAGGCACTATGAAGTAACACTAAGCACATCATAAAGATAATAAGCATAAAGCTATGTAAATTATACACCATAGACATAAATAATCATATTAAGTAGTAGAAATAATACTAAGAAAATGAAAACACATTAGATATCTAAAGAGACACTAGTACACAAAAACACACTAGGAACTTGAAAGCAAAACAAACATATAAGGTTTATTAAACCACAAATAATACATATCATGGACATAAAGAAGAACAACAGATATAACAAAGATAACATATAAATAATAAATGTAAGTATAACATGTATTGAATCAATGGTATAATCTATATTTCCCTCGAAATTTCCCCAGTGAACATGAAATGCTCCTTCAATCTACTATGAATTTGCAAACATGAACCTATAATTTGTGAAAAATAAGACCTACATCTACATTGACAATATCATCAATATCATATATGAAAAGTAGTGATGTAAGGTCTCTATCTATAGGCATATACATATGAAGTGTATACTCTAACACAATCACAATATACAATTATTTTTACAATCACCATTTAACAAGATATAAGACAAATGAATATAAGAAGGCACACAATAATCAAAACATCATATGAAAAACATATGACATGCACTTATAATTAATTGATGAAATAAAATAAAATTGCCAAAAGAAATCCATGTGTACAACATAAATAAGTAACAAAGGGGAATCCCTACTCACCCACAACTTCTATCAAAGTTCATTGGATTATGTAACTATTGAAAAAAAATATGTTATCAACTATTGGAAGTTGTTGTGGGTTTTTGGGATGGAAACAAATAAGTGAAATTTGGGGGTAAATAATAGAAAATTTGTAGAAAAAGTAACAAGATAAAAATAGGAAAAAAAATTCCCATAAAATTTAAAACTAAGTGAAGACAACTGTAGAATAAGGCTTGAAAATAAATATGAAAAAATTGTAAGGAGAAGCATTGTATATCAAGATGATAACAACCCAATGAAATTTAAGTAGACAATTAACTTATGTGAGAAAGTGACTCTGAAACAATAGTAGAATAAAAATTGAAATCATGAATACTAATATAAGAGGTATAGGGAAGCCAAGCATAAGTTAGAAGTGTAAAGAATGAGAAAATAAGACCTAAAGTGTGTTGAATAAAATAGAAGAATTTTAATTATAAAAAATAAAATTAGAATAAAAAATCATGCAATAACAAGAAACAAGAATCAAGTCAAAAAAATAGAAAGTGTTAATTTTTTATGGGAATTAGTGGAGCCAAACATGATTTAACTCATGCATAGAAAAGCCGAAGACAGACAATTAATTTAACACAAATATTATATTACACATACACTAAATTTCATATTACATTGTCTTTCAACACAATACATTTATATAGGAAAGTATCTCCTATATTTTGGGAGTCCAACAAATCCCATTAACTACTCAATCTCCTAGAATCTCTCATAGCACATTAACAAACCTATATACAATCTAATATTGTTATACATAATAATATATATTCTAACTAATGTAATATTACCATATTAACCATATAGTTATAATAACTAATTACTATTTATCTCTCCCGTAAATACCAACTATTATTATTTACCTCTTGATAAATATCAACTTTATTATTTACCATTTTGCAAATACTTAAATTCACTCAATGTAAAATCTAAATTACTAACATTCCCCCCCATAGTTTTTATATGGTGCAAAAACGTTCACACTCTTATCTGTAGTATGCTTACCTCTTGTAACATCCCCAACTATATGGCTCATGACCTTGATATAAAGAGAGCCTCACTTCTCCCATGGTTTTATAGTTTTACTACAAACTTTGACATGAATAAAAACTCTATCTACTGGTCAACCCCTGGTGGTTTTTTGGATCTACCACAAACCCTTTCAAGATCCATGAATTGACTTACATTGGTGTTTTCTATCCTTTCACAATGTTTTCACATCAGGGAATCATGTTTGGTATTGCACACGCATTACATTACATGAACATGCATTACTCTTCTATTCTTATTCTAAAAACACATAGCGGAAATGAAAAATACACCAAACTAAAAATAACACACCATACTAAGTGTCACCACATCATTGGTGTGATCCCATCATTGATGACTAACAAGAGATCATCAAAATACCTCCATCTTTTATGCATCTTCCATCCTCCAGTATGTTACTGCTTACTTAAAAAAATTTGTCGATGTTGCTCAGGTACATGATTTTTTTAGGGAAATCCCCCCATAATGTGGATGTCACGTACAAGCGAAAATGCATCTGTTAGGCATTTTTTTTTAATTTTTACAATTTAAAATTTTTGACAAATGATGACACATGTAAAATATGACTCTTGACTTTTTGAAAAGAAACAACACATTTTAAAATTGACTCTTTTGATAATAACTTTTGACTCTGTTGATATACAAAACTCATTATATTTAAACTAACATTTTTGAATTTTTATCATAGATGACCAAAAACCTAATGCAAATTTTGAAGTAAAATGAATTTTTAATTTTAAAAACATTTAGAAGACTTTTGACACCAACACATAATTATGACTAAAAACATTAATATTGAAAACTTTTAATTTTTGACTTATAAACCTAAAAATTGTCCTTTGATACAAAGGACGTAATACTCAATAAAAAACAAACTTTGACTTGACATACACTACTATTACTTGAATGATTTAAACCCAAACACTAATTAAAAATAGACAAAATCTAAAGACTAAAAATTACTAAGTGATAGCCACAGGCTACTTCTGTAGGAAATTACCAAGCGAAGCTTGAACCATTACACTTCAAAGGTTTGAACTAAGCATTTACAATTTTGACAGATGACATGAAACTTTAACTAAGTTTTTGGTTTGCAGTGTGAACCGAGGGTCGACATTGATGGATCGATGGAGCAACAGGATTGAACTTTGCATGGCAAAGAAGAACACGTGAGATGCCTTTTTAATTCTTGATGCCATAAAAACTGTAGGTCTATGAAATAACTTGCACTGATATTGGCCAAAGAATGTGGTTGGTTTCTAGATGCATATATGACCAGAATATAGTTTATTCAAATGGGTTTGAACCACAAAGTCAGGCATTGAATTGCTATGTAGAGAGAAGCGAACCATTTAAATGAGCCAAGCGTAGCTCAACGTAGGAAATATATTACAATATTCAGGTTGCATTTTTTATAACATTTGATTGATAGCATAGATATTGGACATAGTTATAGTATGATGTAAATTGACAATGAGAAATGCGGCCAAAGCAGGAGGTGTCTTTTAATACAAACTCAGGATCCAAACGTCAAACTCCATGCTCAGGGTCCACACTTCTGGCTTTGCAAATGCTAAATACAATATTGTTTTCAGATAGGATTGCACAGAGATCTGAGGTATCACATACCAAACTTCCAATTGTAACTATCCACATGAATTTTTTAAAACCTTGAATTTCTTCAAGATAATTCACATAGGCTCATCACGTTTCTGCTGTGTTATCTGCAAAGAAAAATTCTATTCTGCAAAACTAAGAAAAAGACTACGCTAAATTCTTTTCCATAAAATTTCTCTCTATTAAGTGGGTTAGCCAAAAAATTTGATGGCTCTTCCCTACATAATATCTCATAGATCCATTATAGAGATCTCCTGCTCTGATACCACTGATGGGAATTAGTAGAACCAAACATGATTTAACTCATGCACAAAAAATCTGAATACAGAGACAATTAATTTAACACAAATATTATATTCCACATACACTAAATTTCTTATTACATTTTCATTCGACACAATACATTTATATAGGAAAGTATCTCCTATATTTTAGGAGTCCAACAAATCCCACTAACTATTCAATCTCCTAGAATCTCTCATAGGACATTAACAAACCTATATACGAACTAATATTATAATACATAACAATATATATTCTAACTAATGCAATATTATCGTCTTAACCATATGGTTATAACAACTAATTACTCTTTACCTCTCCCATAAATATCAACTATTACTATTTACCTCTCTGTAAATATCAACTTTACTATTTACCATTTTGTAAATACCTAAATTCACTCAATGTAAAAGCTAAATTCCTAACAATTTTCAATAATAAATAAATAAATAATAAAATATAACCAATACTACAAAAATAATCTTGACATATTCATAATAATCATCAAAAGATATGTAAGAATAAGCATTAAGATAATCATAAGTAAAAAAATGTGTTAAGACACCCTTGAATCAAGGAATGATAAAACATTATCTTCATTATCCTCATCTTCTTCTTATATGTAATAGTATCCACTAGTAAGTTTTTCTTATTAATATTATAATGAATAATTAGATCCCTTTTTTTCCTTAGTTTGTGATAAACACACTCTTGTTGGGATAAAACCTATATATTTTTACTTTATGATTTTTACCTTATGCATAAATCTTGGTTCTTTATTTGGAATTTATTTATGTAAGACCTCTACATGAACTTATATTTTTAGATAGTTGATAACTATTTTAATTTTAATTATTTGGTCTTCCCATATGAATTTTAAACATTTATGAAAATTATGAAGAATTGATTTCATTTGATGTATCCAAGGTCTACCATAAAAAAGCTTTAAGATCCATTATTGGGTACTAATATAGGAGCATCTCAGGTGAATCAACAAACTTGCATCACCAAGTTTTGAAGCACGAATGAAATTTTGCACACACATTAGAAGTAAAGAAATATCTAGGCATTAAAGAATTAAGCACATAAGGATTCACACTAAAACACTCAAAATCAATATTGACACATGCACAAATGGTGTAAAGAGTGAGATGAGTCATGAAGAGTTATAAGGAACCAAGTCTAATGAACACACATAATGAAGGAGCACCTATATCATGAAGTACATAATTGAGGCCTAAAAACTTTAACATAGAACCCAAGGAAGCTAGATCAAATAAGAAAACATGCCATGTGGATGAACACTTAGCCATTTTAACTACTTGCATGGGTGACACGATTGCATAGAGAATGAGATTGACAAAATATAAGGCATGTTGATTTGATCTGGCAGTTATCAAAACCACAAGGCTTGAGGCTTAGTAATGAGGTCATGAAAATTATTAAAAGAGGGGGTCAGGCCCCATTTAAATTTATTGCTATTTTGGGAAGTTGCTGATAGTTATTTTTGTAGTTGAGGCTAAGGCTATAGGGGGAGAAGGGTTGAGGTCTAAGGTCCAAATCCTATTAGATTGCAAAGTTGAGAGAGTGAGGGAGAGAGGGTTGAGAGATCATAGAAGGGATCCAATGGCCCATATGTAAATATGTAAAGCTAATAACATCATGTAATTTTACTCATTACAATGAAATCAAGTTTGAGAATCCACTTTGTAACTTTGAGGGTTATGTGGTGAAGCATCCCTTAATTGGGAACCCATGCTGTGACCTACACCATGTGGTATCAAATCAAGGTCAAGAACTTTTGGGAAATATAGGGGAAAATAAACTACAAGTAGAGAGTGAAAAAAGAGGGAAGTTGGTTATCATCAAATATGAGGCAACCAATAGACAAAGTATTGAGAGAGAGGGATATTATATCACTAACCATGAGGTAGCTAGCAAAGAAATATTGAGGGAGAAGGATTGCTTGATCACTGAATGCAAGGCAACCAACAAAAAAAGTGTTATGGAGAGAAAACTAGTAGACCACCGACTATGAGGCAACTAACAAAGAGTGTTGAAGGATAAGTACTGGTAGAACACCAAAAGTGAGGCAACCAATATAGAAAAAATGAGTGAGAATAAAAACATTTATCAAGGATGAACTGTGTAGGATCACAAAATAATATTTATGACAACATTTCAAGAGTTCAAAAGCACCTACGTAGGATTGTGCTAGTAAAGTGTAATAGTGGGTGGCTTGGAAGATTAATTTTTGATAGAATCATTGATCATGAGGCATTAGAGTGTAATAAATAAGGCATGGAAAAGATTATGATGGGAGGCAATCTATGTGAAAATGAATATAATAACACCAATTGATAATTGATTGTGAAGTAGTTGAGTTCAAGTAAAAAATGAATCAAAAAAATCTCCAATCAAAATTATTTGAACACATAAGAAGAGAAAAAAGTGAGGGCATAATAATTGATCAAAGGCAACCAACCTAAAAGTGAAAACATCAACACAATTAATGATATGAGGTAGTTAGGTCATGGAAGCATCTTCGAATAAAAATATTAGGTAGGAGGTGTTGAAAGAGTTATCCATCAAGTGTGGATGGGTAGATAATGAAGAGTGAAAGGAATGATACAAGTAATGGAGAGAAAAATAATGCAAATAAGAATATATAACAAAATGATGGATTCTATAGAGCATCAAGAAGAATCTTACAAGAGAGAATCCTCAAGAAGTTAGATGTGTGCGAGAGATTGGTCACAAACTAATGCATAAAGGTATTTTGGTGAAAAATACCTAAAGGAGGAGATGAAATGAGTCATGGATATAGAGTGTAATTTCATGTTAAAGAATGTAATGGAATCCACAAGAGTGGTGTGCATAGAGAAGGATACATAGTAATTCATCAAGGTCATGGAGATACTTCAATGAGAATAAGAAATAATAAGGCAAGGAAAGAGAAAGTAGATGAAAACATGTGGTTTTCACACTAATATAACAAGTAACACACTCATAGATCTACCTCAAATGAAAGATAAGTCTTGATAGAAACCACCCTAAGGAAAGGGATGGGTAACCAACCTTAAGAAGAGGCCCAAGGGTAGTAATGAGGTTTATGCCAAATACAAATGGTGTATAAGTGAAAGTTTCATGAAGAGAGATCACAAATAAGAATTGAAAATGAGACATGATTGTTGTGAAGCACAATAGGTGAAGGCAAGGTGGATATGAATCCATCAAGACAAAAAAAACAAACATGAAATAATGTTCTTAATGGAGCAAAAAAACCTACATAGGAAACATGGATGTAGGGAGAAAGAAAATAACACAAGTTTTCTTGTGTGTGGAGTGGAGGATGTGTTGAGGAAAAGTTGTCGAGAGTTCAAAAATAACCAAGGATAAATGAATACACCATAGGATGAGGAGTTAGAGCCCAAGAAGGAAGAGGTGAAGAGGTTAGCTTGTAGCTCAACCTAAGTTGTCTAGGAGAAAACAAAGTATCTTGCAAGGATGCAATGTATGAGAGAAGAAGGAAAACATGAAGATTCAATGCAAAGGAGAAAGAGTTAACAAGAAATAAAAGAGGATATGTTAGAGTTGGAAAACATTGTCCAAACTTGTAGTGGAGAGTGTTATCAATTAGATTTTTCATCTTTCTTATATTTATAGTATTTTGAGTAGCATGAGTTATAGCACGTGGAAAATCTAATGACATAATGGGTTCACCTCCAAGATATGGAACCTTGGTTAATTGAGTCAAACCTCTACAGAAGGTTGACTTCCTTTCACTAAGCTTAGTGAAATTGGTATATGACCAGTTCACATGAAACTAATACCTCTTAGTGATATTTATCCTAACTATGGTTTGACTTATGAGTAAAAGAGTTTTAAAATGAGAAAAAATTGGAAAATGGTGATTGCACCAAATGGTTTATTGGAAATTAATGCTTTATTTATTTTAACACAATTGAATATTCAATATGTTGAGTTTACTAAAGCACGATCTTTCACAAATATGAGATCAAAGGTAATATGGAATCTTTATCAAATAACGAACATATTTATTTATTATTTATCAACAAGATTTTAGAAGGGCATAAATAATAGCACATATGAATCTATATGAATAAAACAAGAATCAGAGCATTCACAAACTTGAAAAATAGTCATACATACATACATAAGACACAACACAAGGAAGATAAAAACTTCAGTCTATTAACTTTCTCTAAGTTACAACATGTATATCAATTCTTCAAAATGCAGAATAATTTCTTCAATAGCAAAAAAGATAGATGGTTTATGCTAATGTACCTATGTTTATATAAGAAAACTCTCTTGAAAGAGAGGGCTTTAAAAAACATTACGCCCAGTTATAGAGCAAGAAAATCTAGGAAACTTCATGCAAACATCCTCCTCTTCAGCTTGAAATGGTAGCCTTAGTGGAGTAGATAGTTGGAAAGGAAGCATGCAACTGTTGGGCATTTCAATAAGTGTTGGAGGAGTAGAGAAATCTATTGAAATCTTCCATTTGAACCCTTTCTTATTTGAGTTGTGCTGTTGTTGTATCTCCCAAGGAATGAGATGCCAAAATGAATCATTACTTGGTAAACATTGAATGCATTTAGATATTTTAGGTTATAACTTGTAAAACCTAATTTGTAATTTGAAGTGAAGACTTTTACAACTTTTTAAGTCATTCAACTTTGATAAAAAAGAAAGTGTAAAATACAACATGAGTTTTTTCAAGTGAAGTAATTCAAATTTTGTCAAAAATAAAAGTGTGAATTACAAGTTTATACTTTACAACTAAACCCTGTCAAAAAAACTTGAAAATTACAAGTGGCTCTTTCTCAAAAAGAGTTGCCAAAATGATAGTTTCAATTTACAACTTGTAAATTTACCATAAATATTACAATACAAAATTTAATTTACATATTGTATTTTTATAATTAATTTGAAATAATTAATCCACAAGAATGACCTTTGAAGAATCCTTGTCCTTTTTTGTTAATATCTTCTCGATAGAAGCATCAAAGCTTCTAAATATTTCTTGAAGATGTTCTTCATCAGGACCAAGGGTATAAAGGTTGTTGATCTCACATTCTACTATCACTTCAAATAGTTCACTGGATGCAACTCTATAGACTTGAGTATCTTTTCCCATCCAATCCAGTGTATTGTGATACCTGATGAATCGATGGATGGAACTCAAGTTGAAGGTTGTATCTTGTGATTATTCTCTCTTGATTACCTCCTTGAATTTTTATTGAATCTCTTGAATAGGAAGGGGTTGATCTTGATGATCTGTTGCTTCACATGATAATTTACTAAGTAAATATCCAATGTCATAGATTGTATCTATGGATTTATCACATGTAACTTTAGCCTTATTAATACTCTTTATGAGTATCTTGATTCTGAAATGGGATGCCCTATCCAACTCTTCATTCTCTGTAGAACTCTTCAATATTTTTTTTGATATGAGGGTGTCAACCTCAATTAGGTCAACAAACTATAATTTTGGAAAGAATAGGTTTAGTATTTTAATCCCTTCTTCATACTTAATTATCTCTACTTTCAGAGATGCACGATAATCCTTTAGAGTCTTATAATAATCCATTGCTAGCTCTATCACTATGTTTCCTTTTGTGATGAGTTCTTTAGCCCAGTATTTTATTGCCCTTCCCATGGTACTAATCTATGTCATTACCTCAAATGTTTCTTTATGAGGTAATTAATCAAGAGATTAAGTTGGCTGGGATAATGGCTCAATGAACTTCCTCAAGGCAGTTGTCAACTACTCAACTTTATTCTTTAGTTCATCTTTAGTGAGATTGTCACTATTTGTCACTATCCATATTCTAAAAAGAGAGTCGATACTTGATTGAACATCATGTTTTAGTCCTTCTATAGTTGGATAACCTAGGTCCACTTTAGATATTTGATAATCCTGCACCACTAGATCTTCCTTTTATTTGTTTTATGGGAGAACTGATATGCCCACATATCTCTCCCCCAAAGCATCATATGATATTCTAGATATGGTCTTAGGGCTTACCTTTGGTCATTTAAATGCCTCCAAAATATAAAATTCTAGTGTTTTAGGAGACACCATTTGTTTCCTTTTATTTGTTACTGATTATGTTAGCCAACTTGGAGTGGAAACCTGTGAATCTATAGCTAAAGTAAGCACTATCATCTCTAAATTTTTAGCTGAAGCTACTACAATAGTGGTTACTATGACAAGTTTTATGTCTATCACAAATTTTGTTGTTGAATCCTTAGATGATGATTTGGTTATCTCTTTCCCATTTGTGGGTTGAGTAGCCATAATTGTATCAGTAGGTCCTTCTATTTCCACCTCCTTGGTGGGAACTTGGGTTATTGTGGGAATGAAATAAACATGTATTTGAATGGGTGAAGTGGGTATAAATGTGCTTACCAAAAGTGTGGAAGCTAGGAGTAACACAAGTGAAAAGGTAGGCATAGGTAGTTGGAAAAGGGGAGTTTGTGGAAGGGTGGAATCTAAGACAACAAATGAATCAATCAATGTAGTCCGTACACTAGGAGTAGATGAAATGGGGAGTGTGATGGGAGATTAAAATGAAGCAGTAACTATCCTAGTCATTGGGATTGCAGTTAGAATGATTGAATCTACAACCATGTATTGATGGGTGGTATTAGTGATTAATGGAGTGGTAGTGGATATTGGGGATGAGGTGGAAGTGATTACAGAAAAGGGAGGTGAAGGTGGATTTTGAGTGTCCAACTATGTTGATTGGATTTCTACCAAGGGAGCTACATGCATAGGTGGGTTGGGTGAATGTGCAATTAATTGCACTAGTGGACTAGTGGAAGTAGGAAGGGTTTTTGTTTGAGCTGACTAGGTAGTAGTGATAGGAGTAATGATTACTATAGTTGGTTTCATAGTGGAGACATGAGGAGGAGCTATTTGTTCTAGTTGAACAATAGTTTTGTCCTCTATAGAAGTTGACATTGGTTGATCCATAGGCTGTAATGTTGTCTTTTGGTTGCCGAAAGGACCCATTTTTTTTTCTTTTTTTTTTTCTCTTGTGTGACACCACTTCCTTGTTTGCCTGGTCTACTTGGGTTCCACTAATAGGGCCCTATGTTGTTATTTCTACACCCTTATCCTATACTTCTCTCAACCTATCAAAGATACTTAGGATCTCTTTGGTAATTTTGGCCCCTTTGCTTCTTAGCGAATTTAATGTTTTGTTTATGACCTAGGTGGTCCTATCCATCAATGAGAAGGATTCCAATATGGAACACTAACTAGTGGAAGAGTTTGGAGATAGATTTTATTATCATAATACAATCTATCAATTGGTGACTCATCATCTTTCAAATCCTTAGGGACTGGTGCTATGTTGTAGGTTTTGATTTATTTCAGGGTCATTCTGGAATGATCTCTCAACCTTACTTCCTCTTCATCTTGCATATCTTCCTACTAATATTCATAAAAAAGAATGTGGGAATATGTGGTGGTACCCACTATACTCGTAATATGGCCAGTCACATCATAAAATGGCCTTACATAGAGATCTCTTAAAGTCATTTGAGTTATCGTGGCATCCCCACATTTGTATTTTGATAAGGGTAGGTATACCTCACTATGCTAATAGGGAAGTGGATCCCTAACTTATGCTTGCTTGATAAGAACTTGTGGGTTTCCACAAGTTGCCTCACAAGTTCCATTAGGTCCCATTTTTCGCTAACATACCTAGGAAGGGTGTAAAGACACCCACTAAAACCACCTACTCTAATGTATGAATATGTTGGGAACTGAATGAAATATGATCCCCAATTTGTAATCTCTATAGTTACAACATCATAAAATATTTTTCTTCCTAGCTCCTTATCAAACATAATTATGATGCAATATACAAAATCATAATTGACCCTTCTGAAATGTTGTTTTCTTACCTCAAGGGCAAGGTTAGGGTAATATTTAAAGACCATGTTGACTTGATCGAGCACTATGTTCAATCCTAGGAATTCCCTCCCTTTTGGTAATATATAGACTAGGTATGAGGTCATATAAAACTTTCTTTTAGTTTGGACCTCCATCAACTATTTGTGAATGGAGTCAGAAATCAACTGGGCCCAAAGGATGTACTATTTATTTTGATGGATCACCTAGATATATTGTTACATCTAATCTTGATAATTCTTAGCATTTGGGTTCCCCTTAACTCTATGCAAGAGTATTATGATGTCTCCTACTTCATATTTGAAGTCTATACTAGCCAAGGTTTTAGGCATTTTTGTGGATGTAGGTCTAGAGGTTTTTAGCCATTATTTGTTTAGAACCTATAGATATGAAGTATTATTATTTTGATAGAAATTATTAGAAGAGTCAGGGGTTATATCTAGATAGATTTCATATTAAAAAATTAGGAACATATATCTATGAAATCAAGGTATAGGTTTAGAATATTCTTTCCTTTGTTAGTCACCACCTCCCTCTTCTTAGCATCATAGTGTTTTTCCATTGTGAGAAGAAGCTCAGGGATCTATACTAATAGTGGGAAAGATGCTTGTTAGAGGTACAATCACTAAGGGGGGGGGGTAAACTAGTGAGCCCAGATATTTCAATTTCAATTCCAATGGTTTCAAACTATTAAATAATCAACATATATCAACTTGATCAAGAAATATTAACACGAGAGCTCATTCATTTAATACATACACAAGATCAAACACACAACACATAGTTCTTATGAGAAACACTCATGGGGCATAAAACCTACTCTCAATCCTATAACACATTGAATAATTTTCCTATAAGATATTACAAAATAGATACTAATCAAGTCCTTCTAACTAAGATTTAGTGAAACATCAATTTCACAAGGAGTGCCTACCCCTAAGATGATCAAGTCCTTATGACCACATTTTGGTCAAGTCTTTCTAACCAAAAACCTTGGTCAAGTCATTCTAACCTAAGTCCTTTAGTAAAACACCTATTTCATAAGGAGCACCTGCCCATAAATAAGATCAAGTCCTTATGACCTCCTATGAAATGAACACTTCCACCTTTGAAATGATGTCTTCAACACCTAATGATGGATCTCTAATTTTCTAACTCATGCACAAACTCCCTCTCTATCTTATACAAGCCTCTCATATAGGCATGCCACAATCTCTCTATTTATTCACTTAAACCACCCTCATGTACACACTCAGACCTATTCGCACATCTTCAACCTTTAAACCTGTAATAACACTATCCTCTCTTCTTCGCTTTAATGCATACTCCTCTCATACAAGCCCTAGAAACCATCGCATTTGGTTTCACTATTTATAGAGCATTCATGAACATCACTATCTTGGTCAACCATTAGACTTGAATTAACCCTTAATGCTTCTCTCATATCAAGACATGACTCAATATAATACTCATAAGTTAGTCATATCATCTATGGGTCACCCTTAAGCAACTACACCTATCAATTAGGCCCTTGTAGCTCTTATATGTATCATGAAGACCTATTCACCCATTTATCACTTCATCAAGCAAAACAAGAAATTAATACCACTTCCAAATGCATAGGTCCAATCCACATGACCCTTTCAACTTCCTCAAAATATCATATCCAACTTTGCTCACCTCTATGTATGATCAATCTACTCAAATATTGACCTGGTGCATATGAGCATCATGAACAAACACATAGTCAAATTCTAAGCATTTCTTCATACAAAATATTGATTGGTAAAACCTCCAAAGACAATATAAATCATCCATAAGGAGTAAAAAATAATTTACAATAGCTAGGACATCATAAAACATCTAAACATCATCAAAACAAGCACAAATATCCTTCTCGAGTTACTATAGAACATAGTCAACTTTGGAGCTTAATATCTTTGAATTTACATACATTAAAACATTTTAACTAGATTCACTAGATGTGTCATTGAGTCCTCTTCAAAATTTCTTTTTATAGCACCTTTGAATTACTTTGGATCAAAAGTTATGGATAAGATATAGAGCATTGGTTTTTCCCTAAAATTCAAATATTCAAATGCCAATGGTCACAATTAAACCTCAGACACTATGTTATCATCTCATGTCCTCACTACTGAGATTAATCACACACCATCAATCTTATTATAAGGATAATGAATTTTTAATTTCATTAAATAACTGTCACTTTGACCACTTTGATTCTATTCGCATCGTTAGATCAATCTGTATGAATACATGTAAACCGTTTGATCCTTTTTCTTTACCTTTGCTCAACGTTAAACATTGATAAATTCTTTCCATCTCAATAATTCCTAAAATTTTGGAGAAAATAAACTCCATTTATAACCTTGAGAGATGCTCAAACTTTACTTTATGCAAAATTGACTAAGTATGGGGACCATTTCAATATGCTTGAAAGACCAACTTTGAACCTCAATAACTTATGCTATGTTTAGACACATGATCTAAAATTTAGAGCATATGATATCCTCACGTAGGATAATAAAATCATATATCAATTCTATCCTATAACATTTACATGTTCAAGATATAATGCCATTTATTTTCTCACTTAGATTTTTTTGCCTCAGAGCCAAATATGCCTAGAAGGCCAACTTTGCACATGCACATCTTTTGATGCACTTCATCGCATGACCTAAAACTTAGTGTATAGTAACTAGGAAAAAAATGAATAAACCCATATGATTAACTAATTATAAAACTACCACATGTGGAAAATATGACTACATCAAAATGCTTACTTGGCTTTTCTTACCACATGCAAATTTAGCTATGGGAAAACATTGTCAAAATACATGGGAGCCCACTTTTGTACTTGCATATCTTTTTTTGTGCTTAGTTTCATGACCTAAGATTTATTACATAATATCTTATCTCATAGGTTAATTTATCCATATATCAAGGTACTCATGAAAATTTCATACATGTGAGATATGATGTCACTAAATTGCTTACTCGGCTCTATTTGAACATAGAAAACACTATCAAAATGCCTAGTAGCCCAACTTTGCACACACATATATTTGGATGCACTTCATCACATGACTTGAGACTTAGAACATAATAACTTGGGACTAATGTGATCAAAAAAATATGGCCAACCCTTCCTGACTCTTCCACACATGGCAATTATGATATCATCAAACTGCCAACTTAGATTTTTTGCCATTGGACCTAAAATATCTAGATGAAAACTATGGAATAACAGATGAATTCCACTTATGAACATAAGAATTAAATACATATTTTAACTCTGATATAACCTCTTCCACAAGCTCAATACTTTAGATTCATCCCTAATCATCTCTAAGTAGTCAAACTCTGAAGATCAACCAAGCTTACTTTAAACATACTAGGATAAACACATTGCACACTTTGTCATTGTCACTTAGATTATCAATACACTTTATCCACTCACTTGGACACTTCCATGACATCTCCATGACATCAGTAAAAATTATCCAACACTACTACCTGGGACAACCCATGGTCGTAAATGCTTTGAATCTAATCATTCTTGAATTCAACATTTGTTTTGTTCCATAAATATGCTAAGTCTATGTGACCTAGATATGTGTTAGTGATCTCATTTGTATTGGAGTCCAAGATGAATGGGACAATAGGTCCCTTTAACTTGAACTTCATTTCCTTTCTTGACATGTTCACTTGGAAAAATGATTTGGGAGAACCAACTCTAGAGTTGGCAGGGTTTTGACTTGCAATTACAGGGAAAAAATCTAGCAGAGATATAATGTGTAATTACAACTAAAATGTCTGATGAGGTTTTGACTTGCAATTTTTACTTATAAAGTTTGATGAAAAGTCTGATAGGGTTTTAAGTTTGTAAAAGAAAGTTAGATTTCCAATGGGAATTTGGAGTTGTTAGATCAAGAGGGGTTTCCATCAGAGCTCATGAGGATAATCCTATGTGAATATTATAGATTTCAAAAGTATAACAAAAACCCTAGATTTTTGGAAAAATGCAAAGAAAAACTTGGTTTGATAGTATGCAAAATGAAAGAAAAAAGGAAACTAAAAATGATATTTTCAATGAAATCTTTTTGACAATTTTGAAGGTAAAAAAACCTAAACCTAGTAGAACACTTTAGATTTCATGAAAAAAGGAAATTGTAGGGTTTGAAGGAAACACACGATTCTTTAGAGGGATACCGTGATTACATGCATAGGATGGCAATGACAAAGTGTAGAATTGGTATAATGTCACTTAGCATCTGGTTCATAGGATTCTTGACACATAGAGCTCTAAATCCAATTTTCAAATGTTTAACAATGACAAAGAAAACCTAATTTTAATAATAAAATCCACATTTAATGCTAAGCATGGCAGTCATTGGTGGGAAAATGGAGTTTCAAGGTAATTTTACAAGTTTGAAAAATTGTGATTTGTGTTTGGATTTCCAGTTTCTACCGACTGATTTGGTGAAGGAAAGCGAGTATCAAAACCTTATCTACACTTTGTAACTTTAAAAAGTTGCAAAGTGTAGTGGAAGTTCTGATCTCTGCTGAGTAGGGAGGAAGGGTGGAAAGCAGAACTTGAGCTATATTTTGAAACTTTTCAAAGTTACAAAGTGTAACTAAAGTTCTGGTTTCCTCAAGTATGGTGTATGGTAGAAAGCAAAACTCAAGTTGCATTTTGTAACTTTACAAAGTTGTAAAGTGCAACTAGAGTTCTAGTGTTTGTGAGCATTAGGTAAGAGTAGGAGGGGTTCTAATTATAATTTACAAATTGTAAAGTTTCAAAGTGCAACTGGAGTTCTAGTTTCCACTGGGCATTGGGTAAATAGAAAGTAGAGGTTTGGGTGCACTTTGAAACTTTGTAAAGCTACATATTACACTCAACTCTTTGATTTCCACTAAGTATTAAAAAAGTGGGAATCGGACATTTGGGTGCACTTTGCAAGTTTCAAACTACACCAAAATCTCTAGTTTTTACTAGGTATGTAAAAAATGTTTCTTTGGTCACTTCTAAGTTTTTTATCAAAAACTTAATGGGTCTCCCTTAAGGTACAAGATGTTTTGATATTTTTGGCTCAAAATATCAACATTTTTGGTGACCTTTATGAGGTGATTACCTGCTAATCAATTTCTTTTCAGTAGCCTTCTAGTTCATTGGGCATAGAGTCATTTTAAGCTTTAACACACTTTAACTGGAGAAGAACAAAACTAAGAATTGCCTAAACAAGAAAATAATAGGGAAAAATAAATAGAAACAAACTAAGGAAATAAAAATATTAATGAATTTTAGACCTATGTGAAAGCACTTATATGTGAAAACTAAATAAACCTAAATATATACAATGTTTTGGAAAAAATTCCAACCTTAGAATTAAGCTTTGAGGTTTATCCTATTGACTGGGATAGGTAGCTCCAATCCATCGAGCCTAGTTAGCTGGAATGCATTGGCTCCTTTGCACTAAGTTATGATGTACGGACCACTCTATTGTACTCCAAAAATAGCAGTCATTTTTGGGACAACAATTGAACTATTTTGGTCTTACAGACCAAAATTGTCTCTTCCATTTCCAAAATTTGTCCTAGATATCCAAATTCCTCATTTTCCAAGCTTCTCAAAAAATCTATGGACTCTATAGGTCAAGTTCAATGGGTTTTACATGTTGATTTCTATGGAATTTATTTCTATAGACTCTACAGACAGGTTCATTTATACAGGTTCAAAGGCTTCTACAGGCGGTTTTAGTCAAAAGAATCAGTTTTCAAACACTTAGTCATTTTCTAGGATTGGTTCAGAGCCTCAGTTCAATCAAAAATCTCCATCAGGAAGCATCTGAGTGCAAAAAATAGACTTGAACCATTGAACCGCTGAACCATTGAACCACTTTGGTTTAAAGGTTCAACGGGTTCAAGGTTCAACAAGTTTAACGTCTTTGGCAAGAGTTAAGTGCTTCATCAGGGTTCAAAGTTCAATTGCTTCAATTGGTTCATCAGCTTCAAGACACTTGGCCAAATCAAGGTGACTTGAACCATTGAACCACTTTGGTTCAAAGGTTCAACGGGTTCAAGGTTCAATGGCGGGTTCAACCAAAGGAATAGTTCAATGGCTCGGTTCAACCAAGCATTTCAACACTTTATTTCACTTAGTTGGTTCATTCATCCAATGGTTCAATGTCTTAAGGTTCAACTGTAGGTTTAAAGACATTTTTCAAAGCTTTGTTTGAACCATTGAACTAAAACTTGGTTCAACAAACAGGTTCAACAGTAGGTTCATTCATTTGGTTCAACCACTTAGCTCATTGGACAGTTCATCGGCCTTTGGTTCAAAGGGGCTCGGCACGCTTCATTGAACTGTTGAACCAATTCAATGGATTGGTTCGATCATTTGGTTCAATGAAATGGTTCGACTGTTGGTTCAAAGGAAAGTTCATAATGTTTGGTTCAATGCTTAGTTCATCGGCTTGTTTCATCCAATTGAACTATCAGCTTGAACCATCAGCTTGAACCATTTTTGGTTCAACTGATTGGTTCAATGTCTTTGTTGAATAGAATGGTTCATCGCCAAAGTTTAAAGGGGCAATTCAATGCAGAAGGAAACTTCTCAAAGGACAAATGCCCTTGCGGAGGATACTTAATCAATAAAAGCACCCTTTGGAAGGGTCATTTTTCAAGGAAGCCGAAAGGTAATTCTTTTAGATTTGTTTAAGGCATATAAAAATTGGCTAACACTTATTCCTTTAGACAAAAAATCCGAAAGAATTCTAAGTGGCTGTGGGTGCAAAAAATCTGAAGACCAATCAAAGACTTTATGGAACAAATAATTCCATGGAGGATTTTTGTTCATGAGAATTTTCCCTAGGGAAATGTCTATGGGAAACTTTCACGTGAGGAAATGTTCACGGGAGAAAGCCCAGGGATTTGTTTGTGGGAACTGCCAAGGCAAAGGGCTGCCAAAGGACCTCGAAGGGTAGGTGCCCTTGCGGGGGACTCTCGGCGGCCAAAGTAAAAGGCTATTTCGACTCGACATAGGTCATTTCTCAAGGCCCAAAAGGGCAAATCCAATCTGGAAGAATACAAAGCTGAAAGCTGAAAGAAGACCAAGGGGTGACACGCCCAAAAATGTCAAATTCAAGATAGTGAACTAGCTATTGAGAGCACATTGATGGGCATGTAAATGTCAATTTTAAAGTCCATGAAATAGCTGTTGATCCTTTGAATTTATAGACTTGAATGCATTCTCAAAATTCAAGACCAAAACTAGCTGAAAGCGAGGAAAGAAAGAACAACGAATGAATCTAGGGCCTGATTCAAATAACCAGAAAAGGAGGAATGATGAAAACAAGATCAGACCGCTAGGTGAACATTGAAAGTTGCAGTCTTTCAATTGCGTGGCTTGTTTATCTACATTGAGAAGATCAAATGGGTAAAATGCCCCAAAGTTCTAGCTTGTCTTCCTAGTAGTTCCCAATGCAACATGATGTATTACTGTTCCCCTTGAAGTGGCTATATAAGGGACTTTCTTTCATTGTAAAATTATCTCTTTTTTGACAATTTGAACGAAACTCTGCCCAAATTGAGAGGCATCATTGAGACTTTGTGCTCAGTCTGTTAATCATATTTTGTTACTGGAATAAGAAAGTAAGGGACTTTTTCAGACTTTGTGCTGTGATATCTTTGTTGTCGAGGAAACTGTTCTTATGTCTTTTTCCTTGATATACTTTTTGTTCTATTAATTTAACAAGCAGGATTAGTAAAATTAGTCAGGAAGGTGTCCTGAAGAATCAACTGTGGAGAGACTTTGTGCCCCCATAGCTGTCTTCAGTGTGTTTTCTTTTCATTGTTGTGTAAAGGACTTTTAAAAGACTTTGTGCCCTCATTGCCCTTCGTATATTACTCTTGAGAATTTTAGGTAGAGACTTTGTGTTGTGTCTCAATTTGATGGTTACCATACCCTCAATTACATTCTACTTTTATTTTCAAGAGTATTCTTGTGGTTGGCTGAATAGTTCTTCTGAAAGAAGAGGAGTGCTGTCTGTCATTTCCCTTGAGTTTTTTCCTTTGTTTTGTACACATCATCTCTGAAGAAAGAGAGATGGATGGCTTGTCCTATCCTTGATTATTATTTTCTGTTTATACATATATATAACATATCCATAGGGAACCTCCCCTTGATGAGAGGAGAAAGCAGTCTCCTTTTGATGTGATAAACTTACACATTTGGATGACTAATCTTCTTACTTTGGCTAATCAGTCTTATTTTGTTTACCAGTACGTTGATAGACAAAATATTCAACCAACAATTTTTGGCAAATCCACTAGGGATATACTCATTATCCATTTATAGCCTATCCATTCACCTCCACACTAACTGGGAAAGAATGCCTAGTTTAAAGCCCCAAGCTTTAACTGAAGCAAGGTCAATTCTTTTCCATTTTTGTTTCACAATTTGGTAGATTCAAGGTATACACGAAGCCAAAGGGATAAAGGTATCGTTGACCTTGTGTTCGAGCTGGTACAACAAAGTGATTTTGATCTATTTCCTTCACCATCTCATCTCCAATGAACTAAGAGCTTCCCTCCTAATAAAGCCAGATCTCCATTACCAGACGAAGTATCTACTTCTACTGTTGATAAAGCCGTGCCTATAATTACCCCTTTGAGATTTGTTATCCCTCCTTTTCAAAATCCTATAATGGTAGTTCAAGGCCCCTAGGGTAATGATTTTGGTCCTCTCAATCTTACTTCTCCTCTACATGAGCTTCCACGTAGTTCTAGGAAGAATTTCCCTAAGTTCTATGGTGATGGGAAAGTTCTTCTTGATGAACACATTGCAGCATTAAGTATAGCTTGTGGAGTAATCAGAGTAGAATTTGAAGATGTAGCAGTCAGGATTTTTGTTGAAACACTACAAAGTGCTATTGTAGATTGGTTTTACCATCTACAGGCTCAGTCTGTGACTGATTGGAATACTCTTAAAGCTAAGTTTGAAGCCAGATTCAAACCTACAGAAGATGCACATACCCTTTTAGCTCAACTTACATAGATGAAGAAAGAGCCTCATGAGCCTATGAGAGACTTCATAGCTAAATTTGACAAATTGAGAAATAGAATCCCTGTAATTTCTTGACCTACAACTGAGAATCTCAAATGCTTTTTCATTAATTCTCAGCTACCTAAAGTCAATTTTCTCTTGAGACGTGTTGGTCAAATAGATCTCGCTGTAGCTCAAATTTTGGCCACTAAAGTAGAAGATGATCTCATCTTAGTAGGGAAAATAAGAAGAAATCCAAATAGAAACAGAACTTCATCATATTCTGAATTTGCATCTACAAGCACCACAGATCCAATGGTGCAAAAATTAGCAAATGATTTGCTTGCTCTCAAAAAGCAAATGGCTCAAGGAATGTCTTCTGCTCCTACATATAGAAGGACATTCCAAAATCAATCATATCAGGGAAATGTTGCCAGGAACCAAGGGCAACAAAATTGCCTTCCTCCCCCACAAGGGAAACTTGCCTTGGAAGCTCCTCCAATCAATTCAGCAATGGGATACCTTGAAGTATAATCAAAATTTTCTTTCCAACCTAAATTGAATTAGGAAAATGATGCTGATATCATTGAAGATAATCAAGAAGAATCAGTTGGTGACTCCCACATTAGTTTCCTAAATTACCAAGATGAACTCGAAAGCAAAGGAGAAGTTTCAAATGGATCATATGCAGTGTTTACTAGATCCAAGAACTAATCAGCCCAGCAAGTTGATAAAGAGAAGATAGAGGAACAACTTCAACCAACAATCACAATTACTAAACATGAGACTGCTCTACCTTTTTAATCAAAAGATCTGGTCATCACCCAAAAGGTAAATACATCCATTTCGCCTTCACCTTCTATTCCCAATTCGCAAACCAGCCCACCTCCCATCCCTCTTAAAACTCAAAAAGTTGAAGTACCTTTTTCTGTACCTAACTTGATTGAGCCATTTGACATAATTGATCATGTCAAAAAGATAAAAATACAGATGTCTAAATTTGAATACTTGCAGTCTAATCCAGATCAATTGAATAAGCTGGTTCAATATGTTAAAAATCAAACCATCCCTGCAGGACAAAAGGCTAAAAAAGTAACTCTTGATTCTCTAAAGAACACACCTATTCCAAATAATCTGGTCATTACTCCTCCAGCTGCTCCTAGAAAAATAGAACCCTTCTATGTTTCCCTTTTAATCAATGGCCACAAGATGAGTAACTATATTATAGACTCAGGTGCATCTGACAATGTCATGCCTGCTAAAGTCACCGAGTCTCTTGGTCTCACACTGACCAAGATGTTTGGGAGATGTTTCTCCATGGAGAACAAGAAAGTAACATTACTGGGGAAAATCAAAGATGCCCAATTTGAATTTGCAGCCTTTCCAGACAAGAGGATTAAGATGACTATCTTGGTGGCTGACGTCCCAACATCTTATGGCATTTTGCTTGGATGAAATTTTTTCAAGAACGTGGAAGGATAACTGAACATGGATCTATCTGAGGCAAGGATCCCTGTCCAAGGTGTGATGAAGAAGTTGCTCCCTAAAAAGGAGGCAAAATACGTAGTTACCCAGACATCAACCCCTAAAGCTCAAATCCTTTTTGAATCCACAGGTATGGGTAACTACTTTCTATATATAGATGAAGAAGGGCCCTCCATCTTTGATGAGAGAAATTTTGAAGAAAAGTTAGTGTCTAATGAGATTTGGACTCTGGAATTTGATGATAGTTGTTCCTCTACTGGTTCAGGAGCTAGGATTGTCTTGATATCTCTTCAAGGAGATATGTTTCTTTCATCCTATAAATTACAATTCAACAACACTAACAATACAGCTGAGTATGAATCTCTATTGCTGGGCATGAAGGCTACTCAAGAAAGAGGCATCAAGTTTCTTCATGCCAAAGGGGATGCTGAATTAGTGGTCTGTCAAGTGAGAAATATATATTAGACCAAGAATGAGAGTTTACGCCACTACTGTAACCTAGTTTGGGACCAAATTGAAAGTTTTGATACTTTCAACATTTCTACCATACCCAGAGAGTCTAATGACAGAGCTGATGCATTTGCTATTTTAGGAACTCTCTTAGTTCCTCATTCAGATTTCAAAGAAGATAAGTATACCATTGAGCTGGTCTATAGACCAAGTGTTCCTGACAATGCTAATCATTAGAAAATATACAATGATGATCATCAAATCATAACCTTCTTAGAATGAAAAGATAATTTTGAACAACTATATTTTGAAGGCAGCGAATCTCAAAAGTCTGAATCTATTTTTGAATCTAGTTCAAATATAAATGAAGAATTCCTACAGCTAAAAGGAAACAAAATTCCCAAAGGCCTGGTTTCTCTTGAGAAGCTGTTCGACAAGCATGATAAATTCATCAAACAACAACAAACAGATTCAAATTTCTCTCAAGGATTTGACCAACAAATAAAATCCCAAGATGGTCAACAATGGTAAGTGCTGCACGCCTGAAGAAAGATTCAAATTCACCTCTTTGCTCCATCAATACATTGATGTCTTAGCATATTCTTATGAAGACCTGAAGTCTCTCAGACCTGATGAAATCTGCCATCACATTCCTCTCAAGGCTGATTCAATGCCCTACAAGCAGAAATCTAGACAATACAATCTAAAAATTTTAGGTACTATTATGTTTGAGATACAAAAAATGTTAAATGCTAGAATTATCTTCCAATCCATCATTCTACATGGATTGCGAACATAGTTCCTGTAAGGAAGAAGAATGGCAAAATTTGCATTTGTGTAGATTTCAAGAATCTGAATTAGTCATCTCTAAAAGATAATTACCCTCTGCCAATCATGGACCAAGTGCTTCAAACAGTAACAGGGTCAGAGATGTTATCAATGTTGGATGGCTTCTCAGGTTATAATCAAGTTGAGGTTGGTGAAGCTGATCAACACAAGACTGCATTCATCACACCTTGGGGTATATTTGCATATAAAAGAATAATTTTTGGCTTAATAAATGCTAGTGCTACCTTTCAGAGAGCTATGGACATGGCTTTCAAAGATGAGATTGGTAAATTCATAGTGGTATATCTTGATGACTTAATTATCTTTTCAAAGCATCGATCTGATTATGTACGCCACTTATAACAAGTGCTAGAGCGCTACCACCAGAATGGTATTTCTTTGAATCCTAAAAAGTCTATTTTTGGAGTAACAGAGGGGAAACTCCTTGGACACATTGTGTCCAAAGAAGGCATAAAGATTGACTCAGATAGAGTCAAGTCTATTCAAGAGCTAAATTTGCCTACAAGTAAAAATGTTGTTCACTCTTTCTTCAAAAAAGTGAATTTCTTACAGAGATTCATCTCTAAATTTAATGAGAAGACAAGACACATTGTGAACATGATGAAAGGGAAGATTACCTTCAGCTAGACTAAAGAAGACAAATTAGGATTTCAAGATATCAAGACTGCCATTGCTCACGCCCCTACCTTGGTTTGTCCAGATTACCACAAAGATTTCATCATATACAACTATGTGTCTGAACACACTCTTTCAGTGATTCTTGTTCAAAAGGATAAAGAAGGTATGGAATCCTCCATCTCTTTCATGATTTTCCCTCTCAAAACCCATGAAATGAAGTATTCAAATATAGAGAAGCACGCCTATGCATTGGTAAAAGTAGTCAAACATTTCTGCTTCTATATTCTGAATTCATATACTACTGCCTTAGTTCCTGACACTATAGTCAAGTCTATATTAACTTAGTAGGATTTTGGCACAAAGAGAGGTAATTGGATTACAAAGATCTAATAATTTGATCTAGATATCAAGCCGACAAAGCTAGTCAAAGGTAAAGGCCTTTGCCAGTTAATGGCTGACAATAAGCCAGAAGATATACAACGTGAAGAAGCTGAAGTGGAAGATATGCTAACAGTCCTTTTTGTCTCCAATAACAATGAATGGTACTCAGATATTGCCTATTTTCTAACTTATGGTGAATGTCCTACTCATTTATCTTACAAAAGGAGGACTATCAGGTTGAAAGCTGCCAATTTTGTCCTTTGGGATAACGGCCTGTACAAGAGAAGCATAGATGGAGTTTTCCTTCGCTGTGTAGACAAATAAAAACAAACCCAACTTTTGAAATCTTTCTATAATCTGGCCTGTGGAGGACATTTTTCTTCTCTTGTGACTACTCACAAAATTCTGTGAGCCAGATATTACTGGCCAACTCTTTTCCAAGATGCACATAAGTGGGTACGGAAATGTGAACTTTGCTATCAATTTGTTGGAAGACTCAAGTTGGATGCCCTGCCTCTCAAGCCAGTAATCATAGAGGAACCTTTCCAACAATGGGGACTTGATTTTATTGGGATAATAAACCTGTCTTCAAGTGCTGGACATGATTATGTCCTTACAACAACTGATTATTTCACCAAGTGGGTAGAAGCAATCCCAACTAAGCATTCTACTTCATAAGTTGTATGCAACTTTCTCAAAGAGAATATCATTTCTAGGTTTGGAGTTCCACTCAAAATTTTTACTGATAATGTAGCTTGTTTCACCTCTCAAGAGATTACACAATTCTATTTTCTTTATGGAATTACACTCTCAATCTTCTGATTATTTTTCACAAGGGAATGGACAAGCTGAGTCCAGCAATAAGAATTTGGTAACTATTATAAAAAAGCTAGCAGATGATAATCAAAGGACATGGCATAAAGCATTGGTTGATGCTCTGTGGGCAGACGGGATCACACCAAAAAGGGTAATTGGTATGTCCCCTTTTCAACTTCTTTACGGTATTAATGCTAAGATACCAATCACCTTAGAGTTACCAACCTTGAAATTGGCAAAAGCCATTGAAGATCAGACATATGAGAGTTCTCTTGACAAAAGAATCATGTGCTTGACTCAGCTGGAGGAAGAAAGAACCATGGTGGTGGACAAAATTGCTACTCATCAAAGTTTGGTAAAGAAACTCTTTGATCAGAAGGCCAGAATCGTGATTTCTAGATTGGGGATCAAGTCCTGTTGTGGGACAAAAGAAGAGAACCAAAGGGGATGCATGGAAAGTTTGACTCCCTTTGGAGAGGCCCATTTATAATTCATCAGCACATTGGTGAAAATAGCTTTCTATTGAAATACTAAGATGGCACACTCTTTTCTCTACCTCACAATGGGTAGCATCTAAAACACTTCAACTCTTGAAGTATCAAATCATTGCTTCTGTATATATGTATATTTGTATAGTTTTAATTTTATTTTTGTTTTGTTTATTTTCTTTTTGATGCCTTTCATGACTTCGTAACCCAATGGCATACTTGAAGATACTGGAGATTTTGAATTCTAATCCTTTAAATTCATTTTCTAATTGACAGAAGTTCCCCAACTAGAGCCAGCTGTTGTCCTCCAAAAATAGCAGTCATTTTTGGGACAACATTTGAACTATTTTAGTCTTACAGACCAAAATTGTCTCTTCCATTTCCAAAATTTGTCCTAGACATTCAAATTCCTCATTTTCCAAGCTTCTTAGAAAATCTACGGACTCTATAGGTCAAGTTCAATGGGTTTTACATGTTGATTTCTATGGACTTTGTTTCTACAGACTCTACAGACAGGTTCAAAGGCTTCTACAGGCAGTTTCAGTCAAAAGAATTGGTTTTAAAACACTTAGTCATTTTTTGAGATTAGTTTAGAGCCTCAGTTCAATCAAAAATCTCCATCAACAAGCACCTAAGTGCAAAAAATAGACTTGAACCATTGAACCAACGAACCATTGAACCACTTTGGTTTAAAGGTTCCCCGAGTTCAAGGTTCAACAAGTTTAACATCTTTGGCAAGAGTTAAGTGCTTCATCAAGGTTCAAAGTTCAATCGCTTCAATTGGTTCATCAGCTTCAAGACACTTGGCCAAATCAAGGTGGCTTGAACCATTGAACCGTTGAACCACTTTGGTTCAAAGGTTCAATGGGTTCAAGGTTCAATGGTGGGTTCAACCAAAGGAACAGTTCAATGGCTCAGTTCAACCAAGCATTTTAATGCTTTATTTCACTCAGTTGGTTCATTCATTGAATGGTTCAATGTCTCAAGGTTAAATAGTAGGTTCAAAGACATTTTTCAAAGCTTTGTTTGAACCGTTGAACTAAAACTTGGTTCAACGTCTTGGTTCAACGAATAGGTTCAACAACAGGTTCATTCACTTGGCTCATTGGACGGTTCATCAGCCTTTAGTTCAAAGGGGCTTAGAGCGCTTCATTGAACCATTGAACCGGTTCAATGGATTGGTTCAATCATTTGGTTCAACGAAATGCTTTGACTATTGGTTCAAAGGCAAGTTCATAACGTTTGGTTCAATGCTTAGTTCATCGGCTTGTTTCATCCAATTGAACTATCAACTTGAACCAGCAGCTTGAACCATTTTTGGTTCAACTGATTGGTTCAACATCTTGGTTCAACAGAATGGTTCATCACCAAAGTTAAAAGGGGCGGTTTAATGCAGAAGGAAACTTCTTGAAGGACAAGTGCCCTTACGGAGGACACTTAATCAATAAAAACACCCTTCAGAAGGGTCATTTTCAAGGAAGCCAAAAGGTAATTATTTTAGATTTGTTTAAGGCATATAAAAATTGGCTAACACTTAATTCCTTTAGACTTTTGTCTGAAGGAATTCCTTCGAACAAAAAGTCTGAAAGAATTCTAAGTGGCTACAGGCACAAAAAATCTAAAGACCAATAAGAGACTTTACGAAACAAATAATTTCATGGAATTTATATCCACGGGAATTTTACCTAGACTTTTGTCCATTGGAATTTTCCTCAGGGAAATGTCTACAGGAGAATTTCACACAAGGAAATGTTCACGGGAGAAAGCCCAGGGATTTGTCTGCGGGAATTGCAAAGGCAAAGGGCTGTCGAAGGACCCCGAAGGGCAGGTGCCCTTGTAGGGGATTCTCAGTAGCCAAAGTAAAAGGCTATTCTGACTCAACACAGGTCATTTCTCAAGGCTTGAAAGACCAAGTCCAATCTAGAAGAATACAAAGCTGAAAGCTGAAAGAAGACCAAGGGGTTATGCACCCAAAGACGTCAAATTCAAGACAATGAACTAGCCGTTGAGAGCACATTGATGGGCATGTAAATGTCAATTTTAAAGTCCATGAAATAGCCATTGATCCTTTGAATTTATAGACCCAAATGTATTCCCAAAATTCAAGACCAAAACTAGCTGAAAGTGAGGAAACACAAAACAACGAATGAATCCAGGGCCCGATTCAATTAACCAGAAAAGGAGGAATGACGAAGACAAGATCAAACCGCCAGGTGAACATTGAAAGTTGCAAACTTTCAATTGCATGGCTTGTTTAACTACATTGAGAAGATCAAATGGATAAAATGCCCCAAAGTTTTAGCTTGTCTTCCTAACAGTTCCCAATGCATCATGATGTATTACTGTTCTCGAGTCCTTCTTGAAGTGGATATATAAGGGACTTTTTTTCATTGTAAAATTATCTCTTTTTTGACAATTTGAACGAAACTCTGCCCAAATTGAGAGGCATCATTGAGACTTTGTGCTCAGTCTGTTAATCATATTTTGTTACTGGAATAAGAAAGCAAGGGACTTTTTTAGACTTTGCGCTGTGATATCTTTGTTGTCAAGGAAACTATTCTTATGTCTTTTTCCTTGATATACTTTTTGTTCCATTAATTTAATAAGCATGATTAGTAAAATTAGTCAGGAAGGTGTCCTGAAGAATCAACTATGGAGAGACTTTGTGCCCCCATAGCTGCCTTCAGTGTGTTTTCTTTTCATTTCTGTGTAAAGGACTTTGAGAAGATTTTTTGCCCTCATTGCCCTTCGTATATTACTCTTGAGCATTTTAGGTAGAGACTTTGTGCTGTGTCTCGATTTGATGGTTACCATACCCTTAGTTACATTTTGCTTTTATTTCCAGTAGTAATCTTGTGGCTAGCTGAATAGTTCTTATGAAAGAAGAGGAGTGCTGTCTATCATTTCCCTTGAGTTTTTCCTTTATTTTGTACACATCATCTCTGAAGAAAGAGAGATGGATGGCTTGTCCTATCCTTGAGTATTATTTTTTGTTTATACATATATATATATATATATGGCATATCCATAGGGAACCTCCCCTTGATGAGAGGAGAGAGCAGTCTCCTTCTGATGTGATAAACTTACACATTTGGACGACTAATCTTCCTACTTTGGCTGATCAGACCTATTTTGTTTACTAGTACGCTGATAGACAAAATATTCAACCAACACACTGCATATTTCATCAAACTTTGTATTCTTGCCTAGTTTGGCTCTTTTAGTATCCCACTTCAGAACCATTTCTCTTTTATTGAAGCTCTTGTTAGATGATTTTTTGTCAAAATTTCTTTTTATTTGAGATTGATTTGCTTCTAGAGCTTGCATTGACTGGTACTTGAATTCTTTTATCTCCATGAGTTCCTCTAACCACACTATCATTTCATCATTTTCAATCAAGCCTAACTGATGATTGAGTTTTAGAGATGGTAACTCAATTAATAGTGAAATTCTAGATTCCCTTCCATAGACCAACATGAATGGAGAATTATCAATGGCTCTCTTGGGAGTGATCCTATCAACCCAAAGTGTTGATTTTAACTTAGTGTACTATGTCCTTTGGTTAACCTCCATTGTCATTTTGATAATCCTTATGATATTTTTGTTGGTAGATTCGGCCAATCCATTAACTTATGGGTAATAACTGTATGAGGTATTCAATTATACATTGTGCCTTACTTCCCATTCACCCACTTGAGTGCCCATGAAATCTTTGACATTATCTAAGATAATGGTGTAAGGAACACCAAATCTAGAGACAACTACATCTACAAATTCTAGGATAGATGCCTCTATGGTGTCTTTCAATGCAACCACTTCTATCCATATAGTGAAATAATAACTTGCTGTAAGGACCCATTTATGGCCTATACTCAATGGTAGATTGATCATGCCAATGAAATCCAATCCCCATTGGGCAAATGGTTGGTCAGCTTGGATTGGTTTGAGAGGGATATCTAATAATCTTTGCTTACCTGTAAAGTAGGCACAATTCTCATAGTTCTTCACCCATTTATTTTCATCTTTAAATAGGTTAGGCCAATAGTTCTTTGCCCTCATTATTTTGATGGCAGTGGTTCTTGCAAAGAAATGTCCACCTAATAAGCCATCATGATATTCCTTGAGCACCTTGGGAATTTGATCATGCTCTATGCACCTCAACATAACTCCATTCATATATTTCCTAAACAATATCCCTTCAATAAGAACATAAGGAATATATTGGAGTCTGAAGTACCTCCTCTTGGATTGCTAGAGCTCATGCAGGTATTCACCAGTCTATAGGAAGATAGTCATGTCACTGATCCAACTATTGATCAGATGTGGAGTGGCTGATTGGAATGCTTGTTGGATGTATACTACATCAAATACTATATCAATAGTCTTTATATAAGAATCAATCTATTCACATAATCCCTTTCCTCTTACAAGCTTTGTTATTTTAATATTCATGTCATATTCCATGACTTTTGTGATCTAACCCACTCTCTTCTCATTTATTTCCTAGCTCAACAGGAACTCTTTGATGCTTTGGTGACTTACCATTAGATGAATTTTATTATTAGAGAGCATATGTCTGAATGTTTTGAGAGCTTTAATTATAGAATCTACTTTCTTCTCAACAAAATTATACTTTTCCTCGTAATCCTTTAAAGATTGACTAAATAAAGATATAGGCTGATCTAACTATTGTTTATTATGTTGGGTCAGAATAGCTAATACACTACCTTCCCCTCTAAAAGCATAGAAAATGAAATCATTCTCGTAGTTGGGGTTGACTAGCGTAGGTGCTTGAGAAATAGCTTGCTTGATGGCTTTAAAACTATCCTTTCCTTCCCATGTCCAGGTAAAACTAATCCCCTTCTTGAGCATGGTAATAAGGGGCTTGGCCATGGAGGCAAAATTTGAAAAAAACATTCTTATGAAGTTAATCTTTCCTAAGAAACTTTATAATCTCTTTTTTTATGGCTTGAAAGTGCTAGTGAAGATATAACACTTACTCTCTCTGGGTCTATTGCAAGACCCTCTTTTGAAATAATGTGTCTCAATAGTTTCCCTTCATGAAATGTGAAAACACACTTTTTTAGATTGAGGGAAACTCCAAATTCTCTACACCTTTCAAAACCTTTCCTAACATGATCTAGGTCGTTACCAATATGTTTTTAATAAATAGTGATGTCATCTAGGTACACCAGGATTAACTCATTTATCAAACCCCTAAAATACACATCCATGGCTCTTTGGAATGTAGCACCAACATTAGTTAGACTGAAAGGCATATTTTTATAGGCAAATGTGCCTCATTTTATAATGAAAGTGGTCTTGAACTAGTCTAATTCTTGTACTAGGATTTGGTTATATCTAGAATAACCGTCTAGAAGGGAAAACCTTTCAGATCCTAGTACAGTTTGAAGAATTTGCTCCATGGGTGGAAGGGGATAATAATCCTTCAAGGATACTTTGTTTAGGTCCCTAAAATATACACAAAGCTTGATTTCATCATTCTTTTTCCTCACAGGGACTGAGTTAGCAACCTAGGATGAGTGTTTGATAGGGAAAATGATGTTAACCTCTATCAGTTTGGAAATCTCACTCTTCATCAAGGGTTTTATTTTTGGATTGATTGGTCTCTATTTTTGTCTAATAGGCTTGGTATTTGGGTCAAGTTCTATTGTGTGTTGGGTTAAGCTAGGGTCGAAACCTCTTAGATATTTATAACTCCAAGTGAAGTTATCATCAAATTCTTGATATAACCCAATAAAATCTTACTTTTTGGAAGTATTGCATACCTTTTTTATCTTTAATGTTTTGCCTTGTGAGATGACTACTGGCTCGTAGTCTTCTTCATTAACCATGATATTTTTATTATCACCCTTCAACTAATCATCAGAGTTGAAGATACTTTCTAAAGTAACAAGACCCATGGGAAATTTGTTTCTCTTCAATTGAAAGATTTGATCCTTGTATTGTTATTGGAGTCTTGACTAATTTTTTTTTGATAATTTAGTCTCATCTCATAAAAAAAAAATAAATTCTGATCACTATCAAAGACTTGCTAGTTAGTTGCATTGTTAAGAACAGATGGTACCACTATTAATTTTACATGTTAGATGTTATTCTTCTTTATCTCTTTAGGTAGGTTATATTAAGAGCCTACTAAGGCCATGCAATCAACATCCTTGTTCTATGCTCTTGGTATTGCTTGAGTGTTTAAAGCAATAAAATCTTTTAATAGGTTTTAAATCATGTGTTTGTAAGATATTAACAAGTTATTCTTGGTTGTGCTTTTAGATCTTGGTGAATGATTAGTTCACTATTACCAAACACTTGTAGTGATTTTATTCCCCTTTTTTTAGCCAACTAGAAACCTCAAATCAATGCTTCATATTCATCTACATTGTTAGTGGAACTAAACTAAAGTTTGAAAGAATAGGAATAACTCTCTTTTTGGGGAGAGATCAAATCTGCACCTACACCATTTCTACTTCTTGAATCATCAAAGAATAATTGCCACATTCCTTTAAAATCCTCAACTAGTATTATAAGGTTTGGGATGATTGCGTCATTTTCATGAATGCAATATGTACCCAACTCAGTTTATTTGACATAATCATAAGGATCAAACTAGAGAGTTGATCCCTATTCATCCGGATGCATGTCTGGGACTTCTTCCATGGATGTTACAATATTATGGTCAAGTTCTTCCTCCTAATCTTAAAATGTGAAATTCATATCCATAGGGATATGGGTGTATGGCCCAATGTGGTCTTTAGAGATTGGCTCAGCTCTTATTATCATTTTATTTCCATATATTATCTTGAGAAGCATATGAGGCCAATCAATAGATAAATACCCTCCCATTTTTATAATGAAGTCTCAAGAAAGGCAAATAGCAAAATAGGGGGTAGGTTAATAACTGAGATATCTTAAGATATTGATAAGCTTGGACATGCATGGATGGTGAGGTTTAAACCTTTTATATCCCCAACTATTTAGAAAACATTCCCATCTAATTGAACCATGCATTTTATGATAGGTGTGTATTTGATACCAAGAGCATCAATTATTTTCTTGGGCATAACAAAACTACTAGCCCCATAGTCTACCATGCAGTTATGTACAAGATTTTTCCCAACTATGAGTGAAAGATAAAAGGAGGGAGGCTTACCATTTTTACTTTTTTTTGTGTCTATTTGAGGTTGACACAAATTAACCATAGTAATGGGTACCTTAGCTAGGACCTTACCTATTTTTTATAAGTTTTTAAAAGCTTCTTTAAGCAAGTCCCTCTATGTTAGAATAGATAATGCTTCCCACATGGTGATATTCAAGTTAGTATTCTTCATTTATTCCACAATATTGAAAGGAATGTTACCAACCTTTGTTGGTGCCTCTGTGGGAGCTATATCTTCTTTCATGATATTTTGGGTTAGTATTTTTGACTTTGGCTAGCCCATCAACACATTGGGTGGCCTTTGAACTGTGTTGCCTTTTGAAGCCTCTTGTACAAGTTTAAAATTTGTAGCTTTCTCAATCTTAGGGGGTTTATCACTTTCTATTATCCTATTATTAGAGAATTTATTCACTGCCATTGAACTACCACCATTGTTTAGTGCTTCTTCTTGATTCATGCCACAAAAATCCTCCTCTTTCCATTTCAAAAGAGTGGTTTCATTTTGAGTAGGATCTTGTACATCTTCCTTCTAGGAAGTAGCTTCTTCTTTCTATATTTGGGTAATCGATATGATTTGTACCATCAAGGCTTGACTAATCACATAATTCGGATAAACATTTGTTTATGCGGTTGAGCACAAGGATAACACCACTTGTATTCCTAATCCAGGTTATTATAAACATGTATAACAAATTTAGAAATACTTGGTGTAGGTAGATCACATATGTTTGGAGGCTTTTATTTCATGGATTGACTTTGGGGTTATGAAATGCCTTTGTATGGCTACCTATTGGGCTGTTATGTTTGGTTAACTTGTTGATAAGTCTTGTAGTTTTGGGATTATTGCATTTTCATAGCTTCCAACTCATTGCTAAAGATTTTAAGCAGTGACTTAACCTCATATAAATCATTAGAAGGGGCATGAGTCAAAACTAGTGCATTACTTATGGTGGGAATTGGGGCTACAATGGGTTGCATGGGAGGCACTTTTGGAAATAATGTCATTAAAGGATGAGGAGCAATATTTACATCTTGAATTAGGCAATTTTTGGCTCTTATTGTTATGTCATAAGCATTGAGGAGTGTAGTACTACCCATCGACTAAATCATGATAGTTATATCACTATTTAAGGCTCTTAGGTAATACAAGAAAGCATTATTCAAGGTTGGCTTCACCAACACTAGGATTTTATTCCACATCTTTTGAAAACAAAAATTGAAATCACTCATGAACTAATGAGTAACTCATTTAATAGTGGTTAATTATTCAACTAGTGAGATGTGGTCACTCTTATCCTCAAACTATGTGCATAGAACAAATCCTAGATCATCCCAAACATAGATGGAATTGGGAAGCAAACTTATGTACCATTGTAAGGCTTTACCCTTAAATGAGGAGGAAAGAAGTTTGATTGCAAAATTTTCTTAAGCTATATTATGAATTGAATAGATGTTACAAATATCCTATATATGTTCCATGGGAGTAGTATAAGTTTCACTAGCAAAATACGGAAGGCTCTTCATAGCTGAGGTGGGTATATCATCATACTAGGATAACATAATTGGGCTACTTCCATTGAATTCCACAAAATTCTAATTTATCAGGGTCATTATTGGAGGTATACAACAACTATGGGTATTTATGGGGGATGAAAATAGATTTGTAGGATTTATTCTAGTATAAGTTACAACTGATATTGGTTTTTTTATATGGAAATGATAGTTCTTCCAAGTTAGTCCTCTTACCTTTAGTAGATGATCTTGTTTGTATATTTGACATACGTAAACTTAGATTTATTGAATTTATAAGCTAGTGGAGTCATCAGGTGATTTTTAAATGTGTAAAAAGCTCATACAATGTTTGTTGAGAATAAAACCAATCTCTTAGATATGATCTTTGAGTCCCATTAGGCATGCCAAAAACTATTATCAATTAGGTTTTAAACCCATTCTTTTATATTTGTAGTATTTTGAGTAGCATGAATTACAACATATGAAAAAATTAATGACACAATGGGATCACCTCCAAGCTATGGAACCTTGGAAAATTGAGGTAAACCTCCAGATAAGGTTGACTTCCTTTTACTAATCTTAGTACAACTAGTATATGACTGTTTACATCAAACTCTACCTTTTAGTGATATTTATCCTAACTAGGGTTTGACTTGTGAGGAAATAAGTTTTAGAATGAGTAAAAAATTAGAAAATGGTGATTGCACCAAATGATATAGTTTAAATTAATGCTTAATTTATTTTAACACGATTGAATATTCAATATGTTGAGTTTATTAAAGCACAATATTGCATGAATATGAGATCAAAGGTAATATGGAATCTTTATCAAATAAGGAAAAATTTTCTTTATTTTTATAAAAAAACTTTCAGAAGGGCATAAATAACACCATAGATGAATCTATATGACTGAAATAAGAATCAGAGCATTCAAAAACTTGATAAATATCCATACATACACAAAGAAGACACAACACAAGGAAGGAAAAACTTCAATCTATTAACTTTATCTAGGTTACAACATGTCGATCAAATCTTCAAAATGTAGAATAATTTTTACAATAGAAAAAAAGATAGATGGGCTATGCTAAGGTACCCGTATTAATAAAATAAAACACTTTTGAAAGAGAGGGAATTAACAAAACCTTACACCCAATTATAGATCAAGAAAATCTAGGAAACTTCATGTAAATGTCCTCTTTAGCTTGAAATGGCATCCTTAGTGGAGTAGATGGATGGAAAAGAAGCATGCAACTGCTAGGCATTTCAACAAGTGCTAGAGGAGTAGATAAATCCATTGAAATATTCCAGTTGAACCCTTTTTTCTTTAATTTATGTTGCCATTATCTCTCCCAAGGAATGAGGCACCAAAATGAGCCATTAATTGGTAAACATTGAATGCTTTTAGACATTTTAGGTTATAATTTGCAAAACCTAATTTGTAATTTGAAGTGAAGACTTTTACAATTTTTTATGTCATCCAAATTTGACAAAAAGGATAGTGTAAATTACAACATGAGTTTTTTCAAGTGAAGAAATTAAAAAAATTCAGAAGGAAAAGTGTGAATTATAAGTTTGCACTTTACAACTAAAGCGTGTCAAAAAGATACTTGAAAATTATAAGTGGCTTTTTCTCAAAAAGAGCTGTCAAAATGATAATAGTAATTTTCAACTTGCAGCTTTATAATATATCTTATAACAAAGAATGTAATTTATATAATGTATTTTTACAATTAATTTGAAAGAATTGATCCATAACCATGACCTCTGAAGAATCCTAGTCCTTTTTTGCTTGTTTCTTCTCGATATCAGCATTGAAGCTTATAAAGATTTCTTGAAGATGTTCTTCATCAAGACCAAGGGTGTAAAGGTTGTTGATTTCACATTCTGCTGTTACTTTAGATAGTTCCTTGGATGCAACTCTGTAGACTTGAGTATCTTTTCCCATCTGATCTAGTGTATTGTGATACCTCATGAATTGATGGATGGAACTCAATTTGAAGGTTGTATCCCATGTTTATTCTCTCTTCATTACCTCCTTGAATTTTTCTTAAATATCTTGAACAAGAAGGGGTTGATCTTGATGATCTGTTAATTCACATAACAATTTACTAAGTAAATATTCAATGTCATAGATTGTACTATGGCTTTATCACATGTAAATTTTTCCTTATTAATAGTGTTAGTGAGTATCATGATTCTAAAATGGGTTGCCCTATCTAGATCTTCATTCTCTATAGAACTCTTCAATATTTTTTCTAATATAAGGGTGTCAGCCTCAATTAGGTCAATAAGCTGCCATTTTAGAAAGAATAGATTTAGTCTTTCAATAGCTTTCTCATACAGTCTTATCTTTGCTTTTAGAGATGCATGATCATCTTTCAGAGTCTTGTAATAGTCCATTAATATCTCTATCACTTTATTTCCTTTCATGATGAGTTCCTCTGCCTAGTATTTTATGTCCCTTCCCATGGTACCAATCTATGTTATTGCCTCAAATGTCTCTTTATTAGGGAATTGAGTTGGCTGGGCTACTGGCTCGATGAAATTCCTCAAGGTAGTTGTCAACTAATCAAATTTATTTATTTAGTTCATCTTTAGTGACCTTTTCACTATCCATATTCTCAAAAAGAGAGCTGATACTTGTTTAAACATCATTTTTCAATATTTCTCTCGTCATACGACCTAGGTGCATTTCGATATTTGATAATACCCCACCACTAGATCTTCCTTTTGTTTTTCTATGGGGGAACTGATATTTCCACATATCTCTTCCCTAAAGTATCATATGATATTATGGATATGGTCCTGGGGCCTACCTTTGGTTGTTTGGATGCATCCAAAAGATCAAATTCTAGTGTGCTAGGAGACAACATTTATTTTCTTTTCTTTCTTACTAATTATGCTAACCAACCTAGAGTGTCAATGTATGAATCTATAGCTAAATTAGGCACTATAATTTATGAATCCATAACTAAAAATGCTACACTAGTGGTTAATGTGACAAGTACTATGTCACTGATGTTGTCATTGAATCCTTAGCTGATGATTTAGCTATCTCTTTCCCATTTGTGGGTTGAGTATCCATAATTATATCAGTGGGTCTTTCTATCTACACCTCCTTTTTGGGAGCTTGGGTTATTGTGGGAATGGAATAAATAGGTATTTGAATGGGTGAAGTGGGTATAGATGTGCTTACCAAGGGTGTGGAAGCTGGGAGTGACACAAGTGGAAAGGTAGGGACAAATAGTTGGAAAAGGAGAACCGATAGAAGGGTGGAATCCAAGGTAACAAATGAATCAATCAACATAATGGGAACACTAAAAGTAGATGAAATGGGGAGTGTTATGGGAGATGAAAATGAAGTAGTAACTATCCCAGTAGTTGGGATGGCTAGTGGGATTGCAGTCAAAATTATTGAATCCAAAACCATGTATTGATGGGTGGTATTAGTGATTAATACAGTGGTAGTAAATATTAGGGATGAGGTGGAAGTGATTGAAGAAAGAGAGGTGAAGGTAGATTTTGAGTGTCCAAATGTGTTGATTGGATTTTTGCTAAGGGAGCTACTTACACATGTGGGTTGGGTGAATGTGCAATTACTTACACTAGTGGACTAGTGGAAGCAGGAAGGGTACCTATTTGAACTAACTAGGTAGTGGTGATAGGAGGAAGGAGTACCATGGTTGGTTGAATAGTGGATATAGGAGGGGGAACTATTTGTGATGATTGAACAATGATTGTGTCCTTTGTAGAAGTTAACATTGGTTGATCCATAGGTTGTGTTTCTAGAAGGACCCCTTTTTTCCTTTTCCTTTCACTTTCACTTGTGTGACACCACTATCCTATCTACCTATTATACTTGGGTTCCAATGCTAGGACCCTCTATTTTTATTACCACACCCTTCACCTTTATTTCTCTCAACGTATTTGAAATATGTAGGGTCTCTTTGGTAATTTTGAACCCTTTGCTTCTCAGCTAGTTTACTATTCTATTTATGACTTGGGTGGTCCTATCCATCAATGAGAAGGATTTAGGTATGGACCATATAACTAGTGAAAGAGGTTGGAGATAGATTTTATTATCATAATACACTCTATCAACTAGAAACTCATCATCTTTCAAATCCTTTGGGACTGGTACCATGTTGTAGGTTTTGATTTACTCTAGGGTTGTTCTAGAATAATATCTCAACCTTACTTCCTCATCATCCTGCATATATTCTCAGTAATATTCATAAAAAATAATGTGGAAATATGTGGTGATACCCACTATACTAGTAATATGGCTAGTCACATCATATAATGGCCTTGTATCAAGAGCTATTATAGTCATTTAAGTCGTCTTGACATCTGTGCATTTGGATTTTGATAGGGAAGGGTAGATATACCTCCCTATCCTATTAGGGAAGTGGATCTTTGAATTATTCTTGCTTGATAAGAACTTGTGGGTTTCCACAATTTGTTTCACAAGTTTCATTAGGGCCCATTTGTCACTAACATACCTAGGAAAGGTGTAAGGACACCCACTGAAACCACAAACTCTAATGTATGAATATGTTTGGAACTGAATGAAATATGATCCCCAATTCATGATCTCTATAGTTGCAACATCATAAAATATTCTTCCTCCTAGCTCCTTATCAAACATAATTATGTTGTATTATATAAAAGCATCATCGACCCTTCTGAAATGTTATTTTCTTGCCTCAAGGGTGAGGTTAGGGTATTATTTAAATACCTTATTCACTTTGGTAATGTGTTCAATCCTAAGAATTCTCTCCCTTTTGATAATAAATAGACAAAGTATGAGTTCATATAAAACTTTCCCATAGTTTGGACCTTCATCAATTATTTGTGAATGGATTCAAAAATCAACGAGGCCCGATGGTGTACTATTTGTTTTGATGGATCACCCATATATATTGGTACATCCAATCTCAATAATTCTTGGCATCTGGGTTCCCTATAAATCTATGCACGAGTATTATGATGTCTCCTACTTCATCTTTGAAGTCAATCCTAGCCAAGGTTTTAAGCATTCTTATGGATGTAGGTTGAGATTTTTAGACATTAGTTTATTAGAACCTATAGATAATAAGTATTATTATCTTGATATAACTTTTTAGAAGAGTCAGTGGTTATATCTAGATAGATTTCATATTTTAGAATTAGGAACACAATATCTATGAAATCAAGGTCTACGTTTAGAATATTCTTTCCTTTATCATTCACCACCTCACTCTTCTCAGCATCATTGTGTTTTTCCATTGTGAGAACAAGCTCAGGGCTCTATACTAATAGTGGGAAAGCTGCTGCCTAGGGTAACCCACTATTGTAAATACTTTGAATCTAATCATTCTTGAATTCAACATTTATTCTATTCCATAAATCTACTAGGTTTGTGTGACCTAGATCTGTGTCGATGATCTCATTTTTATTAAAGTGTAGGCTGAATGGGACACTAGGTCCTTTTGACTTGAAATTCATTTCTTTTTTAGACATGTGCTTTATAAAAAATGGCTTGGGAGAACTAACTATAGAGTTGTTGGGGTTTTGACTTGCAATTATAGGTAAAAGCATGGTAGAAATATAATGTGTAATTACGGCTGAAATGTTCGATGGGGTTTCAACTTGCAAATTGCACTTGCAAAGTTTGATTGGGTTTTTGGTTTATAAAAGCAAGTCAGATTTTTGATGGGGATTTGGAGTTGTTAGAGCAAGAGGGGTTTTGACTAGAGTTTGTGTGGAGAATCCTATGGGAATATTATAGATTTCAAAATTAGGATACAAACCCTAGATTTTTGGAAAAAATGCAAAGAACAATCTTGGTTTGATAGTATGCAAAATGAAAGAAAAAAAGAAACTAAAAATGATACTATCAATGAAATCTTTTTGAAAATTTTGAAGGTAAAAAACCTAAACCTAGTAGAACACTTTAGATTTTTTAGAGAAAATCAGATTGTAGGGTTTGAAGAAAATACAAGATGCTTTAGAGGAATATCATGCTTGTCTAGAGATGATGGTAATGGATAAGTGTGGCATTGTCTTAGCATCACTTAGGATCTAGTTCAAAGGCTTATTCACATGTAGAGCTCCAAATCCAATTTCTAAATATTTAATAATGACAAGTAAAACCTAGTTTTATTAATAAAACTTGCATTTAATGCTAAGCATGGTAGTGGTTAGAGGTAAAATGGGGTTTCAAGGTAATTTTGTTAGTTTGAAAAATTATGATTTGCATTTGGATGTTCACTTTCCATCGAGTGATTTTGTGGATGAAAAAGGGTATTGGAACCTTATCTGCACTTTTCAAAATTTCAAAGTATAATGGAAGTCTAATCTTCATTGGGTAGGGAGGAAGGGAAAAAATTAAAACTTGAGTTGTACTTTAAAACTTTATAAAGTTACAAAGTGAAACTAGAGTTCTAGTTTCTACAGGTATGGCATATGGCAGAAAGATGAAATTGAGTTGCATTTTGAAAATTTTCAAAGTTGAAAAGTGCAACTAGAGTTTCAATTTTTTTAGGCATTAGATAAGAGTGGAAGGTGGGGTTCTAATTTCAATTTGTAAAGTTACAAAGTGAAATTGGAGTGCCAGTTTCTATTGGACATTGGGTAAGTGAGAAGTGGAAGTTTGGGTGCACTTTGGAACTTTACAAAGTTATAATTTGCACAAAAATATCTAGTTTCTATTAAGTATTCAAAAAGTGGGAGTGGAGGTTTGGGTGCACTTTACAAATTTTCAAGTTACAAACTACACCTAAATCTTTGATTTCTACTAGTTATGGAAAAAAGGTTTCTTTGGTCACTTTAAAAGTTTTTCCCAAAAAATTAATGGGTCTTCATTAGAGTACAAGATGTTTTAATATGTTTGGCTCAAAATATCAATAGATAGAATAATTAATAATGAGCGAGAGATGAGAAAAGGTCATCATTAATGAAAAGGTAGGACTAGAGGAAGAGGAGAGTCAATGAGGAAAGATCAACTAATTTAGACAAGTTTCCAAGTGAGTAGAATGAAAGGAAAAATAGTAAGTTAGAGGAGAGATTTATAGATCATGAACTAAAACCCAAAGGTATATAAAGTTGAGAAATAATTCATAAACATGATTACTTATCATGAAGGACCAACAATGATGCACTTAGTATAGAAGGAAGTGTAGAAGAAATGAAGCAAACAAAGATGCTATAGAAAATGAGGCAAGGCAAAGTTACCCTAAGAGTAACTAAGGCTAGAAAAGTATTGAATGTGAGGAAAATATCACAGTGGTGTATTAATCAAAATATGAACAATTTGATGAAAAATTAAAGTTATATTGAGTGTAGATAAAGGCTATTATAGCACTGTAATTTAGGTAACTAAAAATAAGCACAAATACCTGAAATGCCCCAATAGAGCATCATAAAGAAGAAGATTTTTGTGGGAAATAACTGAAGTTTTGTAGAGTTTATAACATGAGGCATGTCATAGAGATATAAGTAGGGATATGCACAAAGGAAAGGAGAGATATAATAATCACCAACTGAGGAGAAAGAGTTGTGTAAAATTATAACATAAGCAACAACAATAGATTAGAACAAGGATAGATATTAGAAGGAATATAGGTGAAGCAAAAAATGGATAAAAAACATAAGGTTAGGATTGTGAGAGGCATTAGTTGAATCTTAAGAGAAGGTGAACCTGGGCTATCAACCCACAACTGAGCCTAGGATGTGAAGAGTGCAATGAGGGAATTGTACCAAGAAGTAGAAGCACATAGGAAAGATGAGAAAGAAAGAAAATCATTGGAGAAGACCAACCTAAGTCTAAGAGGAAAGATATGAATTATAGAGAGGGGATACATGAGATAAATAATCAACATTTAAGAAGTGAATATCCTTGGTAAAGGATAAAATGAATTGAGGAAGGAGAAAATATGGGAAGACAAATTTCCCATGGAGTAGAGGAATTTTTACGTCAAGGAGACAATAAGAAAGAAGTGAGGAGAGGTCCACTTGCAACATCACACAAGGGACAAAGCAAGAAAAAGATGAGATATTTACCCTAGAGATAAAGGATGGAGTTGTAGGAACTACCTATTTAAAAGTTGAGGAAGGTGAATAATCCACCTACATCTTACCAAAGAGAGTGCAAGTCTTTGTTACATGAAGTTGATAAGAGGAGGAAAAGTAATAGATGATCATCCTAAAGTTGATATAAGGAAATAGGTTTATCAGTCTAAGTGTCAAGTAGAGCTTGATATGATAGACTAAGGAAGATAAGAAAAAAATAAAATAGGAGTACCACACAAACATGATACGCAAAGGGCTTGATTAATAATGAAGAGAAATCATGCATATAGGTTGAGAATGAGAAGATAAGGAAGAATGTGCATACAAGGAAAATATAGAAAAGGGTGCATAATAAGTGTTGAATAAAACCTCAAAAAGATGTGGATAGACAAGGTTGGGTAGACCCATGAGGGAATAAAGAGAACAAGAATGGAGGAGAAAAAGGGAAAATAAGAGAAGAGTGAAGGGGAAGAGGATGAAGAGGATAAATTCATGATCTAAAGAGGATCCAGAGAAGAAAGACACAAAGCAACCCTATTTAAGTAAAGTGACTAGTGTAAGGGAATATCATGGTCAAGGCAACCAACTAGAAGGGTGGTTCAACCACTCAATCCCACATATAAACACGGGCTTAAATTTTAATTACCTAGAAAGTCTTATGTAAGAGCATCATAGATGAATCATTAAACTTACATCACCACATTTTGAAGTATTAATGAAAGCATACACATGTAAGATAATTAAATAAAAATTTAGGCACCAAAGAATTGAACATATAAGGAATCTCACTATTGTGTATAGAATAAATCTTGAGACACACTTGAATGGCATAAAAAATTAGTCACTTAGAGTTCTAAGGAACCATGTGTAATAAATAGTGTGAATAAGGAAGGAACACTTATAGCATGGAATGTAGAAACAAGGAGCATAGCATTCAACAAAGCACCCGAGGAAGCTAGATCAAGCTAGAAAAGCTACCATGTAAAATAACACTTAATAATTTTAATTGGTTGTGTGATTGATAATAATAAATGGAGAATAAGACTAAAAAAATCCAAGGCATGTTGATTTTATTTGGTAGTTGTTAGAACTACAAGGCTCAATGTCCATACAAGGCAAGCCTATGCCTAGGGTAGGTTGATTGATTGGTGTCAAGCCTACTTGGTGATGATTTTTCATCTCTTGACCAAATATGTTAGTAACCAAGTTATGATAACTATAAAAAGGGGAGTCAGGTCCCATTTGAGGTTTTTATTATGGGAGGTTTTTTATAATTGTTTTTATAACTAAGGATGAGGCTGTAATGGAGAAGGTTGAGGCCTAAGGTTCAAACCTATCAAAATATAGAATTGAGAGATTGAGGGAGAGAAAGCTGAGAAATATTATAAGGAAGCTAAGGGCCCCTATGTAAATCTATGAATCTAATAATATCATGTAGTTTTAGTCATTATAATGAAATCAAGTTTGAGAATCCACTATGTAACTATGAGGGATACACGATTAGGTATACATACCTTCACTAGGAACCTCCATCATGACTTATACTAGGTACCACATGAGATAAAATTTGAATTATCTTGGTACCCATTCTATAAGAAATATAATACAACCAAGAGGTTATTTATATTATTACTATCATATCACATAATAATCATTGGAGTATATGCTAAATATTATTTTTAATCCAAAACTATAGACAAATTATCATGTGTAAATATTAAAATTTGAACCATTATCAACCATTATTCCATCATTTTCATTTCTATTGAAGAAAACTATTATAAATAAAGTTAAATTTTATTAGCTATCATTTTGAATCTCACTATCATCAAACAAAAATTAGAGAGGTGTTTTCTTTCTCTCAATTGAATCAACTATGCAAATAAATCCATCAAGTGCACGAGCACCAAATTTATTTAATAATTATTTGTGATTTTGTCTATTTATCATATTGATGTTTGCATTATTACTTGATTGGTTTTTGTGATTTGTAATAGGGTTGTTTTGATGGAATTATTGATTCATTTGAATTAATGTTTGTTCCCTATACTTAAAATTGATCACCATCAATGAGATCTTATATATCATGTTTCAAAGTAATTCATTTGCTGGAAGAATGCCCTAGAATCTTATGATAATCACAAAATGAATTTACTTAAAAAATTTTAGTTATTTGTCTTGAATGATATAATTCTCTTATTATAGGAAAATTAATCATGCTACACTCGAGATAAATCTTTAAGACATTTGTGCATTTTTAGTAAGCCTAGTCAATTTCATATGCTCCTTTTATCGAGGTAACATTAGCTTTACAAGTGGTTATTATATAGCATTGAACATAATATTAATATCATTTTTAGGTTGAAATGCATTCTTATTACCTCTAACATTAAATTTTATCTTATCTGGAAACCTAACATCATTAGAACTTTAGCACATTTACATCTAAAATATTGACTTCAAAGTCTCTAACAACATGACATACTTTATCAAAAAATGATGTGTGTTGAAGACCACTTTATCCTTAATTTTTGAAAGAAAATTATTTGTGAACATAATTTGAAGTTCACTATCTATTGGTTGATAATTCATCTTGGTAACCGTAATATTAAATCAAAGTGCATACTCCCTACTTGTCTTAGTTGATCCTTGTCCTATTTTAGATAATTTTTCAAATGTGGATTTTATACCAATAATAATTTGAAAATGAGAAAATAAGTTATCAAATAAGGCTATAAGATAATACACAGATCAAAATGATAAAACATAGAACCAATCAAATGCATAATCTATCAAGTTCATTAGGAATAACTGTGTTAATAATCTGTCATCATGAGAAAAGATAAATAAGAGACATAAAAGACCATAATGTGATGAGAATGATTTACATTCCCATTGAACTATTCAAACTTTGTAGCTATAAACCATATTTGAGATGGATGTTCAAGCACTTCATTAGCCAAGGGGTTTAGGAGAATAGAACTGGAAGTGACACTACTATTTAAATTTTTAGAACCTTGAGAAAGAGTTATAATTTTTTGCTTTAAAAGTGCATCTATATTAATAATAAAATGTATACATCACTAATTGTACAAAAAATGTGTTTTTTTCATCACAATACAAAACATCATATAGGTCCTAAGATTGTGAAAGGTTATATAATTAACTTTATATATATATATATATATACATCTATATATATGTGTGTATATATGTGTGTGTGTGTGTGTGTGTGTGTATATATATATATATATGTATGTATGCATATATATATGTATGTATGTATGTATATATATATATATATATATATATATATATATATATATATGTATGTATATGTATGTATGTATATATATGTACGTATATATATATATGTGTATATATATATATGTATATATATACATATATATATGTGTGTATATATATATACACACATATGTATATATGTATGTATGTATGTATATATATATATATATATATATATATATATATATATATATATATATATGCTCCTAGAAGTTCCATCATCAATTGGGGTGGACCCGTCCCCTAAATTGTCGCCTGAATTGTTGCCCAGATCAATCATCTTGGTAGAAGTGGTTGGGGACTAGGGTGATAAACCAAATTATCTTCCACTTATACCATCTTTGTTGATTGTTGCTCATGTGGCATAGTGTTCTAATTTGCTTTATCCATGTTAGAATTTTTATAATGTCATCTTCATTTATTCCTTTTTTATTGGTTGAAAATACATAAGCTATTATAATATATATATATATATATATATATATATATATATATATATATATATATAGTATAATAGCTTATGTATTTTTATTGGTTGAAAATACATAAGATATTAATATATATATATATATATATATATATATATATATATATATATATATACATACATATATATATATATATGTAGTATAATAGCTTATGTATTTTTATTGGTTGAAAATACATAAGCTATTATTATTATATATATATATATATTATAATAGCTTATGTATTTTCAACCAATAAAAAAGGAATAAATGAAGATTACATTATAAAAATTCTAACATGGATAAAGCAAATTAGAACACTATGCCACATGAGAAATAATAAAAAAAGATGGTATAAGTGGAAGATAATTTGGTTTATCACCCTAGTCCCCAACCACGTCTACCAAGATGATTGATCTGGGCAATAATTGAGGCGACAATTTAGGGGACAAGTCCACCCCAATTGATGATGGAACTTCTGGGAGCCATAACTTTTGCACCGTAGCCCCAATTGACTCACCGTTTGAACCATTGGAAAGCTAAGAATGAGGATAATATGGTGAGATGTAATAAATATTCACTCGATATATTTTAACCCCCAAAAACCCAATGGAAGTGCCCCAAATTTCAATTTTAGTAGTGTAGTGTAAAAATAGTAATTCCTCAAATTTTGTATTGTTGTAAATCATGAAAGTCAAACCACTTAATCTCCCTCAAGATTGGTGACCTTCCACATCCTCCTCACACATTAAAAACATGTATAAATGAAGATGTAACATGAAATGGAAATTAGACATCTCTTCTCAGAGATAGGCATATGTTTGGGTCTACAAATTTGATCAATAAAACATCTCTTCTCAGAGATAGCATTATTTGAATTATGTTGTTCTTATTTCTTGAATTATCTTTCAACCAAAGATTTCTGAGTTTTGGATCAGTGGTATTAGATCAATTTGTCTTTAGAGTGTATGATCCCAAGGATGAGGTCAGATTACAAAAAAACTTGGGTGGAAAATATAACCAACAGACTCTCCACCTATTTGCTCTAAATGACTTCAAATGACAAACAACACTGAGAAATCTGATCCTTTCAAGGAAATGGTGAATTAATCCCTCCAACAGTAGTAAGCACAAATGCTAAAACAATTATCTTAAATTCTCCAAGAAATCTCAATTGGAAATTTTGGCTCCTCATCTACACCCCCACATCCTTTCAGTGCCCCAACACCCTTCAAGGTTCAAGTGAATTTTAATATCCCTACATTTGAAAGAAAAATCAATGTTGATGTAATAGAAAATTGGTTGGATCAATTTTCATATTATTTTTCTATAAATAAATTTACCAATAAAGAGAAGATCACCTTTACTCTTTTGAAAGCATCATTCCCTGTCAAATATTGGTGGGAAGTGTACAAAAAGAGATTCAATGCACATGATATTGGCCTTGAGGCAAAACCTACCTGGGATGATTTCATAAAAGCTGTAAAGGAAGATTACTACCCCATTAGAGCATATATATATATATATATATATATACATATATATATATACATATATATATATATACATATATATATATACATATATATATATATACATATATATATATACATATATACATACATATATATATATATACATATATACATACATATATATATATATATATACATATATACATATATATATATATATATATATATATATATATATATATATATATATATATATATATATATATATATAGTGGCAACAACTTCTCCAAGGTAAGGAACAATCTGTTCAATATTATACTAACATTTTTCATTCTCTCATATGAAATAAAACCTTTCCAAGATGAGGTCTTATGTGATGTGGTCAATCTAGATGTTTGTGATGTACTCTTTGGTCAACCATTCATGTATGTTTGACATGGCATCTATGAATCAAGAACTTGAAGGATCACTCTCACTCTTAGAACATGGTGCTACAAGGTACCAGAGGTACCACCTTCTACATCTGTCTCTCTGATTAGTGCCAAGAAATTTGTTCTCATGGTGGTCAAGCCACAAGAATCCAAAAGGGTGGATGTTGCAGCCCTAACTATACAAACAACATAGCAACATAAGAAAATGGATACCAAGTTGAAGAAGTTCATGGCCTTCAATCCATAGATTGATGGTCAGACAAAAATGATGAATAATTAGGCCCTACACAGTTCCATAAATCACAGTCCATTCCAAGTATGCATTTGGAATAAAATCAAAGTAAAACTACCACACTTGATGAAAAATATTGATGCAATGGGGACCATTTCTTCTCAAGGAGGGAGGAATGATCCAAACAATAATTCAAGTGACAATTTAGGTGATGGGTCCACCCCAAGTGACGATGAAACTTCTCAGAGCCATAACTTTTACACCATAGCTCCAATTGAATCATCATTTGAACCGTTGGAAAGATAAGAATGAGGAGAATGTGGTGATATGGCATCAATATTTTTTCAATGGATTTTAACCCCCAAAAACCCAATGGAAGTGCCCCAAATTTCAATTTTAGTAGTGCAGTGTAAAAATAGTAATTCCTTGAATTCTATATTGTTGTAAATCATGGAAGTCAAACCACTTAATCTCCATCGATATTGGTGACCTTCCACATCCTAATAACACCTTAAAAACATGTATAAATGAAGATGTAACCTGAAATGGAAATTAGACATCTCTTCTCAAAGATAGGCATATGTTTGGGTCTACAAATTTGATCAATAAAACATCTCTTCTCAGAGATAGCATTATTTGAATTGTGTTGTTCTTGTTTCTTGAATTATATTTCAACCAAATATTTTTGAGTTTTGGATCAAGGATTTTAAACATTAGACAAAGGATCCCAACCATCACTTGCAATTTTTTTGTTATCTTCCACTGTAATATCATTCCTAGTTATAAATATGTTAAGGGTTAGGAGAGGGAATTTTTGTTTCTAATGTTCCCCATAATCAATAAGGTTTCTTAATTTATAATATAATTCCTATTTATATATATGGTAAGGTATAGGAGAGGGAATTTTCAATGCTAATGTGCCCCATAATCAATAGTGATTGAATGTGTAAAACCACCACCACTATGATGATGCAAACTACTAGCTGACAAGAAAAACCATGAGCATGGGGAGACACTATTATTAAAAATGGGTCCTTCCTCTATTGTATAAGACATGAACCTAAGATGGTGATTGATGGTGAGGTGATCAAGAGGAACTCAACTAATAACACATGGGGCATTTCCATAATGGTCTAGTAAAGTTTATAGATGTTCCACCTCCATTTACAACTTTTTAGCTTGCACTTGAATATGTAACATAACATTAAAGATAACTTGAAACCTATTAGTAATAGAAAAATACTCCATCTAACATGATTTAAAGTTTAAATATTTATTTATTTTTAGAAATGAAATAAAATATTAGAACAAAAAAATGCCAACTTTTATAAATTATGTAGGAATCATGGCCAAGTCCCATATAAGTACCATATTCAAGGTAAATATTTATAGATGAAATGGTTGAAAGAGGGTATGCACCCACATCAAGGTAGATTGAGAATGTTTATAGAACAAAAAAATGCTTTTAATATTCTAAGTAATGGTAGAATACTTAGAGAGGATGTGCCACATGAAAATGAACTAAGTGGTTCCCAATTAGTAGAAATTGGTGAATGAAGCACCAAAAGAATTTAAATTTCTTGGGATCAATATTGGCTACCAAAAATATGGAAAACATAAATTTCCACAATTTTTTAGAGGAGAATTTTTAATGAGCATTTAAAACATCCACCTATATAAGCTAAGGAGAGAGGAGTTGATAACCTAAATAAGGTTTGTATCAGTGGAAAGGGGTCTCAACTGGGCATTTCAAATATTTATACCATTTTAAAAGTGATTAGATCCAAATTTTATGTAAATACGCATTAGATATGGAGTTTTGCACTTCTATAATATATTCATGTTTAAAAGCATGTAACTAAAATTTACCATGTAGACTAGGCCATGCAATCGGATCCATGGATTATTTAACAAATATATCATATATGAAATTAATTCCATTTTTTGAGGAGCATTAGACTTTTAACTCAAGGAACCATAGCAAATGGAACACCATAACAAGACAAAACTAGAGACCACAATAGAGAAAAATAATTTATAGAGTACCTAGTTTTGAAATCATTAATGTCTCATCTTAGATGAGGATTAAGAATTTTGAAATATTTCCATATACTCTTAGAAAAAAGAGTGCCTACTATTTTAACAATGAATTATGTGAGAATAAGAGATTAGAAATTTAAACCATTTTAATGCCTTTTCCCTAGAGGATTGCCTTGGGTAGTATAGTTCATAAGAATAATTTTACAAGAATATTCATTTTAAAAAGAGCGAATGATCCATTTGGAGCTATAGAAACACTAATTAGGCCACCTTAGTGTCAATATTAATATACTATTAGTGACATTCAACATTCATAATTTATCCTAACTAATTTGTTTGTCATAAATTTTTTTGATCAATATCACCCTAATTACTACATGACCCTCATCCTATTCCACATGGTCCCACTAATAATTAAACTTAGTAATTAAATAATTATTAAATATTATCTATTTAATCAATAATTAATTAACCCATGCATACATAATTCCAAACAGATAAATAAAATAATCCAAACTACCTCATTTAGCACTAACAAACTCATTCAAACCTCCCATTTAAGACATTCAACTCCCTAAGAAAATATTTTAAGACATTCAAACATTTAAAAAAAATCATTGAAGAAATTTAAATCTCTCATTAATTATCCAACCAATCTCAAAACTTCCTCAACCTCCTCATTGGCTGCATTTAACCTAAAGACCAAATCTCCACCATCCAAAATCAAATATTTCAAATAAATCTAGATTTATCTTATCTGTCCATTCTTCATCCAAGAAATATATATATATTTAATTTTCATATTCCATTTGAATAATCATGTTGGAGTAAGATAATGTAAATTTGAGATCATGAATTCAAGTGAAAATCCAAAGAATCTTGCCACTAAACAATCAATCAATTGAGGGTATATGTTGCCAAAATTCTTACATATAAATTCTTGTGAGAAACCACACTCTATAAATCATGAAAAAAATTATGTCTATGAAGGAGAGTCTTGCAGTGAATAAGTGAAGGTAAAGTTTCTTGTTTTCTCTTTCATTGCTTAATTAGAGGTTTATGTGAGATTTGAAGTAGGAACTCAGATTTGTTTCTTAGTTTCTAGTATAATTTTAAGTTTCAACATCTACATTTTGGCACACTTGATGGGACCAGTTCCATTTCATTTATAGCATTTTTTACACATTTAAAGGTGTGTTATAGTTGTTTTTATTGCTTAATTGGTTTTCACATAGTTTGGGTTCAATTTGTTGACTTTTTAGATTGAAACCATAACCATTTTTGTCAATTTTAAATTTTTATCATCATTCTTTGTCAATCAACATTTGCATACTGACTATAGGCATTTACACTCTCAAGAAAAGAGTTTACATATTGAATATCAACATTTATGTTATCTGGGATCACATTTTTATCTATGTGCAAGTGTTATACTAGGTCTAATACTTGGCATTTCTACCCTGTTAAACAATATTTCTGCCCCATTAAATAACATTTGCATTTTTTTTTAATGTTTGCATCTTATTTTTTGACATTTCTAGTCTTCTAAACTTTGACATTTACACTATGAGTTTTGATGTTTGTTTTTTGATCTTCAGTATTTGCACTTTGAGCAATAACACTTGTGTACTAGGGAATGATTTTTGTATATTGAAGAATGATTTTCACATACTAAAAAATTACATTTGTATATTGAGGAATGGTGTTTATACACTATTAGTTTTTATGGATGCCTATCTTTCAGAGGCCATAAATTTTGACTCAGGAACCCATTTGAGCTCTCATTTACGTCAAAATAAAGATATCTAAAAGATGCATGTAACCATATTTCAAGTAATTCATCCTTAATTTTTGATTTTATGATACGAAGCTTTGGTATTTATTATGTTGCATTATCATAACCTTCCCTTATAGGAAATCACTTGACAAAGACAATATTAAGACTATTAATCTATTTTTTATAACAATGCATATCCAATATTTAAAATCAAAATAATTAATAATTAATTTTTGATTAAAGGAAATAAATTTATTTAATTTCATTTGTATTTGTTTTTTTTCTCTTTCATAACTAAGGTCATTTATGTTCTTCTCTTGAATTGAAAGGCGATCTTGAGAATAAAAAATGACTTAGTTAGTTGTGTCCACCTGATAAAATAAATGGAAGAGTAAATACTCAAGTTTGGATGTCGATGAAATAACATATTTTATTCAATGAGAAAAAAATAATTATATATCAATTCTCCTATAATCACTCTCCCTAATAATAGGTTAGTTATTATAACAACTAAAAATCCTATAATCCTTCTTAGATAGCCTCATGCAATCTCTGCATGATTTGTTTACCAAATCACTTACATCAATTTGTTAACAAAATAACATCTTACCATTGTGAGTACAAATAATATTATTTCAAACATTCCCCCTTAGTCCTCAAATGGGGAAATACAAACCACATAGACACTCATACATATTTAGTACACATAATATTCATTGCTTAGATGGGAAAATTATTAATTATTAGAATGAAAGTGAATTATTCCTAGTCATTTTATTAAGTTTCCATGGATTTGTCCTATAGATTTTTTTCAAGGATGTGTTATGCTCTTTGCTTACAATTCATAAGAATATGCCCTAGTTTTTTAAAGTAAAAAAATGTGTATTTGGTTTTTCCATTTTCGGATTTGATTACATGTTTAAAATTTATGTAATAAGTGCCTGACTTGTTTTGTGTGATTAAAAATTCTTCTTATGAAACATTATTTTTATTCATGTTTCCCTCATCAAGTAATGTTGATATAATGTTATATTTATCTTACTTAGAGTAAACACTATATCAGACATAGTGCTTAGCATGATATTTAAAATTGTATATTTTACATCATTTTCATTTATTTATTCTTTTATTCCATCTAACTAGTTTATGAGAGAACAAAACTTGATGATGTGAGATACTATATCTCTGCCTTCTTCCATTTTTAACCCATATGATTTTTTCTTCCTATTTATTTCAGCACTATTGGCTTGAGATTAGAATAGTGTGTTTAGTGACTCCCAAATTTATTTAGAGGATTTTTTTAAAGTTTACATTATGAAAATATGGTTTTGATAAGTCGAGACCAATAATGTCTAAGGATTTATTATCTTTAACCTTCCTTTTTTAGATTTTGTCGACATCTGTTGGCCTTGCCATAATACCATCAATAATATCCCATAAATATTTTTCAACCAATAAAAATTAAATTTGGATTTACCATGTATGTAAATCCTTTCCATCAAAATTTTCAATTATATTTATCTTTTCCATTTTATTCCTTTTACAAATTTGACTTAGTGGAAGTCTGTTTCAACTAATAATGTGTCCTTACAATAAGGATGACTCCAAAAATGACACTAGAACTCTATTTTTTATGATAATGAGGACACTTTAATTTTGGACACAAATATAAAAAAAGAGAATATATCAAAATACAAGACACTCACTATAGACCTTTATTAAAAAAATCATATTGACCATGACTCAAAATTAAAAAAATAACACTATAAAATATGGGACTTTATAATTACAATCTAATAAATAAACTAATAGCTAAAATAAAAACATAAAAACAAATTTAAATTCACATTAACTAAACAAAATACTAAACTTTATACAACCAATATAAAATAATATTTAAAAGAATATTATAACTTAATGCCATTTACCATGAATTAAAATTTAATACAACTAAATAAAAAACTTAAAACTAATAATTAATAAATAAAAACCACAAATTCATAAAAATAACTAAAATACAACCTAAAACCAAAATCACTTAGTGATTTAAAATGAATTGAAATTAATAATTAAAAAAATCATGGGTTGCATATACAACAGAGATGAAAACTATGATAGAGAGATAAACAGTTTTGGCACTTTATAGAATGGAATATGGTGGTTTTTCATTTAGAGGATTGCCCTTGGGAGGAGCTGAGTTATTAGCTAGAGATGCTGAGACCAAGCATGATGTGTTAGATATGTGATAACAAAGTTAACTTTTGGATCTTTTTATGATGTAGTTTGTAGCCCACTCTTTGATAGGGGGTGTGGGAGGGCAACACCCCCTTACTATTGTCATAAGGGGGTCTAGGGGGAGACAACATCCTCTAAATCCCTCTTGGTGGGGGTTCGAGGGTAGCACCCCTGAAGCACAAAATCAAGCAGTCAAAACCTTGTTTCTAGGAAGATGAATTCCATCAGATTCTATTTTTAGAAGGAAATTCATAATGACATTTTTACACTCTATTTTTAGGAGGAAGAGTCCTAACAGTTTTTTTTCCAATTAGGCATATTTATATTTATGGAATTGCATGTAATCTACATAATGAGTTTTCATGTAATCAATTCATCTTAGAATTAATAAAACTTGATATCTTACACCATGGATGTTTCCTTAGCTTTGATAAGGTTTTACCACATAAATCCTATGTTTTGTCTATTTAAATATCTCTATTATTATATTTTGTTATTCTTCTATTGCGATAGATTCTGTGGTTTCCTAACAAGGTGAGATCTAAAGTGGCTAGGATCATGTATGATCACGTATCAATGTATTCAAAAAAGGCACTTCATCGAGAGTTGATTCTAAATATATCTTGAAAAAAATGTCCTGATCTAATTACTACAATTGAGATGGATTGGATTGATGTAGGGATGGAGATCATTTTGAGGAGAGGTGATCTGCAGGTGCTAATAATCTCACCGATTCTTTGGTTCAATTTTGAATTGAGGCTGAGTAGAGGTTTAAATTCATTCAAAGAGCTAAGCTTGTTGATTTGTGATGGACTATGAAAATATCGCTCTCCTCACATAATATCATTATTCACAAATAACATATAAAGTGAAAGATAGGCATAGATCTAAAGTAGGGGCAATTCTATTGAATGCAATCTACAAAATATATCTAATACAATAATTTTTCTTCTACAACTCCTTTAGTTTATTGTAAAAACATTCAAATGTGGAGTTGTGTCTAGGTGGGACCTATGATTTCACTTTAGAACTGATTTTTATTCTATAATTATTATTCTTCTTCCTCAAATTTGAAACAACATACACATATTATTTTTCAATTTTTATGGGTATGCATACAATGAACAATGTGGAGTGAAAACTGTAGATAAAGGTGAATAAGATGGAAGAGAGAGGATGCAAGTGGATGGTGAATGACAAGAAATTTCACATAGTCTACACTAAAATGGATTATCAATATGCTAACAAGGGTGAGCATATGTAAAAACAATAGTTGCACATGGTTTTTATTATAATGCTATGGTATACAATCTACTAGACACAAGAACAATGAAGAACAAACACAAAGTGGTCCAAGAACCTGATCTAGTACAAAATGATAAAATAAATGAAAGAACAAATACTTAGGATTGGAGATCAATAAAATAACATATTTTATTCAATGATAAAAATAAAATTATATATCAATTCTCATATAACCACTCTCCTTAATAATAGATTAGTTGTTCTAGAAACTAACAAACCTATAATCCTTCCTAGATAGCCTAACACAATCTATATGTGATTTTTTTTTATCAAATCACTTATATTAATTTATTAAAAAACTAATATCTCATCAATGTGAATACAAATAATATTATTTCCAACACTTCCCCCTTCCAAATTTATCTACACATATGTTCTTTCCTCATGTTGAAAAGTGATCTTGGAAATTAGAAATGAATAGACTTTTTATTTTTATTTTTCTTAGGGGTTTTAGCAACCTTTTATTTCATCACCAAGAATTAAACTCAAGTCTATATTTTTGTGGGATCTAAACATTCCAAGGGGTTGATATGTATATTAACAAAGTGGTTACCTATTTCACTTGTATTATGAAGTGAAGTGGTTTCATCCACCAATACCCAATCCACCTACAACACCCTTATCTCATGGTATTAGGCCTCAACATACCACAAGGTATATAGATAAATCCCTTATATAATCTTGTTTAAACCGATATATAATAACCTTTAGCTATAATTGTGTAATAGTTTCAAGAAAATAACATTCTTCATGGTCACCCACATTGTACCCTTTGAGGTATTATCTGTGGACCACTATTTGGCTACACTTCTACTTGAATATCATAGGTTTTTATTATTTGAATGTACTTTTTTGTACACTTATGTAAAACCAAGTTAATCCTAAAAAAAAATTAAACCTACCTACAACAAACTTGAACATAACCTATGGTACCAAATATAAGACAACAAGCTATAATGAACCCAAACCATGAAATGAAAAATAATTTTGATATAAACCCATTTCATTTTGAGGATCCTTTTAATTGATTATAAATCCATGATAATGACACTGATAGCTTTACCAATCAAAGTGAATATAACCTTGAAACCAACGATATGTTTAAGTCTGAATAAACTTGTGCCCAAGTTAACCAATACCTATTTGAGAACAAGGATAACATCCTCCTAAAAATTATAAATATAGGAGATAGGTTTCCCTTAGATTTTAATCCTAAAAATTTAAGCCATATCATCAATTAGAAAGACCAAACCATTCCAAACCAAAACCAAGTCACATAAAAAAAAATTCATTCGTATAATACCCATCCATATGTGTCCCATGTCCATGTCAACAAATGGAAATCAATCCTAGACAAACAAATCCATCAAGACCAAAACCAAGTTATGCCTGACCAAATCCAAAATCTAAGATAATAGTTGAACAAGCTAGTTTCTTATGTAAATCCTCCTATATCAAGTCCTTCACAAAAAAAATGCAACAATCCACCATCCAACAATTGGAAATACAATGCCAATCACACCCTTATATCACCCAATTATAATATTATCCAATCACCATCCATGCCACTCATAGGCATGCTATTTGAATCATAATGGCAAGCCATGAAGGACACCTTCCAAGGTTTAAAAAATAGGAATCAAAACCATCACACAAAGTATAAGTTTGAATAATTATGTCTTTATCATTTTAACAAATATTTTAATAATACCCTTCCTTTCTTAGTTAAAACCACCCATGTTTTAAAATTACAAAGGAAAGGTTAATTATAGAGAAAATTTTAATGAGTTCATAATGTTTTTCCAAAATGTATTATAGTGACAATTACTTGTTTAAACTTTACTCTCTAAGCTTAGGTGGCCAAACCTTAGAGTGTTTTTTATGTTTACCCAAAGGGTCCATCAAAATATTTTAAGATATTTGTAATTTTTTTTTCCTATAATGTAAATAATGAAATCAAAATTATGGACTTGTGTAATGCCAAATAAAGATACAGGGAAACATTTTCTCCTTATAACGATGGCGAGGCATAACAAGTAGCTTTTCTTACACTATCCTCGAGAAAAAATAATTAGTATATTCCCCACCAACCTTAACTAAGATATGGAATTCCACTTACAAGTATATTTTTCAATCTCTTTTGATGAAATTATTGAGAAGGGATTTCAAATTTAAAATGATCTTGTAGTTAAAGGCTTGTAAAACTATTCAACAAAGATCACTAAAGTTAAAACCAATAAAAAAAACCTAAGTTATTTAACAATAATAGAAAAGTAGTTGGTGATGGGGTAATTGATTAAAAGCATGTCCAAGAGCTCTAAAGAACCCCAAAAATTTCCATCCCTAAAGGATAACCTAAGTAAGATATAAAACAAATAACTTATACTCCTATAGGGGAACCATTTAAAGCAGTCTTCCATAAACTAGTAGCTAAAAATATGATAGTGTTCTCTCAAACTAAACACTTTGATGAGAACCAACCAAATCCTACATGGTATAAATAACATAAGTATTTTTAATTCCAAAAAATCAAGGGTCATTAAAAAAATTAATGCATGAAGCTCAATACCTAAGTCCAAGATTTAATCAATCATGGAGATATAGAACTTGAAGGTAGTGCATCTAATTCCAAAAATAAAAATTAGGGAAATAGCAATATCCTTTCCAAAACATGACCAACCTTGTTCATAGATGAATCAAGATCAAAATAAAACCAATAACATCAATTCCAAAAATGTCCCATCATCAAATTGATACAATAGTTAGTGACATCATGGAAAACCATATCACCACCATTAAAGTTGAAACCCTAGATTGTGTTTTCAAAAATAGGTGAGACAAGATCACCATCCAAGGACATCCTTTACCTAACCCTAAAATAAAATACAATCTCATTCAATAACTTGAGAAAACACCTACCTAGATTTCTATATTGGAGCTTTTCAAGACATGCACTATTCATAAAGTTATCTTGTATAAAATTATTCGAAAGTCAAGAGTCCCATATGATATTATACTATCATAATTTCAATAAATCATTGGGAACCTGTCCTCAATTTAGCAACTTACATTTGTATAAATTGATGTATCTCCCACAAGTCCATCTCATAACCTACCCATGTATATTGAGTCTTATATTACCAAGTATAAAGTAAAAAGGGTACTTATAGACAATCGGTCTAGTTTAAACATTTGTACTTTAAGTTTGATCAAGAATTTGGGTTATTATTATATAGAATTAGAACCAAACACAATCACCATTAAGGCATATAACAATGCAAAAAGAGAGTCAGTGGGTATGATACATCTTCCTATAATGGTTGGGCATGTCATGCATAAAATAGTACTACATGTCATTGATATTAATATTTATTATAACGTCCTCCTTAGCTGACCATGGATTCATGCCATGCAAGTCATTCCATCTACCCTTCACCAATGCATGAAATGTTTCCACTTCAACATGGAAGTTACTATTCCTAGAGACCTGAAACCCTTTTAGTATTATAAAATGTTGGAAGGGAGATATCACAAAAAAAATTATAGTCCTACCACTAAAAACACATATGAATAAAATAAATCTATAGTGCCAAAAGATACAAAACCTTCTTCCTATATTCATCTAGATGATGTATCATCCACATCCAAAAACCCACCTTCAAAATCCACATCCATAACTCCAATGTCCAAATATCAATTCAATATAATTTACAAAGGTTTAGGAGAATATGAGATTTAATATGATATTCATAAGGAAAAGTTTCTATTTATCTAAAAATCCATGGCAAGCCTAACCTAAACAAGAAGAAAGAACTAGTATCTTATCAATTAAAAAAAAACTTCTTTTATAAAAATAATCCTTCTTGTATATGAGGAGATCAAAAGTTATAATAATTTTTGGTTATACAAAGATGGTATAGCTACTTATTTCCAAAATAATGAGTATCGTATAAAAAAAAATCATTTGTCACACCATGAACTATAAAGGCAAAGGACTCGATGAACACAAAATTATAGAACCCATGCCTTCTCAACTAGACAAGGAATATTGTAGCATTGGCTACAAACCTCCTAGTGGTGATTCATATGATTATATTAGTGATGCTTCCATGATTTTTGAAGATACCTCTTCTGGAATTGAAACATGTTCTATCCTAGCCTTTATGAAGACCTTACATTTACTAACCTATACAATTATAATATTTTTCTAACCCTTGACCAAATATTTCTTGGACTCATTAGTTGGGACCAACAATATCATAAACCACTCGATTTATTCAAAAATGATGAAGCTATTGTAGTGTTTAAGGGACTCAAAGATAACATTCCATTAGGATATCATAAAAAGGTTTTGATATCAATATTGATACAACAACATAATTCAGGGAGTAGGAAGAGTTCCTTAGTCATAAAAAATCTAAAAATCTAAAAATTAAAAAAAGAAAAAAATAATAAAGAATAAAAGTTCCCTAGTGAAAACCTATTTGAGGTGTCATCAGATGAAGAAAATAAAAATAAATTAAATAAAGATGTGTCTATTGGTGAAAACATTTTTGAGGTGCCAATAGATGAGGAACTCAACCTTCCCCCTACACTAGCACATTATAGGATGAATCCAAATCACTTGTGGAGGAGACCATTAATATCAATATTAGGACATAGGAAATTCCTAGAGTCATCAAACTTGTTTAAAATCTTAGTTCCAAAGATAAAAAAATCATTATCATTCTTATAAAATAATTTGTAGATGTATTTTCTTGGTCCTATATTGACATGCCATGATGAGACTCATATATTATGGTGCATCACCTAATTGTTCATTAAGATGTAAAACCTATCAAACAAAAGATAATAAAAATACATCCTAAGGTGGCCCTTCTCATCAAGGAAGAATTAAAAAATCTATTAGATGTTGGATTTATTAGACTAATTGATTATTCATAGTGGATATAAAAAAAATCCAGTCAACAAGCAACTAATAGGAATTTGAGTGTGCACTAGTTTTCAAGACATCAATAAGGCATGCCCAAAGGATGATGTCCTTCTACCTAACATTAAAATGATATCTGATTCAACAACATGCCATGAGATGTTGTATCTAATGGATAGTTTCTTGGGATATAATAAAATCAATCTTTCCCTTGAGGATCAACATAAAATGGGTTATGGGCCACCGTTTATTATCAAGTCATGCCTTTTGGTTTGAAACATACTAGTGAAACATATTAGCAAGCCATGACTATTATATTACATGAAATACTTCATGACATTATTGAAGACTATGTGAATGATATATTGGTTAAGTCTAAAGCTATAACATTACATCCATTCATATTACACATAATCTTTGAAAGACTCAGGGAGTATAACATGTGTTGGAATCCAAAAAAGTAAACCTTCAACATTACATCAAGAAAAATCTTGAGATTCATTGTCTCTAGATGAGGTATTGAGGTTGATCATGCAAAGTTCAAATCTATAACAAAAATGCCTCCAAAAAACCTCAAGAAAATATGTAGTTCACAAGGAAAGATCCAAGCCATTAGGATATTCATTTCACAACTTACCTACAATGTCAACCATTCACCCATCTTTTGAAAAATGACACTGTCTTTTATTGGAATGAGGGATGCCAATAGGCATTTAAATAACTCAAGAAATATATTTCAAATCCACCAATAGTAATAATGCCACTTAATCTAGTGAAAGCTTTGTTACTTTACATCTCAACAACTTAGTATGCCTTGGGAGCTCTCATAGCTCAAAATGATGATTAGGAAATGGAAAAGGTTGTGTATTAACTAAGTAGAAATTTGGTAACCTATAACTACACTACAATAAAGAAAGCACGCTTAGTTGTTTTTTTTACCTCACAAATATATGACACTATTTCTCATCAATCAAAAAAAAATGTTGGAATGTAACTCCTTCCACCTTGTCCAAATGGTCCCACACTCCACTCCTATTAAAATTATACCACCACTATCGCCACCAACTAACCAATTATTCACTAGCACTGAAAGAAATTTGATTTATCTACTAATAGTGTCATGAATCCCTCTTATTTATGGAGGTATTTGTAATGTAATTTATAGGACCTGAGCATCCTCCCAACAACTAGTTATAAGAGAATGACAAGCAAGACCTTATCTGGTAAAGATGAAGCTTTCCATGTGTGGGTTTAAGTTTGCATTGAAGTGTATGTGCATCAAGTTTATATATTTTTGTTATTTGAACTTATTTAATTTATCAAATTGGTATTAGAATCGAAGGAGATGATCCTTAAAAATTATAGAAAATGTTTAGAGCCTACTAATATCAGGGAGATCATGGGAAAGAAGTAGCCAACTAAGTCCTAGCATAGAAGAGTGAAGCACTACTAACAAGAGCAATCAAATATCAATTAAGGAGTTTGTTTGGCTTGTAGATCCAAAAGGAGAATATCTTGGTAGTTTATGGGAAGCTGCTCAAGAAGAAGTAAGTAGTCTGGCATATCAATGACTATGAGGAGGACGTGAAGAAGCCTTGGATTTACTAGAGGAAGTTCAAAGTTTAGAGGCTTATGAGTAGACTGATCGATGGTGCGATGCATTAATAGGCTTGGTGTAGGAGGAAAGATGTGAGCACTCTAGCCATAGATAAAGAATGGATAAGAAGGTAGGTGCGATGAAAGTGTCCTTCAAGAAGAAGATGGTTAGAAGTAGCTAAGAAAATTGATCAAAAATTTTATGAAATAAAAGAGTAGGGCCAAATAATGATTATTGAGATGATCAAGTCTATAAAAATGGAGTCAAAATAAAGTTACTAGATCATAAAAGGTGAAAGAGATCCCTATTTTATTAATAACCATGGCTTGGTATCATGTTATGTGAATAAGGAGAGTACATCTAAAAGGAGAGCACAACTATAGCTAGTAAAACCATTCAATATATGGTTAGATTGCCTAAGAAGGATGTTGTAGCCAACAATCATCCTAGTGGCATACATCCATCAATACATGGAAGCTAAAGTCTTCTAATAATAGTCTATCTTTAGTTTGAGCCATGTCAAGACAAGATTTGTAGGGCATAGCTAAGCGAGCCAAAGTACTACTAGTGAAGAGGAAAAAGACATGAATATTTTTAGTTATGAAGTTCTAAAACTTAAGAAGAAGTCAACACATAGTCTTACATGGATCCTAACATGTTGGAGTCTAAGGTGGTGGTTAGCTCGTGACTAGGATGGCCCGTTTGGGTCTATGTGTGTCAAGAGGCTCAAAAGAATCAAAATGATCAATAACATTCCTAGGATGAAGTGTATTGACATGAATATAGCATAAGAGGTGCATGGAGCTAGCATGGTTATCATGGATAGTGAAGTAGAAAGCTTCACTAGAGGTATTTCTAAGAGTGTAGTTGAGCACATTAGAGGAAGTTCAAGAAGTGCATGAGAGATAGTAGCAAGAGCCATCGAGGAGTAGCATTAAAGTCCATAGAAACACTTTCATGAAGTAAGATCTCTATAGAGTGTGATTTGAATAATGAGTGAAGCTATGAAAGATTTGAAGATTAGGCCGAACATTGGCACATCTAGAGCAACATGGAAAGAGCCCAACAAAATCTTGGGAGGAAACCCAAGCAATTGAAAATTAAGTGATAGAAAGGTAAGCATGCAGTTTCTTACAAGAGTTGGAAATGATATTACATGTTCATTGATAACCTTTCAATAGGCTTTGATGTTAGAACTAAACATGAGATAATTTGAGAAAGTCCTCTTAATGAGGTAGTTGTATTGCTCATTAAATAACAAATGTAAGCTAGTATATTCTGCATGTGAGGTGGTGTATTCTATAGAGGAAATGTAAGGCAGTGTGTTTTGCAATAGATGCCCAACATTAGTGGTAAGAATTAAAGGGGAGTGTTGTAATGTAATTTCTTACACCCTATCTAAATGGTCCCACATTTCACTCCCACCAAAAGTATACCACCATTATCTCTACCAACTGACCAGTTCTCCACTAACACTGAAAGCAATTTGGTTTGTTTGTTCATAGTGTCATGAAGCCCCATTTTTTATGGAGGAATTTGTAATGTATTTTTTAGGACCTAAATGACCTCTCAATAGTAGTTAGTTATAGGAGAATGATAAGCAATACCTTGTCTAGGAAAGTTGAAGCTTTCCATGTATGGGTTAAGTCTGCATTGAAGTGTATATGCAACAAGTTTATATATTTCTATTGTTTGATCTTGTTTAATCTATCAAAAAATCATTTCTAAAGTAGATCCGCTCAAATATTTTCTCTCCTAAGTAACTCTCATAGGAAGAATTGATAAATGGGTCATGTTACTAAGTGAGTTTGACATTAAATATGTGAATCAAAAAGCTGTCAAGGGATAATTTATTATAGACCAATTGGTATAAACACCTTTACCAAATAATTAATTATTGACCATTAGATTTTTGGATGAGTCTATATTATCTCTTGACAAGTCATCATAATGAAAACTCTACTTTGATGGTTCCTTCACCACCCATGGCTCAACTACAGATATCCTATTCCTTGCACCACAAGGTTGTAAAAATATTATGCAATATAATATGAATGCAATGATCTAGATATGGGATTAATCAAAAAAGACATTGAGAACAACTGAATCCATGAACAAAAGGTTTTAAGGTGGAAAACCTCAAATACGTAAAAAACTACAGTGATTATTCAATTATTGACAAACTCTGCACCCCAATACAACATATTCTTCCTCTCTTCTCACTTCTATCAAATATCTTTCACAAGTGTTCAGTTTGAATATGATAAAAATAATTCATATTTAGATATTTTCAAAATAGGGGTAAATCCCTATTTATAATGAAATACCAAGGTAGGTGATTGTTGTAAAAATAACAGGTCCATCCGTCTCGATAAAATAATTTAATTAAAATTTAGTAATTATTAAATAATTATAACTTTATTATTTATTATCAAAAGGTTTCCACCTTGTGGTAATAAATAATATATTATTAGTTATTTAATTAATACCAAGGCTAAGGGTCAATTAAACCCACTTAGATTTAAATGTTCTGACACTTCCCCTTAATGCTAAGTGGGGATAAATGTCATAGTCACCATAACAAAGAAATTATACTATGTACATAGTTTAAGGATTTAAAAACCTTCATCATGCCAAACATCACCTTTTGAAATAAAAGAAATTATAATCCATAAATTAATTTTAAAAGTAAGTCTAGGCTAGCATGATCATCAGACCATATCTTATAGTTTCTCATAAATAATCATCTAAGCATATTTGGAGCCTTTTATAAAATAAAGACTTTTATTACAAAGTATGCTTTAAATTTATTGGGGTACAAAAGGAAAACTTCCACATGAAATTACTCAAATCATATAACTTCCATAGGAAGTTTACAATGTTTTACAATGATAAGAAGTATATAGAAGAAGAAACACATGGCCATTAGGAAGTGGCATTGTAATGCACACTCCCCCTCAATAGCAACTTTGAGAGGCCCAACATTGTATAAAACTGACGAAACTTGGTAAAACCAAGTGATTTTGTGAAGATATTTTTTACTTTTTCATCTATAGGATAGAAATGCAGATTAATATCACCATTGAGGACTTTCTCTCGGATGAAAGGCACATGAACTTCAATGTGTTTAGTTTTTTGGTGTTTCTCACCTACATAAAACTTAAACACATCCAAAAAAAATTCATGATAGCATAATATGGTTAGCATCACAATAACTACATACACAAAAAATATATGAAATATGTTTTACTATGGTAAAACACATTTTAAAACAATCATATCATTTTTAAGGCAAACAAGTTCACTACTTTGATCACAAAGTTAGTGAAAAAAATATAAATTATTATATTTAATTCATTATTGGATGTTTTCAGTAATAAAAAGATGAGTGTCCCCAACTATCATGCGATGCATATACAATAATTTAATAATAATATGATACTAAGTTTAACCAAACATTAGATATCTCATTAGCAATAACTCCTTTTATCATTTGAGTTTTATCAAAAAAACTTTTCAAGTTTAATATGCTTTAACCAAATACTGAAGTATAACATCGCATACATCAAATATGGATAATTTTAGCATGAAATTCCATCATCCAATCAACCATATATGAGACTGAAATAAATAAGTTTAGAGACGTATGAATAGAATGATTATTAAAGTAAATGATAAAGAGCCAATAATACAAACTCCATTTACACGTTGCATTTCATAACATATCTTATTATCAAAAAAAACATATAAGGATGTTATCATAAATAATCAAATGATAAAACAATAAAATGAGAGTATCTAAGAAATTGAAATAAAAAAGATCTAAACTCATTGAGCATGATTGTCTTATAAAATGTAACAACTAAAACATGATCATTTTGTCAAATTAAGCATGATGTTATGCATATAATGTATTTCAATGCTAACTAAATTGAAAGTAATCATAATATCTATAAATTTTCTTTGATTTATCATCTAAGACAAATATATCTCTTGTGATATAATTGTAATATGTTATTTTCAAGAATCAATACTAAATCATTTTACTAACAAATACAATGTAGATGAGACACTATCAATATAGTTAGTATCTCTAAAATAACAACAAAATAGTTTTATCAAAACAAATGAAATGCTATGTGCATACATGTATTTTTGATGTAGAAAAATGAAAAGATTATGTAGGGATTCTATTTAGAATATGCATAGTAGTATTCATGGCTTCGACCCATAAAAATTTAAGAACATTTGTAGATTGCAATATGTTTATAGCCATTTCTATGATGGTGTGGTTTTCACTTTTAGCAATACCATTTTGCCGAGGGTAATAAGGAGTTGTTAATTCCCTTTGAATACCTCAACTAATGCAAAAATAATTAAACTCTTTACTAACATATTCATCATCATTATCACTTATTAATCTCTTAATAAAAAAATTAGATGCATTTTCAACACTAGCTTTAAATTCTTTGAATTTAGATAACACATAAGATTTATTTTTAATGAAAAAAGATTAGATCATTTTAGTGTAATCATAAATAAAAGTAGAAATATAAAAATGACCATTAAGAGATAAAACTTCAAGATGTCGTACAACATCACTATGAATCAATTCTAAAGGATGCAAAAAATTCACATCATGATTATTGTGAAAGGGGTTAGTATTATGTTTACCACATAAGCAACCCTCACAAGTTTGATGATAAGAAAGGATAGAAGGAAGTCCAACAACAATATTATTTGTAGACATATCATTTAATCTTTTAAAATTAATATGACCTAATCTTTCATGTGATAATTGAGATTCATTATTATTGTGCGATGAAAAAAAACATGCAGAAGGAGAAAAGATATATAAGCCATTATTTTGAACACCTTAAATAATCAAGAAGCCAAAATGATTTATAATGGACTAATTGTCTTTAAGTAATGTTACATTAAAATTATTATTTGTAAGTTGAGAACATGATAGCAAATTCTTTTTAAGTTTAGGTACATAGAAAACATCATTAATAATAACATTTGAAAATTTTGCTTTTCCTTGTTTAGTTGCTTCTAAAAAAAATTTATCTCCTAAGTAAATTATTTTAGAGATATCTCTAGAATCATATAAAAAATCAGATAATCATGTCATATGGTGTGATACACTGCTATCTAAAATCCATTCATTTTCATTTGAAGCACATAAAGCAACACACAAAGTAATAATATTCGGATCTTGATTGTTATTTTGATTAGGGTTTTGATTCTTATGCTTGTTTTAATCAAAAAATTTCCCTTGGTTATTTTTAAAAGATTGATTGTTAATTTTATCCTTGTTTTTATAGTATGTTTCCATTTTATGACCAAATTTACCACACAAATTACAATTTCTATTAAACTTAGGTGTATGATTCTTATTACCATATTTCTTGTTCCCTTTAAGCCAAAATTTGAGTTAACTTTATGGTTTTTAGTGTTATTAAAAACATTATTAAGAGTGAAAAGTGCCTGAGTGGCATTCTCCTTAGAATTAAAATTTATCATAACTTGCTCTTCTTGAATCAAGAGAGCGGATAGAGTGTTAAGGTCAGGGATATATTTCTTAGTTTGATACTTAGAATTCAAAATTGAAATAAAATTTCTAAGTTTTTCATGAATATTTAATTAAATGATAAAATAAAGCACTTGATCTTGAATCAAATTATAATTACATCCATCTAATTGAGCTTTAATGCTTTTTAGTTTAGCAAGAAAATTAACAACTTTTTCATCACCCTTCATAGGTGTAGTTAGCAATTCAAGGATTAATTTAATGATCTTTGAAAGGTGAGTTCACTCATGCATGGAATTAGTGAGTTTCCAAGTATCTCAAAGAGACTCTTGATTACCAATGTGGAGAAGGAATTCATCCTTAACACTCTGGAATATAATGGACATAGCTTCCTATGACTTTTGTTAAAATGCATTGGTAAACTCAAGGGTTACATATCATCTAGAAGGGGATTTTTCAATCCCAATGAAAATATTCATAATTTGCAGGCAATAAATTTAACTTTAACATGAATTTTTCATATATTACAATTATTTCCATTAAGCATTTGAGATTTATCTAAGGAAAAAAGAGGCAAAGCCATAACTTTTTTTTAAATAGGATAGTAAACAAATGCTTAAAATGAAACCTTTTTAATGTGAATTAAAATTAATTTTATAAAATAAGGTAAATCACAAGTGTAAATATACTTAATTACACAATTTAGATGCCAAACAATGCAAAAAATTGAATTAAAATTATATAAATCTAAGTGTCAAAAGACTCACATTCAAAATAATCACCTAGGCACTATTATTAAAAAAGGTGTAAAAATAATAATAAGAGGTTTCAAAACAAAAAAAATACCACTCCAATATGTTTGAAACGTGTTAACACCTAGAGATCGACTGATCACACAACTATGATCATCAAAGTTGACTAGGTCAAATGTCGTAAAAAGGTCGACAAGAAAGAGGTTTACACATGAGAAAAGTTGGAACATGAACTAAAAAATGGATTTCAAATTAAAATAAATTTGACCAAAATTTTTAATATAAAAAATTGATTTTGGAGGTTTTGAACACTAGACCTCCCAATCTACAAGTTTTTAGCAAAATTATTACCACTAACTCTTCTAGAAACTTTAAAAAAAAATTAACATGCACATTGTTATATTTATTTATTTTTTAATATAATTTTTTGAATTAAAAAAATTATATATAAATATAAATTAATAAATACATGTAATTTAAAAAAATAAAAAACATATTTTTTTATTTTTTAATATAATTTTTTGAATTAAAAAAATTATATATAAATATAAATTAATAAATACATGTAATTTAAAAAAAGAAAAAACATATTAATTTTTTTTAACATCTAGATTAAAAAGCTAATTTAGAGGTGGGTTGCATGTTAATTTTAATTTTAATAAATAAATTATTTTTAAAATAATTAATAAAATTATGTAAAAAACATTTACATATTTGTAGCACGCTCCAGGGAGAAGTATGACATTATATTAGCAGTGAAATTCACATAATCTTGTTTAGACCATTATAATGTTTAAAACTTTGCCAATCCTCTTGAATTTGTTTGCTAAAGCCAACTACAACTTCAAAATTTAATATTTGATTTAAAAATTGATTTTTTAACATACCAATGTTGTACTGCAATGCCCATGTGAGAGAAAAAAAATTGATATTTGAGGAATCCTTAAGAGGCCTTGCAAAAGTTTTATACTCTCCATCATGGGTTAAATCTCCATAAGAAATCAAAGAATACGGTTAGAAGAAGGAGATTTAAATTTTTAGTTTTTTCAAAAAACATGGAAAGCCATACTATGCCATACAATGACACTTCTGGGAGCAAACAATCTTAAAAAAAAAAAGATTTAAAGCTTGAAAACTATAGTTGGGTGCTCAAAGCTGTGTTAGAATGAATTTAGATAGCTCCACAAAATTACAAAGATGGCCAATTATTTTTTTGAATGAATAATAATATTTTAGAACCTTCTCAAGACCATACATGTGTCGTATTATTCCTCTATCAGTTATATTTTTTTTTTCAAAATTGATTTCTAGTAGTTTGATAGAGATCTTAAATGATTTGATTGAGGCTGGATGATCAACCAAAAAAATATAGGCTTCCTTAGTGATCTATATTTTTTTCCTCCCTCTAAACACCATACACAGGTTTGAACCAACACATATGAGAGGAAATTATAGAAAGAATAAAAACTATTCACAAAAATACCTTCCAAAAATTCTTGCTGATTAAATACACCATATCCTAGGCTCTGAAACCATGTAAAAATATTATGTAATATAATATGAATGCAATGATCTAGATATGGGATTAACCAACAAAGACATAGAGAACAATTAAATCCATGAACATAAGGTTTTAACATGAAAACCTCAAATAAGTAAAAAACTATGGTGATTATTGAATTATTGAGAAACTCCACACCCCAATACAACATATTCTTCCTCTCTTCTCACTCCTTCTATCAAATATCCTTCACAAGTTTTTAGTTTGAGTATGATAAAAATAATTCTTATTTAGATATTTTCACAATAGGGGTAAAACCCTAATTATAGTGAAATACCAAGGGAGGTGACCATTGTAAAAATAACAGGTCCATCCATCTTGATAAAATAATTTAATTAAAATTTGGTAATTATTAAATAATTATAACTCTATTATTTATTATCATGAGGTTTCCACCTCATGGTGATAAATAATATATTATTAGTTATTTAATTAATACCAAGGCTAAGGGTCAATTAAGCCCACTTAGAATTAAATGTTCTAACAAAGGTGATCTTATTCCAAAAACATTTAAAAATAGATTTCCTTGCACTAACAATATCACCAAATATTAAGCCCTTATTTTAGGCTTTAAAATAGAAATTTAATGGAATATTCAACATCTATTAGTGTATGGTGATTTATAATTCATCATTAGACAAGTTAATGATGAATACCAAGCTAAATTAAAAAAATTATCCCCTACAAGAGAATGGCTGACAAACTAAAATAATATTTTAAGTACATCCATTTTGAACAAATTCCTCATGCCGATAACAAAGTGATAGATTTTATGGCTACTATTGGTTCCCTCTTAGAAATACAAAAGGATATCAGATAGAGTCAATTTTTGGTCAAAAAACTCATGATCCCATATTATGAAGTCCCTGAATCTAAAATGGTATGTGAAATTGTTGGTCCTAATTCCCCATGGTACCATGACTTATGCACCTACCTTCATGATGTCATTATCCATCCAAAACTTTCTCACAATAGAAATAAATCATTTATACAATGTGTCTTATGCTTTACCTTCCTTGGTAACACCCTCTATCATAGGGGCTATGATGGAACTTTGTTTAGATGTTTAAATTCAAAAGATGCCAATTTAACAATCAAGGAAGTCCATGATGGAATATTTGGAGCATATAGTCATAGCATGGTTCTATCAAATAAATTATTATGAACATGATACTATTGGCCTACTATAAAAAAATATGCTTCCCAATATGCTAAAATATGCATAGCTTATTAGAATCACAAAGACCTTATTCATGCATTATCTCAAGCTCTGTAGTCCATCATAACTTTTTGGCCCTTTCCTATATGAGGAATTGATTTCATTGGAAAAATAAATCCTAACTCATTTGATGGCCATAAACATATCATCACTACCACTGAATACTTCACCAAATGGGTGGAATAAATTCCCATCACATACATAATGGGCAAGCATATATCAAAATTCATCCTCAATCATATAATTTTTCATTATAATATTCCCTCCACCATCATCTCCAACAATGGTAAATCCTTAAAAAGTAAGGATGTTAAATCCATTTGTACCCAATTTCATATCAAGCATAATTGGTACACACCATATTACCCTCAAGGTAATGTCTAATCATAGGCATCCAACAAAAAAATTATAAAAATTCTTAAACAAATTGTCAATGACATTGGTCATAATTAGCATTTATAACTTGATCCTGCCTTGTGGGCTTACCGTACTATCATCTTCACACCCACGAGGGAATCCATTTACTAAATCATCTTTAAAATAAAAGCCATCTCACCTATTAAGATTGAGTTACTCTCTTTGCACATTTCCTTGTAAAATATAATTGACGACGAGGAATATTGAGTTGCACAACTGTATGAGTTATAAATTTAGGATGAAAAAAGACTCAACACACTTGATCAATTGAAAACATCTCAAAATAGATTATACCATATGTACAACATGAAAATCAAGGCCAAAAAAATTGAGATCAAATACCTTATCTTAAAAAGAGAATTAGAAAAACACTAATGTAGATCGTGAAAAGAAAGGAAGGTTTGAGCCAAACTAGATAGGTTCCTATGTTGTCACTATAAAATATGGATCAAGAGAATATAATATGGATACACAAGATGGAGAAGAACTTTATGAATGTATTAATGTCATGCATATTAAACACTTCCATTCTTAGGATCTAATGTTTCCAACAAAGTTAAAAAATTAAAATAAAATAAAATAAAAAAATTCAAAAATATAAAAAAGAAAAAGTCAAGGAAAAAGAGATAAAAACATTCATCCAATAGTGAAAACCATTTCTTGCGGCACCTTGGGAAATTACCATGATAAAAACTATTTTACCACATCATGCATAAAATTTGTGATCTATAAACACTCTACACTTGGGGTAAAACACATTTATCCATATGAATCCCATTTCCAATCCATCTAAACCTAAGTATCCCTTTCATTGAACCATCCCATCCATTTCATCATGACCATACTTGTCCCTATTTTTGACCTTGACAAGGATATGAAAGAGGTCTTGAAACATGTTTTGAAAAAATATTGGTATATTCATGTTCTTACAGAGAATATAACAACATAATGTAAACATATTATGAAGAAGACAAGTGGGCACATGGTTAATACTTCATGTACTCCTTGGAGATTCATTCTCCATCCACTACCACCTCCATCCTAGATGCTAAATTTGGTTTTACCTTTGTTCATAGTCTCGTCATTGTCCAAAAATTTAGAAAATACAAAAAAAAAAAAGGAAAAATCTAAAAACCCAAAGCACATTCCATTTGTCTTGTCCGTAGTCTAGTTCAAACTCTTATTCAAACTTTAAACAAATAATTATAAATTCATTGGGATATATAGTTCCCAATTTATCCCCTTACATATATCATTCTTGGGGTAAAAAGAGGTTATCAGTAACATTATCATCCTTCCTCACATGTGGGTTTTCTATTTAAGGACAAAAAAAAAAAAAATATGCTTATTTGTATTATGTGTGTTTTCTTGTTTATTATTTATTAAGTATTTTATATTTTATTACTTGTTATGTTGTGTTATTCCATATTCATATTACAACAATGTGATCATGGTGTACCATATAATGATTCATCTTGTCATACACTATATCAAAAATAAGTTTGCTCAAAACATTTGGAAATCTATGAAAGTTTAGTAGTAATTCATTCCTATACATCTACATCATCACATTACCTACATTCATATTCATTCCCATACATACATCCATAAACATATATAAAACATCTATAAACAAATCATTCATTAAAATTTCTAACTATTCACAATTAACATTCATTCCTAACTAAACATCCATCACAATGAATAGTTGTGCATCATAATCAAAATAACAAGAGTGACAACTAATAATCACATCATATCACAACATCCACGGACATCTACATAATATCCATAAACATCATCAAGTATCATCACATAGATGATAAAATATGATACACATGAGACACTAAAAAATAATCAATGTGTGTGTGTGTGTGTGTGTGTGTGTGTGTGTGTGTACAAGTGTCCCATAAATACATCTTATATAATAAAAAAATGCATCAATTATCCTTATAAAAACTATCATGTATTACCATGACTCTCCTTAATGGGACTCCTTGGTGGAATTCTCTTAGGATGTGCCCACAAGAAGAATGATGACAAATCCATCTAATAAGAGGATTCCCATGTCTACCAAATCAATTATTCTAATTATGATGTTAATCTCTAGTTAGCAGGTGTCAAAACCTCATATAATTATTGATAGTATGCTACCTATCTCATTGCACTCATAACATTAAAAATGACCTTTGATAGGCCTTGAGCTATTAGTGTTGAGTGAGATACATCTCAATCACTTCATAGTATCTGAACATCTACTCACATCAGCCCCATATCTCCTCTCATCCTCTCTAACTCTATCATCATCAATGTCACATTCATATTCAATCATGTGATCTTGACATCATGAGTTACTACCTATGCTTGGTGAGTATTATCTAGTTTTCCTTCATTCCTCTTCATACCATTATCTCTACCTAACAAGCAATTATCTCCCAATTTAACATCTATATAAGCTCTAAACCTCTAATCGACTCAGAGACCTTTAGGGTCATACTCCATCTCCCTCTATAACTATCATCAGTGGTGATACTAGAACCTTGGATTTATCCTCTTCATTAACTCCACCTATATCTCTACCACTATTTCCTCTAAAATCTCCTCCATATCTACCTCTATCTCTTCCATTACTCTCTATATTTATAACCACTACACCTTCACCATGTCTGTCTCCGAACACTCCTCCATCTCCTTTGGCTGTGGACCCATCAACATCTGGTCTAGTTATCTATCCTTTCATCCTTCACTATCATTCTATCTAAGGTTAATCCCTAAACATTCCCCATAAATGCTCCCATAGAGTCCTCAACCTTCTATCTATAATAGTTAGTATCATCTATTGATTTTACTCCCACCATGATCAATACATATCTATAACCCCTACATCAATAACATCTTGTTGCCTAGGAATGAAATAAACTACATAGATGTCCAACTAGTTACAACTCCTCTTATATCCATTAACATCCCCCATTGTGGCCTTTCCCTATATACCCATACAAAAATATGAGATCCTATTGGAATACCTTGTTGTACACCAAACTACCTCAAGACTCTATCAGTCATATATCTCTCAATAATGTACTTGTATTGACTAATGATATAACATTTAGTAATCACATAGTCTAAGTACATCCAATCATCCACCCCTACTAGGTCTTCCCCCCTATATAGCCTCCATGTAATGTATCTATGCCTAAAGTCACATATACCCCACATATAATACCTCAAATCCCCTAAATGATGTTGTTGGATACCTAAAGTAACACACCATCCACATGTAAATGTTTCCTCATAACCTCTCTATTATTGTTGTTTTACTAGACACTCTAATTTTATGTATTACCAACCCATACCTCTATTAGTGTATAAGCTCCAATGCTATTTCAATTCTTGTACACCACCATTTGAAAATATATGTATAACTATGCTAACATATAAGATCCCCAAGTAAACTATGTAGCACACTCTAATATATACCCACCACATTTACTATTCCACTCATAAAGAGTCTCCCAATCTTGTTAGACAAAAATATGCCATTAAAAATATCCATAAGCACCAACCGTAGTCAATCTATCTATCATCTAGCCTAAAACTATCCAAATCTACCCTTGATCTCACCATTGGAATGCCATCCTGATGTACAAATATCCCCAATGATGCCTATCATGTAATGTATCTCTAATATACCAATCATCCACACATCCTCTAAGGTTATTGTCATCTCCCCAATTAAAATATGAAAGGTAATCATCTTTGAGTGCTATCAAAATATATCTATTTAATTGGATCTCTGACATCTAAATTATATAGTACAAACCCACAACCTCCCACAACATGTACTCATCTACTATAAACTATTGTAACAATCCCAAAAATATTGATTGCCTCTCATGTGCAATGATAACTGGTAGTCACTCTTGTAAACACCAAAATGAAACACATTTAGTCCATTTTTTCAAAAAAAATCCAAACAATATCACAAACTTGACCAAAATCATCATTAATTTCACAAAAATATGCAAACACCGTTCATGCAAAAATGTCATTCCTTAGAATGCAACTGCATTTAATGCAATGCAAAAAATGTGACATTTGCATAAAATCCAAAGTTTTGAAAATGCTATGACATTTAAGCAAATACCATTTTATTTGATGAAATTTTCCTCAAGTATTTATTACACTAAAAATTTAAACTTGACAAAATAAAAAATGTACTTACCGGTCCATTACCTCCTTCTAGTCATTGGTGGTCCCTCACATGCTCGCTACATGCTCGCTACAATGATCATCAAAAGGCATGTAATCCATGTTTACTCAGGATCTTGTGTGGCTCAAATCTCTAATTTCCTAGGTGGCAAGAGTGAAACTGACTTGGCATTCACCCTTACCTCCTATTTATTCATTTGTTCCCACCCCCTCCTCATAATTTAACCTTCTAACCCCTTCACTTCATTAATTCTAATCCTTCTTCTCATTTCAAGACCCCATTTTAAAATTTCCTCCTTGAAATGCCCTCTTGAGGGGTAATCTACCTAACCAACTAACCAATCAAGCCACTCAAGGCATCTTTTTAAGCCCCTCTCTCATTCTTATACAATATTTGAAATGTCACTACTTTTTCTAGTCTCAATGCCCTTTCAAAGAGGGGGAAATGCCACCACTAATGTACTATTGTCAACATTAGACATTAATCATTTATCCTAACTAATCCATTTGTTATTAAAAATTAGGATCAATATCACCCTAATTATGACATGACCCCCATCTTATTCCACATGGTCCTACTAAACATTAGAATTTTATTTTTTACCTAATTAATCAACATTATCTAGTTAATTAATTACTAATTAACCCATACACACATAATTCCAAATAAACAAATAAAGATAATAACGAAATTAGCCAAACTACTTTATTTATCATTCAACCAAACTAAAAAAACTCATTCAAACCTCCCGTTTAAGACATTCAACTCCCTAAAAAAATCATTTAAGACATTAAAACAAACTTATTTAAGACATTCAACCCTCAAACAAACTTGTTTAAGACATTCAAACCACTCATTAATCATTCAACCAATCCCACAACTTCCTTAACCTCCTCATTGAATGCATTTGACTCATAGACCAAATCTCCACCATTAAAATTTGAATATTTTAAATAAATCCAAAACTATCTTATCCATCCATTCTCCATCCAAGAAATCTATAAGTTGACTTTCCCTCTTCCATTTGAATCATCATGTTGGAGTAAGTTCATGAAAATTTGAGATCATGAACTCTAGTAAAATTTTATAAGATCTTATCATTAAAAAATCATCAATTGAGGGTATAAGCTACCAAAATTATTGCATAGAATTTTTTGTGAGAAACTACGCTCCATAAAGCATGAGAAAAGCTACATCTATGAAGGAGAGTCATGGATCTGGTAAGTGAAGGTAAAGTATTATGTTTTCTATTTCATTTAATTAGAGGTTTATGTGAAATTTTAAGTAGTAACTCAAATTTATTTCTTGGTTTCTAGTATAACTTCAAGTTTTAACATTTACAAGCACAAAGGAAAATCCCTTAAATTTTGATATTTAAAAAATCTAGCTCTCTTATTTATTTAAGTTTGTAGTAAATATCCTAAGCTACCCTTTATAACCTTATGAATTGGGATAAATAAATTTCTTTAAAAATATTTTAAGTTTAGCATACGCAAATTTAAAATGGACCTGACATAACGAATAATAGACACAGGTAGCAATCAACACTTTGGAGTAAACCTAAAAATGTCCTACGAGGGAGAATGGTATGGTGATCCAAAGAGCCATTTTTTCCACTCTTTGAAGTACATACTTCTATAGATTTGAGGGGTATCCTAAAAATAAAAATAATTACCCAAAAAATTAAATTATTTTCATGGTTGTTTCCATTACCATTTATATTTAACCTGGAAACTTGTGGCAAAGGAGAGTTTCATTGTCTATGTACTGATTTTCCTTCCATTGAATAAAATATCTAGAAGCTAGGCAAAAAATATTTAAACATTCATTGGCTTTAGTGATGGAAGTTTCCTCTTCAACCAAAGTGAGAAAAGAGTGATTCACAAAATGTCCATAAACCACATATTTCTAGGGGTGGGGCGGGGGGTCATCGTTTAACCAAACCTATGGATGTATAGTCAACTAATCACATAAACCTTTGAAAGATTTTTAATTTATTTTTTTAAGTCACATAATTTATGCATCATAGTAGTCATTTTGGGATTTGGAATAAAATCAAAAGGTACAAAAGTAACATAAGTTGGAATAGAATAATTTTGAAAAATAAAAGGATTATAAACACATGAAGTCAGTTTAGGAACATTTTATTTTAGAGATTGTTGACAAACAAAAGGAATTTTAGAAATTTTATAATTTTGAGGAATTTTAGAAGGCATAAAAATATGTTTTAAAATTAGACAAACATGAGAAGCATTCAAAACATGTTGAGAAATTGAAGGATATTGAGAAGTAACAGGGATATGTTGATAAATTATAAAATTTAAAAAATCAAGAGAAGCATTTGGAATAGTAGAAGTAACATAAACTTGAGCATTGGTAGGTTTGAAATAAATTTGAGAAATGACTACATGAGATGTTGCAACTCTTGGATGAAATTATGTAGAAAATGATGTTTATTTGGATGCCTTGAAAGGAAGTATTTGAAATTAAGGGGAAAATTATCATTATGAGTGCACATAAATCCTTTATCTTGTCTACCTTATAGGGGATATATTGATCTTTAAAAACCTATCTTGGTTTTATGAGTGAGCCTATTGATTAACATTTATGTTTTGACATGTAATTTTTTTCAATGCCTTCAGTAATTCAACTATTTCAATAGGGTTTCCTATGACACGTTTTTTAAATTGTGTAATATTCTTAACCCTATCTTGTGCATCTAAGAAATATTCTTTAACACAATTCACTTCACATGCACATTATCAATTTGAGAGTGATTCACAACATCTTCATACAAATACACATCATTCCTGTCAGTTACAATAAAAGGTATAAATTTTAGATTGATCATGGGGGTATATTCATAATCCATTTTTAAGCTAGATATATAATTAACTAAAGGAATTTTAATAAAACTAATAAATTATTTATTAATACACTATTACATTTGGTGTACATGGTGCTACTAATTGGATCGGAGCTATGATGCTATTTTATTTATTTATTTTTCCATTACACACATTTTTGGTGCAAACATGATGCTACATAATGACATGAACCAAGTACAACTTGCATGAGTTTTGTGTAAAAAAATCTGAAATAAAAAATAAAAAATGGGATGGCATATGGGCCTCCCACTTCATATTACAATTTACACTGAAAATGACAACATGGTAAGTGAATGGAGTTGGGGGACAATTCCATGGACATTTCAGGTAACATAATCATGATAATAAATAACTTGATCATTTTATTTAATTAACATGATCACATTATTTAAATTATGGCTTGGTAATTACCAAGCTATAATGTGATCACATTAATGTATAACGTGATCATGTTAACATATAACATGATTGCATTAACAAATAATGCAATATTATTATTATAAAAATAATAATGTGATTGAATTATTATTGTTTTGCATATTAAAGTAACAAACATGTAGATGGAGTGAATGTTGATTAATAGGTAATGTAATTGCATTATAAATAACATGATTGTGTTCCTATTCTTACACATAAAAGCATGTGGGAGTTATACATGAAGGAAAATTTGACCATAACCTTATATTTACTACTCTAAATGTTAATTATAAGTTTACATTTATATTGTAAAATTATAATTTTAATTTATTTTAGTAAATATAAGAAATTAGCATCACTCAACATCTGATAGAGTTGGTCTCACATCTGCACACCTTACGATGTGGAAAATAGTTTTTAAAAATCCAACCTAGTTAGTACTTAGGCACTAAGTATTAAACTAGGGATTTCAAGACATAATTTTTGTAATTGATGTTCATTTTTGGTCAATATATAGTAATTTTTTAGGTTTTTGTGCCTTTTGGACTGATTCCTAGCATTTTAGGAGTTTTAGGTTTATCAAAATTAAAGTTTGCAAATTGCTCACTTTGAAATTGATGCAAAATGGTGTGATTTGGGTAGCATAGGTCACATTGATGACTTGCATACATCAAATGACCACTTTGTGTTAATTTCACTTGTTCCTTATCCCTCCCTCATCCCTGATCACTTCCTAATCATGACTCATCACCCCTGATCACTCTCTCATCATTATTCATTTTCCATAATCACTCCCTCATTGACCCTCACTATCCTTAGTCATATCTAAGCACTCCCTCATTAGCCCTCACTATCCCTAGTCATATCTAATCACTCCCTCATCATCCATAATTATTTCCTCATCATCGCTCACTATCCCTCATAATCCCTATTCACTCATTCCTTGTCCCTCATCACTCCCTCATTGACTCTCACCATCCCTCATCATATTTAACCACTCCCTTATCATCCCTAATCACTCCCTCATTAGCTCTCACCATACCTCATCATCCCTAATCATTCCCTCATTGTCTCTCACCATCCCTAATCACTACTTCATTATCCTTAATCATTCCTTCTACATCCCTCATTGTCCCTAATCACTACCTTATTGATCCTCACCATTCCTCATCATTTATAATCACTCCCTCATCATCCCTAATCACTCTGTCATTGACCCTCACCATCCCTCATCATCACTAATTACTACTTCATCATACCTTATCATCTCTAATCACTCATTCCTCATACCTAATCACTCCCTCATTAATCCTCACCATACCTCATCATACCTAATCACTCCCTCATTGACCCTTACCATCCCTCATCATCCCTATTGACTCCTTCATCATCTCTACTTAATTCTTCCTCATCCCTTTTCATCCTTAATCACTCCATCCAATACCTTGATGGTGGTATTTTGTTGGGGTTTAACAATGTTAAGAGATACAAGTGGAGAGTTGAGTGATGGCATAAAATATAAGACATAGTGATCAAAATGATGTGGAGGGAAATTTAAAACATAGATATTTAACACCTATGAATACATATGGGCATATTAGAAATGATGTAATTCACAATTGAAAATCCAACAGAAAAAAATAAGCAAGTAAAACCACCATAGCACCAAAAATGGGTAGTAAATACATGAGGATCACCAAGCTATATGATTTCATGAAACTAATCAATTGCTTTCCATATGAGAAAATTTTATGATCTAAATAATTACATTGAAGGCCTTCTATTTTTATGTCTATTGATTGAGTCATCATACCAGAGAGTGGAAAATAATTTTTAAATGATTAGATTAAGTAGTCTAAGATTGGAAAGTGGTGCTTAATTCATAACTTCAATATTCAATCTAATGAAGAGTGTCACACTATGAGATCTCTACTTGCACATCTTGAGATGTGGGTACAAGTTATCTAGCACTATAAAAAGGTAAGTAGATAATAGATTATGAACCTAATCATATGTTTAATACTAAAAATATCTCTGCTTCCCCCAATAAGAAATTATATGAATTAAAAATAGTGTTTCATTAACAAATGTATATCAATGGTGATCCACTACACTTCATCATTTCCAATGAAAGTTAGAAGAATTTAATTTCTCCTAAGCATATTTTCAAAAATTGAACTTGAAATTTTTACATCATCCATAACCATATGATAGAGTATGGTCTAGTGTAGGCTATGAGAAATGGATCACTTAGTAGTGTCACTTGGTGTACAAAATCAAACTTTTAAAAGATGTAATCATTTGTGAAATATCACCATTATAGGTGTGTGATGTTTTACATGTGGTCAGTGATATATTTACCATTAACATGTAGTATATGAAGTAAATCCTTGAAATTTTATGATAGATTTTCATGATTTGAAATACCATATATCATAGTTAGTTCGTAAGCTTTCAGTCATTAGTGCCAGGTACGCGAATCTTGTCATTTATAGTAAGAATTATACTCTTGATGGTAATAATTAAATGTAATAACATCCTTATGTCACCATATCATAGTGTGGTATATCAAAAAATAATAAAGACAAAATAATTGAACCCTAAACCAGATGAATACAAAGATATCTTTCAGTCACCTAAATAAGTTCCTGCATACTATACACTAAATAAAACTATTGATTTGATCCCTTAACTACCTCTATTTCAAACCTATTTATACAATATATCATTTTTATAGAATGAATAGATCAAGTGTTAGATCCATGAAATCATGGATAATGGACACATCATTCCCAAATCATTGCCTTACAAAAGCCTAATTATGTTTGTGCCAAAGTTGTGAATCAATTAAAAAAATATTAACAAGATTAAAGTGAATAATTATTATCCTCATTTGAATATTAAGGCATTTTTATACCATATCCATGGTGTATAAGTCTTTTCCAAAATTGATATTAAGTTTGGGTATCATCATATTCATGTTAAACCTATAGACATTTGGAATATAGTCTTAACAACAAAGGAATGATTGATTGAATATTTGGTTATGCCTTTTAGGTTAACTCATGTAATAAATTCATTCATTTAAAGATGTTGAATGGCATCCTTAGGCCCTTTACCTATGTCATTTTTTAATCTACCTTGATGACATCTTAATCTTTTGAAAACATGAGATGAACATCTACACCATGATGAACTAGTGTTTGACATTTTTCAAAAACATATTTTATTATAACATGAATAAATGTTAAATTTTCATGCAAGAGATAAAATATTTATGGGACACATTACAGACACAAGGAGTACATGTGTGAACCTAACTTTAAGTAATACAAGAGTGTGAAACACTAAATAACTTTGCATCTGATTCAAATCTTCTCAGAATTAGAAAATTATACAAGATATATGTGTTTAATTTTTATCTTTTGAACCAAAATACCAAAGGTGGAATCGAATAAAATTTCATCTAAACAAAAAAGATAATTTGATGAACTAAAATTCAGAATCTATTTTGTGTTAGTACTTATGTTACTTGACTATAAATTTGGAAGATCATCCAATTCATTCAATAATAAAATTGACTATCATAAATGTGTATTGACAACACAAGTCCTAGAAAAGAGTTGATTTCTATTATAATGTATTAAATAAAATATGATTAGAATCAAATATATATTTAGAGTATATACTTACATCAGATGATGAGGGAATGATTAGGGATGGTATGGGATGGTGAGGGTCAATGATGGAGTCATGAGGGATGGTGAGGGTTAATGAGGGAGTGATTAGTGATGATGAGGGATGAAGTAAGATTGATTAGGGATTATTATGGATGAGGGAAATATTAGGAATGATGAGGGATGGTGATAATCAATTAAGGAGTGATTAGGGATGATATGCTTGAGTGATTAGCTATGATGAGAGATAATGAAGGTCAATGAGGGAGTGATTAAAGATGAGGAGGTGTTGAATATGGATGAGGAAGTGATTAGGGATGATTAAGGATGAGGAAAGAGTGATTAAAGATGATGAAGGATAGAGATGGAGTGATTATGGATGATGAGGGATAGTGAGGGTCAATGGAGGAGTGATTATGGATGATAAAGGAGTGATTAGAGATGACTAGGGATAGTGAGGGTCAATGAAGGAGTGATTAGGGATAACGAGGAATGATGAGAGAGTGATTAGGGAATGAGGGATGAGTATGAAGTGATCAAGGATGAGGGAGGGATGATGAATAATTGAAATTAACATAAAGTGGTCACTTGATGTGTGTAGGTCATCAATATGACCTACACCACCCCAATCACACCACTTTGGATCAAGTTCAAAGTGAGTAGTTTTCAAAATTTAATTTTTACTAACCTAGGACTCCTGTAAATTTTAGAAATCAATTCAGAAGGCATAACAACCTAAAAAATGACAATATGTTTACTAAAAATTGATATCAATTGCAAAAGTTATGTACCTAAATCCCTAGGTTTAATACCTAGAACCTGAAAATGCCTAAATACTAACTAGATTGGATTTTGAAAAACTAATTTTCAAGTCATAAGGTGTGTAGATATGAGGCCAACTCTATCAGATGATAAGTGACCCTAATTTATTATATTTACTAAAATAAATTTAAATTATAATTTACATTTATATTATTACATCTTATACTTAATATTTAAAGTAGTAAATATAAGCTTTGATTTTATGTGCAATTCCCACATGAACATGATCGTATTATCAATAAAATGATTGTATTATTAATAACAAGATCACATTACCTATTAACCAATTTTCGCTCCATCTATATGTTCATTGCTTTAATGTGTAAAACAATAGTAATATGATCACGTTATTGTTTTTACGATAATGTGATCAGGTTATCTATTATTGTGATCACATTATCTATTAATGCAATCATGTTATACATTAACATGATCATGCTATTTGAATTTGAATTCAATTCCCACACCTTTTGGCTCAATAATGGCTTGGATTCTTGAGCCAAAGGCTTTGACTGTCAATGTACAGTCAAGTTTTGAGAGTTATGATAAAAAATAATAAAATTCAACTTTTATTGCCAAATACACTAAGAATTTTAATGTGAAATTTCCAAAACTTAATACCATCATGATGAGCACACTCTTCTCTTTCTAAAAATATGTTTTTTATAATTTTTGGACTAATTTAAGATTTCAAACAATGTTGATTTCCAACTATACCTTTTTGAGGCCACTATGCCACAAACATACATGCCTATACATGTTCATGTAATTTATCTTTCATTTATCTAAGTGAAAAATAAGTTATATGGTCATAAACTAGGACTAATTATATAGACATTTAAAAAAAAAAATGATTTTCATTTTTTTGAGGGAATTAGGTGCACTACATGGATGACTATCCATTTTTTGTCAGTTTCAAGATCTATTTACTTGTAAAATTCATAAAAAAAGTATTAATTGAAAAAATATAAAAAAATATAGTCACAAACTATAAGGTCTTATCTAAATTTTCACCAAAGGGTTTCAAATAATATTACACACTTCTCAAAAAATGGTGCATCACACGACCATCTATCTACTATGTTTTCTAAGCAAATAGGAGTTTCTCTTAAATTTTTAGATGTTTAACCTAGTTATACTTAACCATTTAAAAAAAAAAAGTGTTTTATAAACTATACTTGAAATGATACATTTCATGTTCTTACACCATCTTCAAATTTGGAGTGTAGATATCTCAAATTATCTAAAGAAGTTTAGATTTTTGAAATTTCAAGAAAATCATGTCCACGTGTAAGCCACTTTTTGTCCCCTAACTTTGTGTACTTACCCAATATAAAAAATAAATAAAGAGATAGTAGGGACACAAAGATAGGGAAAACATACCTTGAGAAAGATAGAGGAAAAAGGGATGATAAGGAGGGATAAATGGACAACAAGAAAAATGATGACTGAAAGAGAAATCAACATATCTACCTCTAGAATTATTGGGAAAATGTAAGGGCAAGGGGAAGATATCTAATTATAGATGAATGAGAGAAATAATATGTGCAATCCTTATCAAAGTGAAGATTATATAAATGTAGTTTTCTAATTTTATAGGTGAAGTTAATTTATATTTATGTAATTCCTATAAAAATCTTAAGAGAAACCTTGGGAACAACACAATTTTTTTTCCAAAAACCCTAGGAAAAACCATGAAATAAACTTGCAAAACCTTATGAAGAAAAACCTACAAAAACCCCTCAATAATCCTAACAAACCCTATATAAATCCTTGATAACACCTCACTCTTTAGTGCATCCTTAAAATTTACTAAATTCATAGTAGCATCTCTAATTTCTTTGATACAAAATTCTAGGTTACATACAAATTATTCGATGAAATTATCAATCTTGTTCCTCCTTTCTTTTCTAGATTGCATGCTTGTCTAAATAAATTCCCACTTATATTTTAGTCTAGTTTTTAGTCTTCATAATTATCTCTAGTCATTATTCAACCTTATCCATCATTTATATTACATTCTAATAAAAAAATAGTTTTTTAAATAGATTTGACAATTGAAAAAAAAAATTAAAGATAGTAAAATGTAAATTTTACTTAATAAATAAGATAAAAATTAGACTTAAAAAATAAGGTTTTTTTTTTTTTTTTAAATTTTTTTACAATTTGAATGAATATTTTGAATATCAAGCATGTGCACAGTAGAATAGACCATATCATTGAAACTTAATTATGTGGGTGTTACACAATGTAGATTATGTTAGGTCCAACATTCATGCTACTGTACAACATTATATTGATGAGGATGACCATACCCATTAGGAACCTGGACATCTTACTATTAGTACAAATATTTTAAAAGTTAAAATTTTAATTACTTTTGTATATCTTTTTTATTTCAATGTCCATTATTTATTAGTAATTAACACAATTATTGGGTATTGATGACACAACTGATGATGAGAGAGAGAGGAAGGCATTATGACGAATCAATATCCTTCCTTTGATACTAGAGGCTATCATGGAGATACATTTGTTAATTTTGGTTTTAAATATAAATATTTCAATTAATTCTAATATTACTTTTTTGGGGTGGCGGTGGGGGGGGGGGGAGGGTTCGATAATAGTTCTTATACTTATATGGACCCATGATAAGGTGAGGCTGGGACAAGTTGACATCCTTCTTCTGTTATTAGGGACCCAACACAAATATATAATTTTCCATTTTATTTTTTAAATTTAATTATTTTAATTAATTCTAACATTTTTCTTCTTCTTGGGGTTTTCATAATAGGTTTGCTAATTGTATGGACACATAGGAGGATGAAGTTGGGTTAAGTCAGTGTCCTTCCTCTCCTACTAGGGACCCAATGCAAAAATATAATTTTTATTTTTATTTTTTAAATTGTAGATTATTTCAATTAATTCTAATATTATTTTCTTTTTGTGGGTTTTAATAGTAAGCCATCTAATTATATGGTACCGTAGGAGGATAAAACTGGGCATAGTTTATGTCCTTCCTCTATTACTAGGGACATGATGTATATGTATATATATTTTAAATTAAAGTATTTAAATTATTTGTTTTCTAACATTTAATTTAATTTCAATTCTACATTATTTGTGCCTCATGATTGTTATACATCAAGTAAAACAATAGGTGCAAGACCTTCTCTTTCTCATCATGCTTCACTTCCTTCAAAATGTTTGGAGGCTCACCATTTAGAATTTTAGGTGTACTCCCACCTAATTTCTAGGTGGACATTGAAGAAGCACCACCACACTCTAATGATGATCATCCCTTTTTATTGATAGAAGATGAGTATAAACACCGAGTGTTTGGGTATTTAAAAGTGGAGTTATATGTGAATGGTGATAAAGAAATATTGGATGATGTAGGGGAGAGTAAGTTATTTGAATTTATGTTTTTTAATTTCTATTATTTAATTTTTTTAATTTTTTTTTTTTTTTTTTTTTCAGTTTTATATTTTTTATTTTTTTAATTTATGTATAACATATTTAACAATCCATTTAAAAAAAATAGGTAAGGTAAACAAAGAATAAATCTACATAGGAAAACATTATTTTGTGGAATTTATAATGTTCAATGTAGCAAGTTATCGATAGATTATCGACAATAGCTCACTAAAATAATTGAACATGAAATCGACAACATTATCATAATATAAAAATATATGAAAAATATGTAAAAATTATACTTAACAAGATGATGAGGCATATGAGGGTAAGACTCCCTTCATATATATTAATTCTTATTTTTTATTTATTATATTTATAATATATTTTAAAATCTAAATTTTTTAGCTTGCTTATTAGGTAAATACAAATGTAGATAGGATGACTTTAACCTCCACATGTGAAATGTATTAGTTGATTAAGTTTGGGTGATGATTAGATCATAAGGGATAGAGACAACGCTGAAAGTTGTTAACAAATAGAGATAAAGCTACAAGTTAATTAATTTTTTTAATGAGATGTAAAAATTGGTTCAATTTTTATATTTAACTAATTTTATATTTTATATTTATTAAAATTATTTCAAATAAGAATAATAGCCAACACAAATCCCAAGAAGAAAGAACTAGTTAGGGGATCCTTAAAGACTCATCGCTTAAGGTGAATGATGAACACAAGGTTGGACATAAGTTTATAATTTATTTTACATATATATTCAAGTTATTTTTGGTGATAATGGCACCAAATACTTTTTCACGAGCATCCATATGGTTAGATTTTAAAATAAACATCTCATGTAAAATATAAGCAACATCAAAATCTTTTAGAGCCCAAACTTCCATTTCTCCTACTCGTTACCCTCCTTGTTTGGATTTTCCTTTCAGAGGTTGTTATGTAATTATTATATAAATCCATTCGAACATGCAAGACTTTTGTCATCAACTTGATGACATAATTTAGATATATAAGCTATTCTTATTATAACAATAAATAATATTACACCTCATTTTATGATATACATTTTATTGTAGTAGCAACACTATGGCTTTAGGGCCAAAAAGGAAGTGAAAAAATAGTTGAAAGCTCTAAGATGGGACAAAAAACCATTCATCATGTAAATCTAAGATAACGGATATGCATTGGTAATAAATGTATTGTTTGATTAATTGAGAAGAACTAGATGGGTACGCTAAACATAATTTATAGTTTTAATTAGCTATGTAAATTGTAACTTTAAACACTTACATGACAATTAAGTGTTTAATTTGTAGGTGGATAAACATTCTATCTTAATTTATGGTCATGATATTGAGGAGGAAAATGAAAAGGATTTTGATTACATTGATTATGTTGATGATGATATTCAACTAGAAGATGCCTCATTATAAACATCTAACATTCCTGATGATTATATAGAAGATGAAGAGGATGGATAGAATATATGATAGATTAACTATATTTTTTTTTATTTGAAAGGGAGATTATATTGATTTCACTTCTTCAAACATTGTACATTATTGTATATATATAATATTCATAATTTAAAAATTTCTTGTTTATTATACAGATGATTTTTTATAATATAATTATTTTAAAGTTTTTGATATAATTTAAAATATTAATTTATGAATGTTTGTATTAGGTTTAAATCTTGCTAGATATTTCAGGCCAGTTGTGGTTTTATGTGTTAGATTTGAGGCTGATTTTAGTCGTATATGTTAGATTGTGAGGAAGTACCCATCTTGTTTAAGTATCAGTGAGAAATTGACCCCTGATTATGGTTCATCTGATTCATAAATCTTGTAAAATAATAAAATAAAAATTACACACACACACACACACACACACACACACACATACATATACATATACACACACAATTTATTAACATCATTTCATTATGTTGGGTGACAATTGTTGGCATAAGATCAACATAAAATTGTTACAAACTCAACATAAAAAAATTCTAATGGTATCAACCTTACATTGCAAAAAATGATGCAAAATCTTTATTTATTTTTTTGGCAAAACCCCCCAAAATCAATGATTTATAGCATGAATTTGACCCAAATTAGGATGCAAATTATACTTCATCAAGTTCAAGTAGTAGTGATCCTAAAATTATTTGTAGTTGGATCCCTAACTCCAATAATTTTTTATAAAATAAATTGAAATCAAACATTAAACATACATACCATTCATGCACATTAGGGTTTAATTTTTTTCAAAAACAAAAAAGAACTAGATCAAGTGTAAATAAATTATAGATATTGGATCTAAAAACATGTAATGGAATTAATCCTAAGAAAGTTAGATAAATTCTCATTTTTCTTTTTTTTTCAAGATATAACTCTAAAATAGTTGTAAGAGGCTATGGGTTCACAAAAAATTAATATGGGTAAATAAATTATAGCTAAATTGTAATACAAATATACAATTATACTTAATTACGTTAAATAACATGTGAATAATAGTAATATTAACTTAATTAATTAAAAATTAGAGAAAAATAATCATGCAACATTATGTGGTGCATGTTATTCTATAATTTTTCTTATATAAATTTATATGCTTCAATGACAAATTCTCTAATAATTTATGGATTTATATAGAATGTTTATAAATGTTCAATAGATTATTATGAATAATAAATAAATATTTTATAATTATATTAGAAATAAATGAAATACAATTCTTATGTATTTACGGACATTTAAATTCAAATTAGAATTCCATTGACATATAATTTATGTGTAGGTTTTAAATTAAATATAAAAATATTTCAATGTTATTTTTGTTCCCATTATATTTTATTTATTGTGTAGTCATTAATATTTATTTGGATATTAAATTATTTATTTAATTAATTATTCTTATTATTATTTATAAAATTTTATATTGTTACCATTGTTTTAATGCCCAAGCCTACGTGATTGGCTTCACCATTCTCTCTGTCTCTCTTTTTCCTCATATGTTTCCATCTTTGTATATTCATTTATATAATTATCTATTATAATAAAATGCCTTTATTAAAGGTTTAATCCTCTTTAAGAGAAATACACGTGGAATGGGCCGCATTAATGGTAATGAAAATGCTAACCAAATAAGGCACATATACGTAATAATTAAAACAAAATTCAAGGGATCATACAAATAATCAATCCAGTTAGTATGTCAACAATCAATTAAGAAGCATGAAGAGAATTAGTTTGATGGGTCAACATAATGTTATCAATTGTGACTTTAAATAATAGAATAAGTTGTGTGCATGACAATATGTTGGTCATGCAGCATATTAATTTACTAAAACCATGTCAAAGGAGACCAAATAACTCAAATAAAGAAAAACTTGATCACTTTATCAAAGTTTTAAGTACATTCTTAAAATGGGAAAACAATGAGAATAAAACTTTTGAAGTCTGACAAGTAATTATTGTTTTGATTTAAGTACAAACTATGACTGCTTTTTTTCTGATTGATGAGGACGCTTTCAATCTAGCTATTTAAGTTAATTTTACAATTTTATGAAATTTTATAATATTTGACATAATTTTAAAATTATTTTTATGATATTTTAATATAAAATTATAAATAAGGTTATATAATCATAATGTTTAGTTGTGTCTTTCAGGGTTTAGTATGATGGTTAAATCAATATATTATTATATGCACAATTTAAGTTCAAATTCATTTGGGATAAAGCAATTTATTATGGAAGACATCTAAAATTTATAAGTGGAATATGTGGTAATAAAATACTAATTTGTAATCACGTGTTTAAATATACATTAGATTGGGTTTTAGTTATGCCTCAAGCTAATTAATTTAAAAAATAATAATAATAATTGTAATTCATTCTTTGAGAAGGTTCTTTCACAATGGTATAAATAGGTCAAAGATTAAATTTTAATTGTACTCCGTGAAAATTGATCCAAAAAAAAAAAAAAAAATCAAATATTATTGTAATCCAAAAAATAATTTTGGATATTATGAATAAGAAAATATATCTTAAAATTAAACACAAAATTTATAAACATCTAAAAATAATACTTGAAAAAATATTAATTATTAAATTACATAATTTTTAGATATTTATATACTTTTTAATAATTATTCCAAATTAAACATTATTAACACATTTATTAGTTTCTTATACTCCCTGCATCTTCTCTCAACATCCTTTGGTTGTCCTATTCATTTCCACCACCACAATATTTTTGTCCAAAGGATCGTTAATGCTCACGGATCTACCAAGAATATTGATAATGTTTTTGGCTCATATTCGCATACAATTGAATTCAATAGTTTTATTTTAATAATTCCTGCATTGTTTTCCCGTTTCAAAGATAAGTAATCACCATACTTAAAAATTGATGAAGTGATTGATTTTTTTCTTTATTTGAACTATTTGTTCTCTCCGTGGATTTATTGGCTTGGATATGTTACATAACCACAACATATTTTCATGCACTCACCTTCTTCAATTGTTTAAAGCAGAAATAGAGAGCACTAAGTTGATCTATGAATTTATCATGACAATCCTTGATCATTCTCTCCATGCTTCTTAATGGATTGTTGACATATTGATTAGATTGATTATTAGTATGATGCCTTGCATCCTTTATTTAGTTATTATGCATATGTGCCTCACTTGATTGGTATTCTCATTACCATTAACGTGACCCATTCCACATTTATTTATCTTATCAGAGGATTCAACCTTTGGTGAAAGGCATTTTAATGTAATAAATAAATATAGAAATGGAAATATATGAAAAAAAAAGAGAATGATGTGATTAATAATGTTAGTTTAGGTATTAAAATATTAGCACCAATAATAATAATAATAATATAAAAATATATAAATAATAATAATTTTGTCAATTGAATAAATAATTTAAGTAATTTAATATTTAAATAAATTTTTAAAAAAACTCACAATAAAAACAATAATATTGAAACGCTTAAATACCATTAAAATTAGATCATTTAGACTAGGTTTTAAGAGTCTGCACTTCTTATTTGTAAAGCCAAACAATGTGAAAGCCAAACAACAAAATGGTAAGAAAAACATAGGAAACATCAATGACAATTACATAATACTCTAAATGTTTTCACGATTCATGGTGATTAGGGAACCATTATTATGAACAATTAAACATTGTCATGAACAATAAAACATTATCATAAACAATAAATTACATAATACTCTATTTTTTTTTAAATATTTTAATTTAAATTATCTTATGTTTAAAAGTATTAATTGACCATAAAACTATTGATCTAATAAATAATAATTTTAGATAGGCCAAAATCCATTGTGCTTATTTCCATAATTCATTTATTCTCAGCTAAACATTATGAAAAATTTACTATAAATTTGAACCTCATTGATATTGTTTTGATGAAACATTAAAAATATGAAAAAATAAAGCATTTAATTATAAAACCTAAGTACCAACTATTTAACTATAAATCTTTTGAGCAGTCACTAGATGGAAGTGATTTTGACACATGGCAATGTGTTTTTAATTATTTTTTCTAAGAAAAACATAAGAAATTTTACACCTTTTGCAAATTTAAATACAAGCTCTTAAAAAAAGTGTAATAATGCAAGCTCTTTAAAAAAATCCCAATCATCCCCAACACAAGGCAACGGAAATACCAAACCTTAATAATATATTTAATTTAATTTTAAAAAAAAAAAAAAAACTAACTTAATTAGCAATCTTCGAGTATATCCCTTTTTTAAGTTGTTTACGACAATGTCACTTAAATATTAAATGTAGGTGGGTTGAGTGAGGTATATGTTTTCTTATAAATGTTTCATATAATCTACAAAACATTGTTACTTCAAAACTAAAATAAAATTATGTTGAAGAGATTGTCATTCTCAGATTACAAGTTTTAGATGAAGAACACTTTTGATATCTGGCATATTTTAGATATTATTAATTTTTTTTTGGCAAGAAGTGAATATAGGTGGATAAAACTTGAATCTTATCTTAAGTAAGTTTAGAAAAATGTGACCCTTTTTCAATCCTTTCATCTTAATGGAAGAGGTGTTTGGTGTCACCCCTTAGGATCATTAAAAAAATCCCTTTTATCCCTAACAAAAGGTAATTGAAATACCTAACTTTAATAATATATAATATTTGGTAAAAAAAATTAACTAACTTAACTAACAATTTTTGATTATATTCCTCCTTGAAGTTGCTCATGATGATACCACTTAAATAGTATATGTAAGTCAATTGAGTGAGGTATATGCTTCCTTGTAAATGTTTTATCTAATCTACAAAACATCTCTACTTTAAAACTAAAATAAAATCATGTTGAGGGGATTGTCAATCTCAGATTACAAGTTTTAAATTAAGAACACTTTTGGAATCTGGCACACATTGGATATTATTTTTTTGCAAGAAGTAAATTTAGGTGGGTAAGACTTGAATCTTATCTCAAGTAAGTTTGAAAAGATTTGACCTTTTTTCAATTCTTTCATCCTAATGGAAGAGGTGGAGTGGTGTTTTGTGTCACCCCTTAGATTAACACTTATTGTTTAGCAAGGGGAAGATCCTTCCCACCGTTGCATTTGGATCACTTACCTTGCCCAAAATAAAATTATTGTGTTTTGTTCGATTTATTCCTTAAATGATCATTATTAACACACACAACTTTAGAAATAGATAGGAGATAACCATCCCTTAGTTGAATGGGTTGATGGAAGTGATTTTAATATGATAAAAAATCAAATAGATAGGTACTAGCCTCATGATCATAAATTATCTCCATTTGAATTTAGAACTTGGATTTACTATAGGAACTATATAAAGGTATTTGAACCCATACATGGGAAGTTAAACACTTAATAAGAACATTGGTTCACATGGTCAAATTTTAGATCAAGTCTTGAAAAAAATTAAACCATTTGGATAGATTCTATGTATCCTCAAACCTCCAAGTCACTCCATCATCATAGGGGGAAATGGTGTATGTAGATCTTCCATTTTATCTAAACAGATTCCCATTATTTTAAAACTTTATCTTAATGATGACAAAAATAATTCTCAAAATATTACCTACACACTTAATGTGACTCATTTGAGTAATAAGGATTGTATAGCTATCTATAGTGCTCTTTGGAGTTCAGCCAACAAACCTCAAGAAGGGGAAAGTTAGATTTTTTGGTAGCAAGTTACTCTTGAAAGATGCATCTCTTTTCTCAGTTCTTATGGTAAAAATATTGTCTACCCCAAGAAGAGGGAGGAAAGGTCTCTAATAATAAGGCTTGAGGAAGGATATAAAATGCTACTCTTTAAGCCTTTGGATGAAAATCTTCAAAAGATGGTGGTTGTTATAAAAAATCAGATCAGAGAATTTGAATTCTATCAGGGACAGGGGGTTTAGATACATTCCCATCTTACCTAGATTAAAGAGGGAGATAAAGGATCTAAGTTATCTTGTAATACATAAAGCATAAACACCAAAAGAAGAGGATAATTTCCATATTTGATCATAATGGGAATTGTGGCTCTTCTTCTGTTGATATTAAAAATGTTTTCAACCATCATTTTAGAACTATCTTTCATGATAAGAATGTGAATAATGTTTCCTACATTGAACTAAGTGATGCAGTGAGCCAATGTATTCCCACCAAGATTATTCAGGACACATGCAATCATCTTGATAAGATGTTAAACCCTGAGGATTTGGAGTGCATTATTTTCTCTATGGAAGATGAAAAAATCCTGGCCTAGATGGTTTATCGATTAAAATTTTCAAGGCCATGTGGCCTAATATACTTGCTGACATTTATCAAGTTTATCTTGAGGCTGAAAAAACTGGATCACTTGGTACCTTCAACAACCAAAGGCTAATATAACTCATTATAAAAGGTAATAATAGAGATAACATAGTCGGTTGAAGACCCATCACTCTTCTTAATACCTCCTACAAGATTATTGCTAAAGCTTTCTTTCATTGTATTAAAGCAATGGTGCAAGAGATTGTTAGGCTTTAGCAAATAAGTTTTATATGTGGGAGATTCATTCTAGACAATCTAGTCTTGGCATATGAATCTACAGATTGGGCACAAAAAATAATTCAAAACTTGCTAATTGTCAAGCATGACTTTGACATTTAGCTTATGACAAGATCGTATGGATGCTTATCCTTAATATGTTAAGATGGCTAGGGTTTGGTAGAAAATGATTCACCATATTAAAATGTTGTTCAATGATGCCTCAGTATGCCTTCCAATGAATGGATCTCTCATTGAATCATTTATTCTTTAGTGATCCATTCACCAAGGTTTTCCATTAGCTCCCTTTCTATCTATTTTGGTTGTTGATGCCCTTGGATACCTGCTGCAAAGGGCACTTAATTATAATATCATTAAATGGATCAATCTCCCCAATGGATATTATGCCCTTAAATCTCATTTTGTTGATGATAACATGTTTTTTATTCATAATAATGAAGAGGAAATCAATAATGTTATGGATATCCTTGAGTTGTGTTATTTCAGGGTCTAAACTTGCAATGCATAATATTGAATTTATTATGATTCAAGTTGATACCACTCCCCTTTAGATTCTTCTTGAGTGGAAACATGTCCAACACGGAGAAATCATAAGATACTTGGGTATTCCCTTTGGCCTTGAAGTCTCTCTTAGTGACATGTGGATTTAGATTTTGACTACATTTCAGGAAAAAAAAAAAAAACTTGACTGTTGGGGATCCATATTTATTTCCTTTGCTGGTAGAATTGAAGTCACTAATAGGATTTTTGTTACAACACATGTTCATTATTATTCATAATTTATTTCTTCTAAAATATGCTATAACATATCACCAAGCTAGCCAAATTGGATGGCAACAAAGGTATATAGTGCATTTCCTGGAATCAATACATCTAATCAAAAGAAAAAGGAGGCCTTGGTGTTATGGATCCTTTGACGTAAGGTAAGTATTCTATTTCCAAATGTATCATGGAAAGTTCTTTTTCATCATATAAATTCATTTGCTTCTTATAAGGATTAACAAAAAGATGTGCACATATATTATAAATTGCTACTCTCTAAATACTTCAATTTTTCAGCTCTTCCCCGCTTAATAGTATGTGGAAGTCATGTTAATAAAATTCTCAATTGTTGGAATGGAAAGATAAATCCCTTAGACATGGTCTTAGCTTTCTAACTTCCCCTATTAGGTGGAATAGACATGTTCAAATTCATGGGCTTCCCCTAGCTTTGCATAGTAGGTTGAAATGGAAAAACTTGTATAATAAAGGTATACAACAATTTTGAGATTATGGCACTTATCTTGTTGTTAATGGAAACATTGGTGGCTTTTAAAAGGCATTTTTCACCTATAAAATTCTGACAGGTCTATTATAGATGAAATTTTATTGCTTGTTGATAGTTCATTAATTGTTAAGATATCCACAATGACCCAATGCAATTTTGTGAACGATTTGGATGGCCTAATGGCTATAAGTTTGATCGCTTCCAGCTCAAATGTGTATATCAGAGACTCTTATTTGGGTTGCTTTGGAACAAAGGCTTAATTCATAGTGGAAATGTAAATTTAGCAAAGGCAAATGGAAACACCTTGGAGTAACCATTTGAATGTCAAACATTGATGCCATGGCTCAAATCATTACTTGGAAGCTTTTATTTTACAAATTGCTTATGGGTGACAACATATGTTTTCTTACTATCTACCCTCTCAAGTGCCCTGTTTGTAAACTTGCTAAGTCATTCATATTTTTAGGAGATGTAGGTTCGCTAAAAGAATATGGGTTGCTGATCACAATGACTTCCCTGATGTTTTTGGACACAGGTTATCTTGGAAATAAGCTATTCTAAGGTTGAATATTTTGCATAATTATATGATTACTGAATGTTTTAGGAAGTTGATTATTAACCACCTATGGAAGAATAGATGCATTTATGTGTTTAATAATTCTTGTATTCCATTTGCAATTATTATTCAATCATTACTCTAACTATTATTTACAGTTTCATATTCTCTCCAAATTTCTTCAGAGTTACATTGAACTAGCTCAACAACTAATGAAAGTTGGAAAGTAAATTTGAAAGATTGAAAATGAACATATAAATGTCGTGTTGGCTGTAATGGCTTCTACCTTATGAAAATTTTTATGTTCTTTTTGATTTGCAGCTTTCGCTACTCATATAATTATTAGCTTTTTTTAATTAAAAAAATAATAATAAAACCATGTCAGATAAAACTTCAAATATGCAAGTTTAATAATTTTTAAAAAAAAATTGAGAAGAAAATAAGACCAGAAAATAAAAGGCTAGTCACTTCAAAACTTAATCAAACCAATGAAATGAAATCAAAACACAGAGGCTAGTGACTTCAAAACTTAATCAAACCAATGAAATATAATAAAAACACAATTTTTTTAATATTAAATTATTAAAACAAATTAAATTAATTATTTAAATAAATATAAGATATATTTTTGAATAAATTTTACTGGGTAGAAAATTTGAAACTAATACAAATGAATGATTCTTATTAAAAAATTAATTAAAATTTATAATAATTAAATTATAGGTTAATTTTGACGGTCCACTCTACCATTAGACAAATTTTGTATGACATTTATATAAAATTACCCTTTAAATGGTATAACGCTTGGGAATGAAAATTTTTTTTTTTTTTTTTCCCTAGCGTTGGGCTCAACAAAATTTTTATTATATTTTACTAATTTTTAAATAAGAATAAAGACATATTTCGTATACATGCAGTGATCGTCATTCCATATGCTACAAATCTATGCCTTCGAGGTAAGAATAACGTATATAAAACCAAGAACAATAATATTTGCTTATGTAGTATATTATGGCATAGGTGATTATTCCATTATAAATACTTTTATATATTTTATGTTATAAATCGTTCCCACATCTACTAAAGATGAATATTCTTCTCTAACATTTTTTTTTAAATCCATGAGCTCTCTCATCTAATTATAAACTTGTTTCTCATTTATGCTAGTTTTCAAAATATTTATTTTTATTTATTAATTAATTATTACTAATTTAGATAATATTTATTTTATTATTATGTCATATTTAATAGCAATTGAATTAAATATGTTTTTTATAAATAAAAAATAATTTTAGTTTGTGAGTTTATTTTGTACAAATTTTTTCGAGACATCAAAAAAATGTTACAACAAATATGATTAATAACAACATTTTTATACACTATATTTAAAATATAATTTTATATACAACACAAGATATTTCTAATCCATAATATATTAATCAATGATATAACTTATTAAACATATTTAGGTACTGATTAGTAAATCACAATTTTCTCTTAAAGTTATGGCTTATCTTTATATTCAACAAATTATTCTTTATAAATATGCAGTTTTTAACAAATTGAAAACTATAAAAATTCGAGAATGCTTTGGCTAGACAACATCTATTCTGATGTAAAGACATGGTAACATTGATCATTTCCTAAATTAATATATACTCGTAATTTGAACCTAAAAACAATATTATTACCCATGAAGACTATGATTTGAAATTCAATATACATTTATTCAAAAACTTGGAAAATAAAAAGATACAATCCAAAATCTTTTGAAATAGGCAAGTTGTCACTTATATCTGAAAACTATGACTATTACAAAAGAAAGGTATCCTTGAACAAAGAACAACAAGCCATTGTAAAAATTATTATTTTGAAATATTTTATATGTATACCACTCAAACGCCTTACACTCCTTCAAATACAAGCTAACCTTAAGGACAATATATGTTTTACATATTATTATGCTTGTCTGATGATTTGTGACTCTTACCTATGCCACTATGCCCATGGCCTCTTCAACAATATAAATGGAAGACAAATCCCTCCAACAAATATGAATACTAATCTTAAATAAAAATCCTTCAAAATATCAAACAAAAATCAGCAACAAATTCTTGTTCATTAAAACAGAAATAAATAATGACAATTGATTACAACTTCATACAGATTTGACAAATAGAGTTATCATCAATCAAGGCAACAAAGTGATTTCCCTTTTCTAATCACCAAAGCATCAATATTCCTTCCATCACAAGCCTCGTTTCATATGAAAGCTCTTATTCATATGCATAAGATCACAAAATGCTCAGATACTAAATGTTAAAAACATTAAGTCCGTATCAATTATATTATTCAATCAGCCAATAGATATAAATAAAATTTCAAGGGTTGTTTTATCTTATTATTTAGGATATATAATCTTATCTCCTACTACCTATAACATTAAAAAAACCAGATTATGGGTACATGACATTTTTTATTCATTTCACTTATTAAAATTTTAATGGTTGAAGTTGGTTTTAGGACTTTTGAAGACTAGTCTCATATGAATAAAACTTAATGATCTTTATTATAAGTCTTAAACTTGTTTTGGTACATGTATATTGGCTGCTTTTTGTAATTTGTCTATATTTATTTTAATGATGATGAACGAAGAACTATGTTCAATTTACTTTAATGAAACAAAAATATCCTCATTTTTAATGTAGTTATATAACTATTTTGGTGATTGTTCTACACATCAAAATAATTAGTCCTTGCACATAACTACTACGAATCACTTAAAAATTATTTTATTTTTTTCAATTAATCAAAAAAATAAAATAATATAATCTTAAAATTATTAATATTTTTCGTAAATATAACCACATAAATATTGGCATATTACCTTCCATATTACTTAAGAATATTCCAATTATTAACTATAATAATAATAAAAATAAATATCTCTCTCTTTTAAACTAAATCACACCCATCTGTCCATAACATTAAAAATCACATAGTATGTGGCCATCCACATTCTGTCATTTGTGCAAAATCATGTCTGAATAAGCAAAAATAAATATTTCACCCTCAACATTTAAATTTTAAGTCCTTACATGTGTGCAAAGAATTTAATACTCTAGGCATTGCTTATGAAGCCATATCCTCTCTTTTTTTTAAATAACATGACTATTCAATAACAAGGGCCGCATAGCGGCTAGTCCATGCTATTATAATTATAATAGTTTATAGTTGAATTTGTATATAGATTTGTAATATAAATGTTATAATGCTCACAAGTTTTGAGAAGCTAAAGATATTTGTCATGAAACATTATATTATGCTTACTATAAAAGCTTTTGATATTATAATACTTCTTGTAAATGATTGAATATTTTGCGTGAAAAAATAAAAAATGAAAGACACATAATGTGAATAGTTCTAAAATAATTTTGAAAAGAATAAGGGAAATGTCTAAAATAAGATATGGCTACCGATGTAGTATGGGGCATGGAAAAATTACATGTTTAGTGGAAAATGCAATGTAATAGGGCTTAGCACATGGGAAAGATGATAAAAGTGTAAATAGTTTTAAAAACCATGTATCAGAAGAGGATGCGCCACATGTCAAAAATTATATAAATTCAACATTTTTAAGAATAAATTTGGGGCATTTTCAAAGGTCAAAACTTTTCTATTTTATGGCATGCATGGATCATTTAATTTAAATACGCAGAGTGGATATAAAATCTTTCATACCCATAACTCTCCTTAATTACTAACTAGATTTAAGTTTCAAATTGATCTAAATCATGCGTGTATATATTTGAATACATTTGAATATATTGAGCTTTGTAATTTAAACAGTAATTATTTTTAAAAATTAATTACAAATTTTATATATTTTTTAGAATTGAAATATAATAAAATACAATATACTCATAAACAATGCTTAAATTTATTTTGCAAAGAAAATTAAATCAAAACTCTTAATTGTATAATTTAAATTAGAAATATTTCATTGTACCATAATAAAGAGAATAGTTAATGATATTAATTCTCAATAGAAAAATAATTAAAGCCACAAATAAAGACAATCGTGACATTAGAAAAATGGGATTATAAATTATTTTCATGATTTTATTTTTTAGGGAGTAGCAGAAGGGTTTAATAGAAACTATTGTCATGTATTAAGTTGTAATAAATAGTTTTGACAAATTATACTTTTCACGTGAACTTGTGACACGAAGGTAATTAACTTTGCCTTCTTAATCTGTCACCAATAATAATGGAAATAAAGCATGTTCAAAATTTATGCAAAAAGTTTAACTATTATAACAATAATTTTGTATAATTTTTTGGTATGATATAATAGTTATATTATTAGAAATTTGGTATTAATGATTTCAAATTTTTGGCGTGATGGGATAGATGTCATTGATAAAAATAAAAAGATTATTTAAGGATGAATTGTCCAATTTTATCTCCATTTTTTTAGACATAAAATGAGGAGCATAAATACCAATTTTATAGGATAATGATGTACACTTATCACACTTGTCTTTAAATTATATTAATTTATTAATATATGTACATATGTCTCTTTCAAAAAAAATATTTTAAATTTAAAAAAAAATCATGTTAGGAGAACATGAATTTTTTTTAGTAATACATATTATTTATCCGAAATTAAAAAACTAATTAACTAATGTGCATAATTTACAGGGAAATGCATGTACACTTGTCTTTTAGTTAAAAAAATCATAACTGCATGTACACATGTTTGTGTTAAAAAAATTGTTTTAAATCTTTTTTTGCAACTAAAATGGGTAAAAATTTATTGAAAGAACCCAAAAACAGAAAAATTACATACCCCTGTCCTGCTCAAGAAGTTGAGCCAGAGCAAGGGCTAATCTAGCAGGAAGCATCTGCTGTTCATGAATACACCAATTCGGCCCATTCTCCAAGGCCCATTTAGCTAATCCATCGGCAACTCCATTCCACTCACGAGGGATATGCTTAAAGGAGATAAACACAAACGACGCACTCATCTGACGAATCTGTTTAATCACCATAGCCAGCTGCCAATCAACATTATCAATTTTACCATTATTCTGCAGGTTAATGATCACTTGCGAGTCAGACTCGCAAATAACACTAAGATAGCCGTGTCTACAACAAATTTGAGTCACCTCCAGGATCGCTAAAGCCTCCATCAGATTATTAGTATGGTGGCCTTTGTAAATGGAGAACAAAAAATGAATTGAGCCATTGTTGTCTCTTCCTATGCCGCCTATCCTAGTCGCCCCGGGATTGCCTTTGGAGGATCCATCCACATTCACTTTAATACGCCCCTCCACAGGAGGAGTCCAACACCCCAGGCGGTTAATCGAGCGCACCTGCTGCCTGGTCTTATGCGTGGGACTTGAATAATGAAGAAAGGAATCTGTAGCGGGCATAACAGGGGATAACCGCTTAATAATCATGGTTGTAGCAGGGTCCATTTCCACCGTATTATCACATTTGACATGGAGAGTTTCCTGAATTGCATTGAGGACTTTTAGCCACACCTTCCTAAGAGTAACATAGGACTCTCAAAAAATCCTTCTGTTTCGTTCTATCTAGATATTTCAGAGAATAAACACAGGTCCAATTATCCATGCAGTCTACAATATAGACGCCTTGGTAGGAGGTCAACCCAGGCACTGCTAGAATTTTGCCAGGGATGAGACATGCCAACAGGGGCAACCCCATGCTGCCCACCACAGATGCCATAATCTTCTAGCAAAGGAGCATTGGAAGAAAAGATGCACCCCATTCTCCTCACTGCTACGACAGAGTAAGCAAATTGAAGGACCATGATAACCTCTTCTGCAAAGATTATCCCATGTCAGACACCGATTGTAGTTGAGAGTCCAAAGAAAGAAGTTACATTTCGGCCATGAAGTAGAGTTCCAAATTTTCTTCCCCCATACGAATTCCACTCCTCCAAAACATTTCTTTGTGAGCTCCTGATAGCCCGAAGAAACTGAGTACTGCCCATTGGCTTCACCCCCCAAGCTAGGATATCACTCTCCCTCAAGGAGCTGCAACCTCTACCAGCAAGGATCTGAGATAACTCCTGCCGGTTCTCCACAGTCCCTCCCTGTGGCCAATCAGTCTCATTCTTCCATTTGTAAGCAATAATAGGCCCCAAATTATAAGCTTCTTTATAATGCTCCACTGTGGTCCATCCAACATTGAGAAAGGATTCACATAAAGGCTGCAAATGTGGATGAGAGGAACAGAGGGGAGGAGCTCCGTTCCAAGAATCTTCCCATAAAAGCACCTCTGAACCTCTATTACATATCCAAAAGAGGTTGAGTTGCACCAACTGAGCTCTAAGTTTGAGGGTGTTCCACACCATAGAGCCTCTTCCCTCAATAGGCAGCCTGGGAATCTCAGATGGGTTAACCCCTGAGAAATACTTTGAAGACAAGATACGGGCCCAGAGGTGGGATTGGCTGGTACACCACCGCCAATACAATTTAGCCGCAAGAGCCTGACTAGATAGAATAGCAGATCTCAGCCCAAGTCCACCATCCTTCTTTGGTCGACAAACAATGTTCCAATTAACAAGACTCCATTTCAAATTCCTAAGATTACCGCTCCATAGAAATTGCCGAGAAAGAGCATCATATTCCTTGAGAAAATACATTGGGGCTACCTGGACCATACTATGATAAATGGGCAATACTTGAATCACGGATTGCAAAAGAGTCACCCTCCCTGCAGTCGTGAGCTAGCGATGGGTCCAATGATTAACTCTCTACCTCAGTTTATCCAAAACATTCTGCCAAAAAAGCTTGGGCTGCCTACCAACCACAATGGGAATCCCCAAGTAAGTCACTAGGAGAGGTTGCATCTAAAATCTAAGGGTAGCTGCAATCCTTCGCTAGATAGCCTCAGGAGTATTAAAGAAAAAAATGGAGGATTTATGCTCATTGATTTTCTGACCAGAAGTCACTAGATAGAAATCCAAGGTGCTCTGGAACACTTGCGCCTCCCTAATCTGGGCTTTCCCAGCTAGGATGGTGTCATCCACAAATTGGAGGTGAGTCAGCTTAGCTATTCCATTTCCCCACTGCCACCCCTGAATCATGTTTTAGGAAGCCCAAAACTTAATAAAATGGCCCAGCCCCTCACCAAGAATAATGAACAAGTATGGATAAATCGGATCACCTTGGCAGAGTCCTCTAGAGGCCCCAAAAAGTTTGGAAGGCACCCCATTAATGAGGACTGAGTAAGAGGGCGTAATAACACAGCTAAGCACCCATTTTACCCTGTCCTGCCCAAAGCCAAATGCCAAAAGAATTTTTTGCAAAAATCTCCAATCAGCCCTATCATAAGCCTTAGCCAAGTCAAGCTTTATAAACATAGCCCTCTCCTGAGAATTATACATAGAGTGGATTTCTTCCAAAGCAATCACCACTCCATCCAGGATTTGCCTCCCTACCACAAAGCCCCCCTGTTCCTCTGAGATGATCATGGGGAGCCAAACTTTGAGCTGCTCTGCAATGAGCTTATGATAATTTTGTAGACCATATTGCAGAGTGCAATGGGCCTAAAATGATCCATCTGATTAACCTATTTATCTTTCGCGATCAGCACCAGGAACGTTGCATTAATTGCTCTGAGCATTTCTTTGTTGAGGTAAGACTCCTGCACAACTTCCACTAAGTCTTGGCTGATAATACTCCAAAACTCTTGAAAAAATTTGGCTGGGAAACCATCCGGGCCTGGTGCTTTACCTCTACGCATACTAAACACCACTTGTTCAACTTCCACTTTGTCAATCGGTCTCATTAGCACTTCATTCATCTCTAGCGTGATGAGAGGGGGTATGCAGGCCAAGACCTCACTCTCCTCTGGTTCAACAGAAGGTGGTACGCCAGAAAGGAGCTCAGAGAAAAATCTAACAGCTTCCTTGAAAATATCAAAAGAGGAAGTTACTCTGGTTCCATTCGAAGTCATAAGAGAAGATATAAAGTTCTTGTTGTGCCTCGCCTGGACTAACTTGTGAAAGAATGCTGTGTTCCTGTCACCCTCCTAGAGCCAGTCAATATAAGCCTTCTGTTTCCAAAAGATCTCTTCCTGGAGTTCCCATTCTGAAAGATCATTCAAAGCCAAAAATTCAGCCTTATGTAGGTCATCTGTCAAACCAAAGTCAAGAATTTATCTGGTGACAATGTCCAGCCTCTCTTGTGCCCTTTTCTTCATTACATGGATATTACCAAAGTTGTTTCTATTCCAATCCTGTAGCTTTCGCTTCACATACTAAAGCTTCTTAGCAAAGGAAAACATGGCTGTGCCATATGCCTGCCCTCCCTGCCTCCACCAGCTGGTCATGAGATAATGAAGAGAAGAATCCTGAAGCCACATTAGCTGAAACTTAAAGGGAGTTTTCTTGGGCCTGGCAATATAACTGGTTGTCAGCTTGATGGGCCAATGATCAGACCCATGCCAATCCAAGATTTTAGAAGCCAAAGAGAAAGCACTAGAAAGCCAAAAACAAGACACTAAGAATCTATCTAAGCACTTTGAAATAGCATCCTTACCTGGTCTTTTATTGTTCTAGGTGAAGAGCCCATTAATGGGCTTAACATCTGCTAGGCGCAATCGGTCAATATTATATCTAAGAAGCTCAGACGAAGGATCTAGACGTGCTAGCCCTCCCCTTTTCTCCTCCAAGCTAAGGACAACATTAAAATCTCCATCCACAATCCAAGGTAAGGAAAATAGCTTCACACATACTGTAAGTGTTCCCATAGCTTGTGTTGTCTAGAGATATCACCAGGTGCATAAACATTAGTGACCAGGATCAGCTCCCCACACTCAGGGGAGGAAGCAACCATAGAAAGCATCAAGAGACTAGCCATCCACTAGAGTGGCATGACCTTCACCGGATCCCAGCAGATTGCTACTCCCCTAGCACTACCTAAAGCCCCCACACACTAGCATTGCCCGCATGCCCAAAAATTTGACATACAACTAAGTATAGCATCAACAAGGAGCTTGGTCTCTTAAATACAAAGGATATCTGGAGAATGCTCACCAACCAACTTCTACATAACTCTTTGTTTGGGGATACTATGCAATCCCCTTACATTCCATGACAGGACTATCATTGGGTGGATTGGGTGAAGTGTTCATCCAGGGTCTTAACCGCCCCTAATTCAACCAGTAAGTCCCCTGTACGTTGGAGTTTCTCTTGATCCTTCTTGCACCCCGCTCTAGCAGGGGTGGTGAAGGAGACTTTCTTGAATGGTCTTTGCATTAAGCCCAACGCTGACAATGATCCCTTATCTTTCCAAGAGGTATCTGTGTCTTTCACCAAGTCTGCCCAACTGATATCCTTATTTTGCTGATTTGGAAGGACTATCAATGCCCCTTCTTTCGGTGTAACCTCAATCTCCCTATTCATTTGAATCACCATGTCTTGGGGCTCGATGGGGAAGGAGCACTTCTCCTCACCCTCCAAGGGTCCTCCCAGCTCCTCCGGTGGAATGCCATCCTCAATGGCCATGCTATCCAAGGTTTTGAAGTGATTGAACCCCACCTCAAGGGGTCTATCTTGGTTCCTATGCTTCTGCCCTCGACCTTTCATACGGCGTCAGACTTGGGTGAAGCCTTCATTATCAGGTCCATTGAAATCAGGTGGGCCATGAGATGAGTTAACCAAATTTGATTGGGATTTTCCTTTTGATGCATTATTTGAGACGAGCTTTGATGAGCCCATTTGGGCCCAATGGCCTGATTCCTTGCCTCCATTAGACTCCATCCCAGTGAATCTCACAGCCTGGGGGCATTGGCAATTCAAGTGGTCATAAACATGACAAATTTTATAGTGAAAAGGAATGGCTTCATAATCGATTTGTTGGACCCATGATGAGCCTCCCAAGCAGTTTCCATAGCGTCTGGTAAAGGGTTATTCAAATCCATTTCAACACAAATTCGGGCATAGGAAATGAGTTTTTTATCCAGTGATTAGTGCGCTATAGCAATTAGTGCTCCTAGTACTACAGCTATTTGATGCAGGATATCCTCTCTCCAAAATTCTAGGGGGAGTCTCGGAAGATGGACCCACACAGGCACGCGGGTTGGCAGATCCTCCACAGAGTTGAAACTTGCATGCCAGGGTTTGATAAAAAATCCAATTCAATCATAGAAATAGGGCCCTCCCTCAAAAATTTGATTCCTGTCAAAAATAGAGGAGAAATTTACCAAGAAATAACTATTTCCAGCCAACATAATATCCATATCTCCATCTACCTGCCAGGTACGGTGCAGCCAAGTTTCCAAGGCTGCTTGGGATATCTGAATACCCATAAACTTGCATATCAGGGTATGAGAAGATAAATAGTCAACATCCTCCTTGACAGATTCTAGAGGAATCACCAAAACAGGTCTATCCTAGGACCGTGGAAAACAACCGTTTATCTTAGAAATCCTAGGTCGTTCATTTGCATAATACGGTCCCTTCCCTCTTAGGTCCTCCTCCTACAGCGAACGCGCTCCTCTAGAACCCTCACCTGGGCCGTCCCTCTCCTTTTCGCCACTCGCAGCCATCCAATCTAAATCCCTTAAATCTTTTTTTAAATTATATTATGAGAACATGAAAAAATTGGTGTACAACCAATAAAATGAGAAATTATTCATTTTAATAGTTTGTTTTTAATCCAAATTGTAAAAATTGAATAAAAACTTTACAAATATAAAAATTCTTGTATTTTATTGGTCTGTTGGGTAAGAACTATTGTTTCAATCGATTCCTATAGTTCCCTACAAGGTAGGGACTAAAAATATTTGAACTAAAAATTTCAATATTGTGCTTATTTTTAGTTTTTTAAGATAGTATATTATATTTAAATAATTTAATATGCTATAGTGGGTCATAAATGTTTAAAAATTAAAAAATTAGTTTAACGTGTTTTAAATCAATTTATTTATATTATATTTTTAGATTTCATCATTTTTTTTTGTTTATTGTTATTAGTTTTTGCATATTGTTTACTATTGTACTAAACTTACATTAAATATTTATTATCATAGTGAACTTACTTTGCAAATTTATATGCAAATTCAATTTTAAACAATTTATAATACAAAGACAAGGACTGGTCTCTATATGGAGACATGGATAAATCTCATGCTAATACTTTGATTTCAATGGAACAAAGATCAAATACAATGTGCTATTCAATACAAAGGTAGTGACTAGTTTCTATGCAGACCTTGTTTAAATATGCATCGATTGATAATTGTAACATCAAATTGCAATACATCTATATATAAATAATCAGAGTTAAAATAAGAAAATTAGATGTACAATTGTATAAATAATATCTTTTAGTAATAAATGATAAAAGAGGATTTAATAATAATATTTATTTTTCATGAATTTGAAGACAATTATTAGATAAAGATAGTATAGATTAATCATAAACAATAAGGTAAATGATTAAAAATTGTGCCCCATAATTGTCTAGATGCTATCAAAAGAGTAGTGATATTTCTGTAACTGTAAATTACGACATGGAAAACTTTAACTTTGTGAAAATTTATTTAACAATCACATTCATCATCTTCGAGTCTCATAAAATCTCACTCGTTTTTCTAAAATTTTACACATATTTTTGGAAAATTGATCTCCTTCAAAACTGTAACAAGACAACCACATTGAGAAGCTCTAAAGAAAAAGGGGATGTATTATGATATATGTGTTCTCTTTAGTTAATTATTATTAGGACTCTAGAATGCATATAATTTTTTTTAAATAACATACTGTCTAATGAATGGAATACTTATCCGATATAAATTTCACTATATGATGAAATAATAAATGTTTTAAATATACTTAAATTCTACTCTAAATACTTTACCACTTGTTGATCCCTTAAAACTCCTCATTGTAAATAATTTTAATGTACCCACAATTTAGTAATCACAATAAAAGTGCTAGTAATTTTGAACCAGAACAACCTTTGAAATATATCCCCAAAATAAAGAGATTATCTATTTATTTATAATAGAAATACTTGTAAGAGAGGGTACAAAATTTTATAAATAAATATATATTTAGAGTGATCATTTGTGTCATTATCCAAAAGATACTCCCATCAAAACTCATCTTTTCCAAAATAGGGAAATATTACATTGCATTACGTTTACTCATTTCGGTGGGAATAAATCTCCATGCCTTTTAATTAAAAGGTTTACTTTATTGCCTCCTTTTTCTAATTAGAGGCACTACTTCATTTTTTAATGTACTGGTCCCATTATTTAATATTTGACATTTATCTAAAAATAAAATATTATGAAAAATAATACATTATTTTATTTTTGAAGGAACTTTTTGAAGATGGAAAGTAGGAGTGCAACAAAGGGAAGAAGGAACATTGATAATAGGGAAGAAGCGACAAGAGCATAGGAAGAAGAATAGTTTTTGTGTAGAGGTCTATTAGACGAGTGATTAACAGGTATATAGTAGGGAAAATAAAAGTGAAATATGTGAAAGAAAAGGTTACTTCTTCTAACAACACCCAACCTGATAAAAACCACCCATGCAATCTTCTAAATGCTTCTGAAACCCTAGATCATGGTTATGTAGTGGCGGTTCAAGATACTTCAATTTCAATAGGTTTTAAAATTTATAAGTAATGCAAAAAAAAAACTTAATTTTTTTCATAGTTGTGGAGATTATTGCAAGTAATAAATACTTCAATAATTATCTAGTCTATATCTAGAATTGATTGACCAATGATAGGATGAACATCAACAACTTATGATTTCATATTCACAACTGGTTAGGGTTTTTGATGAAATGGAGAAGACTCAAGAAGCATCAACACCTTTATCACTACAAGAATTTCCAATTAGTTTGACAGAAGATATACCAAATTTGAGCTTCGATGATGACTGTATACTCACGATGGAGGAGTATGGTAGAAGATCACCATTTGCAAATGTTTTTTATGATTGTGGTCTCTTCATGTGTCTATGGAATCACTTTTTTGATCTTGTAATATTTTAAATTATCAAAGTCCTTTTTTGAGTCAAATTATACAATCTTCCCTTGGTTATGAGAATCCCAACTTTGATTTAATGACTAATGGGAAAGGTTAATGATTTTATCAAAATGGATGAGGATTCCAATGGGTTTCTACATAGACTTTTGAGGGTTTGCATGAAGGTTGATTTATCAAGGCCAATCATCCATTCCATTAAAATTGTGTCTTCCTATGGTGTGGACCCAATTCCTCTATTTTAAGGGTCTACCTTTTTTATGCTTTCGATGCAACTAGATGGGCATAATTTTCTAAGTGCTAATAAAAAAACATGACAACTTATTACAAGTTTAGGTTGTAGAAGTGGGTCAAGAAAGAAGGTACACATGATGATGATTTTATTGAGAGGGACCTTAGGATCTCTTAAGCTAATTACCCCAATTTCCCCCTAATACATCAAATGCTTGTCAATAAGGATGGAGCCCTACTAACTGTTCATCCCTACAAATCGTTCAACCTCCAACATCTGGTGATTATATTATTTCCAAAAAATTTACAAGAGAAGATATTCAAACTTCAAAATAATCATAGGATTTTGGAGCTTAGTAAGAAGAGGAAGATCACTTAGTTTCTTTAGACATCCTCACCATCTCTCAAACAAAAAACATAATGACCAAAACATATTACGGATCTATAGCTAAAAATTAAGGAAGGAAAATTGTAGTAGAGAGATTGTGCTTAGAAGCCTCAAACTCTATTGATGAGGGCTCTCATTGGAATCTATAATATCTCCTTAAATGTAAGAGTAGGAAGAATATTTCATCTATTAGGGGTTAATGAATGTTACTCTCATTTAGTCTCAAGATAAGTGGTAAAGTATCTTCAAAATTTATGGATTGATGTTTTTAGGTCTTTTTGTATATGTTTCTAAGTTGTTTTGGGCAAGGACTCCTTGATGAAGATCATTCTAGATGTATGTTTTTCTCTTTATTTATTTTGATTGAGGGCCCATATGGGTTAACTCTTCACCAGTTCTTAACTCCAATAAAAAACATTTATCAATCTACAAAATAAAAGTAAAAAATTAGGCATTTTAGCTTATTATTACATATTTTCCTAAAAGGAAGTAGAATAAATGACATGTAATTTTAGAATGGATAAAATAATATAATTATCTTAGAGGGATGAAATTCAACTACATTTATGGTGGATGATAGGGGAATCTTTCTTGTTAAGTGTCGAACTTAGAATTTACCTTTATCTAGTGGGCATGGAGTTAAAAATATCATCATTTGTTTAGGAAATTATTCAACGAATCTCATTTTTTACACTTTTGAATCTAGAGTTAGGATTTATAGGGGTTAGCCCTTGAATCCAAACATAAATTAATGCCTTCATTACCTTTGAAGCCATTATGGTGCAAGCCAATTTTCCTAGAAAGAATTACTCCAAAATAGTTATTTAATGTAACATTACTAATCATATCTAAAATGTAGCCTTATAAAATCTAGGATGTTTCCCTTTATCCACATCTAATGGCCTCCAAGAACTAATGATTTTATGATCTAGTAGCAGGGGAACATTGCACTTTTAACATGTCTAACATATTTGATGTGTTCTAAGATGTTGACAAGTGGCAAAAATAATGGTGAAAAATACACTTATTTTTCATACCTTGAAAGAGATATTAAAGTGGGTAGAATTCAATGAATTTAATTAATTAAGGGAAATACCTTATATTAAATTTCACCTTTTACGAGGATATTTTTACCATATATGGTCTCTGAGCCACATTAACATCTAGTTTGACCAATGGAGGGAGTCTTGACTAACATGAGATTTGACATCTTGATAACTTCCAAGATGATACCAAGTGGTAAATATGGATGGTGGGAAAGCCTTTACTTCCATGTTTTCATAAGGGGTGGTCCCTATATATGTTCCTAAGACTCTTGCTTTATTTTTATCTAAGGTAAAATGCCTTAGTCATTTCCTACCTTAGATAAAGGGGTTTATTATTTGTAGTCTGCAAGTCCCATCCTTATATTAGATCAAAGACCCATAGGTCATATTAGCATATAGGTCAATTTGATGGTGTGGAAGCATAACCACAAGTATTTATACTCTTAAGGGACATGCCCCACTTATATTTTAACTAAGGAAACCAATCTCATTTTTGTAATCATAGTAGTAAATATAAGCACATATTCACTAACAATCTCATTATGTCCTAGTTCAATTTTAGTAATTTGTTCAAATATAACTTTCATGTTAATGTTGAAAAAAAAACTATGAAATCATCAATTAATGTTGTAAAATCATTGCACAAATCCACTTGGTAAGGAAGCCTTTAAACTTCATGAAAATAACTTAGTTAATAGTTTATCATTGGGGAAAAAAACAAAGCAAGAGGCATAAAGTGATCTTATATGGTGAGAAGGGTATTCTTTGTAAATGAATAATTCAAACAAGGGAAGTACAAATCCTATTAGAAAAGGGTAAGCACACAATTCATAATCTAAGGATTTAATAAAAATATAATTGAAAGTGACCCTATTACTTTGATTTTGAGACCATTAGGATATATGGATACTTAATTTTAGTACGAGTCCATTTTCCATAATGTTTTAAACCTATTTTAACATTTGATTCACTTACATATATTTAGCTATTTTTAGGATAGTTCCTACCCTGCACTACTATATTTATGACCTTTTAGCCTCCTCTATGTCTTAAAAATTTATCCTTTTCAACTTTTGAACCTTATTTATTTAAATTTTGAGTTTATTGCATCCATTATGTGTTGGGGATCAACCAACAATGGATTACACTTGTGAAAGCAATAAACGCAGAAATAAATCAGATAGATAAGTAACTGAAATGATAAATAGCACAGAACAAGATATACAAGAAAACACCCTAAAAACTTGTATTAAAACTCTTTACAATAGGAATACAATGAAGAAACTTCGTTCTTCCACACCTCTCTCAGATGCACACAAGATCTCTCACTAGATCTCTATTCCTCAAGAGCTCTCTCTCAAGTACAATCAAATCCAACAACCAGGATTGATGCAACTCAGTACTATCCTTCAAACATTCACAATGTTCTACTCATACAGTTCTACAATTACAACTATGAGCTAAGAAGATCTATCCTAATATAGAATTAGGAGACTTGAGCATGCTCTTACAACAAACAGTTAAGCCTCTTCAACAAGGGCTCTAAAAATAGTAATGCTAATAATAGAGACATAAGCTTGAGTCCACAACTCAAACTTATCATAAAAACACTCGCTTCTGTCCACAGAAATAGCTTTCTGGACACGCAGGTAACCGACGTCAGTTCCTACCTGTTCGCCTGTGACCGTCGCCAGCCGACCCTACTGCCGACGTCGGCGCCTCTGTAACTGCAATTGACCGACATCGGTCGCTCCTGACCAACGCTGGCGTCTGTGTAGACCCGAACCTGTTTAAGTCTGCTCCTTGGTGAAGCTTTTAGCTCCACACCCTAACAATCTCCCACTTGGAGATAAACTAGCTGCACCAGTACCTGTACAACAACATCTTCTAGCTCCTCCATCTTCAACTCAATCATGAAGACCAATAGAAGTTGAATGAAGATTCAACTTCTCCTTAGTAACTGGCTTTGTTATCATATCAGCAGGATTCTTGTCTGTATGGATTTTCTCCAGCTTCAACTCCCCATCTTCCAATACCTGCCATATGAAGTGGTACCTTAGCTGTATGTGCTTGGTTCTTGAGTGAAAAGCTGAGTTCTTAGCTAAATGGATTGCACTCTGACTGTCACTATACAATCTGCAACTCCCATGCTCCCTTCCAAGCTCTTCCATGAACCGTGTCATCCATATCATCTCCTTGCTAGCTTCTGTGGCTGTAATATACTCTGCTTTTGTAGTTGACAAGGCAACAACCTTCTGTAACTTAGATATCCAGCTAACCGCCGTTCCACCTACAGTAAATACATAACCTGTAGTGCTCCTCCTGCCATCCAAATCCCCTGCCATATCTGAATCTACATAACCATGTAGAGAAGTATCTGAACCTCTATAGCACAAGTGTCTACTGCTGGTTCCTCTCAGATATCTAAGGATCCATTGAACTGCTTTCCAATGTTCCTTACCTGGATTGGCCATATATTTGCTTACAACTCCCACTGCTTGGGCAATATCCGGTCTAGTACACACCATTGCATACATCAAACTCCCTACTGTGGAAGAATATGGAACCTTACTCATGTACTCTACCTCTTCATGTGAATTAGGACATTGTTCTTTACTCAACTTGAAATGTCCAGCTAAAGGTGTGCTTACCGGTTTTGCATCCTGCATATTAAACCTTTCCAACACCTTGTTCACATAATCTTCTTGAGACAATATCAACCTATGATTTTTCCTGTCTCTCTTAATGCTCATGCCAAGGATCTTCTTAGCTGCTCCCAAATCCTTCATAGCAAACATTTGAGCTAATTTTACCTTAAGCTCTGAGATATCCTGCATGTGAGACCCTGCAACCAGCATGTCATCTACATACAACAATAGAATAATATATCTACCATTATCAAATCTCTTGAAATACACACAATGGTCTGATTGACACCTACTGTAGCCATGCTCAGTCATAAACCTGTCAAATTTTAAGTACCATTGCCTAGGAGCTTGCTTGAGGCCATACAAGCTTTTCTTTAACCTGCACACAAACTTCTCCTTACCCTTGACCTCAAAACCTTCTGGTTGTTCCATGTATATTTCCTCATCCAAATCTCCATGAAGAAACGATGTCTTAACATCTAGCTGCTCAAGATGCAAATCCTCAAAAGCAACCAAAGACAATACAACCCTTATTGAAGTCATTTTAACAACTGGAGAAAAAATCTCACCAAAGTCAATACCTGGTTTCTGTGCAAATCCTTTCACTACCAATCTGGCCTTATATCTCATCTATCCATCCTCACCTTCCTTCAACCTGTAGGTCCATCTGTTCTTCAGTGTTCTCTTACCAGCTGGCAATTCAACCAAATCCCATGTTTGGTTCTCTCTTAAGGACTCCATCTCCTCAACCATGCCACGCTCCCACTTACTCCTGGACTCCACCTGTAATGCTTCTTCAAAACTCTCTGGTTCTCCGCCATCGATTAGTAATAAATAATATAAGGAAGGAGAATATCTAATTGGAGGCTTACTTACCCTTTCAGACCTCTTGATGGGTGTCTTGGACTCGTTCTCAACAATCTGTCCACCCAAATTTTCTGACAGTGACCGACCTCGATCACCTGTAGACCGGTCTCTAGCCGACGTCGGTTCTGCCTGACCGACCTCGGTGCCTGGTCTGCCGACGTCGGTCTCTGTATGACCGACATCAGTTTCTGTACTACCGACACCGGTTCTTAACCTGCCGACGTCGGTCTCTGTGTTTTCCTATAAGTGATTATTTCTTTTTCCCGCGAGCTCATTTTGGACCATAACTTCGTCCAATTCACTATTGCTCTGCCCAGATTGATCTAGCTTCCTTATCTGATCACTGTACATCACTCTTTCGTTGAAAACAACATCACGACTCCTGATTACCTTGTTAGTTCCTAGATTCCAAAATCTGAAACCAAAATCATCTGAGCCATAGCCAATAAACGTGCACCTCATAGACTTAGCATCAAGCTTTTTTCTATTTTCCTTATCTATGTGCACAAAGGCTTCACAACCAAAAACTTTGAGATATGAGAGATCTACCTTTTTACCTGTCCAAGCCTCTTCTGGAATTCCACCATCCAGAGCTGTAGAGGGTCCTCTGTTAATCAGGTACACTGCGGTGTCAACTGCTTCTGCCCAAAACTCTAAGGGCAACCCTGCATGCAATCTCATACATCTTGCATGCTCCATGATAGTTCTGTTCATCCTTTCAGCAATACCATTCTACTGAGGTGTCCTTGGAACCGTCCTTTGCCTTCGGATTCTATGAGTGTAACAATACCAGTTAAACTTAAGACTGCAGAACTCACTGCCATTATCAGATCTCAAGCACTTTAATCTTCTGCCTGTTTCATTCTCAACCATAGCTTTCCAAATCTTAAAAGTCTCAAAAACATCAGATTTCTTTTTAATACAGTAGATCCATACCTTTCTTGTGGCGTCATCTATGAATGTAACATAGTACTGTGATCCGCCAATAGAGGCTACCTAAGCCGGTCCCCACACGTCTGTGTGAACAAGCTGCAACTTCTGCCTTTTCTTAGTAGACCCAGTCTTGAGAAAACTAACCCTTTTCTATTTTCCAAATACATAATGCTCACAAAATTCTAGATCCATACTTTTCAAATCTGAAAGCATACCTTTAGACTTAAGAATTGACATCCCCTTCTCACTCATGTGGCCAAGCCTTGAGTGCCACAATTTAGCATCCACATCTGAAGTAGATAAGACTGAAGGAGATTTGTTAGTAACACAATTACACAAATAGAGAGTACCTTCTCTCTTACCTCTGGCCATAACAAGTGCACCCTTGGTCACCTTCCAAGAATCTGCTGTGAGAGTTACTGTACAACCCTCATCACCTAGCTTACCTGCAGAAATCAAATTTCTCTTCAAACTAGGAACACGCATCACTTCTCTCAACACCCATGTGTTGCCATTCTACATCTTCAGCTGCACTTTACCTTTGCCAGTAATCTTACAAGGCTCATCATCCCCTAAGTACCTATTCCAAAATCTCCATGGATATAGTCACTGAAATATTCCCTGTTAGGAGTAGCATGAAAAGATGCACCAGAATCTAATACCCAAGATTCTATATTATTATTATGTAGAGAGAAAATTAAAGCATCCTGTGCAATACCTGCAATCTTGGCTTCTTCCTTTCCTTCGTGCTGGTTGTCCTCCTTAGGCTTTGACCAATAATCTCTGCTTATGTGCCCCATCTTTCCACAATTCCAGCATTGTGGCCTTCTGCCATTTCTGGATTTAGATCTGCCTTTCCCCTTAGACTTGGATCTTGCTCTGCCTTTCTTGCTCTTCTCTTTTTGCCTTCCCCTTCTCCCGGATGCCTCTTCTATGCTTTTCCTGCGTATTTCCTCATTCAAGATAACACTAACAACATCCTCTACTTTCAAAATATTTGATGTAGATGCAGTATTACTTACTGCCATTACTAAGCCATGCCAGCTTTCAGGCAAAGAACATAATATTAAAAGAGCTTTTATCTCATCATCAAACACTATATTTACTGAGCTTAATTGATTCACAATACCATTGAAATCATTCAGATGAGTAGAAACAGATCCACCTTCATTCATATGCAAATTAAATAACTGCTTCATAAGATATACCTTATTTGAAGCTGAGGGTTTTTCATACATATTTGCTAATGTAGTCATCAACTCTACCGTTGTTTTTGCTTGTGACAAATTAGATATCACAGTAGAGGCCAGACTCAGTCTTATAGACCCCAGAGCCTTTCTGTCAAGAACTTCCCATTCTTCATCCTCCATGTCCTTGGGCTTCTTTGCTATCCCACCTAATGGTAAGTAAATATCCTTCTGATACAGATAGTCCTCTATCTGCATTCTCCAGTGTTGATAGTTCTTGCCATTAAACTTTTCCATTCTCAACTTACTTTCTTCTGCCATTGCTTCTCCCACTCAAACAGAAATCCCTGCAGAAACTTCTGTGAGAAACCTGTAATCCAAACACACTACACAGATCTGAACCGCCTGTTAGTGAACCTGAGCTTTGATACCAATTATCAAGCTCTGAACCTGTAACCAAGGCTCTGATACCACTTGTTGGGGATCAACCAACAATGGATTACACTTGTGAAAGCAATAAATGCGGAAATAAATCAGATAGATAAGTAACTGAAATGATAAATAGCACAGAACAAGATATACAAGAAAACACCCTGAAAACTTGTATTAAAACTCTTTACAATAGGAAGACAATGAAGAAACTTCATTCTTCCACACCTCTCTCAGATGCACACAAGATCTCTCACTAGATCTCTATTCCTCAAGAGCTCTCTCTCAAGTACAATCAAATCCAACAACCAGGATTGATGCAACTCAGTACTGTCCTTCAAACATTCACAATGTTCTACTCATACAGTTCTACAATTACAACTATGAGCTAAGAAGATCTATCCTAATATAGAATTAGGAGACTTGAGCATGCTCTTACAAAAAACAGTTAAGCCTCTTCAACAAGGGCTCTAAAAATAGTAATGCTAATAATAGAGATGCAAGCTTGAGTCCACAACTCAAACTTATCATGCAAACACTCGCTTCTGTCCATGGAAATAGCTTTCTGGACACGCAGGTAACCGACATCGGTTCCTACCTGTTTGCCTGTGACCGTCGCCGGCCGACCCTACTGCCGACGTCGACGCCTCTGTAACTGTAACTGACCGACGTCAGTCGCTCCTGACCGACGCCGGCATCTGTGTAGAACTGAACCTGTTTAAGTCTGCTCCTTGGTGAAGCTTTTAGCTCCACACCCTAACATTATGGACATTTGTCTCTCTTGAAATACAACTATAGGTGTACCACCAAATCTACCACGTGTAGATTCAATAGGTCATTGAACATGTTTTATGTGTTTTTTTGGTCCTTTTACCTTGGCCTGATTTTTTATGCCATTGATTTCACATATCACTCTTTTCCATGGTCAACCATTATAAATGTTATGTCATAGGGGTCCTTATATATAAATCATTCCTAGTCATTTAACAAGTACGAATCAAACAAAGAGCCTTCCATAAGTTAGAGTCTTCAAATGATCAAATTCTTTGCTACACTTGAGAACCTACACATTGAGATACCATTGGTTATTATTTAATTCATGCCATTATGACATCATCTAATTATACCAAAATAGGGTCTAGGATAATGTTCATGTAGTTTCAACACCACTTATAGGGAGGAAAAAGTTAAAGCTCTTGCTTGAGATTCCATTCACATAGCACTAGAACTAGTTGACTAGTGTCTAATTCCATCATATGAGATATGTAGTTGTAACTCCTTTGAGATTTTATTACCCAAATACCTATTTAATTTCTCTTTTACATGTGTGTTATGGTAAATTATATCAAGAGAGGATGAAGATTCAAACATTCCACTAAATAATTTAGAGAAGAGCAAACCCTAGATTATATAGCATCCAAGGGTGAACCTACAGAATTAAAATCAAAATTTAGAATATATTATAATAAAAATTTGATATAATAGAATAAATTTATCAATTACAACACATAGACTTAATTGATGGTTGGATCCGTCCTAAGCATATTTGGTGGACAAATCAGTCCTGGGTATATTCGGTGGTAGTAGAGTAGGTGTTCAATCTATCATTTGACAATGAATAATATAGATTTCACACATAATTAATACACCAATTCTATATCACTATTACACTTTTAATCCCAAGATTCTACCTGGGTATGACTATTTCATAAATTTTACTATTTTTTCTAGTCATTGCTTGTTCGATTGATCCATTTGCACTTTTTCACCATTTTCAACACTTAGGATAACTCTGATTTACTCTTTTAGACTACTATATTATAGATCTCCCTTGTGAAAATGTTTTATCATGTGCATATCTTAATTAATCCCAATTCATATTTAGCTAAAATATAATTATAAAACCCTTTTATTCTTGGAAAGCATATATCTTCTGAGTATTCCCCTTATGGTTCATTGTTGATTTATAAATTTTTAGATTTTATTTCATATTTGCATCTTATTTTATATATTTCAATCAAACCCTAGTTTTTAATCACCACTTTTGGTTTCATATTATATCTATCTTTCATAATTTGGTGCATGCACCTTTTTTCATTGATTGCATACATCTTCAAAGTTTTTCTAGGATTTGATTCTCCATTTTCATATTTACATCATATTTTCAATTATTACATTACTTACTCAACCATTATTTCTTCCAGTGGTGTTCCTCTTTATATTGTTGATGTTGACACAAATGGCCCTCTTGTTGTCAACAAGATGTCTTTTATTTTTCCTTTGGATGATGATATTGACAATTAGATTTTTGATGATCCCCATGTTTTTGATGATGTTGACCAATGCAAAGTTGATACCATTGTTAATTTTAAAGCTATGATTAAAAAACCATTGTAAATGTTTAGACACTTTAATATATAAGTTAAAATTTACATAAAAATGAATTAGGAATAAGGAAGCTTTACCTGTGCATAACCCTATAGATCTATTAGATGATAATACTCCACCTCTTGGAAGACTAACATTGAGATACCAAAACTTTTATGATTAAATATTTTTTGATAGACTCCCAATTATGGTTTAGGTGTGGCTCTTTTTTTCCAAGATGTTCACATCACCTACTCATAAAGATATATCACTATATTCCTTAGGTGCATCATATATGTTATATGTATTCCATGGGGCCTCCTAAAACTGAGTATAATTTTATATTTAGATGATCTCATTACTATGATATTAGGGGAGATTATTTCACCCTTTTATATCAAGGGATTGTGAGGATCAAATATGCTCAACTCTTTCCTTTCATGAGATGTTTGAGCTTTGCTAACATTTAATTAGAGATGTTTCATCCATAATGTTTTGCACCTAGAAGATTGCTTCTTTTATTCACCTTTTTTCTTCTATAAAATTAAATATGATTCAACCTTATTACATGTTTATAGATATGATGAGGTCAATGAGACATTAGAGGATATTATTTCTTTTCACATATTTTATATTGGATGCATGTCCTCATTAGTTTATTTTATTTTTTGGATTTGTTAGATTTATATATGCACTCCTTATTCCTCACTTTACATTATATTTTACCAATTCCATGAAATAATTTTAACCTTTTGTACACATTAATATTGTCATCTTACCTTATTTTATACTTCAAGTTTTCTTAAGGGCAATAAATTAATGTCTATAAGGTAAGATGATGATATTAATGTCTACTAAAACTTATATAATTTTTGTAATCAAATTGTTGTAACTCAAATTATTTTAATAAATTATTTATGGGAAAATATGCTAATATCTATATAACTTAGAGGAACCAAAAAGAAGATATTTATTTTGAAATGTATAAAAAAATTATCTAAACATTCAATACACAATACTTTCAAAAGCTTGTAATCTAAATTAGTTTATTGATATATAAAAAAATTGTAATACATATTTAATAATGATTATATTATAATAAATAAAATTAAATATTTAATTAATAAAACTTAAATATTTTAGTATTAAAAAAATAATAATAATATAAATATATTTTTTAACTATATTTAACATTAATAGTATATTATTTTAATTCAATATACTATAATTAGAAAATGAAATTTTTTTGATGAAATATATCTATATATTAATAAAAATATATAATATATAAATAATTCATAAAAAAATAGGTGGTACAAAAACACACCTTGAGCTAAACTAGGCCAAGCTTAGGAACAAGTCACAACAGAAACAAAAAACATCACTAGGCCCCACCTAGGAATGAGTTATCAAAATAACATCAACAAAAAAGGAAACATAGTTAAGATACTAGTGTAAAGTCGAAAGGTAGAGGATCCATATCATCCAGACCTCAACGCGAGCTAGGTAAGTTATTGCCATATGGAATTGGCTCCCAACTAGAATCCTAAGTAGTGTCCTTATCATCTTCTTGTTGTTGAGTAGGAAAAATAGGAAGAGAGAGCTTAGGGAACTTATCCAACATGTCTGTCTGACCTCCAAGTGGTACCCCCCAAGCCTCTAGATGCATAGGAGGAGGATGAACACCCCAACCATCGTGCTTAGTAGGGGAAGGAGGCAGGGGTTGCCACCCTTGTTGCTATCCAAGAGGAGACATGCACTAATATAGAGTGCCACTATGAGAACAACATCGAGACCAGATACACCAGTGACCACCTCTGGGAGGAGGACTAGCATTTCTTCCAGATGATGCTTAATTAAGCATTTTCAAAGACATTAATTTTTAAGACTAGAGATGAACAATGACCATATAGTAGATGAAGGTGGATTCTAAAATATCAAAGCAATGAAGTATTTTAATCTTCATCATGATAGAGGATAAGACATGTTAAATCAGTCCTCGTGGTGAAACTAATTCATACAATGAAACTTCTATCATGGAATTTAAGAGGGATAAATAATGGATCTTTTAATTAGGATAGAACATTATTGTATTGTGTAGATTGAATAACCAAGTGGATAGTTCATGTTCTTATTTGTATGAATATGTATAATATTTTAGTTAATTATGTTATGTGTTTAAATGAAAGCCACAAACTTCAAATTCCTGTATCATCTTCTTTAGCCTCACTTTTGCATAGGTCATGCTTAAGTATTAATTAGGGTTAGATCTATTAATTGAGTTATGTAATATGATTGAGATCATACTTTGATATATATATATATATATATATATATATATATATATATATATATATATATATATATATATGGTTATGATAATATACATGTTATTGTTATGTTTTGACTATATCTCTTCATATCATAAAGGTACTGTGATGAGTTTGGTTTGTTTGTAGGGAAAAAGGGTTATAACTATGTCCTAATTTCATTTATACACCAATGAAGAGATAACCATCATTTCATTAAATTAGGACATATTTCAGTCCATATTGAAAACCAAAACTACTATTATTAGATTTTATATTATTGAAATTATTTCAAATATTGGATTCTAATTTCACTATTATTGGATTCTAATTTTTAATTTATTAGAAGTACATATCATATTTTATGGATTATAGTTTTAGTGTCTTTGTAATTTAAAGTTATTAATCAACTAGTAGTTCATATTAATATAGTTTGTTAAAATAATTCAATATGTTCTCACAAACGTGATCATGCTAAATTTATGAGATGATCCCATTTGTTGTGTCAAGTTTGCACTGCTCACAGTATTTGAATTAGTTGTCTTGTACATCCACTCAATTTTTATGACTCCCCATTGATTGATTTATATTTTAAATTTTCACATGTATGGAATTATGGTTCACTTGCTAGGAAGTTTCCAATACTTTGATTTGATTTGTGAAATTGGCATTACCAAGCCTGGAGTTGTTGTCGATCAACTTACCCATTTTAATTTGGCATCTAACATCAAACACTTATCCATAATATGCCATGAAATATGTATTTGGATGTATTATGACATTGGTGATTCAAAACACATCATTCCAAATAAGTATATACATAACTTATTCCCAGAAATCACATCTTAAATCTTATGGACTGTGAAAGATCAAAAATCTTAAGATAAAGATTTTTGGTAGTTAATGGTATTCCAATCTTGTGTATAATGGGCACATACATATTTTGAACAAAATAAAAAATGATATGGACATCCAATTTATAACTAATATTATGTAACATAGGCTTGGGTGCATTCTTTAGAGGAGTTTTGTTAGCCATGCCCATTTTACACATAGATGCCTACCAACTCATCTAAATTTACCACACAATGATCACTCATTCATTTGGAGCACCCAGAGATAAAATACCAGGTAGCACTCTCTTTTTTTTATTTCAATTTAATATTATAGGTGTCATCTACCCACTATTTTATGGCCTTCATGTACTTATAAAAAATTATTATTTTCCTGGGAATGTGGAGCATCAAGATTTCATCAAGTGTCACAATATCAATCACTAAAGTGTACAAAAATATATCTAAATAATGATAGTATGAAAATTTTACACCTAATATTTCACTGAATGTCACAATCCCACTCACCCAGATCCTGACACAACAAAATTTAAATTTTGTAAGCTTCATGTGAGAGAAACCCATGGATCACGATGCATGTCATAATCCTATTAAATTATTATAATTAAAGCACTCAAATAATCACTAAGTCTAATAGATAAAATAGAGTAGTGATAGGAAAACACATGGCAACATCCTATCAATCTATGAGGGACATAAGTAGGGTTTTATGTATGGTAATTCTAGTTGAGCAGAGCAGTGACAGTCATCCTTGTGTCATGATCTTGCTCATCTAGACACTGACATATCCAAATTTTATAGTAGTATATTTTGGAAAAAATAATTCTTAGATCATTACAAGTGTTACAATCCCGTCAAGTCAAGACCATGAGAACATAGCATTGTAAGCTAGGAACTAGGCACTAGTGGAGTAGTGGTATACAACCAGTGTTCCTGGGAAATAGGAAAGAAAGGCAAATGAAAAATACATAAGTGACAATTATAAAAGCATGGAAAAAGGATATATTTAAAACTAAGTTTCCAAAGCACCTAGAAGAAAAGGGAAAAAACCACATAGTAGGAAAAGCTATAGAAATTAGCAATATATAGGTAAAATTCAAATATGAAATGCAGAAAGATAAATAGATATTTTAATAATGTCTATGAGACAAAAAAATATTTGGAACCTCAAGTCAAAAAACATATCCCAAAGGAAAGGTAGTGAAATCTGATTCTACCATTAATTCAGACAAATTGGCAAACTTAATGCATTTAATTTGAAAAGCCAACGAATTCAAAAACAAATTATATATGTAGTTTGCAACTCATAATGTGATCACATAATAAAATATTGTATAATAAATGAATGAGATATAATTTCATTATCAATTTGGTAATATTATGATCAATTAATATGATTAAACAAAATGAGAATAGTGATGTAAACAACTATTCCTAATTACTATCCTATGATCCATTTTATGTAGAGGTTACGATTTAAATTTCATCAAAGTAGTTAGATTTATTTAGGTTTGGATTGATTTAAATTTTATAAAAATAGATCAAGATGAAAGTGAAAATTTGAGTTATATTGCAAACTAAGTTTTGGACCCTAAATTTATATCAATTTATTCATAGTAATTTTTGAAGATAACATAGTACATATCAGTGTAGAAGTAAGCCAAGGCATGATAGAGATGTAGCACAAAAGTCATTGGAATATAAGAATAAAATCAAAAGGAACAAGTATGAAAAAAACATGGAGGAACCAAGGGTACAAGACTCAGAAAATGGTGAATGACTTAGACAAGGGCGTATAAGGTGGAGATATTTAAGTAATAGTTTGAGCAAGCATCAGAGGAGAATAGTCAAGAATGAATATAACACTGGTCCCTGAGAAGATAGGATCATGACAATGACTACATAAAGGGTATATAGGGGAAGTTAGGCATAAATAAATAGGAATTCATTGTAACAGATTCCCACCACTCATTTTTGTTAATGGTCATTAGCAAGTCATCACTTATATATCAATGTTGTAATATAATGGTTGGGATAAAAACCTTGTATAAACACCCCCTAATTTTACTTAGGGATATAATCTTGATTGTGACCATGTAAATGTAATCCCTTAGTCATGATATGGATTGTGACTTGTGTATCATGATCCTTGATAGATATTATATATATGGATACAATATTTGTGCTGTAAAAACACCTTTTGTAATCTCTTTATTAATCAATGATACCAATACTCTTTTTCTTAATTTTCACCTATCTTTTTATGTGATGTATATATTATATAATGAGTTGTTAGGATTATCTTTAATATGATTTTATTAGATAAAACTATGCACCTATTCAATTTCCTTAGTATAGTGAGCTAAATGCATAAACCATTGCACGACATGACTAACAAAAACTGGTCTTAAGCTACATGCTTCAAGTGAGTGTGTAAGATCATTTTTGGTGATAGACTATTAGCTTAGGCACACAACTAGGATAAGTCATGCTAAACTAAAGGAAAAGATCCCAACACTATGGTCACCATTTTAAAATATGTTACTAGCAATTAGTCAACTTAATATGCTGAAAAAATTATTTATATGTACAAAAACAATTGCCTTTGTTTGTAGATACAAAAATAATTCCAACTATAAACTATACAATTAATCAACTTCCACATATAAATATGCAACACAGTCAATGCTTGTACCAATCAATTTTTTACTTAAAAATAATTCCATCTCTCACTATAAAATTTAACCAAAAATTATTGGGTGTGTATCATCTTATAAGAAATACAAGCTATGTAATAGTACCAAGATAACTCAATCAAAGTCACTAATTGTTCTTTTATATGTTTCCAAAGAGTGACGCATATTTGGGTGTAGTTTCTCATGATTTAACCATGTACTTAAGTGTGTGAATATTTTCTTATCAAAATACATTGTGCCATGAAATTTCAAGATTTGAGGCAATCCAAATAAAATGGATTCTTTTTGGTCACTAACAAAATAGGTTTTCTCACCTATGAATAATAGGTTGTCTATCCCATACAAGTGTGTGTACTTGCCTACAACCTTTTCCATGTTTTTAGTGTATACTAACATGATTTTTTTTAATCTGATAAATTTGTCACTAATTTTAAACTCTAATATCTCCCACATAAAAATGAATTCCACAATTCATAGCCATTCAAAGTGTTGAATGAAATAACATTATACTCTTGAGTTAAAGTACGTAAACCACAACCCAATATCAAAATGTTTCTTTTCAATCTTCAACAAGTTAGGGCTAAATGTATAATTGAAGTATTGGTAGCTTGAATATGAAAGTTTGGGTGTTTGGTCTGTGATATAAATTTAGTGGTCCTTGGAACCCCAAACAATGCTCTTTCTACTTTCAGTAATCAATAACTTACTTCTAAGCAGAATGATAATATATAAAATAGTAAACCAATATAAGAATTATTTTTCAATAATTGGTAAATTACTGGTATTTTATTGAAATAAAGTTATTGGCATCATTGCAAAATAGTTTGTGTTGAACACTTAATCTTAGAATGTAATTTAAAAATTTAGTTATGAAAAATTCATAGTTACAAAAATATTTGGAGAGAATCTCATAGTAGCAAAAAGTCTCAGGGCAAAATTCATTTTTTCAATGGTACCTATTTATCAACAAATCATGATTAATCAGAAAAAATCAATAACCTTAATATTAAAAAATGTTGTAAAAGTACCAAAATCTATTTTTCATTAAATTTAAAGTATATTTAAAAATCTTATTTGATATCTGAGTCAAATATAAATGATAACATCTAAGAATTAGTATTAACAATGGCTAGTTTTGTAAATTGAATAATGCTCACAATATTTATTTTATATATTAAGTAGTGTAAACTCAATTTAATTTTATTTCCCTGGTTCAACACTTGTCACACATAAAGTTAGATCTTCTTTCAAAAATAATCTTACATCATCTGCATCCCCAATTAAGGATAATTTTGTAAACAATGGCACCATAAGCCATTTTTCCTTTGTAAACTCTTTTTCAAAGAAAACTTTTATTGGAACGATAACGTTTTCTTTAGGTACACCTTTATTTAATGGGTTGACTACAATAATGCTTCCACAATTAAAAGAAATTCTAGGTTTCTTCCAAATCATGTCCAAATTGTTGATAAATATTCTTGCATTGTTTTCATAATGCTCATAACCATAAAAAAACAAAGGACATGCATCTAATTTAGCATTTGTCAATAGTTTTGTTCAAATTTTTTATATGTTCACATTTGTATCAGACATAGACCAAAATGCTAATTGAAACTATGAGGACACAGCCATTAAAAATTGAGTCAAATGTCCTTTTGGCTATATATACTCATTGTTGACTTGGAATAAAGTGTTACTCTTTTTCGAAGAATATTTTTGAATTAACAATAATTCTAAGTTGAGAACAAACAAATATATTTTTAGAGGTACTACAACCAATAATAATTTTGAGATTCAACATTACATTCAATTTATTTTTGAATGTTATTATAGTAATATGCCTTTGCATTCTTAAGAATTTACAAAGATTGTACATCATCTCTAGTCAAATCTACAAAAGAATTTAAAACTATAATTATTTAATGATTAATAAACATAATAAAACCAACTGTATTGGGACTTAGTCATAAAATTTTCAATAATTGATTATTAATTTAATTAATTATTAATACATGTTTACGAGCTAAGTGTGATAATTGTCATTGCATACTTCGATGTAGTTGATGTATTTATCACAACCAAATGCACTTTCTACTAAAGTTCATCTTATTAGTTACTTTTATCCTCTTGAGCTAAAGTTGAGTCTTCATTTAACTCATCATCTACAGTCATCACTGTTTGTGGCTTTATAATTTCTATGAAGATGAAACATACTAGTTTAGAATGCAAATAATTTGTCTAACTACAAAAATTTTATGATATAAATTATTATCAAACCATGTACATATTTGACTGTGTCATGAGATATTTTTAGTATTATTTAAGCATCATACCGGATTTGAATTTTTCATTATGCATATCAGTGAAGTCATCATTAAACTTGCGGTAATTTTTATTGCATTTATGCCTCAATAAGGTACTATAATAGGGGACGATTCTATGCTACATCTTGATAACATGTGCTCCCCAAAAAAGGTAGATCTCTCATACTTGAAAGGATTATATAAAAAGATAATACCAATATTAGTTGGTCTCATAATGTCCAAGGGCTCAGTGTGTGACCAATCAAGTTATATCCCCACTTCTTCATTGATTCTATCTTTTGAATCATGGACACCAAAAATGTTAAAGACAAAAAATAGTCCCTCAAACCCACCTTCCTTGTTAAAAATCATATAATATCCTTTTTAAATGATTTCATTATTTTATTTAACCTTTTCCATGTAGATTCATACATAATTATGGAACAAGTAGGCTTTGAGCATTAGAGCAAAAACATTTCACACATAAGTCATTACACTAGACCCATTATGGGAGAGTAGATCTATAATATCATTTTGTGTTAATTGGTGACAAAATTGTAAAAATCTATACTAACCACCTATGGACTAAGAGAAAGATGGTGTTCTACTATTCTCAATGTTCTGCCCAATACAAAAGGAAAAGCACATTGACATGTAAACTCATAAGTATTTTCCTCCCTTGGTAGAGAATTTTTTAAACTGATGATACATACTATTTAAAGAGGTTGATGGAATCTTTTGATATCATCATATTATCTTATGCTATTGTCTGGATCCATTGCCCTATTTGATTTTTTTCTTTTTCTCTTTCCATTTTTGAATTCCTCATAGAGTTAAAGAAAATGAGTTTCATGGATGAAAAATTTTTCTTTCACATTTGATGCATCACACCCCAAAATAACTACTTGGTCAAGAACTCATGAATTCAAATAGTGTATAAGTTTTGACCTTGAGACTTTGGTCTCCTTCACTCTTTTGCAATAGACACTTAAATTTTATGCTTTCCTCTATTCCCTCTTGGATATCTATCATTCCATGCCTAATAATCTGTCACTAATATAGGGGTCATTGGATGAGGAAGACTTAATTATCTAAGTACATAGCCACATGATGAGACTCCACCCATGAAATATAGTGGCTTATGATCTGCTGTATATGTGTCAAACCTATAGCAATGGTAGCCCAACTCAGCCATATGGCATCTATGTGAGTGTATGACTACCACATTATCTGACCTCATGTGATATTCTATAATGTTGGAACATGGGGCATGACCCACACTACATAGTTCTACCTCCATTAAATAACTTGAGGTAACCTATCATTGACTACATGAGGAAACCCATCTAGTCAATACATAGGGAATCTCTTATATATCCATATGCTCAACAAAATAAAAGGTCCCTCCCATTATCTTCTAACTTCAAGACAACATCCCATACATATCATGCATGAGCTAGACCTAGATGTAAGAACTGAGATCATATAACCCTCCTTGATCCAAAATAGACTGACACAAGGCTATCACATAAAACATTTCCATCTGACTTGTGACACAACACTCATGCTATCACAACCCTTCAGATATCTATAATGGTCATGAGGTAAACATCAAAAAAACTCACACATAATCTAAGATAGATCCTATCTGATCTTATATCCCACTAAGATAAGGCTTATCTCTTATCTTCTGACTCTAGTGTATCACAAACCACCAATGTCTCATGTATAGGAAGTCCAAAAAATTCATGGACATCCTCCAAGGTAATTTATAGCTCTATGGTATCCCCTTCCACCTCCCATCAGAAAGTTTTGGTCAATCATTCCCACAATATTAAGAACATGACAATGATATCAAAACTTAGAGGTATCAATCTCATCTCCATAATACCTCCAAAGTCCAAGGTAACCAGTTAATCCCTATCCAAATTTGCTAATCACTCCCATAGATTTAGTAGCCATGATGCATCCACTAGGCACCAAAATCTCTAGTGTCTCTGAATTATCAAATAACATAGGATGTATTAGATCTTGATGTCATAATAATTAAAATACATTCTTAAATATTCTCAAAAATTTATAAATTAATTACTTCATCAACATACATAATTTATTTTTCTACGTTTCTTATTTTTATACATAATCAGCCTATTTGATACTAAACCAGTCCTATCATAGTCTTGTCATACTGTATCATCCCAATGGTACACATTCAACATTTTATTTTTAGACACTATCAACCTATTTGATACTAAATTGGCCATTTTCTAGATTTAGCATACTACATCATCCCTCTAGTACATAGTTGGCCTCTTTTAGTAAATTATATCAACCACATAATATAAATTGCATTGGCCAGAGGGTACTATGTCATCCATCTTCTTATTTCAAACTATATCAGCCCACTACTATGTTGTCGACCATCTTTAGTGATACTATATCAACTCACTGCTATGCAGTTGACCACCTATTTTTCTCTCACCTTACAAATTGATTTGATAGGGTCAACTTTGTTCTTAGTTGTGATGACTTTTTGACCGTTTGTAATAAATTCCTTAAGCATTTATTGGTCTAATATTTTTTTATGCAATACCTAATTTTACCCCTAGTTTACTTAAAATTTTCTTAGGGATAGTTTTGGTGTCTAGATTTTGCCTACCATCTAATTTTTTGTATTTAACTTAATTTCATTAAAATTTTCTCAAAAAATTGAAATTAATGCTTTCTTACCTATGTTGTACCCATTGTATCTCTTATTCATCCCCACATCATCACTGCCATCTCCTCACCATGGTCTCTTTCTAGGCTCGCACTGGATCTCTTAGAGAAATATTTTCTTAAAATAGTAAAAATAATAAATAAATTGATTTTCACCCTATTTATATTTACTATTAAAAATTTTTTACCTATCAAATATTTTCACTTAGATTTCATTTTTCGACCATATCTTTGTTTCTACTAGATCTTTTTTGAAACCCAAAGATGTTCTACAATCCTAACATTGTAGAGAATATTTTCACATATTACATGTATATTTTGTAAACTTTTAGATTTTTTGCTAATTTATATAGGTTATCCTAATGTTCCATATATTGGACACCTTCACTTTTCTTTCATTTCATCACTTATATAAAACACTAAGGTTAGTAAAGGTATATATTTTTCATTTCTATCCTTTCATTTATCTTATTCACTTCATTACTAAAATTATTTAGCTTAAAAATTGTGTGTTGCTATGTTTTTTTTCTAAAGCACCATCCCCTGTTACACCTATGTGACACATGATGAGATTTGAGTGGGGCATATATATACAAATAATATTTTAAAACTTTATAAATTATTGATGCTTTCTCTCTGGCAAGAACCCATCGAGTCTCAATCTCTATGGGTGCAGACTTTAAAGGATGCACTAGGAAATGGGTAGGTAGATCATTGGTTCTTTATAAGATTATTTTCCCCTATACCACCACTTGTTATCTACACAACCATCTCTTATACACTTCCCTAAGATTTTCCTCCTCTCTCATGCACTCCTCCAAGTAATTCACTACCTTAATTATCCCCTACCTAAGCTTAAAACCCTTTTTAACATTTACCAAATAATGTTAGACTGGGCTGACCCTATATTATAAATAACATTTGCATGTTATAGGTCTAGGTTAGCCTTGGGTAACCTAGACTAAGACCTAACTTATTTTTAATAATTAATGATACAGAGTCAAATTGTGTCAACCTTATCAGCTAAACTTTCAAAAATGTTTAGGGTTATATTAATTTACATATACACATCTATTTACATCATTTAAAAGAGAAGACAAGAATAATAATATTATATTACACATCTGTTTATCCACCATTCTACTTGAGGAGCATTGATTAGGGTTTTGATACTTCTTTTGGAGATACAAATCTTGTCTTATGGATAAGTATTTTGGATACATAGATAAGTTGTGTAGCTTAGGATGAAATTCTATTTTGTATTCTTACATACCAAAACAACCTCTTGTGAAGCACCTTGGCCAAGGGAGATATTGAGTCTCGATGAGTTCATCTTAAAAGGTAAGTATTCCTAACTTTGTACCTCCTTTGTTAAAGTAGATAGATTATCATTTGTACTTATCTCCCATGAATTAGGATTGAATTGAGTAAAGATGTTCTATGCATGTTTACATTTTATTTATATTACCCCCACTTTGTGCCACAAGCTTTGGTGAGCACTATATTAGATTTTACTTTACTTTGCATGTACTTAGTGAATATAAAAATATAGGACCTATCTAGGGTTATTGCATATTTTTGCTTAACGAGAGGCTTTGGAAACTTGTCTAGTGATATTATTGTGGTAAGAGACCCCTTAGTTAGGTTTAGTAGATCCATCTTGCTCATGATTTTGAATGTCTAAATGTATCAACAAATGGAAGTGTAATTCGAATATATCTTCTTTGAGATAAGATTGATTAATAGGTCAGTTGCATTCTCCTTTGTATACACACAGTACTTAGACAATATTGAAAGAGGTTTGGCTAATCATTAACGCCTATTTATGTGTAATTTTTCATACATAGGCATAAATTCTTTATATACTTGGAATTTTCACCTGTCAAAATTTATGCCCTGCGATTATATCAAATGGATAAAATGGAGGGATGGCTCAATCAATTTTTAACCTTATTTCTCCTTGATAAATTAGAGGGAATATGCCTATATGTCATTGTTATAGCTATGTTAGGATAGTATTTATTAATTCAATCATGATGACTTTACCCGTAAACATGAGTTAGAGGCATAACTGTGATCGAACACTACAATTGTGCTTAAATGCACTATTTTATGTTTTTACTTGTAGAAATTAAATATTACGATGATTTGGAAAATAAAATATTACAATGAATGGAAAAAAACTAAATTTATTTTATAAAATAGTATCCCCCATTTTAAAAGAATGGGCTTTTTTGCCTCTTTTGATTATTTTTTTTACTTTTGTAGCTAAATTTAGTTAGTTGTAACTAATTTTAGAAGAATTGACAAATATAATGAGATGGCTAAAATTTTATTTTATTATAAAAAAATGATTTTATGGATTTAAACCTCCCACCTACTCTTTATCAAAAATATTCTTTACCAACCCACCTAAGCATTCTTTCAGATTGATGAAATAAAAAACTTGTATTCAAATGCTAAAAAACTACAAACCATACCTAGAATGGGCTGAGAAAAAGCTTCCAAAGGACTGTAAATACTTATGAAAAACTATATATCTCAATTTCACGTGTAATATTTTATTTTATGCTATCTCCTCCAATATTCATATTTCAAAATTTCATAATGTATAGCCTCCAAACATGTAAAAATTGTCTAGTTATGTAGATTGATTGGACAAATTTCTAGTTTGTTATTTTTGCCATCAAAAATATTATATGGACTACTAAAAAAAGATAAAAAATTATATGGGGTGAAATATAAAATATTATTCTACCATTTTGTGGTCTCATATTTCAAAAATCTTATTTGTACAACCTATACTAGGTGAAAAGCATATGAGTGCAAGAAGTTATCATAATAACTAGTCTATAGGTTTGACATTTAAAGGGTTGTAAGTATTATTATAAATTAGATTTTTAAAATTGTATATGATATCTGAATCATAGGGATATACTCCTACACCGTCATATTTAGGTTTTGAGAGAGATATGATGAGAGAATGTTTAAAATTTGGAGCAAAAAAATAAAAAATATGAATACGTTATTTAATGTTTGTGGATGTTATTGAGATATTGGATAATGAGAGCATAGGCTTCTCAATTATTTTTCTTACTATAGTATGAGGGTGCCTCAGGGCTCTACCTCCTACTATTTTTCTCAAAAACAAAATCTTGATTTGATACCAAATTTAGAGCATGAATAATCATATATTAAGATAAATAATGAATTACTACATATGATATTATATATAAAATAAGATAGCCAAACAACCTCCTATAATATAGGAAGGATGAATAACAAATAAACCCATAATAATCTTTGGGTGAAATAATGTTATAATAAACTAACAATAACATGCTATGGTGAATTAATCACCATTTATTTTAATATAATACTCTCCACATAGAGTTTTCTATCCCTAACATGCATCACTCCTGTAGCTACTAAAATGTATGATCCCTTATTAGCCCATTGGACCACTATGCCATGATAAAACAAGACCACCAAATCAACTAATATCAATGTCCTTACTGAACGGAAAAAATATTTGAATGATGCCATCCATGTCCATATCAATGATTAGCCCTAACATCACTAATATAAATCCCTCTCTATTATGTGATCATCCTCTCATATGCCCATCTCATAATGAGCATATGATGACTGATATAAAATTACCCAAGATGCATAATCATGTAGATATCTCTGTATGTGAGGGATAAGACCTCTTATGCCCATGAAAGTTATCTACACCTCTCTTCAATAGACTTGTCAATAGGAGATCGATTATATGGTAAGATGTTTGTGCCCTTGTCTCCCATGAACTAGGATGTAAAGATCCAAATAATAGCCTTTCATAGGTTCTAGATATCAGATACCTTAACCCTCTAAAGTTTGACTTCTAACTTCACACCCACATTGGGTGCATCACCATCTCTAAAGTGCTTTGTTTAGTTGGCAACCTCTATCCTATCACCTATATCTCTTAACATCACCAACCAACCTATCATTGACAAAACCAAGATATGATAGACATAAATAAGAGTGATCTTCCATTCTTTGGTAGAATTTGGGAACATAAAATTGATTGTGTATGCATCCCATTCGGTAATTAAATCACATAAGAGCTTATTCAACATGGGTATGATCCCTACTTGAGTAATCTATAAGATCCTAACTCTATCTATAATAATGATTCATTGGTCATTAATAGTGCAATGATGCATGGTAGCCACTCCAACTCCCTATCTTAGATTCATTGTATTTAATCCCATGCTATAAAAAATACCTTAAATTAGTCCCTTCCCCTTTTCTAGCCTTAAAAATTAACTTAAAAACACCCATTTCACTTAAGAAGAAACTATCGCCTTTTGCAGGTGGCAGTTGTGAAACTACCCTAGTGGTTCCATATTAATATGTGATGATTACATTACTATTTCATCCATAGTTGTTATGACATCACCCTGATAATGGGAATTAGTGGTCACGTAACCACTACATCAAAGGTATAACCATCAGTGTACACATATTGATAGTTTTGCTTTGATTTGAAAATTTTGACTACCATGTATTCCCAACCCAAACCTCCCCTAAAAATCTTAAAATTCGCCCAAATTTTATAAGTTTTGACATTTTATTACTCTCTCTAACCCCCCACTTCCATAACTGCATTAAATTTAGAAAATATATGGATTTTTATGCATTTTAATCAAAATTTCAAAATTGGAGAAAAAATGTAAAAATAGTCAAAACTAACATGACCTTGACCCACTAGTATGTTCACCATCCCCTCATTGTGCTCATCAACTTGGATACTTCCTAGATTAATTTTATCACTATCAACTCAGAGCTAAAAAATATCTAAAACCAATTTACTCAAACGATTCCTATTTTTTACGTGTTTTTGAATATATAGTCTTTTTAACTAGTTATATTTTGAAAATTCTCCATTTTTAGAAATTTTATTTCTAAAATCATGTTTTCACACTATTGGATATGTTTATTTCCTAGCTAGTGCATTTTATGTCCAAAACTAACACATTTTGATGGTTTTGGTTTCCCACAGTATGTTTCTTTATCGTTATAGTTTTACAAGTACACACCACTCATTGTTAGGTTAAGTCCCCTGATGAGATGGATTTAGGTAATATACTCATCACCATGTACATAGTAAGTATTGTTTTACATTTTTTTGATTAACTAGTCCATTTTCCACTTTTTTCTAAAATGCACTTGATTATTATCTTTTGTTCACATGTTTCATGGAGTCTTAGTTGGATTCACTACAACACATAAGTAAGATATAATTTTTAACCCTCATTTTTCCTTCAATACACCACTACTTGGGACCACACCCTCAGTAGTTCATGACAAGGTGTCCTGTCAAGGGGTAATATGTATGCACCTAAAAATTACACAATACAATATTTTTGAAAAAAATGATGATGATGTAATGATATCCATAAATATGCTCAAGAATAGTTATCTCTAACATTCCTACCCACTTACTCTCTCCTTGGCCTCTTTTTGGTCTTTTTTAAGCCTAAAAAAGGTCCATTTTGAGTCCTTTTTCTTTAGGTTTAAAGTCCATGTTGTAACATAGAATTGCACCCTTGTGAGAGGTTTATTCAAGCTCTCTCACTCCTGGATATAAAATGGTATCAACCCCAGGATGTGGGTGTGATGGGTTTCAACCTCTAGAGAAGGTTGGTTCCTCTTGGTAGATCACCTAAACTACTAATTTTGCTTGGAAAAGGGATAGAATGGTTGCAAAGGATGAATGAAAACACAAAATAATGTGATGTAACAAATTGAAAGATACTCTATATTTATTAAAACTAACACTAAGGCTTCTCAAAGAGAACCCTCACTCACACAATCTCTCAAACTGGTCATTTTGTGTCAATATTTCTAAACTAGGCTCACTAGACAATAGGTGAAGCATGGAGGAGTATCAAAACTCACAATATAACTTCATTAATGATAAAAAGAGAACACTTTTATACTTTTAAACACATTAAAATACCTATAAAGAGTCAAGAAAGAAGGGCAATCACTAAGGAAGAACACTCCTCCACAAAGTAATCATGCACAAGCTGACTAGAACATTAGATGTAGGCAAAGAGATATGTAAAATAAGTTGTTCTTACAAAAATTTATTGGTTTTTTCCTTGTTAAATGAGATTATATCTTTTATAATGGAGAAGTAAAGTAATATATAGGATAAAAGGGAAGGGAGAAGAGAAGAAAGCTTTCAAAAATCAATAAATGCCTTTTGACCACCCTCCATAGAGCTTCAACAAAGAAGAGGAAGAGGTAGATGAGTCTCAACCACCTTCAAACCACTTAGTCATAGATATTCACTTAAAAAATTAGCCCTCCCAGGTTAAAAATGTCTTCAAGCTCCCCCATTGGCCTAAAAAGGCATAAGAGGACAAAATTTGCTTGAGGAAGATGACATCATGCCCCACTAACTTGAGAAAAGTCTGAAAACATATAGAAGCTTCCTTAAATACTCCAATTTACTCCTCAAATCCCTAAAACTCCTCTACTTAACTTTTATGCCCCATCTCCACTTGGCTTGTGTTGGTAACTTGGTAACATGTTTAGTCATTCTGACATTTGATGTTTGCACTGAATTTGAGGGTTAATTTTTTTTTAGCTTTCTATTTTTTCCCAACCCATATTTTTTCCTCTAACCTACAAGAGTTCCCATGGAACCTATAAATCCCTTGGAATCCATTAATGGAGGTCTTCAAGCTCAAGCCATCTTCAATTAGTAGTGATAGAGCTTGCTTTCAAGGCCATTTGTCACCATGATAAACACTTTTGGACCTGTATAAGGATTTTAGGCATACATATCATTCCCATGAGGAATAAAATGAATATTTAGACCACATTTAAGACCTAAAAAATGGTGGAAATCTCCATTAAACCTACAATCATTCACAAATTATTAAAAAATTTATGGTTTTGACCTTTCATCTTAGCAAATCACCCTAGAACCCCCTTAAAATGGATCCTAGTGCCATATAATGGTTATTCAAGTCCCATTAGGATTATTTCATGCATTTATACAATTTTATCCTTTAGATACTTACAAAAATAGGATTTTTTAGGCCATTTTAGGCCTCTTAAGCATCCACACATGCTAATTTCTTGTACAAAATAGTTCAAATATGAGATTGAGAGAGTCTCCTATATGATCCAATTGGTTTACAAGTTATTACAGGTCATATTATGGGATTATGAGCTCAAAAATCAAAATTGGTCAAAAAGTCTTTTTTGGTAGCTAGGTACAGTCATGTTGTCTAATATTTTTCTTACACAAAAACATGTTCCATAATATCACTCAATTCATGGAATGAATCTTAAAGGAGTTAAAAACATATCACATTTATTAAAATATTAATCCAAACAATCCAAATGAGTTCTAAAACCATTCTAATCAAATCAAGTTTATTGAGTTTTATCACAGTCTATAATGGTCAACTTGGACAAGCAATAAATTTAATTTTATGAACTTTCATGGAGAAATTCCACTTGGAGGTTGTTCATCAATGAGTCTAATTTATATTTTATTTGTATACCATGCCAAAATTATCAATATCTTAGTCTCTACATGCATTTATATACTCACTAGTCACTTTGACAACCATGTTCAGTTTGAACTCCAACAGTCATATATTTGAAAACTAATAGCTATTACCTGAGACATAAATTTGACAGGCTCTGGCACGTATCTAGTCTACAAACCAACTTTGGAGTCTTATAACTCGAGATAGAAAACTTTTCAAGACACCAAATTTATAGGGCATGTTCTTGGAACATATGACATCATCTTTATGTCATCCTTTGATCACATTTGACTTTTTAGGTATATATAATAAATGCATAAACTTACTGGTTCATTCATACCTTGATGACATGTAATGATGATCTAGTTCTTCTAAGCTAAGAATGTGCATTTTCATCTCTCTAAAGGATAAATTGGATCTCCATAATCTCACCAAATGATCTATGAACCCCTCACAACATCCTCTTAGTCCTCAATACTCTACACTCATGCCCTACATCCTCCAATCCATAAAACTAACCTCTTTTTCATTAATGCATCATGACATCATGCACCTTAGACATCAATGATAAATCTATAATAAATCACCATGATAAACATATTATAAATATAATAAGGTGTATTAATACTTATAAACACCTTCAAATTCCTTACAAACTCTCCCATGAAGTAAAAATTTTCTATCAAATCTTAACTCTTCAAAAAGAACTTCAGAGCTCCTATGACAACTGTCAACAGATAAGCATATGACTATGAAAAAATAATATATGATCTAACTATTAGTTTTACCTCAAAAAATACAATTTAAAATTATAACCATTCATTATCACCACCTCTACCAAGTTTCATAGTTGGATTATGCCTATAGAGGCCTTAAAACTCATTTTTCTCAAAACTAGCTAGTGGGTTGCCTGAGTGAATGATAGTTAATGACTGCAAGAGGTATGTAATAAAATATAAGATTATTTAACTAATAATTAGGCCTTAATTATTTCATATAAATATTAATATACTAATCATGATCATACATACCAAAAATTAGAACCTAACTCCTCTTGTAGATGCTCTAAAATCACAAATTTCTCAAAACTAGCAATGGGTTGCCTGTGTGAATGACTTAGAGAGTGCCTCAAGTATGTAACGAAATAGTGGATGATTAAATTTTAATTTTAGATAAATATATGTAATTAAAACCTAACTTAGGTCATAATGACTCTCTATACCAAAATTTGAGGTTAGATCACCTCCTTAGCATCTTTAACCCTTCAATTTATCCAAACTAGCCCTCAAACTTATGATTATGTGTACAGTCTAAAACCATTTGCTTGGACTAAAAGAAAAGGAGTGACCTATAATTATTTAAACCTTTAAGTTCATGGTAACTTTCTATAAATCCTCTTATGTCTCACACATTATATTGATAAGGTCACTTGTCCATTCTAGGACACCTTACACCAACCTACTTTCCTCAGAGCACTAGAACATTGTTGTAGGTGATTATTTGCTTGAAGACCCTATAGGTTACCATATGCCAAAATAAATATGTGATTTAATGTTAATAAAGGTTATCTTAGTGTTATATCATGTTTTAAAAACTCTCTTTGATCATTGAAATGTTTTTAGATGTCTAATAACCTTGAGATAGTCTTTAGGCCTAAAAGGCTTAAGACCGTGCTTTGGTTGGGAAAGGTCATCTATAGGTGATGATTTTAGGTGCTTATGAATGTATGGAAATTTGTATAGTAAGGATTATTTCAACATTATCTAACCCATATAAAATTTAATTTAATTTTAACCTTAATAATGAATTCATGGACTACATTCTCACATCAATTATGTTGGATCCAACCTCAATCGCATGCTAATGTATCACTTTCCTAGGGTAGTTGTAGGTGTACAATGAAATTTGAATGTCACAGTGAGATGATGGAGAAAATAAGGTGTATTAAAGATCACTAAACCTTAAAATTACATCACTCACTTTAATAACTAATTTACAACACTCTTAAGACCTTGAGACTTACTTCAACAACTCAAACCCCAAGAAAGCTTGCATACCATGTTGTACGGACTATATACCTTATTGGAATATGTGTGCAGGTAGTGAAATTTATTTAATAAACAATCACCATCCTTTTTATTCAAGTTTAAAATACATTCTCTTATACTTATTCACCTTTTTAACCCTTTAAGACCCAAACCTTCTACATAGACACCATCCTCCACTTCATGACACTGCTTCACCTTTATAGGATGTTTGTAGGTGATTAATAGAGCTTGTACTTAATAGTGAGTTGCTTAGATATGTAAGGTGGGTTGAAATGAATCATCCATTGGATCTCTCATCATCACTTTTAATAACTCTTTAAATCAAACTCCAAACATTAACTTTTACTTCTTTCCTTCTTCTACTTTGACCTCATGCCACTGTCTAAGCCAAATGAGGGTTGTTTTAGGTCATCATTTATAGTCTTGTTGTAGGTGGTGATTCCTCTTTGCATACTTGAAGATACTTATTATCAATGTAAAAGCAATTCCATATTGGTTTTCCATATATTTTCATACTTGATCTTTGAGAATCTCTTATGACTTATATTACCTTCCTTTATTTTCTCAACAAAATAATGTTGATGTTCTTCCTTTGGCTGTAGGTGGAGATTTGGGGTATTGGCTATGTATACTAGTTTTTTAACCTCACCTTAGCATGATTTACCATCTCATTATTCTTTAACTCTGAGTTGACAACCTTCAATTGGGTTTCAAACCTTTTTTAAACACACCCTCAACCAACACTTCTAATCACTTGTCTTCTCATTATTTGACTTACCACAAATACACAGTCTTTACAAGTGTTCTATGTCTTCTCATGTGGGATATGTCTCTCTTCCACTTATCATTAGGAAATTTAGGATTTTTTTACACAAACCAAAAACATTGAACATGGTTTCTGATATTTTTTATCATCACCTACACTTGAAAACTTCATGTCAACCTAACTCTTTTCCTATAGATGAATGTTTAACCCCTGTATGGAATAAGACATGTTGAGAGTTGGATTTCCATGGCGTATAATGGGCCAAAAACCCATGCTACTCCTTCTCAATCCATATTTATTGAAGGAAAATGGGTTTTTCATAAGGTTGATTGAATGGAGGAGATAAAAAGAAACATAAGTTACCTTACTTTTCACAAAACTACCTTAGTTTTTACTATTAAGGAAAACCTCCAAGCTACTCATCTCTTCTCACTTGCCCTTCATGAATGGATTGCACTAGGTTTCATTGGTTTTCTTGCTTTTATTGATGTAAGATGTCCTAGTGACATTGAATTTCATTGAGATAACCACCATGGATCACTCAAGACCTTTTCACTCCAAGGTGTAACTCTAACCACCATAGGTGATTTTAAAGCCTCAATGACTATCTCTTATGATGTAAGACCCTTTAAAGATGATTTCAAACATTTAAAGTCTTCCTTATGCCTTGAGATTATTCATAAGAAAAATTTAACCACCAACCTTTGCTTGAAGCCTCTTGGAATCCAACTGTAGTGTTTGAAGTGATAAATAAGATGGCTATAGATGGTGCTTTTAGGTGTTCTTTCTATGACTAGGATTGCTACATTGTAGTGAGGTACCTCCTCAAGATCACTTAATCATTTGATGTCCTTAATGAAGTTTTAATTGGTCCTCTTGATACCTTGAACACCTATAAAAATTAGCTCCCCTTCAATACTATACTTGAGCCACATGGAGATGGCTGTAGGTGGCCATTTTCACTCCTTAGCTGCCGATGGAGACTCTTAGATGATCAACCTAGTCCTTGACTTACCTAATTGAATCCTTGGAAAATGAGGTGATTGACACTTGTTACCTATTTTAAACACTCAAAATTGTATTTATTTCCACCTCTAACATCTTCCATCGTAGGTTAAAGCTTCATCTAGCCCTAACTTGAATGTAGGTACATACTGAGCACCTTGTATGGACTATTGGAAAGAGACCTTAAGAAGGTCAAAATATTGTTGATGAGCCTTTTTTTAAATAAAATAAACTTGAGGAGATATTTCATCCTTATTAAATGAAATATCCATGTTTTATAGTATTCTCAAGATAATACCTTCATGAAACATATCTTTATTGAGTTTGACCTAGTTGTAGATGGAGATCTCTTTATTGATTGTGCACACTAAGATAAGGATTGGGTGATAGAGGAGATTGAAGAAGATACCAAAATGTACATGGTGTTCTTAAAATTTAATAAGATTGAAATCCTTGCTTAAGACCTCAAACCACAAAATTTCCTTGAAATTGACCTCAATGAGATACTATGGATGTTCTCCACCATGAAGGTTTTTTTATTGATTAGGGATAACACATGTGAAACATAGGATAAAAAAGATTTAAATTATTTATTAGGACATATAAAACCCCCATTCATCTGATTGCATTTCTAATTCTGCACTGAAGGGACAAAACCAAGAAAAACTTACCTTTTGGGTTTTGAAGGCACTCAAAATCTAGTCAATGATTTTCTCTTAGTGTGTGAGGCCAGAGAATTTTATTAAAATAAAAACACTTGTATATGGTTATTGGGAGACCCCTTTACCTACTCAAATATTTTGGATAATTGATTTGTTAGGATAGAGGATTACAAGACCAACATTACCCCCTCTAGATGAGCTATCCAAAACTACACTAAAATAATTTTTCCTTAGCATGAAGAACTAAAGGGCTGCCTTCTAAATCTAACACTTGGATAAGATTTATCATGATGTAAGTGTCATTTCATTCCTTTTGGAAACTATTGATGCTATGTATTGCACCATATAAAAAGATACTCATCTCCTTTCCTCCACATGACACAATGGAAACATTCCCTTGCTGTGGGTGGCAAACTTGAGGGATGGATCTCTAGATTAGGGGATAGCTCCCCTTGATGCACCTTGAGGCCCTAGATTTCCTAATGCTAACAATGGGGGGGGTAAAAATAGAGAGATAAACTAAAAAATAGAACCTAACTAATGTTGTGATGCACCAAATTGGTTGGTCTACTTAGCTTTTACCTACACTTTACACCAAAGAGAAGCTAACAAACACTTCACTCAAATGAGAAACTAACTACATCAGTGTTTCAACAAGGGATCCTATCAAGGTATAGGGAGGAAGAAACTACTAGAGGTGTTCAAAACACACACTATTAGACAGTCTATTCATATGCACCTATTCTTCGAGCTGGACACTTCTTGTTGACCTGCAGAAAAGGATTCACAATACACTAGATATGCTAGTATAAACTTATGAAAGCATTAAAGGAAATGAATGAACATAAGATGATACCATAGACATATAAAAAAGTGAAAATAAAATGGAGGTAAAATTCTTCTTTTGATTTAAGGTAAATTTCTTTAGGGCTTCACCATACAATGCTGAGAGATCTTTTTCAAAATGAGAAGTTACAATTATATAGATAACGTAGGAAATAGATCATTGACCAGTCAAGGGAAGGAGACCCATGATATATTAATCACTCCTATAGTGACCATAAGCCCTATTTCTACCATCTCTTCTTAAATGCATACGGGAAAGCCATGTTGTAGGTGCTTAAGTCATTGCCCTTGATGTTCAGGCCTACAAAACCATGGATTACTCTTCCTTGCAACTGATAAGGCCATCTCCAAATTATGTTGACTGGACCATGCTCTCTTTAATGCTGAGTGAAATTGGCTATTCATTAAATGAAAATAAAGAACATATGGGTTGATCCTCTTCAATGCTCACAACCAATCCCTTTATTGGTTTTTGGTGGAAACTATTTCACCTAAGTGTATTTACTTCTCCCACTAATGACTCTTGTGCCACCTGCCTTGGTCTAGTTAATCCTTGGGTCTATGCTTTGAATTGCTATGCCACCTAGAGCATTTTGAGCTTTTGTCCTATGTGTGTGTGGCCGTGTTTTGGGTTACCTACTTCATTTTCTCCTTATTTTTTATTTTTTCCCTTTTCCTGGCAATTCAGGCTCTCGGCACTTATGAATTTTCTCCAGGGCTCCTTTCTTTGGTGGGTCACTAAGTCATTCCATGGGTCTCAGGCCTTGGAATTTCTTCAGACAAAATGTCTGACGGAATTCCTTTAGACATTTTATTTGGAAGAATTCTTCCTTTTCTGAGTTTGCACTTTTGGACTTTCTTTGGTGGGCCTTTGAGCTTTCTTTCCTTTATTCCTTTAGACAAAATGTCTAAAGGAATTCCTTCAAACATTTTATCCAAAAGAATTCTTATTTTATTAATTCCCAATGGCTAGCTCACTATCTTGAATTTTATGTTTGTGTGCCTGTCACTAGATATTTAAATCCTAATGGCTAGCTTATCACCTTAACTTTGATGTTCATGGGCCTGTCACCCCCTAAGACAATTCCTTTAGATTTTTACAAATGAACCTTTTTCAAAGGGAAAGTAACCCTTCATAAAAATTTAAAAGGTCCTCTTTTCAAAGCCAAGTACCCTTTGCAAGGACACCTACCCTTCATAATTGTGTCTTCTAAATTTTTTTTGGACTTTCTTTAGCTGTCAAATTTTTTTGGACAAATTGTCTGAAGGAATTCCTTCAAACATTTTATCTGAAAAAATTATCTCTTGAGTTTTCCTCCTTAGATTTACTTCAGACAAAAGGTCTGAAGGAATTCTCTCTTTAGCTTATCAACTTTTATGAAGGGTGATTCCTTTTTGGGCTCTCTACCTTGCCCCTTTGCTTCGACCAGCTACCCTCTGCAAGGGTAATTTGAACCCAAAATTACCCTTCAAGATTTTTGCAAAGGTCCATTTTGCTCATTACCTACCCCTTGAAAGGGATCCTTGGCCTCCAAGTAACTTTTCCAGAAGAATTGTAAAGGTCTTGTTTACTACCTAAGTGCCCTCTGTAAGGGTACCTACCCTTCAGCCTTTTGAACTTGGTCCATTTTACCAATAAAAATTCCTCCAAAGTATTTTACTTGCCTTGTTAAGCATCCAAGACCAAAATGAGTTTCAAGATGACTCTTGCCTGCCAGACTCAAAATAACTTGGTAAGCAAAAGAGAAAAACACTTGGTTTTTTCATGGAAAATGACCTATCAGAGAAAATTTGCACAAGGCAGCTGAGGGATGAACTATCTAGAACTTGGATCAAAAGACTCTTGTAATAAAAAGAAGAGGGGTGCCCAATTTTTAGCCTCTAGGACCAAGAATTGGTCAACACATTTGGTGATTCATAGGGGAAGCATGCATGATATGCTTGAGAAGACTGGTGGCCTAAAAGTCCATTGGGCATAGAGACAAGATGTAGCTTATTAAGTTGGTGATAGCCTTGTAAAAACATAAGAACTAATAACTATTTACCCCAAATGGTAAAAAAAACACACACAAAGACTAAAAAACACTAAACACATGCATAAAAGCTCTTAGGGAAAATGAGGAAAAGACTGGGAAACTATGTACATGGTAAAAGAAATCTAGTGACAATGTTTAAGATATATCCCATTGAATAAGATATGTAGCTCTTCATCATCCAACTTGGAGAGTTAGAAAGCATTATGTTGCTTACATTGGGTGATGACATATGGGCCACTCCATAAGGCATCAAACTTTGTGTGCCTTCCAAGTTTGGATCGATCCTCATCCCACTTCAAGACAATATCACCTTTTGAGAAGTTCCTTGGCATAGACCTCTTGTCAAAATGCTTCTTTGTTTTCTATTGGTGGTTGGACATTGCATTCATGGCTTGGTCTCTTGCTTCTTGAAGCTCCATTAACTCACAACACCTAACTCCTAGGCTATCACTCTCCATTAATTATAGCTAATGGGTAAGATCCAAGGTTGGTAACTCAAGTGAAATAAGAAGTCTAGCTTCTCTTCCATACACAAGTGTGTATGGTGAATTCCCAATACCCAAAGAGTTGTATTCAACTTGGCATGTTAAGTCCTTTGATTTTCTTCCATTATCCTTGTAATGATCCTAATTAGGTTCTTATTTTTGGATTCGGCCAACCCATTCCCTTGTGGGTAGTAGTTGGAAGAAGGGCTCAGATAGATGACATACTTTAACACCCACTCGCTTGTCTTTGTTCCCAAGAAATCCAATGCATTGTCTGAAATGATTGTGGCTAGGACCCCAAATCTCATCACTATGCCTTCATATAATTCTAATACTACGCTCTCATTATCTTCTTTCAAAGGGACAACTTCTACCCATATTGTGAAATAATATGTAGCAGTCAAGACCCACTTGTGGCTAGTTTTAGAATGAGGGTTAATCAGTCCTATGAAGTCCAACCCACATTGTATGAATGGTTGTTTCACCTGAATAGGATGAAGAGGCATTTTAGCTAGATATTTCTTCCCATCAAATAAAGCACATTTTTGACATTTCCTCACCCAAGCATGAGTGTCTCTAAAAAAACTAGGCCAAAAGTAGCCATCCCTCATAATCCTTATAGTTGTGGCCTTGGGAGCAAAGTGGCCACCAGATGGTCCATCATGGTACTCAGACAATACCCTATCAACTTGGTTTAAGTTAATTCATCTCAAGAGTACCTCTAAAAGGTTTTTTATGAACAACACTCCATCAACTAGGACATAAGGAAGAGATTGGAGCCTAAAATACCGCCTTTTGGTCCTATCAAGACTTTGTGGACACTCACCAATTTGAATGAGATGAACCACATCTTGTGCCCATCTCTTCATGATTGTAGGTAATTTTGACGTCGATTCATCATGGATCACCAAAACATCCTCCTTCGGCTCTTTGTATTCTGTAGCAAGGTGTTCACACAACCCTCTTCCCCTTACCAGCTTGGTGGTCTTGATATCTACATCATACTCCATTACTTTGGTGATCTACCCTGCCATTTTTCCATTCAAGTCTCAGCTCAGCAAGAAGTCTTTTACACTACGATGTTGTGCCATGATGTGAATCTTATTTTTAGACAACATATTTCTAAATTTATTTAGACTTCATATGACTACAAGCACTTATTTCTCAACATACGTGTACCTAATATTGTAGCCTTCTAAGCCTTGGATAAAAAAGTTAGACTATTCTAAATTCTCACCATTATCTTAAGTGATCATAGTAGAGATTACCTCTTCATTTCCAAATGTGTAGGTATTGAAGTCCTTGGAGAAATCCAGACTAGTCAGGGTGGGAGCCTGGCCGATAGTTTGTTTGATGCCTTCGAAGCTTTCTCTTCTTCTTGCTATCCATGTGAACATCTTGTCCTTCCTCAACATGGAAGTTAGTGGCTTGACCAACTCAACAAATTTAGGAATGAATCTCCTAATGAAATTTATTTTTCTAAAGAAACTTTGTAGGCCCTTATTGTGCTTAGGCAAGGATAATGCTCTGATAGCATGCACTCTTTCTGGATCAATAGACAAACATTCTTGTGAAAGGACATGGCCCAAGAGTTTTCCTTCATGGATATTAATAATGCATTTCTTAGGGTTGAGAGAGATGCCAAACTCCCTACACCTCTCAAATATTTGGCTCAGGTGCTTCAAATGTTCACTTGCCTCCTTGGAGAAGACTATCACATCATCAAGATAAAATAACACAATGTCATTTATCAATCCTTGGAAAGCCATATCCATAACACTTTGGAAGGTAGCTCCAACATTTGATAGTTTGAATGGAATCTTCCTGTAGGTGAAAGTTCCCCACTTGGTGGTGAAGGCTATCTTATAATGGTCACAATCTTGCACTAAAATTTGATTGTATCCAAAGTAGCCATCCAAGAGGGAGAATATTTCACTACCTATCACCATTTAAAGAATTTGTTCCATACTTGGGAGGGGAGTTATGTTAAAAGTGGTGAATCTCTCCATTAGGTCCCACGCTCTATGCTTGTAAGACTTGAGTAGGGAGTTCTTGGTCAAGTTTTGACCCCTCACCTGATTCACAATCAATTCACTATCTCCAAACACTTGCAATTCTTTGATTCCTCTCTTTGTTGCCCATCCTAGACCATGGACAAGAGATTAATAATATACTATGTTGCAAGTGTAGGAGAATTAGAACCTAAAAACTGAGAAGTATTTCTCCTTCAAAGGTGAAACTAGCGTTGTTCCACCACTAGCTCCCAACTTGCTTTTAGATCTATCAAAAAATAGCTGCCACAAACCATAGTCCTCTTGGTTTGCCTTCATCAAATTTGGCATGAAAGCATCTTCATCATGCATACATTAAACTCCAAGACCAGCCTCTTCAATGAAATTGTAAGAATCATGCTCAAAATTATCATTTTTGCATTCATCTAAGAGCAGGTCAGCAACTCCTACAAGGGAAGATGATGGAGATTGGTCTACCTAGAGTTCTTCTTCATCAATGATGGCATAGCTTACATTCATTGTTTTGGGTGAGTATGGCTCTAGGTGATCTTTATGGATGGGCTCTGACTCAATCTTCACTTTAGTTCCATACTTTGTCCTAAAAACCATGTAAGACCAATTGGTTGCTAAGTATCCACCTATCTTGGACGTGAAATCCCTAGATAAGGAGAGAGTGAAGGAGGAATATCTACCACTACCATATCATGGGGAATTAAGAAGGTCAAATAGGCATGGAGAGTTAGATTCAAGCCTCTTACCACTCCCAATGTCTTGGCTGGTGATCCATCCAACTACAAAACTCCTTTGGTCATTTGCTCATATTTGAGGCCTAGGCTATCATCTATGCATTTGGGCATTACTAAGGTGCTTGCTCCACTATTAATAATGTAATTGTAGACCAAGAAATCACTAATAATCAAGGAAAAATAAAAATGAGGGACATTTTCATCCTTATTTGCTTGACCTCCCATGGGAGGAGCCCCATTTACTATCAACACATTCTCATTCTTTGTTGGGACAACTTGCTCACCTAGCCCATGTAATTCCTTTTGGAGTATATCCTTTTTCCCTAGTAGTGCTAAACAATCCCACAATGATATTTTTATGTGTAACTTATTCATTTGGTCTACTACATTGATTGAAGGATTTCCCACCTTTGAGGTCTCCTTAGGGACATTTGTAACTTGTGGTGTAACTTGAGGAGTTGAAGCTGCAACTGATGGTCTGTAATTGGGAAACCTTTGATTTGATTGTGATGAAAGAGACATTATAGATACCTGAGTATCTACTTGATATTCATCCATAGATCTTATGTTTGACCTAGTGTTGGATAAAACACAATCATTATGGTCACTTACGTTCCCCACATAGTTAACTACATCAAACTCCCCTTTCATGTGATTCATAAGAGTGGAATCAGATTGAGCTTACCTATTGTCCATCCCAAGTTGTGTTGAAATCTCAAAAATTGAGAATTGGGATGCCTAATCACCTTGTGTGGTCATACTTTGATTTGATAGCTCATTGGGATAAGCAACCTATTCTTGGCCATGCCCCAAGGGTGGATAATTAGGCTACTCCTGCACCAAATTATTTTGAGTGGTGACAAGAGCCTTGGAAGATAAAGGGGCATTTGTATTATAGATATGATAAGGCTTGACTTGTGTAATCTTACCCTACACCTGATTGTAATTCTAGAAGGGAGGTCTATTTGTCTACCCAAACTATTGGTGGCCTTGATTTGGCCTAAAACTCTTAGCTTGTTGCCTCTTGAGGGTAACTAACTCATTGGTAATGTTCTATATTAGGCTCTTAAATTTGTGAAGATCATTTGTAGGGGAAATATCCATCCTCTCTTGATTTAGCAGAGGAGCTAGAGTGGGCACAACTAGCTGAACTGAGGGTTATAAATCAGTAAAGAGTGGCATATGAGGTATAGGAGCTATCTTTCCTGCTTGAACCAGGTAATTTTTAGTAGCTATGGCTATCTCATAAGAAGTGGGAATAATGTGTCCACCTATGGATTATATCATGACAACAATGTCACTATTTAGGTCCCTTAAGTAGTAAAGGAAAACATAGCTTGGGGATGGCCTCACAAGAATTTGGATTCTATCCCAAGTTTTTTGGAACTTAGTGATGAAATCTTGCATAAATTCATGTGGGTTTCTTTTCATGGTGGTCAGTTGCTCAACTAGAGACAAATGGTCACTTTTTTCCCAAACCTATTTTTCAAGAGGGTCCCTAACTCATTCCATGAGCCAACTAAGTTCATAGGCAAGGTCCCATACCAATCCAAAACTTTCCCTTTAAAGGACAAGGCCAATAATTTTATGGCTACATTTTCCTCAGTGATATTATGGATGTTGCAAAGGTTGGATATGTTTTTGATATGCTCAATAGCAATGATTGGGCCCTCTCCACTAAAGGGAGGAACCCTTTTGAGAGATATCCCTAGAATTGGGTCATATTGCAAAAGTTTCAAGGGAATCTAACCATTGAAAGCCACAAAAGGGAAAGCCATGGTTGTGAAAGGATTCAATTGGGGTCTCCTTGAGTAGGTGTATTTTATGGTTGGTTTGGGAAAGTGTATTTCTATGTAAGGATGAGTAGTTGTAAACCTTAGCCTTTTTTTGAGTTTAAAGGCAACTCAATAAATTCAAAAGGGACATCCCTAGAAGAAGATATTATGGTGACCTTAGGCATGGGATGCCGGGCTAATCATTAACCAGAGAATGAGTTCCTAAAAGGGAGTCACCAGGTGTTGGATTATAGTTCCTTATTTTGGATTTTTTACAATAACAAGACCAACACTAATGCTAAAACTTGCAGGACATAAAAATGAGACCCATCGGGCATGCCAAAAACTATTGACACTATGGATTGCACCTTTTGAAAGGATACTTAGCTCCTTTCCTCCATGTGGCACAATGGAAACATTCCTCTTGTTGTGGGTGGTTAACTTGAGGGATGGATTTCTATATTAGGGGCTAGATCCCCTTGATACACTTTGAGGCCCTATATTTCCTACTACTAACAATGCGGGGGGTGAAAAGAGAAAGAGAAATTGAAAAATATATCCTAACTAATTTGGTGATGCACCAAACTAGTTGGTCTACTCAGATTTTACCTATACTTTACACCAAAGAGAAGCCAACAAACACTTCATTCAAATGAGAAATTGACTACATCAGTGTTTCAACAAGGGATCTTATGAAGGTATAGGGATGATGAAACTACCAGAGGTGTTCAAAAGACACATTGTTGGATAGTCTATTCATATGCGCCTATGCTTTGAGCTAGTTACTTCTTGTTGACCTAAAGAAAAGGATTCACAATACACTAGATATGCTGGTATAAATTTATGAAAGCATTAAAGGAAATGAATGAAAATAAGATGAGACCATAGACATATACAAAAGTGCAACTCAAATGGAGGTAAAATGCTTCTTTTGATTCTAGGTAAATTTATTTAGGGCTTCACCATATAATGCTAAGATATATTTTTCAAAATGAGAAGTTACAATTATATAGAGAACCTAGGAAATAGATCATTGACCAATCAAAGGAAGGAGACCCATGATGTATTAATCACTCTTACAGCAACCATAAGCCCATGCTTCTACTATCTCTTCTTAAATGCATATGGGAAAGCCATGTTGTAGGTGCTTAAGTCATTTCCCTTGATGTTTGGGCCTACAAGAGTATGGGTTACTCTTCCTTACAACGGACAAGGCCATCTCCAAATTATGTTGACTGGGCCATACTCTCTTTAATGCTAAGCACAACTAGCTATTCATTAATGGTAAAGCAAGAACATAGAGGCCGCTCCTCTTCAATTCTTGCAACCAATCCCTTTATTGGTTTTTAGTGGAGACTATATCACCTAAGTGTATTTACTTCTCTTGTTGATGACTCTTGTGCCACCTTCCTTGGTCTGGTTCATCCTTGGGTTTAGGCTTTGACTTGTTATGCCACCTGGAGTGTTTTGAGCTTGTGTCCTATGTGTGTGTGACCACGTTCTGGGTTACCTGCTTCATTTTCTCCTTGTTATTTTTTCCCTTTTCTTGGTAATTTAGGCTCTTGGCACTTATGATTTTCCTCTTGGGCTTCTTTCTTTGGTGGGTCACTGAGTCATTCCTCAAGCTCTCAGACCTTTGAATTTCTTCATACAAAATGTCTAAAGGAATTCCTTCAAACATTTTGTCCAAAATAATTCTTCCTTTTCTGAGTTTGCACTTTTAGACTTTCTTTAGTGAGCCTTTAGGCTTTCTTGCCTTCATTCCTTCAGATAAAATGTCTGAAGGAATTCCTTCAAACATTTTGTCCAAAAGAATTCTTCTTTGATTACATCCCAATGGCTAGCTTATCACCTTGAATTTGACGTTCACAGGCCTGTCACCCCCTAGGACAATTCCTTTGGCTTTTTGAAAATGAACCTTTTTTGAAGGGAAAGTAACCCTTAATTTTTTTTGAAAAGGTCCTCTTTTCAAAGCCAAGTGCCCTCCACAAGGACACCTACCCTTCAGAATTTTGTCTTCCAATTTTTTTTCAAACTTTCTTTAGCTATCGAATTTTTTTAGAAATTTTGTTTGAAATAATTCTCTCTTGAGTTTTCCTTAGATTTCCTTCAGATAAAAAGTCTGAAGGAATTCTCTCTTTGGCCTATCAAATTTCTTGAAGGGCAAGTCCTTTTTGGGCTCTCTGCCTTACCCCTTTGCTTTGATCAACTACCCTTTGCAAGGGTAATTCGAGCCCAAATTTACCCTTGCTTTTTGCAAAGGTCCATTTTGCCCATTTCCTACCCCCTGTAAGGGCTCTTTGCCCTCCAAGTCACTTTTTGGAATAATTTTAAAGGTACTATTCGTTGCTTAAGTGCCCTCCACAAGGGTACCTACCCTTCAAATTTTTTACAAATGACCCTTCAGCCTTTTGAACTTGGTCCATTTTGCTAATAAAAATCCCTCTGAAGCAATTTACTTACCTTGTTAAGCATCTGAGACCAAAATGCGTTTCAATTCAACTCTTGCCTGCCAGACTCAAAATCACTTGGCAAACAAAAGAGGAAAACACTTGGTTTTTTCATGGAAAGTGACCTATTAGAGAAAATTTGCACAAGGTAGCTGAGGGATGAACTATCCAGAACTTGGATTGAAATACTCTTGCAATAAAAAGAAGAGGGGTGCCCAATTTTTGGCCTTCAGGACCAGGAACTGGTCAACAAAAACCTTATGAGGTGCTTGAATCTCCATTAATGTTAGAAAAAATGTTTCATGCCTAATCTGTAGCCAATAGGTTTTACTTACCTCTATTGATTCATATGATTGGATATGATTTTAGAGGCCTAAGATGGGATACTATGGATACCATGGATTATTGAATATGATATTTGAGCTTATGTACTAATCAAAACCCTCAAAAACCTATTCAACCAAGGATCCAAATGGCCCAAAATTGCATCTTATTATACCCAAACTCCTCTCCTCCAGTCCAAATGACTTAAAATAGTATTAAACATATGTAAATAAGGAAAACATGACATAATTGAGTGTAAGTCAAAACCAATTTAACTTCTTTAAAAAGTCACATTTTCACTTAAACTTTCTATTTAGAAGCCCCTCAAGTCATCTAATGCACTTTTGAGGGTATTTTGGGCAATTTGGATTCTTTAGACATCATTTTTGACCCATTAAAATCTATAATACTTTATATAAACCTAATTACTACCCCTGAATGCTTAAGCACCTTCGAAATCAGCTAGATCCTTCACTTGCAGCTCAAGACCCATTTCTAGGCCTTTTCCTTAAAATCTCTAAATTTACCTTAAACCTTGCTAAAGTGTTTCAAAAGAGTGAAAAGAACATGAGGTAGAGCCATGAAGTTTATATTCTCTTACACCATTGGATCATCCATTGCACTAGGACTCTATACAACTCCCAACATCACACCAAGACCTTCTAGGATACTCCATTGCACCATCAAATCAAGACTAGAAAGAGACTAGTCATGAAAACAAAAGGTCATTGAATGGTATAGGAGAGTGGTTTGATCTATCTAGGCAATAGTTTTGTATGTAGGCCAATTTTGGCCAATAATTCTGATGACCTCTTGGATTGCATTCTTATCTATGCAATATATTAGTTGCCTTAGTCTATCTATTAGGCTTATGAGGTCACAAAATTCTTTCTCACATTGGTTTTTAACTAATCACAAGGTTGCAAATCTTCTGATCAGAACTCTCAAAATAGAAAGGACAACCTAAAACAAAAAAATAGTGTGCTCAAAGCACTTAGGGAAGGGAAACACACAACAAAAGGGAAATGTGCACAAGGCACTTGGAGGAAATGGAAAAGACTACTATAATATGTATAAGGTTGCAACTTTCTTTTAGTAACAAGGCTTTAGATGAATCCCATTGAATAGGATGGGTAATACCTCTCCATCTAGCTTGACAAGCTAAAAGGAGTTATGTTTTTTGCCTCCATAGATCAAGTAAGGTCCATTCCACAAGTAGTGAAACTTAGTATGGTTGCCTGGCTTGGCCTTATTTGAATCCCACTTGAGGACTAGATCACCTTATTTGAATTCTCTTGCTATGGATCTATTTTCAAAGGTTTTCTTGACTTGATCTTGATGTGATTCCATTTTATTAATTATAAGATCCCTCATTTCTTCAAGATCTATGAGCTCTGCCATCCTCACACTCATAGTTTCACTCTCTATCAACTCAAGTTGATGGGCTAGCTCTAAGGTAGGTAACTCAAGAGAGATAGACAACTTGGCTTCTCCCATATAATAGGACAAATGGTGAATTTCCAATGGCAACCTTGGAGGTCACTCTATCAACACATAAGGTTTTCCTTAACTTTGAATGCCACACTCTCTAGTTCTTCTCCATAGTCCTCTTGATGATTCTAATCAAGTTCTTATTCATTGACTCTGTAAGTCCATTACCTTGGGGGTAGTAATTGGAGGATGTGCTAAGGTAGATACCCAACTGAAGTGTCCATTCACTCATCTTCATGCGAACAAATGCTAAGGTATTATCTAGATTTATGGTTGTTGGTACACTAAACCTTATCATTATACTATCATAAAAGTCCAATACTATTATTTCATTGGCATCTCTTAGAGAAATTTACTCTACCTACCTAGTGAAGTAATTAGTGGCAGTGAGTACCCACTTGTGTCCTCCACTAGAAGGTGGATTGATCATTCCTATAAATTCTAGGCCCCACTACATGAAGGGCTGCTCTACATGAATGGGATTAAGAGGAAGGGCTACCAACCTTTGTTTCCCTGCAAAGAGAGCACACTTTTAGCACTTCCTCACCCATTCATATGCATATTTGAAAATATTAGGCCAATAATAACCAACCCTCATAAATTTAACAGATGTAGTTCTTGGGGTAAAATGACCTCCTGTAGGTCCATCATAGAATTGCTCCAAGAGTCTAGTCACTTGATCATCATTAATGCATCTAAGTAATACCCCATTGAGGTCTTTTCTAAAGAGAACCCCATCAATCAAATTATAATGTATGAAATGAAGTCTAAAGTATATTCTCTTTGTCCTATCCATAGCTTGAGGACACTCACCTGTCAATAATAACTTTGCCATGTCTTTGACCCAACTAGTATGAGGTGGAGGTGAAACTATCTGTAAGTTATCTTGTGTCACTAAAACAACCTCTTTCTCTTCATGAAGGTCGTAAACCATGTGTTCACATAAGCCTTTACCTCTTACTAGCTTAGTGACTTTGGTTTCCACATCATATTTTATGACTCTTGTAATCCAATCAACCCTCTTCTCGTTCAGGTCATGCCAACAAATGCTAATGCATTATCTAGATTGATGGTTGTTGGTACACTAAACCTTATCATTATACTATCATATAAGCCCAATACTATTATTTCATTGGCATATTTTAGAGAAATTTCCTCTACCTACCTAGTGAAGTAATTACTGGCAGTGAGTACCCACTTGTGTCCTCCACTAGAAGGTGGATTGATCATTCCTATAAAGTCTAGACCCCACTACATGAAGGGCTGATCTACATGAATGGGATTAAGAGGAAGTGCTACCAACCTTTGTTTCCATAAAAATAGAGCACACTTTTAACACTTTCTCACCCATGCATATGCATCTTTGAAAAGATTAGGCCAATAATAACCAGCCCTCATAAATTTAACAGATGTAGTTCTTGGGGTAAAATGACCTCCTATAGGTCCATCATAGAATTGCTCCAAGAGTCTAGTCATTTGATCATCATTAATTCATCTGAGTAATACCTCATTGAGGTCTTTTCTAAAGAGAACCCCATCAATCAAAGCATAAGGTATGAAATGAAGTCTAAAGTGTCTTCTCTTTGTCCTATACATAGCTTGAGGACACTCACTTGTCAATAATAACTTTGCCATGTCTTAGACCCAACTAGTAGGAGGTGGAGGTGAAACTATCTGTAAGTTGTCTTGTGTCACTAAAACAACCTCTTTCTCTTCATGAAGGTCATAAACCATGTGTTCACATAATCCTTTACCTCTTAATAGCTTAGTGACTTTGGTTTCTACATTATATTCTATGACTCGTGTAATCCAACTAACCCTCTTCTCGTTCAGGTCCTTATTGAGAAGGAAGTCTTTCACTTCAAGATGAAACACCATAAGTTATATTTTGTTGTTGGATAGAATTGGCCTAAACTTTTTTAGAATTCTCACAACTACAAGGACTTGATTCTCTATGAAAGTGTACCTTTCTTCATACTCTTCAATCCCTTGGATAAAAAATGCAATTGGTTATTCAAGCCCTTAACCATTATTTTGATTCAACATAGTTGACATGCTATCGATGTTGGCAAAGGCATACAAGATGAAATCTCTTGAGAAGTCAAGATTCATGAGTGTAGGTGCTTGAGAAATTGCCTATTTTATAGCTTTAAATCATACTTTGCCTTCTCTTATCCAAGTGAATACTTGATTTTTCTTCAACATAGTAGTGATAGGTTTAACTAGGCTTTCAAAACTAGTTATGAACCTTCTTAAAAAGTTTATCTTTCCAAGGAAACTTTGAAGTCCCTTCTTATGATTAGGTAAGGATAAGGCCAATATTGCACTTATTCTATTAGGATCAATGGCTAGCACCTATTTTGATACCTCATGGATAAAAAACACACACTTTTTGGGATTTAATGAGATCCCATACTCTCTACATCTTTCAAAGATCAACCTCAAGTGGTCCAAGTGTTCACAAGCCTTCTTGGAGAAAATTGTTATGTCATCCAAGTACACAAGCACCATCTGATTGAGAAAACTTTGAATATCCATATCCATGCCTCTTTAAAAATTATCTCTAACATTTGAGATGCCAAAAGGCATCTTATTATAATCATATGTGCCCCATTTTGTGGTGAAGGTAGTCTTATGTTAGTATTCATCCCTGACTAGCACCTGATTATACCCTGAGTACCCATCCAATAAAGAGAAATGTTCTAAACTAGAAACCATTTGAAGGAGTTTCTTCATGGATGACAAGGGGTAATGGTATTTCAAATAGACCCTATTCAAGTCTTTGAAGTCTACACATAACTATATCTCACCATTCTTCTTTCTCACAGGCACCAAGTTAGCCACCCATAAGGAGTGCTTGATAGGAAAAATGATATTAGAATCAATCAAGTTGGTTAAATATTTTGTCATCAACTATTCAATCTTTGGGTTAGTTGGACTTTTTTTATGCCTTACAAGTTTGGCATTGGTCTCCAGCTCTATGATGTGTTGGGATAACTTGGGGTCAAAACCTCTAAGATCAATGTATTCCCAAGTGAAGATATTTGAGTATTTCCTACAAAGCTCAATAAATGCATGTTTTTCTATATCATTTCTCACCTTTACAATCTTGAGAAGATTATCTTTGAATATGATGACTCTCTCATAGTTTTATTCATTAGTAGACTTAATTTCCTTGTCCTTCCTCATGTGATCTCCTTCATGGAAAAGACCCTCAAGGGTGACCAACCCTTTAGGAAGTTTATTTGAATTTAATTGAAAATTTTAGTCTTCATAGTACTATTGAAGATTTATTTGGTTTGTTGAGGACCATTATGCCTCTTGTTGAAGGAAACAAGTAATCTACTTGTCACTATCAAAGAGTTGCCTGTGAACTTCATTATCTATAACTAATGGTCTCACTATCACTTTAATATGTGGATGTATTTTCAACCTCTTCAAATCATTTGGGATGTCAAACTAAGCCCCTACTATTGCCAACCTATCAACATGTTAATTTTACTCTCTTGACACTGCTTAGATATTGAACATTTTAATGTCTTTAAGTAGGTTCCACATTTTATGTTTGTAGGACTTCATTAAGGGGTTCTTGGATGTCTTTTGACCTCTCACCTAATGTACTATTAGCTCACTATCCATGTACACTTGTAATTTCTTTACACCCCTCTTAGTGGCCTACTGAAGACCATGGATGAGGCCCTCAAACTCAGCTACATTGAAAGAACAACTAAATTAGAATATGTATGATGAAAAGTATCTATCATTAGAGGGAGATCTCAGCATTACACCTACCCCTAATCCATGCTTGCTCCTTGAGCCATCAAATAACATCTTCCATAATCCACTAGTATCTTCTTGTGGCCTAGTGAGGAATTGCATAAACTCATTTTATTCATGTAGGTAATAAAATTTCATGTTTGTTTATTCAAAACCTACCAAAGGGTAAATTATTTGATTCTCACTCCATAACTCATCTAAGAATACATCAAGTATCCCTTCAAAATGAGTGCTTAGTTCTTGACCAGTAGAGTAGTCTTCTTCATCTAGAATAGTACAATTGATGTTTAGGCTACTTGGCCCATATGGATCAATGTGAAATTGGGTAATAGGTTCAACCTTAATAGACACCTTGGCTCCATACCTTGTCTTAAAAACCATATAGGACTAACTTGTTGCTAGGTAACCCCCAATTTTGGCTGTGAAGTCTCTAGATAAGCATAGAGAAAAGTGGGGAGGCACCTCTAGAACCACCACATACTAATCCACTAAAACACTAGGATAATATTGGAGGGTTAAGTGTATACCTTTGATAATACCAACTGGTTTGGTAGAAGATCCATCAGTTGCAATACCCCCTTATCTTGGGGTTCATACTTCAAACTAAGCTAATCTGCTATTGATTTTAGCATCACTAAAGTAATTGCTCCACTATCTACCATGTAGTTGTGTAGCAAGGAAATAATAATAATTAAATAAAGCTATAAGGTAGGAGGTTTTAACCCTTTTTTTAAATTCACTTCATTTTCTTTGGCTACATTAGTGAGAACTACACTCTCCTTGCTTGGTAGCTTGTTTGAAAAAATGATCTTTGACAAGCCCTCTTGAAGGATATCCACTTGACCAGGTATAGAAAGCATTTCCCACATTGGAATTATTTATTTTATCAAAAATGTTGATGTGAAAACCACCAACCTTTCCTTGTACTTTGGGAGCCACAACTATGCTTTAAACTTGTGAGTTTTGGGGTGGAAAGGTATTTCTTTGGTTCTAATTTTTTTGAGTTATTATAACTTTTGGGGTAGAAATAGGCTCATTTGGTTATTAATCAATGGAGGAAGAATATAATACTCTCTTACTACTTCTTATCTTCCCTCCATGTTCATTCTCTTGAACCTTGTGTTGGTTACCACAAGAATGTTTGGTTGGCTAGAACTAACCTACTGATTGAAAGGATAACACTCTTATTATTGATAGTTGATCATCGTAGCACCCATATAGTTTTTTAATTAATTATCCTCTTATCCTCATTGAACATCTTTTGGTTTGGTCATCATATTCACTTCTACATTCTGACCCATGAGAGCTTGGTTGAACCCATAACCAGCACCCTACTGCCATTGATAATTGAAACTCTAATTGAAATTTGTGTTTGGGATAATGGCTTGATTGAATGATTGATTCCAAGGTATATAACCTTCATATTCTTGTGAAATGTTGTTTTGAATAGGGACTGAGGTATTGGAAGCACTTGTAGCATTATGATTGTAATTATTTTGCCTAACATAGTTGGGTTGTCCTTGTCCTTGTAAATTTACCTCCAAGGGTGGCCTATTTGTTTGGTAAGATTTTTAAGGTTGATAAGGTCTATTATACTAAGCTTTCTACCTATTTAAATTTACCAATTCATTTATAAATATTTAAAACATATTCTTGAGTTCTTAAAAGTCACTAGACTGACTAACAGAAACTTTTTCTTGTTTTGGTATAGGTATGGAATCAAGTGTTGTCAAAGGAGGAATGGAAAGAAGGGGAGGAATGATGACAAGAAGTGGTTAAATCTTGGGAAACAAGGGCATTGGTGGCTTAAGTGTGATCTTGCCAATATGATTAGGCTATTCTCTACCATGATTGCCACTTAATAAGAATTTGGTAGTGTGTTTTCCCCAATAGACTATATCATCACTGTAATGTCACTATTGAAAGCCCTTAGATAGTTGAAGAAAGCATATCTAGAATTAGGCTTGATAGATATTGGAATCCTATCCCATGTCTTTTGAAACCTGTTGTTGAAATCTTGCATAACCTCTTGAGGATCTCTCTTCTTTGTAGTCAATTGTTCTACTAGTGACAAGTGGTCACTCTTGTCTTTAAACCTCTTGCATAAAGCATCTCCTAACTAGTCCCATATTGTGATAGAGTTGGAGTTAGGTCCCTATGCCAATATAAGGCCTTGCCCTTAAAAGGGATGACCAAAAACTTGATAGCTGCGTTATCTTCATTAATGTCATAGATATTGCAAAAGTTGGATATATCTTTGATGTGTTCAAAAGGAGTTGTAGAGTTGTCTCCTGTGTAGTAAGGTACACTCTTAAGGGCTAGAAATAGGATAATATCATACTAATTAAGGTTCAAAGGACTTTTACCATTGAAATTCACAAAAGGAAAAGCTCTAGGGGTAGCCATGGTAGTGAAAGGGGCTAACAAGGATCTTCTAGTAGAGGTAGACTTGGAAATTAGCTTATGAGGGAAGCTTATCAAATATGGATGAGTGTTATCAAACCTCAATCTTTTTTCTATGTTTAAAGGTAATTAAACAAATTCAAAAGGAATACCTCTAAAACATGACCTTCTAATCACATTTGGTATGAAATAAAGGTACTTTTCTACCACCAAAATGTTGAGTGTTCTTTGGAGTTTCTAGATGCTGAGGGTGTGGATGTAATGGCTATTATAAATGGATCAAGACCAACATCAATCTAAATCAATCTTATTTGAATGTGATCTCACTACGCATGCTAAAAGCTATTGTAGCAAATAATTTCACCCTTGTGAGAGGGTTCTTTAGGATCTTTCACTCTTAGATACAAAATGGGATCAACCTCAAGCTGTGGGTATCTTGTGATGGGGTTGAACCTTTAGAGAAGGTTGGTTCCTCTTGGTAGATCACCTAAACTACTAATTCTGCTTAGAAAAGGGATATATGGGTTATAAAGGATTATTAAAAACACAAAATAAGGTGATGCACCAAATTTAAAGACACCTCAAATTTCTTGAAAATAACACTAAGGTAACTCAAAGAGAACCCTCACTCATACAATCTCTCAAATTGGTCATTTTGCATCAAAATTTCTAAACTAGGCTCACTAAATAATAGATGAAGCATGGAGGAGTATCAAAAATCACATTATGCCTTAATTAATGATAAAAATAGCATAAATTCAAACCTATAAACACCTTTAAATACCTTTAAAAATGTAATAAAGAAGGGCATTCACCAAGGAGGAACATTCTTCCACAAAGTAATCATGCACAAGCTGACTATAACACAAGATGTAGGAAAAGAGATAGCTAAAATAAGTTGTCTTATTACTTCAAGAGGATGTTATTACAAAATTTTTAGGGTTTTTCCTTTTCAAATGAGAGTATATCTTTTAAAATGGATAAGAAAATGAATATATAGGAGAAAAAAGAAGGGAAAGGAGAAAAAAACTTTCAAAAATCAATAAATTCCATTTAACCACCCTCCATGAAGCACCAAAAATGAAGCAAAAGAGGTAGATGAGTCTCAACCACCTTTAAACCACTTAGGTACTGATCTTCACTTAGAAAATTAACCCTCTAATGTCAAAAATGTCTTCAAGCTCTTCAATGGCCTAAAAAGGCACTAGAGGACAAAATTTGCTTGAAGAAGATGACATCATGCCCCATTAACTTGATAAAAGTCTTAAAACATATATAATATTCCATAAATAATCCAATTTTCTCCTTTACTCCCCAAAACTCCTCCACTTGAATTATACACCCCATCTCCACTTGGCTTATGTTGGCAACTTGGTAACATGATTAGTCATTCTTACATTTGATGCTTGCACTGACTTTGAGGGTTAAATTTTTTGTGATTTATATTTTTTCCCAACTCATATTTACTCTTCCAACTTGAAAAAGTCACCATGGAACCTGAAAATCCCTTAAAATCAATTAATGGAGGTCTTCAAGCTTAAGCCATCTTTAACTAGCAGTGACAGAACTTACTTTCAAGGTCATTTGTAACCATGAGAGCCAATTTTGGACCTTTATAAGGATTTAAGGCATCCATACCAATCCTATGAGGAATAAAATGAATATTTATACCACCTTCAAGACCTAAAACAATGGTGGAAATCTCCATTAAACCAACAATCATTCACAAATTGTTAGAAAATTTGGGTTTTTAACCTTTCAGCTCAAAAAATTACCCTAGAAACCCTTAGGAAGGGATCTTAGTGCCATATAATGGTTATTCAAGTCCCATTAGGCTTATTCCATGCAATTATACAATTTCACCCTTTGAAGACCTACAAAAATAAGTATTTTAAGGCCATTTTAGGCTTCTTAAGCATCCACACATGCCAATTTCTTCTACAAAACATGTCATACATGAGATTGAGAGAGGTCCCTATATTCTCCAGGTGGTTTGCAAGTTATTCTAGGTCATCTCATAGGATTATGATCTCAAAGCTCAAAACTAGTCGAAAAGGCTCGTTTGGCAGCTAGGTACAGTCATGTTGTCTGATGTTTTTCTTACACAAAAACATGTTCCAAAACCTCACTCAATATATGGAATGAATATTAAAGTAGTTAATAACATCCCAAAATGATTAAAATAGTAATACAAATAATCCAAATGAGTTTGTAAACCATTCTAGTCAAACTAGGTTTATTGAGTTTTATCACAGTCTACAATGGTCAACTTCGATAAGCAATAAATTCACTTTTATGAAATTTCATGGATAAATTCCACTTGGAGGTTATTCATCATGGAGTCTACTTTATTTTTATTTCTATACCATAACAAAATTCTCAATATATTGGTGTATGCATGAATTTATTTACTCATTGGTTACTTTGGCAAGCATGCTCAGTTTGAACTCCAATGGTCATATATTTGAAAACCAATAGCTACTTCTTGAGACATAAATTTGATGGGCTTTGGGACCTATCCATTCTATATACCAACTTGGGAAGATAATAAATTGAGATAGACAACCTGTCAAGACACCAAATTTTGAGGGCATGTTTTTGGCACATATGATGTCATCTATATGTCACCTTTGACCACATTTGACTTTTTAGGTACATATAATAATTGCACAAATTTATTGGCTCATTCATACCTTGATGACATGTAGTGACGTTCTAGTTCTTCTAAGCTAGGAATGTGCATTTTCATCTCTCCATAGGACAAATTAGATCTCAATAATACCACTAAAGGATATATGAACCCCTCATAACATCCTCTTGGTCCTCAATGCTCTACACTCATGCCATACATCTTCCAATCCATAAAACTGACCTTTTTGTCATTAATGCATCATGACATCATGCACTTTAGACATCAATGATAACTCTATCATCAATGACCATGATCAACATATGATCAATCTCATAAGGTGTATGAAGACTTAGAAATGCCTTCAAATTCCTTACAAACTCTCCCATGAAGTCAAAATCTTTTGTCAAAGCTTAACTCTTCAAAACCATTTCTAAACTTCAATGGTGACTATCAATAGACAATCATAGAACTGTGACAAAATAATGGATGATTCCACTATTATTTTTACCTAAAAAAGACCATAGACACTTATAACCACTCATGATCACCACCTCTACCTAGTTTCATAGTTGGATTATGCCTATAGAGGACTTAAAACTCATTTTTCTCAAAACCAGCTAGTGGACTGCCTGAGTGAATGATTGTTTATGACTACAGGAGGTCTGTAAAAAAAAAAGATGACTAGAAATGGGCTACCTATGTGAATGAATTGGAGATTTCCTCAGGTATGTAACAAAATAGTGGATGCTTACCTTGTTATATAAGAAAAATATATGGCACGATAACCTAATCTAGGTCATAATTACCCTCTATACCAAATTTGGAGGTTAGATCACCTATCTAGCATCTTTAACCCTTCAATTTCTCCAAACTAACCCTCAAACTTATGACTGTGTGTATGATCCAAAACCATTTGATTGGACTCAAAGATAAAAAGTTACCTATCATTATTGGAACCTTGAAGTGTGTGGACCTATTTATTAATCCAATTAGGTCTCAAACATTAGATTGACAAGGTCACTTGTGCATTCTAGGGCACCTTACACCAACCTACTCTCCTCAGAACACTAGAACACTATTGTAGGTGATTATTTGCTTGAAGACCCTATAGGTTACCATATTCCAAAAGACACATGTGATTTAATATTCATAAAGGTTTTTTGAGGGTTCTCTCATGTTTTAAAAACTCTCCTTGATCATTGAAAGGTATTTATATTTCCAAAAATCTTGAGATAGTCTTTAGGCCTAAAAGGCTTAAGACCATGATTTGGCTAGGAAAGGTCATCTATAAGTGATGATTATAGGTTCTTATGACTGTATGGAACTTTGGCTAGTAAGGATTATTTAAACATGATCTGACCCCTATGCAAATTGATGTTATTTTCACCTTAATAAAGATTTATGAACTACATTCTCCCATCAATTATGTTAGATCTGTTAGTGCCAAAAATTGCACTAAAATAATTAGTCCCTTATCAAGTATGAATGCTTGAGTTTATTATGTAATTATAGTTTTTAAGTGCCTTTGGTTTGTCAAAAGGCCAAGTGAGTTCATGTTCGATCATATTGAAATCCTTGTTCTAATTGCCCTAGATAAGACATGTTGATTTAAAATCAAATTCGGTGGGAGTAATTTAAGTGGGAACATTTTAAATATGCCAAGGACTTAGTTTTATTTTTATATTAAAGCTTGGTCATGTTTGTTAACATGACCAAACCTTAATATAAAAATTCATATTGGGTCCCCTTTTGTATCACGTGGTTTGATCCCTTTTATTTTTTTATTTACATGGTCTGACTAATGCTTGTGGTCCATTTTATTTATTAGCATGGTTCAAGTAATGTTTAGTCCCTTTTTTATATGCTTAGCATAAAAGTCATGGGTCCCCTTCGTATTTATCAATTCCCTAAAACCTTAGGATAAGTCTTTTGTCCTAAGTTTTTATGTCTTGAGCTTGAACTTGGCACTTTTCCTTATCCAATTTGAGCCAACTACGGCTGGGCTAATGGATCATGATCAGATAGTATGCGTCGATGTGGAACATATTGATTGAATGATGTGAGAGCTATGTTGAATCATCAAAATCTCTAAGAACCCCATGAAAGTGGTAGGTGGCACCATCTCAGAGGGTTTCCTAATGATCCAATGACATGTAGGTGTTAATAAAGTCAAATAAACCTCAAGAGGAATGTGAAGAGGACATGTGTCAAACACTCGGTGAGTGGAACCAACAGTGTGATGGTCATGTGGACCTCTTTAAAAATCATGTAAACAGCAAAATTAAACTCAGCTAGTATTCATTTTGGGCTTAAATTTGATGGTCATGCACCTGTCAAATATGTTCACACGACTATCAAATGATGGGTGCATGAATGTCAATTTTAAGACAAGGTCATTTTTAAAAAAAATGAAAAAAGGGGCAAAGATATTTGTGAAAAACAACATGACATGGTAAATTACACATGGGCATACACATCATATTCAAAGGTCCTATGCAGAGTAGTTTGTGAAGCTTTCACCAATGATAAGCGGATTGACTAAGAAAGTTTCAAATGAACCATGGGAGCTCTATAAGAAGTTTAAAGGAACTTTTAAAACCATAGGTCCCTTATCCAAAGGCTCATAATGTATTCCCCAAGGATGTTGTGAATAGCACAGAGGTTGAATGTTTATGATGTCACTAGATTTTCATGGTAAGGAGACAAAGACACTTTTTCTAAAGTATAAAGTCAGGGTAAAGAGTGGGTTTCCAGATTGTCAAATATTGGTTCTAAAAAGTGACACTGATGATTGGATAATGCATAAACCAAATTTACAATAGTAGGAAAAATATATTGCATCATTGTAGCATATATAAAATACAAAGGGGCTTATGTTCATATAATTAATGACCTCTGTGTAGATCTTAAGTAAAGCCTATATGACAGGGAATTTTAAAAGGGTGACAAGTATGTGTTTAGTACATCATCATCCAATGTGGCTTTACTAACCCCTCATGTGTTCATTCGAAGACCTCCCTAAGAGAGCTTTCCAAGGGGACTATAAGTGTTAGTTGTAACTTGGTAGTTCACAGATGTGCAAGTGGGGCCAAAATTTCCCCAATAGATCAATGGTGGGAATAATGCATTTATGCATTAAAAAAAAATCAAATTTTCACAAAAGGATAGATGTATTGAAAAAGAATTTTTTTCTAAAGGGACAAAAGTGCAGAAGGGGCAAATATGTGAAAAAGATGATTGGAGCCAAAAGGGTTAAAAGGTTATTTTAACCCGAGTTTGACATTTTTCATCTACTTTGTTTGTCTAAGCTCCTCCATGGGAAATATATTACATGTTTGTAAGAGCAGTATGGACCAATCCTAGGAAGATATTTAGGTAGCCATGAATCAAGAATATTTTTAGTCATCATTATAAGAGTAGGTTGTTCCATGGTGTGCATAAAGGAAGGGAAGTTGTCCAAAAGATTCTAGATTTATCATCGATTAATTGAAAAGCATCTCCAAATAATTGCACATAATAACAAAATTTATTTGGCTCCTCAAACAAATATTCTCTTTATAACTCATTTGAAGGCATATCCGGTTAGAAGATCAAAGGTTTGTTACACATCTTCATCATTCCTTACAAAGTCATTTGTAATAATTATTCTTTTCTTTCATGTGAATTAGGATCTCAGGCATCGAAAAGGACATATTCCAGTTGGAAGTATCTTGGCAGACTTGGAAGCTTGTTCTAAAATTTTCAAAATTACAACCCATAGTCTCAGGATTAAAAATGTATAAATAGAAGGCTTATCTTCTATTCAAAGGGTTGGTTATCCATTGTGTTGGTCATTATGTTTATCTATGTCTTCCTTAGTATAGGATCTTCTACATTTTGGGATCACTAATGTGTGCATTTTATCTCTCTTGCTAAGGTGGTTGCATCTGTACAACCATTAGCAAGCTTTGAGAGCATCTCTATATGTCTCCCTTGTCTAACATGGAGCAAATCCACCATGCTTGTCCCCATGGTAGCATTTTAAAACATTAATTTATGTAATATTTTCTTGCAAAGTTAATGAAAATGTTTGTGGTTATATGCTATTTCCTATTGATGAAGTGCAACAATGTGTTTTACAAATTATGTTGATTAGATATTTGGGCCTGTGTTCTCTATCGGTTATCATTCTGAGCATAGATCTAGATTATAAACCCTATCTACATTAGTCTATGATATATTGTTGAATAACTTGTTAGGGCACCCTAGGTTTATGGAGTTTATAGGGAAACATATTTGAGATTATAGTTTCAGTGTGTGTTCTAGGGTTTCAAGATCATTTTGGTATTTACATTTCATTAGCACCAATAAGTGCAAATCAATCCTGGTAGTTTCATTGGCTTGCATTTAAGTTTTATTCATCTTATCCATAAGTGATTTTGTGATTGTTTAAAAGAATCCCTACTAATTTCAAGACCACTAGTGCACTACCCTCTTTTTTTATAACTAACAACTCATCCTACCCTCTCCTACCTTGCAGGTAATACATCTAGTTGAATATTTTGAGTGTTTTATGCATGTAAATGCATAAAATCATTACCTATATAACATGTGTTTGAATTTTGTGTTTTAAAATCTTAGCATTGTAGTATTCCTTTTAGCCCCTTATTGAAATATTATTTCGAATGAAGGTTGCATTCACTTGTGATATATGTCTTTAGTAGCTTGTATCTGGCCTAGAACATTTGCTCATTCCATGTGACAACCCTACCTAGGTAGAGTGAGAAAGTTTGGTTGTATTACGGTTTTATTCACATCTCATTGTTTTGATAATCTCCATGGAAGTTGAATTGTAGAATCTCTCCATGTGAGCAAGCTACCCAATAGGTCCTCTCACCTTGGTTCAGGTAGTGTTGACAATTTTGACCCCACAGATCAAATTGTCACCCTTATCATTCTAAGTTTTTGCATAAGCATGCTTCTTTGTCCAAATGTCAAGAATTGGGCTTGTTCAAATTTTTTGAAGGGATCTTATTCTTTCAAGAAAGTGCATTTCAAAATTTTTAAGGCCTCTACAATTTTTTCAAAGACCATTTTACAGAGGCAAAAGGTGCTCTTTTGCTTTCAAAAAATTCAATATTCAAAAGTCTGAAGGTTTATTTAAGTTTTCTGAAGGATAGGAGGAATTTTTCAATATTTATGAAGGTCCTTTTCCATAAAATTGAAGGGTCTTTTTTTATCTTGGCAAGTAGGGAAAGTGGACCGTTTTAATTTTTCCAAAAGGCGAGACAACTTTTCTGAAAGGTGCATTTAAAAAAGTTTCGAAGGGTCATTTTATTCAAAAAATGATCATTGCCAAAAGCCCAAAGGGTAGTTTCAAGTTTTTTGAAGGGATATTTGTATAAAGTTAGAAGGTACATTCTTTCAGATAAATTATCCAAAGGAATGTGTCGAACAAAAAAGCCAAAAAAAAGAGACATTTAAAAATCTAAAGGGTTCATTCATTATTCGAAGGGACATTTCACAAAGTTTCGAAGGGCAGGTGGACTTTACAAATAATCATGAAGGGTCACTAGCAAAAAGTTTGAAGGGGTTGTTCCCTTTTATAAGTTTTTTTCAAAGGGTAAAGGACCATTTTAGATACTTGTTGTCTAATAATAAGATACACCTTATTGTTCATCATTTGAGCATCAAAGAATTGCTTTTGAACAAAGATATAAATGAGAAGAGAGCTGGTTGGATAACCAAGGTAATGGATTATGATGTGTAAATTAAGGTGACAAAGTTGATTAGAGGCAAAGGACTTTGTGAGCATCTAGCTCAAGAATTTCAAGAGACTAATGAGGTTGTTTTGGTGTCAAATGATGAAGAGGTTACATCTGGTCATATCTCACCTTCTAGCTGGTTTCATGACTTGGTAAGTTATCTCCAAGATGGTATTTATCCCTCTCATCTAAGTGATTCAAAAATAAGATATTTTAGGTTGCAATCAATTCCATTTTTACTTATTGATGGTGTTTTGTTCAAGAAATATATTAATGGCATGTTGCTAAGATGTATAAATCCAAGCCAAACTCAAAAATTACTTGAAGAATTCTATGATGGACATGGTGAAGGACATTTTTCTAAAAGAATTACAGCCCTTAATATCATGAGAGGTGAGTACTATTGGCCTAGTATATTTGGTGATTGCCATGTATGGGTTAGAAAGTGCAAATAATGTGCTATGTTTTTAGGAAAAGTGAAACTTGTAGCTTTACCTCTTCGACCAATTGTGGTGGATCAACCCTTTGTCCAATGGGGATTGGAATTTATTGGTCTCACAAATCCTCCTTCAAGTTCAATACATAAATGGATTCTAACTGCTACAAATTACTTCACACATTGGATAGAAGCAATGGCATTGAAAGAAGCAAATGAAACCAATGTTTTAGATTTTTATGAAGGTTTGCTTACTAGATTTAGAGTCCCTTCAACTATTATTTCTGATAATGCAATGGATTTTGTGGGAACTAGGATCAATCAATGGGATGTCCAACATATCTTATCACTTCATCAAACTATTATCCACAAGGAAATGGCCTTGTTGAATCTACGAATAAGAACCTATTGAAGATCATAAGAAGGACTATTGAAGACAATTAGAGGTCATGACATCTCAAGTTGAAGTTGGCTCTATGGGCTGATAGGATCACCTAAAAAAGATCAATAGCCAACTCTCCATAAAATCTGGTGTATGTTAAGGAAGTAAGGTTACCCATTTCTCTTGAATTTATTGCTTTAGAACTAATGCATCAACTTGAGTTGTTGAAGAATGATCTTATGGAGATCAGATATGTTGATCTTATGGAGTTAGAAGAAACAAGAAATCAATCCATGCTAGCCATGGAAATTCATCAAGCACAAGTGAAGAGAGCTTTTGACAAAGGAACTTCTTCATGAAGTTTCAAAGAAGGAGATTTGGTCCTCAAGTGGGATGAGGATAGAGCTAAGCCAGGAAGGCACACAAAGTTTAATTCCCTTTGAAATTGCCCATACACAATCTCCAACTGCAAATCCCATAATGCCTTCTAGCTTACAAATATGGATGGTCAAGAGCTTCTAATCCTAGTCAATGGGATACATCTGAAACATTGTTATTGAAGAGTAAAGCTGCTTGTATATAGTTAGATTGTTTTGATTTCCTCCAAGTGCTATTCAAGCACTATAGTTTCATTATGTTTTGTTCCAAATAAGTGGTTGTTTGTACATTTACTTTTTAGTTAGTTTTCCCTACTTTGTGTGTGTTAACTTCTTGTTTGGAGGATGAAGGTTGTCTTTTTTAAATCAGAGGTTGTACTTACAATCATGGACCAAAATTAACATTGTTTTATGGGTTCAAATGTTATGTATATGGTTTGAGTTCTCAAGCATAGTAAGCATGCTTCCTAGCATAATCGCCAAAATGTTGACAATTTTGACTCCACAGGTCAAATTGTCACCCTTATCATTCTAAGCTTTGCATAAGCATGCTTCTTTGTCCAAATGTCAAGAATTGGGATTATTTAAATTTTTTGAAGGGATCTTATTCTTTCAAGAAAGTGAATTTCAAAATTTTGAAGGCCTTTACAATTGTTTTGAAGACTATTTCATAGAGGCAAAAGGGGCTCTTTTCCTTTCAAAAAATTCAATATTCAAAAGTCTGAAGGTTCATTTAAGTTTTTTGAAGGACAGGAGGATTTTTTCAATATTTCCAAAGGTCCTTTTCCATAAAGCTGAAGGGTTTTTTTTGTCTCCACAAGTAGGGTAAGTAGACCATTTCAAGTTTTCTGAAGGGCAAGTGGACCATTTCAATTTTTCCAAAAGGTGAGACAAATTTTCTGAAAGGTGCATTTACAAAATTTTCAAAGGGTCATTTTCTTCAGAAAAAGACCATTGTCAAAAGCCCAAAGGGTAGTTTCAAGTTTTTTAAAGGGATATTTGTATAAAGTCTAAAGGGACATTCCTTTAGACAAATTGTCTGAAGGAATGTGTTGGAAAAAATGTTGAAAGAAAGAGACATTTAAAAATATGAAGGGTTCATTCATTATTCAAAGGGACATTTCACAAAGGTTTGAAGGGCAGGTGGACTTTACAAATAATCCTGAAGGGTCACTAGCAAAAAGTCTGATGAGGTTGTTCCCTTTGAGAAGTTCTTTTCAAAGGCAAAATAGGGTTCTTTTCAAAGGGTAAAGGACCATTTAAAAAAAGTTGAAGGGTATCTGGCCTTTAGAAAAGGGTAATTTCAAAGATGAAGGGACATTTCAAAAAGTCCTGAAGGGACATACAGGAAGCCTGAAGGCTCTCTTTCCCTTTGGGAAAGTCATTGTCAAAGATCCCAAAGGGCAATTTGGAAAGGTTTTGAAGGGTCACTAACAATAAGTCTGAAGGGGTTGTTCCTTTTGGGAAGTTCTTTTCAAGGCAAAACAAGGCACTTTTCAAAGAGGAGGACCATGTTAAAAATCTTGAAGGGTAGTTTAAAAAGCCCGTAGGGAAATTTACAAGGGTTATATTTATGAGAATTCCTTCAAACTTTTTGTTTGAAATAAATAAACAAAGAGAAGCCTGAAACAATTAAATGAAGAAAGGAGAGGTTTTAAAATAATTCCTTCAGACTTTTTGTTCGAAGGAAATAGAAAGGAAATGGACCAATCAGAAAGGATGAAGATATAATTCTTGTGAAAAATTTGTCCACGAGAAAGTGACAAAAGATAGAGCTCGAATATATAATTACTTCAAACCTTTTGTCCAAAGAAAATAAATAAGGTATAAAGCCATAGGCAATAAACTTGAAGGGAAATAACCCAAATGAATATCGAAGCAATACATACAGAGCATTTAAAGTGGCCTAAACAAATATTAGATGCATCTAGGACATGCATGAACATGCAAAAATACAATAAAGTATTATTTTTTCTATCTATAGGAAGATCTACAGGTTGAGACTATAGTAACGAGAATGCCAAATAATAAATAAAATAATCAAATCATTCAAAGACATGCAATTACCTTTAGGCACAACTCTTTTAGTTCTAAAATAGAGACTTGAATGCATGAAAGGCTTGAGGATTCAAAAAGTGGAAGGCTATTTATAGTTGATTGGTCAAAGCTTCAGTTGATTATTTGTTGAAGCCATGCTTGTCTCCTAGTCATCTCTTCCATGCAATGATCCAACTCAACTTCAAGTTCAAGATTTCAACATTTCCAACAGTTTAAGTGGAGTTCTAATTTCAGTTTTGGCATTAATTTCATGAAAAGGAAATTGTTTTCAATGTTTGTAGCAGTTTAGATTTGGAGATTGGCGTAACATCATGCATGATGAAGGTTTTGACTCAAATTTGAGCTCACCATTATTTTCAAATGCCAAGGGGTTTTTCATGCAAGGCAAAAGACAAGAAGATATTTTTAGAAGGCTTTGTTATCTTGGCATAATGGAAACTAGACTTGGGTTGAAGTGGGAGTTGATCTCATCTTCTATTTTTAGCATCAATCTCTTGGCTATTGTATCTTTTTCTATATAAGTTGGCTTTTTAGCCTTGATTTATATCCTCTTTTTGGCAAGACAATACTCTGCAAAAAATTTGTGTTGTGTAACCTTTTTAGATTAATAGAAGGGTAGTTTTTAGACTCCAAGGTGCTAGTTTAGTGTATTTATGTCAATGATTTGCATATGTGATAGAATTTTCTTCCTTATCAAGTCCTAATTCTTACCTAGTTACTAGTTGATCAGATTATGCAAGTCATGTTCTATGTTTAATGTCTTTTGGTTGAGGTTACAATGGATATAAGTGGTTGGTTAGTGCCTTGAATCAGGTCTATTCCATCATTTCCCTCAAGCTTTAATTACAACATAGAACCTTTTCATGAAATACTGATGCATAGGGGTCAATTGGGGTTAAAAATTTAATTTGTTTATTGTCTGATCAATGTTTTAGAAGCTCAAATTGTGTGGATCAATCAAATTTTAGGTGTATCACCATCACTAAATAGGATTTCCTTTCAAGTTTCCCCTTTCCTCTTTTCCCCAATAGTTTATAGAATAGAATAGAGATCTTAATTGATACACCAAAGGGAGCTAGCCCTTATAATATAGAGATTCAATCCATTGATTAGGCCACCCATAGCCTAGGATTGTTTTCATGTTTCAGTAGACTGTGAAGGCCTAAAACTACCTTCACAAGGGTGTGAGTCTGATTGACAATAGGTAGAGCCAAAAGTAGCAGGGAGCTAACCATACTATCTGAAGGTGCCTCTTAATAATTTTTTGTGCCCCATCCATTTTGGATGTTAAACCCTTCCCTGACTATAATGACATACTAGCACATTTTTCATCATTATTTTCCATTGTCTCTCAAGTGTACAAGGCTGAGTATACGAGGTGTACAACTAGGAAACAACACTCTTTTGACACTATTTCTAGGGACAAAAAACACCCGTGGCACTTGTGTTGTCAGTGATTTTTGCAAAGAGATAGGGATGAAGTTATAAGTATTTCATGTTGTAAAGTTCTGTGTTTTTATTTACTATAGTGGGATTAGCTTGGCCATCAATATTATAGCACTCCACTGGGGACGGGCCAGGATTTGAGATTTGATAATTTGATATCTATTGAATTTGTTTCAAAGAGTTAGAAATCTTTTAGGTTTTGAGGTGGTCTCCCCTTGTTGAGCATGAATATGAAAGTTTTATTATATTTGTTTTCATACATCACTCATTTCAGCAAGATATGGTTTTAGTATGTATCACTACAGGTCTGTAAATGGTTATATTCTAGAAGTTTGCTTCTAGTGGTGACTCTCAAAAATCATTTGGTTTCAAAGAAAGATCAATGTCTGCTTCAAATATCTTCATCTTTGAGAGTTATTTTGCTTGTAAACCTAGAAGGACTAAGGTCATCTTTCAAAGGTGACTCATCTAAGAAACTTGTGTCACCCTTAAATTTTTATCAAAAAAGAAGTAGATAATTTTGGAGGCCTATTGAAGGACATAATGCAGCTACAAAGGATTACTTGGGCTATCAAGATTCTTCAAAGTCTAAACTTTTATTGTTGAACTTATTATTTATGAAGATTGTCATAGTTATTCTAATTATTCATAATCATATAGTCCAATTTATTATCCAACTCCTTCTCAACTAGTTGAATCCCATTTTAAGTTTGATCTTGCAAGTCCACCTCATTCACCCCCTCATATCCCTTTGCCATTTGTTCTTGAACTGCCCATTGAGCCAATCATGAGGCATAGGTATCAAAATGAGAATGGGCATCTTGCATTTAGAATTCCTAGATTTAGGCATATAATTTTTGATGACATGGAAGGTTATCCTAATGAAATCTTAGATGAAGTTAGGAAATGCCTCCCAAAGTTTCAAGGGAACAATGTAGTAAGTGGTGATCAACACTTGAGGGATTTTCACAATATCACTAAATATTATGAGGTTAAATATGAGGATGTGTGCATTAAACTATTTATGAACATGATGGAGGAAGATGCTCATGAATGGTTCAATTCCCTTCCTGCTAGATGCATTGATTCATGGGAAGAAATGAAGAATGTTTTTAGAATTTAGTATGGTGATAGGATTGATCCAAGGTTTATTTTGGTTGATTTTAAAAACATCAAAAATAATCCTAATGAGTATGTCCAGGACGTAAATTTAAGGTTCAACAAAGCTATGATGCAATTTTTAAAAAATATTAGGCCCAATGATACAACATGTTTGATAAAGTATTGTGATGATTTTGAGAAGAAGTTTGCATACTACTTGAGGGACAAGGTTCCCATGAACCTGCAATTAGCATTCAATATGGATATCCAAATTTAAAGCAACATAAAAGCTATGGGTAAGCCCTTAAAAAGGTAGGCTGATGCAAAGTTGGTTGATCCAGAAAAGACACAGTCCAAGACAACCAAGCTCAAAGATAATCTTAAGCCTTTGGCATCCAATATCAAAGAGATGTCCTATAAGATGGCTAGAGCTAAGAAGATGCTGCCCAATAGGCTTGCATGTGATGACAAAAATTAGAATATAAGGGTTGTGAAATAAATGCATGATCTATTGCACACCAAGGTAAATGCTATGAATTGTGATTTTGAAATTGATTGGTGTGCCAAGTGCTTCCTTCCACATCCCTAATGTGATATCATTGAACCAAATGATGAAGATGGGGATGATCTTGAGTCTGTGTCTAATGATGATGATATTTTGATGTTCAATTATCAAGACTCCTAATATAAGTTTTTTGCCTCCATGTAAATGATGAATGCTACTACTTATTGATTAGTTTTGGAGTACAGTTAATAAGGTATGTGTCCCAACATATGACTTTGATTGTAATGATAGTATAACACAAGTAAATGAGTTACCCAATCATGATGTAATTGAAGATCCAAAGTGTGTTCTAGCTGAAGTGCTGCACATGAATGTAGAATAGGGTAACCTCATTATGAATGTGGATGTTGTTGAGCAACCAACTATTTTTGATGTTGGGTTTGGAAACAAAGGTGTTATTTGGAAAATGACATTTAGTGAAGATGGGGTTATCCTCTATGCCCCTAAGGATGAATTCCTTCATTTTTCTTTCAAGCATTACTTTGAGTGCATAAATGACATTGTTGATCTTGATGCACTCTTGCTTGGTACTCATCTTATTATACCTGAGAAGAAAACTTACTTAAAACTATTGAAGGAGTACCAAAATATTTTGGCATGGTCCTATCCATATTTGAGACCATACAAGAAGGATTTGTTTCAACTTGTCATCCTATGACAGCCTAGCAACAGACCTTTCAAGCAAGTGTAGAGATTAGTTTACTTCATCTTTACCACCAAGCTGTTAGAAAAGTTAAAAAGACTAAGGGATGGTAGAATTTTTGGAGCCACCAGTTAATGGAAAGCATCCAAAACATTTCCTCGACTGAGCCTATAACTATGTACATAGTTTTTTTGTTACTTTGTCCTTTTGTTGCTTTGTTTCCCTTCTACTTCGGACTTTATTTGTACAGTTCCTTTCTATACCTTTTGTTGTTTATTCTTTTTTAGATCCTCTTGATCTATTTTTTTTAGTCTACCTTATTTTGTTGAGCCTTCATGAGTAATTGTTGATCAATTTATTAAGTCTTGACTCTTAGACCCAATGCATTGACACCTCATCTTATGTTCTGGGGTTCTTTGCACACCCATAGGGGATATACATCCCTAGGTGAGAGGCAGTGTTAGTGACCATAACTACACTGAAATAATTGGGCCCTTGTCAAGCATGAATGCCTGAGTTTCTTGCCTAATTATAGTTTTCAAGTGCCTTGGTATGTCAAAGGCCAAGTGAGTTCATGTCCAAGCATTTTGAAATCTTTGTTCCAATTTATCTAGCTAAGACCTATTGATTTAAAATCAAATTTGGTGGGAGAAATTTAAGTGAGAAAATTTTAAATATGCCAAGGACTTATTTTTATTTTTATATTAAGGCTTGGTCATGCTTTTTAACATGATGAAACCTTAATATAAAAATTCATATTGGGTCCCCTTTTGTATCCCATGGCCTAGTCCCTTTTATTTATTTACATGGTCTAGCTAATGCTCGTGGTCTATTTTATTTATTAGCATGGTCTGAGTAATGTTTGATCCCTTTTTTATATGCTTAGCTTAAAAGTCTTAGGTCCCCTTCATATTTATCAATGCCAAAAACCTTAGGCTAAGTCCTTTGACCTAAGTTTTTATGTCCTAAACTTGAACTTGGCACTTTCCCTTATCCAATTTGAGGCAATCATGGCTGCACTGGTGGATCACAATTAGACGACATGCATTGATGCAGAGTAGATTTATTGAATGATGCAAGAGCCGTGTTTAATCATAAAAAAATCCAAGAGCCCCATGAGAGTGACAAGTGTCACCATCTTGGTGGGTTGCCTAATGATCCAATGGCATGCAGGGGTCAACAAAGTCAAAGAAACCTCTAGAGGAACATATAGAGGATAGGTGTGAAACTCTTGACGTGTGAAACCAGTAATCTGATGACTGTATAGATGTCTTTGATGATCACATGAATGTCAAAATTAAGCTCAACCAATATTCATTTAGGGATTAAATTTGATAGTCATGCAGATGTCATTGACAGTCCCATGAACATCAAATGATAGGAACATGTATGCCAATTTTAAGACATAATAATTATTTATTGGGGATTAAATTTGACGGTCATGCACTGATCAAAGATGTTCACATGTATGTCAAATGATGGGCACACAAATGCCAATTTTAAACCATGATCGTTTAAAAAAAATGGGGATAAATATATTTGTGAATAAAAATGTGACATGGAAAATGCCACATAGGCATACACATCATATTCAAAGGTCTTATATAGAGCAGTTCATAGAGCTTTCACCAGTGATAAGAAGATTGACTAGATAGGTTTCAAATGAACCATGGGAGCTCTGTAGGAAGTTTAAAGGCACTTTTACAGCCACAAGTTTCTTATCCAGAGGCTTATAATGTAGTCACCATGGATGTTGTGAATAACATAGAGGTTGAATGTTTATGATGCCACTAGCTTTCTGTGGTGAGGAGATAAAGGAACTTTTTCTAAAGTATAAAGTCAGGTCAAAGAGTGGGCTTCTAGATATGTCAAATATTGGTTCTAAAGTGTGACCCTGATGATTAGATAATGCATAAAGACCATTTTTGAATGCAAGACAAATATATTGCATCTTTGTAGCATGTATAGAATAAAAATGGGCTTATGTTCATATAATTAATGACCTCTATGAAAATCTTGGGTAAAGCCTATATGACATGGAGTTTTAAAAGGATGATAAGTATGTGTTCAGTACATTATAATCTAATGCGACTTTACTAACCCCTCGTGTGTTCATTCAAAGACATCCTTGGGGGAGCTTCCCAGGGGGACTATAAGTGTCAGTTGTAACTTGGTAGTCTGTAGATGTGCAAGTGGGGCCAAATTTCCCCAATAGATCAATGGTGGGAATAATGCATTTATGCATTAAAAAAAATCAAATCTGCACAAAAGGACATATGTATTGAAAAGACAAATTTGTTAAAGGGATAAAAGTGCAAAAGGGGAAAATATGTGAAAAAGTAGATTGGAGCCAAAAGGGTAAAAAAGTTATTTTAACCTAAGTTTGGGATTTTTCATCTACTTTTTTTGTTCAAGCTCCTCCATGGGAAAGATATTATATGTTTATGAGATCAATATGGACCACTCCAAGGAATATCTTTAGGTATCCATGAATCAAGAATATTTTCTTGTCATCATTACAAGAGCAGGTTGTTCCATGGCTTGCATAAAGGAAGGGAAGCTATCTAGAAGATTCCAGATTTGCCATTGATTAATAGAAAAGCATCTCTAGGAAGTTGCACATAATAATAAATTCTATTAGCTCCTCAAATGAATATTCTGTATCCAACTCATTTGAAGGCATCTTTAGTCAGAATATCAAATATTTTTTACACATCTTCACCATTCCTTGCAAAGGTAGTCACAACAATGATTCTTTTCTTGTAAGTGGATGAGGATCTCAAGTATGGCAAAGGGCATATTCCAACTAGAAGTATCTTGGTAGAATTGGAGGCTTGTTCTAAAATTTTGAAAATTACAACCCACAATCCCATGATTAAAAATATATAAATAGAAGTCTTGTCTTCTATTCAAAGGGTTGCTTGGCCATTGTGTTGGTTCATGTCTTCCTTAGTATAGATTCTTCCATATTTTGGGATCACTGCTATGTGTATTTTGTCTCTCTTTCTAAGGTGGTTGTAGCTGTATAACCATTAGCAAGCTCTGAGAGCATATCTATATGTCTCCCCTATCCAAAATGGAGTAAATCCACCATGCTTGTCCCCATGGAAACATTTTGAAATGTTGATGCATGTAAAATTTTCTTGCAAAGTTAATGATTTTTTGTGGTTCTATGCTATTTCTTGTTGATGAAGTGCAATAATGTGTTTTAAAAATTATGTTGATTGGATATTTGGGTTTGTGTTCTTATTGGTTATCATTCTGAGCACATATCTAGATTATAAACCCTCTCTGCATTAGTCTGTGATATATTGTTGAATAACTTGTTAGGGTACCCTAGGTTTATGGAGTTAATAGAGAAAAGTATTTGAGATTATAGATTTAGTGTGTGTTTTAGGGTTTCAATATCATTTGGGTATTTGCATTTCATTGGCACCAATAAGTGAAAATAACTCCTGGTAGTTTCATTAGCTTGCATTTAAGTTTTCTTCATCTTCACCATAAGTGATGTCATGAAAGTTTGAAAGAATCCCTACTAATTTCAAGACCACCAATGCGCCATCCTCTTTTTTTATAACTAACAACTCATCCTACCTTGTCCTACCTCATAGGTAACACATCTAGTTGAATATTTTGAGTGTTATCTGCCTATAAATGCATAAATGCATTACCTATATAACATGTGTTTGCATTTTGTGTTTTAAAATCATAATCATTAAAGTATTATTTTCATCCCCTTATTGTTGAAATATTATTTCAAATGAAGGTTTCAATCACTTGTGATATCTATCTTTAGTTGCTTGTATATGGCCTAGAACATTTGCTCATTCTATGTGACAACCCTTCTTGAGTGGAGTGAGCAAGTTTGGTTGTGTTCTGGTCAGATTCACATCTCATTGTGCTGATAATCCCCATGGAGGTTGAATTAAAGAATCTCTCCATGTGAGAAAGCTACCCATTAGTTCTTCTCACCTTGGTTCAGGCAAATCCAAAAGTAGCAAGGAGTTGACCATACCCTCTGAAGGTGCCTCTCAGTCATTTTCTATGCCCTGTCCATTCTGGATGTTAAGCCCTTCCCTAGATATGATGACATACTAGTGTGTGTTTTTAGCATTATTTGCCATTATCTCTCAAGTGTGCAAGGTTGAGCATACGAGGTGTAAAATTGGGAACCAATAGGATCCAACCTCAATCTCATGTTAATGTCTCACTTTCCCAGGGTGGCTATAAGTGTACATTGGAATTTACATGTCATAGTGAGTTGATGGAGAAACTAAGGTGTATTAAAGATAACTCAACCTTAAAATTATATCACTCAATTTAAGAACTCGTTTACAACACTCTTAAGACCTTAAGACTTGCTTCAATAACTCAAACCCTAAGAAAGTTTGCATACCCTATTGTAAAAACTATATACCTTGTTGGAATATGTGTGGAGGTAGTGAACTTGAGTGAATATATAATCATAATTCTTGTTAATCAAGTTTCCAATATCTTCTCATAAAATTCTTCACTTTTTTTACCATTTAAGATCCAAACCTTCTTCTACTTAGACACCATCATTCACTTCATAACACTACTTCACCTTTATAGGATGGATGTAGGTGATTAATAAAGCTTGTACTTAACAATGAGTTGCTTAGAGATGTAAGGTGGGTTATAATGACTTATCCATTGGAGTTCTCATCATCACTTTTACTAACTCTTTAACTCAAACTCAAAACTTGAGCTTTTACTTCTTGCCTTCTTCTACTTTGACCTCGTTCCACTATCTAAGCCAATTGAGGGTGGCTGTAGGTCATCATTTCCAGTCTTGATATAGGTGGTGATTCCTCTTTGCATAATTGAATATGATTGTTATCAATGTAAAACCAATTCGATATTGGTTTTCCATATATTTTCATACTGGATCTTTAAGAATCTCTTATGACCTACATTACCTTCCTTTAATTGATCAATAAAACATTATTGATGTTCTTCATTTGGATGTAGGTGGAGATTTGGGGTATTGGATATGTATACTAGGTTTTGAACCTCACCTTAGCATGCTTGATCATCCCATTTTTCTTGAGATCTAAGTTGATAACCTTAAATTAGGTTTCAAACCTTTTTTAAACACACCCTCAGCCAACATTTCTAATCACTTGTGTTCTCATTATTTGAATTACCACAAATACACAGTCCATACAAGTGTTGTATGTCTTCTCATGTGGGTGATGGATTTATTCCACTTCTCATTAGGAAATGTAAGAGTTTTTTAAACAAACCAAAAAAAATGAACATGATTTCTTATATTTATTAGCATCACCTACACTTGAAAACTTCATGTCAACTTGACTCTTTTATTGTAGATGAATGTTTAACCGTTGTATGGACTAAGACATGTTGAGAGTTGGATTTGCATGGTGTATGCTAGACCAAGAACCCCTGCTACTCCTTCTCAATCCATATTTATTGAAGGAATAAGGGTTTGTCATAAGGTTGATTAGATAGAGGAGATATAAGGAAACATAAGTTACCTTAATTTTCACAAAACTACCTTAGTTTTTGCTAATAAGGAAAACCTCCAAATTACTCATCTCTTCTCACTTGCCCTTCATGAATGGATTTCACTAGGTTTCATTGGTTTTATTGATTTAATTGATGTAAGCTTGTCCTAGTGACATTGAATTTCATTAAGATAACCATCATGGATCACTCAAGACCTTTTCACTCTAAGGTGGAACTCTGACTATTGTAGGTGATTTTGAAGGCTCATTGACTATCTCCTATGATGTAAGAGCATTTTAAGATGATTTCAAACCTTTAAAGTCTTCCTTGTGACTTGAGATTCTTCATAAGAAAAATTTAACGACCAAAATTTATGTGAAGCCTCTTGGAATACAACTTTAGTGTTTGAAGTGACAACCAAGATGGCTATAGGTGGTGGTTTTAAGTGTTCTTTAGATGATTAGGATTACTACCTTATAGTGAGGTACCTCATCAATATATTATTAATAATTTGATATCCTTAATTAATATTGAATTGGTCCTCTTGATACCTTGAACACCTATAGAAACCAAATCCCCTTCAATACTGTAATTGAGCCATATAGAGATGGCTGTAGGTGGCCATTTTCAATCTTTAGCTGCCAATGGAGACTCTTAGATGATCAACCTAGTCCTTGAATTACCTGATTGCCTCCTTGGATAATCATGTGATTGACACTTGTTACCTATTTCAAACACTCAAACTTGTCTTTCTTTCCACCTCTAAAAAATTTCATCAATGGTCAAAGCTTCATCCAATCTTGACCTAACTATAGGTACATACTAAGTGCCTTGTATGGATTATTGGAAAGAGACCTTAAGAAGGTCAAAATATTATTGATGAAACTTTTATTCATTAAACATAATTTTAGGAGATAGTTCAACTTTATTTAATGAGATATCTATGTTTTCTAGTCTTATCAAGATAATACCTTCATGAAGCATATCTTGACTAAGTTTGACCTGGCTGTAGATGGAGATCTCTTTGTTAATTATATGAACTAAGATAGGGATTGGGAGATAGAGGAGATTGAGGAATATAATAAGATGTCCATGGTGTTCTTCCAACTGAATAAGAGTGTAAACCTTTCTTAAAATACCTTAAACCACAAACTTTCCTTGAAATTGACTTCAATAAGATACTGTGGATATTCTCCACCATGAAGGTTTTTTACCTATTAGGGATCACACATGTGAACCATACGATAAAAATGATTTAATTTAGTTGTTAGGAATTTTCAACCCTCATTACTCTGATTGAATTACTACTTCTGTACTGAAGGGACAAAACTAAGAAAAACCTACCTCTTGGGTTTTGAAGGCACTCAAAAGCTAGTCCACGATTTTCTCTTAGTCTATGAGGCTAGAGACATTTATTGAATTGAAACCACTTGTATAAGGTTATTTGGAGTCCCATTTACCTACTATATGATTTTGGAGATATTATTTTTTAGGACAGATGAGTACAATACCAAAACTTCCACCTTTAGATGAGTTGTCCAAGACTGCACTAAAATAATTTTCCCTTAACATGAAGAACCAGAGGTCTGACTTCTAAATCCAATAATTTTAAAATACTTTTCATGATGTAAGTGACCTTTAATTACTTATGTAAACCTTCTAAGGTGCTTGAAGCTCCATTAATGAAAGAAAACTTGTTTCATGCCTAGTTTGTAGCCAATAGGTTTTCCTTGCCTTTACTAATTCCTATGCTTGGATCTCATTTCAGAGGCCTAAGAGGGGATATTAGGGACACCATGGATGCTTGTATATGATATTTGAGCTTTTTTATTAATCAAAACCCTCAAAAATCTATTCAACCAATGCTCCAAAAGGCCCAAAATTGCATCTTCTTGCACCCAAACTCCTCTCCTCCACTCTAAATGACTTGAAATGGTCTTAAACATGTATAAATAAAGAAAACACACCATAAAGAGGTGGAAGGAAGTTAAAACCAATTTTGTTTCTTTAAAAATTCATCTTTTCACTTAAAATTTATATTTAAAAGCTCCTCAAGTCATCTAATGCACTTTTGAGGGTCTTTTGGGCAAATTGGCTTCTCTAGACATCAATTTTGATCCATTAAAATCTTTGATACTTTGTAAAAACCTCCTTTCTTCCCTTAAATGCTCAATCACCTTGGAAACTAGGTAGATCCTTAACTTACAGCTCAAGACACACCTTGTTAAAGTGTTTCAAAAGAGTGAAAAGAACATGAGGTAGGGCCATGAAGTTTGTCTTATCTTTTCACCATTGGATCATCCACTGCACCAAGACTCTATACAGCTCCCAACACCACACCAAGACCTTCTAGGATATTGCACTGCACCATCAAATTAAGACTAGAAAGAGACTAATCATGAAGGAAAAAGGTTATTGAATGGTCTAGGAGAGTGCCCTGATCCATCTAGGCAAAATTTTCATATGTAGGCCAATTTTTTACAATAGTCCTTCACTTTAAGATGAAACCATCCCTGTTCACGATGGAACTACCCCATTTGGTGACAAAACCACTGCTATTAATAAATTTATGTTGTGACAGTTTTGTAAACCACTACAATGAACTCATTTTATAATATTAGTTTAGTTAACTGCCATGGAGGTCTCATCATAAATCCTAGTGGTCTTGTCACCTTTTACAATGTTTTCATCCCTACCACCTGTAAATAGTGGTGGTTTCATTGTAGTTTGGTCGTCTTCCATTTTTAACATTTGAGAATTGATTTCTCATGCATTTTACATGCTTATCTTTGTGTTTATTAATTTATTTTATTTTTTTCACCCTCATGATGACCCAAGTCATTCCTACTCTTGTTTTTATCAGTCCTTGTCCCTCCCCAGTTTAACATTAAGTCAACCAATAGCTATACTAACCCTAGCAACCTCCACTCTCTCTCCACATGTATCTCAATTTTAGATCCAAATTTTAAATTGAATATTTATATTTTCAAACTCTATAGAAACCAATCCTACCTAGTTTTATTTTTTAAAAACATCTTGTTCCACCTTCGACCACTTTCATGTCAAATCTACATAGTTTTAAAAGGGATAATTCATTAGATCAACATCATAGTCTTTACTATCAGTGGATCATCTGAAGATGTAAAATTGAACTCTTTTTTAACATTATGTCCTTATTATTATTATTATTTTTATACCGTCCTTTGTCACAGAGTTCTCATGGTCACATTGAACAAAGGAGCTAGCTTACTGAGGACATTTTGCATAACAAACAATCTCTTGCCTCTACTTGGACGTAACCATTGATTAGGTTAAACACTTTTATTTTTAGTATTGATTTCATTTGTTAGTTTAAAATAGTTTAGTTTTATTTATTCAATACATTAATTTCATATTCAAAAAGCATAAAAAAATAAAAATATAATAAATCATTCTCTCTTTCCTTTCCTGCACAAAAACTTACTGTAGATATCTTGTTTCTACAATTGCATATTAGCTTCTCTGAAAGAATGTAGTTTTGAACATCTCATAGGATAAATAAATCACACCATAAAAATAAATAAATACAATCTACATTGTTTCATTTTTATTTTTAATCAAGCTTTCATACACAAATAACTCTCAAATAAACACACAAAAACCTAGACAACCTAGATAGTCAAACCTAGCATGTTATATCTAGAATGTCATTGTTATATATTGAAATAATGTTGTATTCATAAAAATAGAACATTATATTGAAATTATTTCATCCATATATCATTATATTTCATATGAAAACATTCAAAACTTTTGAAAAATCTAGTTTCTCGCTTGCATGTGTGAAGACAGTTTTTGAATACTTAGTAAAAGTGTTTACTAGGATTTTAAAACTTGATTTTATATTTGAAAATTAGAACACATTAATTACGTATTATTATTTCATAATATTTTCACAATAAAATTGAAAGACAAAATTAGATCATTTATATTGCATCAAGTAAATAATCTTACAAGTTAGGAAAAGCTAAGAAAAATCAACACTTGCATATTTGTTCCAGAATTTCAGTTTTAAGTTTGCATGCTTTAAGAACATTGGAAATCAACAAAACATATTTCCTTTAGAATTTTAGTTTTAATTTTTAATGCATTTAAAACATTGAAAAAGAACAAAACATATTTCCTTTAGAATTTTAGTTTTAATTTTTCATGCATTTAAAACATTGAAAAAGAACCAAAACATACATTCTTCTTTTATTTACTTCTAATATTTATTACTTTATTCTTTTCAGCAAGTAGATTAAATCATTTTATTTTCAAAACAATTTTAAAACAACCCCAAAGATTGAAAAAAGCCTTTAAAAACAAGCATAAGAATTAAACCTTGATACAACATTTAAAAATGATAAGTAGGCATTCCATAAACATTGTCCAAATAATCTCATATGCTTCATTATCATACAACAAACTTTTATTTTCTCTTTCATGACACTTCTGGAGCATCCTTACCTTATTAGAGCATGCCTTTTCTAGAGGGTTAAATCTCCTATTCTTGGAATTAACTTACAAAGTGAAAGTAACGCCAAACTAAGATTATAGGTATTCCATTCTTCCCCCATTCCACACCTCATTGTTAACTCTCTTGACACTCTTAGCGAGAGAGAATGAATTATAAATCCTCCCATAGTCATTTTGCCCCAAAATCAGGGTCACCAATAAAACATAATCCAAACCTAGCCATCCACCTTCCATTTTATTTCCTCCTAGGGACCAGCCTTGTCACATTTTCATTCACTTTGTGTATGACATTGATCAGGCATAACAAACATGACAGGATTGATTAAATCCCTCAAGTCATCCAATCTAGTCATACCCACTTCATTGTTCCTCACATTGATCAAGAACTTTGTTATCTTGTCATCACCAACATAGAGGTCCCTTGGATTTGCATCTCTTCTTAATTAGAAATGGGCCTTAACAAACACTATGACATGATAGAATTCTTTTGGTACCATCACAAACATCCCTTAGCAACCATCATCTAAAATCCCATTCCTCAAATCAACTAATCTAATCCATAGATTCACTCATCCATTTATCTATTACATTAGTTGTCTTGGCCAAACCTCGATAAGTTGAGTGCACAAGTTAGTGTGTTAATTTTTGCGTGTATAGTGAACCCCTCCATGATCTTTCCATGTGGAAGAGATATAATAATTCATAGTCACATGGAGTTACTTAATGACTTAGCACCTCTTGGATTATTGTAGTCACATGTAACCCATGATGATGCCATGTGGCACTCATCCCAATAACACAAATTCACCTTACTTAAGTTAGAAGTAAGTCTCCTTTGTTGTAAAATGGGTTCATTAAACCATAGATTGTGGCTTAAATGGATTGAATTCCATAATGGACTATGGCCACATGTTCATGTGCTAAGTTATTAGTGCATAAAGGGCCATGTAGTCTATCGTATACTTTATAATTGAAATGGTAACCTCATGGAAATGGTTGGCCTGATGATTTCATTCCTTGAACTTAATTAAGGATGTTTTTGGCTTAAAGGCAGTTGGTTTGGGCATTAGATGCGACCAAGACCATTCATGATCTTGATATGTGTGATCCCAGGGCCTTGTGATCGCATGTAGGTTTGAAGACAAGCTTTATGCATGTGGACCCATTGGTCTATAAACCATTGCATATTTTAGTTAAAATATATAGGGGTGGGTCAGTGGTGGCCATGTGTATAATGGATTGACCATGTCACTTGCCTCAAACACGGTGCAATTAACCCATAATGAAGCCAGTGAGTTTGTGGACCCTTGGGATTATAAATTGTGGCCAATAAATATTGGAGTCCATGGTTGGCTATCTATGTGGAACATAGGAAATGTGATTGCATATAAATCTCATGATCACATGGAATTATATATATATATATATATATATATATATATATATATATATATATATATATATATATATATATTAAATAAAGGTGGCCACCCCAAATAGATTAAGTATTGAAACAAACTCCATGGACAAAATTATTATTATGAGAATAATATTTAAGAGTGTGATTAAATAAATTAAGATTTTAATTGAGACCTTAATCTAAATTAATGTCTAAGGTTCAAAAGGGATAAGTTTGCAAGCCTTACATAAGTTTTTGTATGTTTTGAATTTGACAGTGGGGTCCATTTTAATCTTCAAGTAACCTAAGTAAAGCTATCTCTTGAGCTCCTAACCATAAGTCCAGGGTTGTAACCAGGGCAATAGCTAGTGAAGTAAACCACAATCAAACTATCCATGAGTCTAATAAGATTAATTATGGATGAATTTGTATGTTCATTTCAAGTTAATGAGAAATATATTAGTGAGTGTATTAACCTACATCACTCTTTGGGTTTTCAGATAACTACAGTAGCCCCGATTTCAATTATGTTGGCAGCATAAGTCTATATGTAGGCAAACTGAAGAGTTGGTGTGAGCGAATTCAAGGCTAACACTTAGGATGTTGTAATCTCATTGGGTGTGGGCTTATTATAGCCTTTGAGTGACTTAGTATAAGTTGACTCTTGTAGGCCCATAGCCCACAAGTTATAGGATCATAACCAAGTGTGTGAGCAAGATGAATCGACACTAACTTGGTAATCCTCCATATTAATCTAGAAGGATTAATTATAGATGAAGGTAAAATATCATTGTTGTGGATTGGCGTAAAATTTTGTGGATGTGCTTGTTGAGGAATGGGCTCATTCACTTTAAATGTGAGTATAATTAATATTAACTAAAAGAAAATTTTTGTTGTTGGTTTTGGAGTAGCATAGGTGGGTGCTACAATGCCATACCATTTAGTTATGGTATTCTCTTGTAACCAATTTTGTATGATTAATATATTATTAAAAAACTTATCTCAAAATGACTTTTATGTAATTATATTTATAGGTGGGACTTACAATGGTAGCTTGCAAGGGGATGGCATGCTGTAATATCCATGCGATGTTAACAATTAATGTTTGAATTTAAATTTAATGTCTATTTGCTTGTCATATAGAAGTTTTAAGTTTTTCTTGGAGAAGTCGATTGAAAAATCATAACTTCTTGGGTATATGGTCGAATTTGGAACCCATTTTTTTGAAAATATTTTTTCAAGGTCAACATGGTAATGTAGCTAGATCAATGCCATTTATCACTAGTTAACATGAATTTTGCAGAGAAGATAATCAAATTATTAATCGATGTGGTATGTAATGAATCAAAGATAATCACTCAAAGATTGACATCTCTCAACATTTTTTAGATAAATACATTTAAAATATTTATATTAATCATTATATTAACAACATTTTCTCTCATATATATTGATAATAATTACAAGACAAAAAAAACTACTTAAAACAAACACCTTGAAAATTTAAAATTTTGATAATTTAAAAAAAAAAATTATTGAATTTAAAAAAATATATATAATTTTTTTCAACTCGATAAAATTTGATCTCCAATAATGAGCATGACACCCCAATCCAACTTGTCGATGAGACCATGTGACTTTTTAAAAAATATAAAAATATAAACGCTAAGATGAAAAGCATATATTTAAAGAAAGAAATTTGCCGTCTAGAAATTGTTATCTATTCTTACCCATTTTAGGGGATTGAAGTTTTAGCGGGGAAAATTAGTTTTAAAAACTATATATGTTGAAGGGATTGAAGTTATGGCAGGGAAAATTAATTTTATTTTGAAACAATTAAATTTGATTGTTATGATGGGTTTTTTATGACAATTATTTATTTATAAAAAAGGGAAACATTAAAAATTATATATATATATATTTATGTATAATATTTTTTTGAAAAAATAAAATAAAAAATTGATTGTATTATGTAATTGAATAATATAAATATGATCATACAACTATCAAATTTAACTTATTTTGTTGGTGAATTCACATTGATGCTCCAATTTTTATGTAGTTTTATATTTATATATAATGAGTAGTGGATGGTTTATTATTATAATTGGTAATTTGAGTACTTTACACATAAGCAAAAAGCCGAGACAAATAATCACAGGGCTATTTGTTGAACAATATCTGGTAAAATCAGCTTCGAAAAATATTATTTCAAAACTTCCATTGATAATAATTTTTTATTTTTTATTTTCAAAACTATTGAAATTTTGTATAATATGTACAACATTCTATCTACCACAACTTGTGTGATTGACAATATTAACAGTACATTAAAATGTTTACTTTTTATTTTGTTTTGATATTATTATATGACTTAACAATTTGAGAGAAACCTACAAACATATTTTATTATTAAAAAATTGATTAATAATAATTAATAGATCTTATTGTTAACTTTTAATTTAAAAAATAAAAAATAAAATATTGTCAATATAATGAATTGATTTTTGTAGGCTATCCATTCCTATTTCTTTACTCATTTTAAGATATCAAAACCCAATTAAGCTACTATGAATTTAGAATTAGCCATTGCCTACCTATGATTTTAATTATGAGAATTTTTATCCACTAAGTCTATTTCCAAAAAGGTTCCATATAAATTTAAATAAATGAAAAGAATCTATAGAGTATCATTATAAAGGAAGAAAGGACTTATGTGACAAACGAGTGTAAAGTTATTGGCTATTAATGTAAATTCACCCCATTTTTTTTTAAAGAGGGTCTTCTTCCCAAAAACCTAGTTTGTGTTCTGTACGATATTTTAATTTGGTTTGTCTATGCCTTTAGTTTTTATGGTAATCATATTTTCACCTTGATTTTTGTAATTGAAAAGTGTAAATTTTACTATTATTTTGTAGAATTTTACAAAGCTTTTAATATTGTTTCTTAACATTTTCTTATTGATAGTTTCAAGATTTTAGGTTTTTTAAAATTGGTAATGTCACTTGTTATGACACTTTACAAGTTCATTGTTGGCAGAGTATACACAAGTGTTGATGACATAAAAGGGGTATGAAACATAATTAACATTAAGTAGAACTATCCACTTTCCTCTACATTTTTTGGTTTATACATAGATGAGCTTAAAGAAATCATATCAAAATATCTAGGTACAAAAGGTTGATTTTTGTATAAAAGTTGTGTTGTTATTCTTTGATTTGCAAGCGACATCCTTTTACATCATACTTAAAGGATCTTCCCAACTACATATCATAACATTATTTTGTGATATACATGGTCTTCGTAGTAAATCTTGAGAAAATTAAAGGTATGATTTTTAACACTTACAAGCATAATTCGAAACAAGTTTTCCTTACATATAAAGGTTATAGGGTAAATATGGTCTCTACATATGTATATCTAGGTATCTTTTCCTCTAGGGATCACTGTAGCTTGGTACTAGCTACTAAGTCTAGACTAAGCAAATGATATGTTTCCGTCACCACTATTGAGAAATAATGATTTTGACTTTAGTTTTAGGATATATAGACAAAGCATGTTAGATGAGGGTGCTTGCAATCTATTGGTTGACATGCTACATAAACTTTGTTTTGTTGCTTCGACATTACTAGGGGGAGGGGCAATCAAGTGGGCACTTGATCACTCCACCCAAAAATTGTTAAATGGTGTTTTCTAAAGAAAATAAGGGGGTGGTCAAGAGATCACATGACTAGCCTCCCACATGTACCCGTAGTTTGTTTTACAAAACATGTTGGCCACTTGAGCCTATCATTTTTTGGCCACCTGAGCCCATTTATGTTTTCTCCCCACCAAGGCATATGACACCAACCTTGGGTACCTTGGGCAACAATTTAGGTACCCTATGATCTTTTGTTTTATGGGCCCAAACGCGACATGGACATTCAACTCATTACCCTAAGTTTATTTACCTGGGCAATCTACTACTTAGGATCCTTGGGCCAATTTTTCCAATCCTTCACACCTTTTTAGGCCAGTCTCTAGTAACCCTTGCATTCATTGGTCACCTACATGCTCCAGGACTCATGTGTGCTCTATGGTGAATTGTGCTTTGCACTACCTACCTACATGTTATAGATCCCTTGTGTGCACTCTCATGCCATAATTGCTCAAGCCCCCTATTTATGAACATTTCAGTTAACAAGACAAAGAAATGAAACTCATGTTGGTAAAGATGATTTTGAAACTTTTTTTTCTAGGACTTGCCTCTTCTAAGCACCATCAATGCTCTTTGTGTTCGTCAAACCCTAGGACTATTGTGTTTTTTAATGATCTTTAACTTGATCTTGTACATAAAAAATCTCATGTAAAAAAAAAATAATCCTTACAACACTAACATATAATTTAAGACAAAATACTTAGATGTTCACCCAAGGCATAACAAAGCATAAAAACATAACCAAGCATATAATCTTCATAAAATAAACATATAACATAAAGAAAACCTAAGTATGCAACAAGCACATCATCATAGAACAAGACACACTCAAAGAATTCATATTCATTCTCATACAACATATTTCCCTTACAAAGTACATATGCCATCAATGTTGACTAAATTTGACTTTTAGGTCAAATTGGGGCACCCCTAGGTAAAAAATGACTTTTAGATATTTTAGGGGTCTAATATAGATGTCACAAGGTTTTTATAGGTTAATTAATGTCAGTTAATGTTGTAATAGCCTTGGTCATTAGTTATTTTAGTCCTTATATCATTTTTGGGTCATTTTGAGGTCAAAAAGGGTGCATTTAATGACTTGTATAGATTTATTGGTAAGTGTGAAGGTTTAAAAATGTGATGTCACATCCCATGTGTCTTTAGAGGTCTTATGTAACTAACATAACTAAAAATTGGTAGGTTCATCAGAAGAAAAGATAATTTTCTTAAGGAAAAGAAGAAGTTTGGCACTTATACGACCTTGGGAAGTATACCACATGGGGGAGGATCATGGTGTGTTTTTTTAGCTTCCCCAAGATCATTTCCACATTTGGTTTGCTTTGTGTTGTCCCCCAAAAATATCACTCATTTTTGGGACAACATTTGAACTATTTTGGTCCTACAGACCAAAATTGTCTCTTTCATTTTCGAAATTTGTCCTGGGCATTCAAATTCCTCATCTTTCAAGGAAGAGAAAATCTATGGACTCAGCAGGAAGAGAAAATCTACGGACTTTGCAGGCTTGAATCTACGGACTCGACAGGAAGAGAAAATCTACGGACTCTGCAGGCTTAAATCTACGGACCCTGCAGGCTTGAATCTACGAACTCAACAGGAAGAGAAAATCTACGGACTCTACAGGATTAAATCTACGAACTCAATAGGCTTGAATCTATGAACTTAGCAAGAAGAGAAAATTTATGGAATCTGCAGGCCAAGTTCAACGAGCTTCACAGGTTGATTTCTATGGACTCTTTTAAGGTTAGAGAAAACTACAGGCTTGAATCTATGGGCTCTGCAAGCAAGTTCATTTCTACAGGTTCAAAGGCTTTTACAGGTGGGTTTAATCAAAAGAATCAGTTTCCAACACTTAGTCAATTTTTGGGATTGGTTCAGTGCCTTGGTTCAATCAAAAATCTCCATCAGCAAACATCTAAGCAAGGATCCAACCATTGAACCATTGAACCATTGAACCTTGAACCATTTTGGTTTAACAGGTTTAATTGGTTCAAAGGTTCAACACTATCGGCAAGAGTTAAGCGCTTCATCAAGGTTCAAAGTTTAACTGCTTCATGGTTCAACAGCTTCAAAACACTTAGCCAAATCAAGGCTTGAACCATTGAACCGCTGAACCGTTGAACCATTTTGTTTCAAAGGTTCAACAGGTTCAACATCTTTTGGTTCAAAGGTGGGTTCAATCAAATAGTTCAACGACTTAGTTCAACCAAGCAGTTCAATGCTTCAGTTCACTCGTTTGGTTCATTCGTTCGGTTCAACACTTTGGTTCATCCACTTGGTTCATCGGCTTGGTTCAACATTTGGTTCAACCAAGCAGTTCAATGCTTCGATTCAATCAAATGGTTCAAAGCTTGGTTCAAAGGAGCGATTCAATGCAAAAGTTCAAGAGAGCTTCCCGAAGGACAAATGCCCTTGTGGAGGGCACTTGGTAGACAAAAGTACCCTTCGGAAGGGTCATTCTCAAAGAAGGCCGCAAAGGTAAATTCCTTTAGATTTTTGTTTAAGGCAGTTGAAAAAGACCAAGGCAAGAAATAATTACTTCAAACTTTTTGTCTGAAGGAATTCCTTCGGACAAAAAGTCCGAAGGAATTCAAGAAAGAAGCTGCGGGCAGAAAGCCTGAAGAAATTTCCAAAGAGACAGAACAAAGCAATAATTCTACAAAATTTTTGTCTGTGGGAATTTGTTTGTAGACTTTTTGTCTGTGAGAATTTGTCTACAGAAAAAGCTCAAGGAAAATACCCGCGATAATGTCTGTGAGAAACTCCAAAGAAAAGGCTGCCAAAGGACCCCAAAGGGTAGGTGCCCTTGTGGGGGACTCTCGACTGCCAAATTGAAGGACACTTCCTCGAAGTTGAAGGGTCATGTTCCCTTCAGGAAGATGTAAAAAAAGAATCCCGAAGGCCATTCAAAGACCGCCCGAAGGGTAGATACCCTTGCGGGGGGATCTTCTCGATTCAAAGCAGATCATTTTTTAAGGCCCAAAAGGGTAGGTTCTTTTTGATAAAGTGAAAAATAAGAAAGCTGAAGAAGGACCAAGGGGTGACATGCCCGAAGATGTCAAATTCAAGACAGCGAACTAGCCATTGAAAACGTAGTGATGGGTGCACGAACGTCAATTTTAAAGCTCATAAAATAGCTGTTGATCCTTGTAATCTACAGACCCGAATGCATTCAAAGGCTTTAAGGCCAAGACTAGTAGAAAGCGACTAAGGAATAGAACAATAAATTGAATCTAGGACTCGATTCAATTAACCAAAAAAGGAGGAACGATGAAGAAAGATCAGATCGTCAGGTGGACATTGGGAGTTGCGAACTTTCAATTGCGTGACTTGTTTCTCTGCATTAAGAAAAACAAATGGGTAGATGCCCCTAAATTCTAGCCTATCTTCTTAACAAATTTCAATGCAACATGATGTGTTACTGTTCTCGAGTCCTTAAAGTGGCTATATAAGGGACTCTCTTTTATTGTAAATACATCTCTCTCTGACGATCAAGAATGAAACTCTGCCCAAATTGAAAGGCATTACTGAGACTTTGAGCTTAGATTGTTGATCATATTTTGTTATTGGAATAAGAAAGCAAGTGATTTTTCAAACTTTGTGCTGTGATATCTTTGTTGTTGGCAAAATTGTTCTTATGTCTTTTTCCTTGATATATTTTTTGTTCCTTTAATTTAACAAGCAAAATTAGTGAAAGTAGTCAGGAAGGTGTCTTGAAGAGTCAACTGTGGAGAGACTTTGTGCCCCCATAATTACCTTTAGTGTGTTTTCTTTTCATTTATGTGTAAAGGACCTTGTGACGACTTGGTGCCCTCATTGTCCTTCGTATCTCACTCTTGGGCAATTCAGGTGGAGACTTTGTGCTACATCTCGATTTGCTGGTTACTATGTCCTTGGTTACATTTTGCATTTACTACCAGGAGTATTCTTGTGGTTTGTTGAATAGTAATTCTAAAAGAAGAGGAGTGCTTTCTATCATTTCCCTTGAGTTTTTCCTTTGATTTGCATACATCATCTCTAAAGAAAGAGAGATGGATGGTTTGTCCTACCCTTGAGTATTATTTTCTGTTTATATATATATATATATATATATATATATATATATATATATATATAACATATCCATAGGGAACCTCCCCTTGATGAGAGGAGAGATTAGTTCCCTTTTGATGTGGTAAAGCTACACATTTGGATGACCAATCTTACTACTTTGGCTGATCAGACCTATTTTGTTTATTAGTACGTTGATCGACAAAATATTCAACCAATAGTTTTTTGTGACTTCGCTAGGGATATAACCCATTATCATTATAACCCTTATCCATTACAGACTCTAGAGACTCTATTTCATGTCTTACCCATTATCAATTTATAGCCTTACCATTGACCTCCACACTAACCGAGAAAGAACACACAGTTTAAAGCCTCAAGCTTCAAACTAAAGCAAGGTCAATTCTTTTCCATTTTTGTTTCACAATCTGGCAGATTCAAGGTATACACGAAGCCAAAGGGCTAAAGGTATTATTGATCCTATATTCGAGTTGGTACAACAAAGTGATTTTGATTTGTTTCCTTCACCATCTCATCTCTAATGAACCAAGAGCTTTCCTCCTATAAATTCAGATCTCCATTGCTAGATGAAGTATCTACTTCTGATGTTAATAAAGCTTTCCCAATAATTACCCCTCTAAGATTTGTTATTCCTCCTTTTCATAATCCTATAATGGCAGTTCAAGGCCCTTGGGGTAATGCTTTTGGTCCTCTCAATCTTACTCCACCTCTACATGAGCTTCCATGCAGTTCAAGGAATAATTTCTCTAAATTCTATGGTGATGGGAAATTTCATCTTGATGAACACATTACAGCCTTCAACATAGCTTGTGGAGTAATTAGAGTAGAATTTGAAGATGTAACAGTCAAGATATTTGTAGAAACATTACAAGGTGCTATTGTAGATTGGTTTTATCATCTACAAGCTTGGTCAGTAACCAATTGGAATACTCTCAAAGCTAAGTTTGAAGCCAGATTCAAACCTGCAGAAGATGCACATGCACTTTTGGCTCAACTTACACAGATGAAGAAAGAGCCTCATGAACCAATGAGAGACTTCATAGCTAAATTTAACAAATTGAGGAACAAAATTCCTGTAATTGCTCGACCTACAGCTGAGAATCTCAAATGCTTCTTCATTAATTCTTAGTTACCTAAAGTAAGTTTTCTTTTGAGATGTGCTGTCAAATAGATCTTGTTGTAGCTAAACTTTTGGCCGCTGAGGTAAAATATGATCTCATCTTAGCAGGGAAGATAAGAAGAGATCTAAATAGAAATAGATCCTCATCATCTTCTGAATACTCACCTACAAGCACCACTGATCCAATGGTGAAAAAGCTGGCAAATGAAGTGCTAGCCTTGAAAAGACAAATGGCCCAAAGTATGTCTTCTGTTCCTCTATATAAAGACATACCAAGGAGAACATTCCCAAATTAGTCATATCAGGGCAATGTTGCTAAGAATCAAGGGCAGCCAGATTGTCTTCCTCTCCCACAAGGGAAACTTGCCCTTGAAGCTCCTCCAACCAACTCAACAGTTGGATATTTGGAAACAGAACATGCTTTCTCTTTCTAACCTGAGTTTGAGCAAGAAAATGACGCTAATTTCTTCATGAAGGATTAAGAAGAATCAACTAACGACTCCCACATTGGTTTTCTAAACTACCAGGATGAACCCAGAAGCAAAGGATAAGCTATTGATAGATGATATGCAGTGTTTACCAGGTCCAAAAACCAATTAGTCTAGTGAGCTAATAAAGGAAAGATAGAGGAGCAACCTCAACCAGTAATTACAATTACTAAGCGTGGAACCACTCTACCTTTTCAATCAAAGGATCCGGTGATCACCCAAAATGTAAGTACATCAATTTCACCTTCACCTTCTACTTCAATTTCGCAAACCAACCCTCCTCCCATCCCTCCTAAAACCTAAAAGGTTGAAATGCCTTCCTCTATACCTAGCTCAATTTAGCCATTTGACATAATTGATCAAGTTAAAAAGACAAAAATACAAATGTCTGAATTCAAATATTTGTAGTCCAATCCTGATCAATTGGATAGGTTAGTCCAATGTGTCAAGAACCAAACCATCCTTGCAAGACAACAGGTTAAGAAAATAATTTCTTATTCCCCAAAGAACATGCCCATTCCAAATAATCTTGTCATTACCCCTCTAGCTGCCCCTGGGAAAATAGAACCTTTCTATGTTTCCCTGTTAATAAATGGTTATCAGCTCAACAATTGCATCATTGATTTCGAGGCATTTGACAATGTCATGCCTACTAAAGTAGCTGAGTCTCTGGGTCTCACATTGACCAAAACCTTTGGGAGATGTTTCTACATGGAGAACAAGCAAGTACCATTACTGGGGCAAATTAAAGATGCCCAATTTGCATTGGCAGCCTTTCCAGACAAGAGAATCAAGATGACTATCTTGGTGGCTGACGTCCCAGCATCTTATGAAATTTTTCTTGGACAAATTTTTTGCAAGGACGTGAGAGGAGAACTAAGCATGGACCTGTCTGAAGCAAGGATCCCTATCCAAGGCGTAATGAAGAGATTGCTCCCTAAAAACGAGGTAAAATATGTGGTCACCCAAACATCAGCCCCTACAGCATAAATTTTATTTAAGTCTTCAGGTAGGGGTAATTATTTCTTTAACACAAAGGATGTTCATGTTTCTACAAATGAAAGTCCTATAGCTAACAATCCAGGAATTGATCCAAACAAGACTTCAAGAGAATTGGTAGGGCACAGTACAAGTAAAGAAGGATCTTCCATCTCTAATGAAGAGAAATCTGATAGGAGATAAGTTCTGATGATGCTTCGATCCTGAAATCCAATGGCAGTAATTTTTCCACCAATGATGGAGTTGGGACTGTGTTGATATCTCCTCAAGGAGATATTATTCCTTCATGCAATTTACAAGTTAGCAACACTAAAAACACAGTTAGATGCGAATCTCTGTTGCTTGAATTAAAGATTGCTCAAGATGAAGAGGTCAAACTCCTTCACACCAAAGGAGATGCTGAGCTGATAGTTTATCAGGAGTCTGATGCTGATAATCAAAGCATGTGCTAGATTGGACTAGCAGAACATCAAGCTATGGTGGTGGACCATACTGCTATATTCCAAAGTCAGCAAAATAAACTCTTAGCAAGGAGTTATGGTTTTCAATTTGAAGACCACATCCTACCATAGGGCAAGAAAAAGAAAAGACCAAGAGGAAGATGCAGAAAATTGGATTCCTGGTGGAGAGCTCCATTTGCCCGTCACCATTTCTGGGGGCAAAATGGTTTTCTGTTGGTTTACCAAGATGGCACACTATTTTCACTGCCTCTCAAGAAGCAACATCTGAAATACTTCAACTCTTGAAGTATCAGATTATTACATCTGTATATATGTATATTTGTATAGTTTTTAATTCTATTTTGTTTTGTTTGTTTTCATTTTTTATGCCTTCCATTTATGGGTAGCATGACTCTGTAGCCCAATGGCATACTTCAAGGCACTGGAGATTCTGGATTCTACTCCCTTCAATTCTTTTTGCAATTGATAGAAGTTCCCCAACTGGAGCCAGCTGTTGTCCCCCAAAAATATCACTCATTTTTAGGACAACATTTGAACTATTTTGGTCTTACAAACCAAAATTATCTCTTTCCTTGTCAAAATTTATCTTGGGCATTCAAATTCCTCATCTTTCAAGGAAGAGAAAATCTATAGACTCAGCAGGAAGAGAAAATTTACGAACTCTGTAGGCTTGAATCTACAGACTCAGTAGGAAGAGAAAATCTACGGACTTAGTAGGAAGAGAAAATCTATGAACTCTGTAGGCTTGAATCTACAGACTCAGCAGGAAGAGAAAATCTACAGACTCTGCAAGCCAAGTTCAAAAGGCTTCACAGGTTGATTTCTACTGACTCTTTCAAGGTTAGAGAAAACTATAGGCTTGAATCTATGAAATCTACAGGTAGGTTAATTTCTATAGGTTCAAAGGCTTCTATAGGTGGGTTCAATCAAAAGAATTAGTTTCCAACACTTTATCATTTTTTGAGATTGGTTTAGTGCCTTAGTTCAATAAAAAATCTCCATTGGCAAACATCTAAGCAAGGATCCAACCATTGAACCATTGAACCATTGAAACTTGAACCATTTTGGTTCAATAGGTTCAATTGGTTCAAAGGTTTAATGTCATCGACAAGATTTAAGCACTTCATTAATGTTCAAAGTTCAACCGCTTCATGGTTCAACAGCTTCAAAACACTTAACCAAATCAAGGGTTGAACCATTGAACCATTTTGGTTCAAAGGTTCAACAGGTTCAAGGTTTAACAAGTTTAACATCTTTTGGTTCAAAGGAGGGTTCAATCAAATGGTTCAATGGCTTGGTTCAACCAAGTAGTTCAATGCTTCGATTCACTCATTTGGTTCATCCGTTCGGTTCAACGCTTTGGTTCATTCGCTTGGTTCAACGTTTGGTTCAACCAAGTGGTTCAATGCTTTGGTTCAATCAAATGGTTCAAAGCTTGGTTCAAAGGAGTGGTTCAACGCAAAAGTTTAAGAGAGCTTCCCGAAGGACAAGTGCCCTTGCAGAGGGCACTTGGTTGACTAAATTAAACTTTGGAAGGGTCATTTTCAAAGAAGGCTGCAAAGGTAAATTCCTTCAAATTTTTGTTCAAGGCAGTTGAAAAAGACCAAGGCAAGAAACAATTCCTTCAGACTTTTTGTCCGAAGGAATTCCTTCAGACAAAAAGTCTGAAGGATTTCAAGAAAGAAGCTGCAGGCAGAAAGCCTGAAGAAATTTCCAAAGAGACAGAACAAAGCAACAATTTTGTGGACTTTTTGTTCATGGGAATTTATCTGTGGAAAAAGCCTAGGGAAAATGTCCATAGGGAATGTCCACGAGGAAATGTCTATCGAAAAAGCCTAGGGAAAATACCTGTGGGAATGTCTGCGAGAAACTCCAAAGAAAAGGCCGTCGAAGGACCCCAAAGGGCAGGTGCCCTTATGGGGGACTCTCAGCTGCCAAATTGAAGGACACTTCCCTGAAGCTAAAGGGTCATCTTCCCTTCAGGAAGATGTAAAACAAAAAGCCCGAAGGCCATTCGAAGACTGCCCGAAGGGCAGATACCCTTGTAGGGGGCTCTTCCCGACCCAAAGTAGATCATTTCTTAAGGCCTGAAAGGGTAGGTTATTTTTGGGAAAGTGCAAAATAGGAAAGCCAAAGGACCAAGGTGTGACGTGCCCGAAGACGTCAAATTCAAGACAAGGAACTAGCCATCGAAAATGTAGTGATGGGTGCACGAACATCAATTTCAAGGCTCATAAAATAGCTGTTGATCCTTGTAATCTACAGACCGAATGCATTCAAAGGCTTTAAGGCTAAGACTAGTAGAAAGCGAGTAAGGAACAAAAAACAAATTAAATCCATGACCTGATTCAATTAACCAAAAAAGGAGGAACGATGAAGAAAGATCAGATCGCTAGGTGGACATTGGGAGTTGCAAACTTTCAATTACGTGACTTGTTTCTCTGCATTGAGAAAAACAAATGGGTAGATGCCCCTAAATTCTATCTTGTCTTCTTAACAAATTTCAATGCAACATGATGTGTTAGTATTCTCGAGTCCTTCTTGAAGTGGCTATATAAGGGACTCTCTTTTATTGTAAATACATCTCTCTCTGACGATCAAGAATGAAACCTTGCCCAAATTGAAAGGCATTACTGAGACTTTGAGCTCAAATTGTTGATCATATTTTGTTATTGGAATAAGAAAGCAAGTTATTTTTCAAACTTTGTGTTGTGATATTTTTGTTGTTGGGGAAAATGTTCTTATTTCTTTTTCCTTGATATATTTTCTATTCCTTTAATTCAACAAGCAGAATTAGTGAAAGTAGTTAGGAAGGTGTCTTGAAGAGTCAACTGTGGAGAGACTTTGTGCCCCCATAATTTCCTTTAGTGTGTTTTCTTTTCATTTTTGTGTAAAGGAACTTGGGATGACTTTGTGCCCTCATTGTCCTTCGTATCTCACTCTTGGGCAATTCAGGTGGAGACTTTGTGCTACATCTCGATTTTCTGGTTACTACGTCCTTGATTACATTTTACATTTACTACCAGGAGTATTCTTGTGGTTTGCTAAATAGTACTTCTGAAAGAAGAGTGCTTTCTGTGATTTCCCTTGAGTTTTTCCTTTGATTTGCATGCATCATCTCTAAAGAAAGAGATATGGATGGTTTGTACTACCCTTGAGTATTATTATATATATATATATATATATATATATATATAACATATCCATAGGTAACCTCCCCTTGATGAGAGGAGAGATTAATCCCCTTTTGATGTGGTAAACCTACACATTTGGATGACCAATCTTCCTAATTTGGCTGATCAGACCTATTTTTTTTATCAGTATGCTGATTGACAAAATATTCAACCAACACTTTGAAAGTTCCATTTTTTCCTAAATTCATTCTGCTACTTTTTCAATCTTTTTGGCAAGCAAAAGAGACCTTTAGGTTTGTGCTTAGTACAAAAAACTTAGGAGGATTCAACTCAAACACCTTGAGAAGGTTAACTTAAACTTAGAGACCTTAATTTCCATATAAAGATTTTGAATAATGGTGGACTTTGATTCATGAACCATCCTCATGAAGCTAACTATATTTTTTGCCTGCTAATCTGTACACCCTACAGGTGTTGCTCTTGTTTGGGAAATTTCATATAACTAATATGATGATATTGATTTTATAGCATTTTGAATATATCCTCTAATGCTTTCCATTATTAATTTCAAGTTTCAAGTTGATTTGATGGGTAAAACATCTCAAATTTGTAGACTGGTCTTATGTGGGATGACATGCCTATTTTCATCATTTCCAGATCTTCATGATTTGAAAATGTCTTTAATAGGTTATGATAGGTCATTAAACATGTCTTCTTGGCTCCCTCCTCTTTCAATTTCATCCTCTAAGACAAAATCTCCATGAGTTGTAGTCATATACAACATTCACACAAGGCAACCATTAATGAGTAAGTATAGGTGCTCTCATGGATGATTTTAAGTTAAGAGGGAGGTATTTTTTATTGTTTCACATCCCTAATAGTGTGAAAATTATTTTGAAGGTGTTTTTATAACATAAAATTGCACCCTTGTGGGAGATTCTTTTAGGCTCTCTCACTCTCAGCTATAATATTAGAGTAACCTCAGGCTGTGGGTATCCTGTAGTGAGGTTGAACCTCTGAAGAAGGCCGACTTCCTCTTGGTAGATCACCTAAACTAATGTTTTTGCTTGGAAAAGAGGTAGAGATGGGGTATAGGGTAATTAAAAGAGCTAAATTGGTGATACACCAAATTTATTGACACTCACATAAGCATGAAATAAACACTAATTCAACATAAGATAATTCTTGCTCACACAACCTCACAAACTAGGTAATTTGCATAAGTGTTTCATAAACTAGGTTCACCAAACAATACATGAAGCAAAGAGGAGATCAAAATTCACACCAAGCATCCATTAATGGTGGAAATAGCTCAAGTTCAAACCTACAACTAACTTGAAAACATCTAAAAATAGGCAAAAAAGGACAATGGACATGGAAGAACACTTCTTCACAAGGCTATCATGCACAAGCTTGCTAAGCACAATTTTGAGGCAAGAGATAGGTAAAAATTGATCTTTATTGCTTCAAAAGGTCTTTCTTACAAATTTTGATAGGGTTTTTTTGGTCAAATGAACATCTCCTTCTTTTATGGAGGAGAAAAATGGAGATATAGGAAAAAAGGGGAAGATAAAAGAGAAGAGACAAGCAAACATAATTCAATAAATGAGATCCAACCACCCTGCATGAATTCTCACCCATATTTAGGTTAATTAGAACTAATCATTCTTTAACAAATTAACCACCATTTGCTCCAATAGTCTTCAAGCCCTCTCATTGGTTGAGAAACACACTAAAAGACAAGAACTTGTTGAGGATGATGATGTCATGATCCACTAAAAAAGGAAAAGTCCAAGAACATTTTTAATTCTTGAGCTACTTTTGCTAATCACTTGATCTTCATCTTTCACTTCCATCTCATCCTTCACTTGTCTTGCACGTATAAGGACAAAATCCCCAAAACTTTGAATATGGACTGAGCCATGTTACCTTTGAGTTGAGTAGCTATTTATCAAAGATGATGGCCATGTCGAAGGATGAAAGCCTTTCCTTTAATTGCATACACCAGATCCTACTTTGAAACTTGGGCCAAATCTTTTCTATAGATGGAAAACCAATCTAAGGACATTGGTTTTCCTGTATCCATTTATGTCGATACAAGTCTATATATTGTGTAACTTATTTTGATCTTTTTAAATGCCAATGGCTACTTGCAAGGGTTCATATTTTTATGTTTGTGGGACCATCATCAATTCCTTTAGACAACTTATTTCAGCCATTTTCTTTGGACATTTTGGCTTCCAAAGGAATTCCTTCGACATTTTGAAAATGGACTTTATTCCTTTGGTTGCTATTCCTTCGGCCCCCCTTTTTTTGATCTTATTCCTTTGGGAAAATTTATTTGAGTTTTTTTAAGTGTCCTTTTTGAAGGGAAAGTACCCTTCAGAACTCTCAAAAATGCCCCTTTGAATGATTTTTCTTTGATCACATTTTCGAAAGAAAAGGTATTCAAGACTTTTGCAAAGGTCCATTTCCTTTGTAGATACCCTTTGGAATGCTGCATAATGTAACACTTCGGCATGGAAATGACCCTTCAAAATGATTGAAAATGCCCTTCAAAAGAATTTAAAATGCCCTTCGGCTTTGATAAAGTGACCTTTCGAAAGGAAAGTAGACCGTTCAACAATCTTGAAAATGCCTTTTCCAAAAGGAAAAGTACCCTTTGACTTTTCTATTTGGTTCACTTTGCCTTGAATAACCCTTCAAAGATTTTGTAAGTGCCCTTCAAAATAATTCTTTTAGAAAAAATGTCCAAAATAATTCCTAACACTTAGTCAAATGAAGTAACTTTCCCTTCAAAACTTTTTTTTGGGGTAAAATGTTGGAAGAAATTCCAACACTTAGCCCGAACAAAACTCTAAAAGAAAATACTTAGTGAAAAAGAGTCCCAAAAGAAACAAACCTTTACACTTATTTTTCTTTTGGTCCTCCACTTCTTATTCATCATGTCCATCTCTTTAAACTAGTCATAATTTTGGTATGTGGGCAAAAAATTAGCCAACATTTCTGGTGACTCGTAGGGAAGCATGCCTATTATGCTTGAGAAACTAGCTCATTTGCCTCATCTAATCCATTGGGCATGGAGTCACTACTTTATTTGATGAGGCTGACCCTATTTGGAAACCTCCTCTTAAAGAAACAAGGACAACAAGAACAAAACAACCACTATGCCCAAGGTACTTAGGGAAAGGAAACACATAACTGAAAAGATGTGCACAAAGCACATAAGAGAAAACATGAAAAACTATACAAAATGTATAATATATACAATGGATGCAAAATCTTCTAATATCAAGGCTTTAGATGAATCCCATTGACTAGGATGGGTGGTACCTCTCCATCTAATTAGGCCAGCTGAAAAACATTATGTTGTTTACATCTATGGATCAAATAAGGACCACTCCACAAGCTATCAAGTTTAGTATGGTTTTTTGGCTTGGCCTTGTTTGAATCCCACTTGAGGACTAGGTCTCCTTCCTTAAAGTCCCTTGATATGGCTCTCTTGTTAAAGGCTTTCTTGACCTAAGCCTAATGTGACTCTAGTGTTTTCATTGCAAGGTCCCTTGTTTCTTCAAGCTCCATGAATTCTGTCAATCTCACATGCATGGGCTCATCTTCCATCAACTCTAGCTAATGGTCTAGTTTTAATATAGGTAGCTCAAGAGAAATGGGTAGCTTGGACTCCCTTTTATATACTAAGACATATGGATAATTTCCAATGGTAGCTTTAGGAGTCACCCTATCAGCCCACAATGCTATCTTTAGTTTGGTGTGCCATGTCCTCTAACTTTTTCTTTCATAGTTCTCCTGATGATTCTTAGCAAATTTTTATTTGTGGACTTAGCCAATCCATTTCCTTAAGGATAATAGTTGGAAGATGTGTTGAGGTAGATGCCCATCTTGATATCCCATTCACTTATTTTCAGATCGAGGAATGCTAATGCATTTTCAAAAATGATAGTGGATGGAACACCAAACCTAGTCACAATACTATCATAGAAGTCTAAGATTGCACCTTCATTATCTTCTTTCAATGCAATGGATTTCACCCCCCTGGTGAAGTATTCAATTGCAATAAATACCCATTTATGCCTTGCACTTGATAGATGATTGATCATTCCTATGAAATATATCCCCTGTTGCATGAAGGTTGTTCTACCTAAATTGGGTTGAGAGGAAGGGATGACAATCTTTACTTAACCACAAAGAGGTCACACTTTTGACATTTACTAACCCATGCATGATCATATTTAAAGAGGTTGGGCCAATAATAACTAGCCCTCATTATATTTGCTTCCATGGTTTTAGGTGCAAATTGACTTCCTATAGGTCTATCATGAAATTGCTCCAAAAGCTTAGTCACTTGGTCATTATCTATGCACCTAAGGAGTACCCCATTTAGGTCCTTTACGAATAAAACCCCATCAACCAATGCATAAATTATGGATTTAAGTCTAAAATACCTTCTCTTTGCCTTATATAAGCCCTGAGGGCATTTTCCTATTAGCAAAAAATGTGCCATATCATGGAGCTAGCTCTTATGAAGTGGAGGTCCTCCTGCCTATGAGTTGTCTTGTATCACCATGGCAACTTATTTATCCTCATGAAGGTCATCAACCATATGCTCACACAAGCCTTTACCTCTTACTAGCTTAGCGACCTTGATCTCCATGTCATACTCCATGACCTTGGTAATCCAACCATCTCTCTTTTTGTTCAAGTCTTTGTTAAGAAGGAAGTCTCTCACTCTAGGATGAGACACCATAAGATAGATTTTACTATTGGATAGTATTGGCCTAAAATTTTTAAGGCTTCTTACCACTACAAGGACTTGTTTTTCTATGAAAGTATACCTCACCTCATACCCCTCAAGGACATGACTAAAAAGTGCTATTGGTTGCTCAAGTCCTTCACCATTCTTTTGCATCAACATAGCTGATATAATGTCATTATTGACAAAGGCATACAATATTAAATCTCTTGAAAAATTAGGTTTCATGAGTGTGGGTGCTTGGGCAATGGCCTACTTGATAGCCTCAAATGCTGATTTACCTTCACTTGACCAAGTGAACACTTGGTTCTTCTTCGGCATGGTAGTGATGGGTTTGACCAAGTTTGTAAAACTAGGTATAAACCTTCTCACAAAGTTTATTTTCCCAAGGAAAATTTGAATTCCCTTCTTATTCTTAGGTAAGGATAAGGCCAAGATGGCACTTATTCCATTAGGATCAATAGCTAATCCTTATTTTGAGATAATGTGTCCCAAGATTTTTCCCTCATGGACAAAAAACACACATTTCTTGGGATTCAAAGAGATCCCATACTCTCTACATCTCTCAAATATCAGCCTCAGGTGGTCCATGTGTTCATTGGCATCCTTGGAGAAAACTGTGATGTCATTTAAGTAGACCAACACCATTTGATTTAGTAGCCCTTGAAAAGCCATGTCCATGGCTCTTTAGAAAGTTTCCTTGGCATTTGATAAGACAAAAGGCATTTTTTGGTATGCATATGTCCCCCATTTGGTCATGAAGTTAGTCTTGTACTAATCTTCTTTCTTTACTAATACTTTGTTGTAACCTAAATATCCATCCAAAAGAGAATTTTTTTTTAAACTTGAAACTATTTGAAGAAGCTGATCCATGGATGGTAGAGAGTAATGGTCCTTTAAGGAGACCCTGTTCAGATCTCTAAAGTCAATACATATCCTAATCTCCCCACTCTTTTTCCTAACAGGCACCAAATTGGCTACCCATGATGAGTTCTTGATGGGAAAGATGATCTTAGATTCAATTAACTTGGTCAACTCTTTCCTCATAAGCTATTCTATTTTAGGTTTAATGGGCCTTTGTTTTTGCCTCAAAAGCTTAGCATTAGCCTCCAGTTCTATAGTATGTTGGGATAAATTTGGATCAAAACCCTTCAAGTCACTATATTCCCAAGTAAAGACATCTAAATTATTGGGTGAATATTTTTTCGGCCAGCTAACTGGTGAGCAAAATAGTTCTTATCACCACAACATAGGGAGACTGGTCAGCCTAGTGTGCAGGTTTACTACATCAGAGGTGGACAAATCTCTCCTGTCATCAAGGGGAGGTTCCCTATAAATATGCAAGAGCTATATACTATATAAATAAGCAGAAAGTAAGACACAGGGGTAGGATAAACCATCCATCTCTCTTTTTTTAGAGATGATGTTAACAAACATAGGAGAAATCCTAGTGAAATGACAAAAGGCACTTCTCTTCTTTCAGAAGTGCTTGTTCTGCATACAGTAGGAATCTATCAGGGTGACAAGTAACTAAAAGGTAACCAGGGCACAATAACTAGTAGGATGAAATAGAACACAAAGTTTCCACTTCAGCTGTCCAAAGAGTGAGATACGAAGAACAATGGGGGCACAAAGTCCTTTACATAGAAAATAGAGAACAAACACACATTGAAGACAACTATGACAACACAAAGTCTGAAAGTAGCTAGCTTCAGGACACCTTCCTAAATACTTCCACGAGTTCTAATTGTTAAATTACATAAAAAATAATGCATCTAGAAGATAGACATAAGAACAATCTCCTAAAATGACACAAGCTATAACAACACAAAGTCTACAAGTAACTTGCTTTCTCATTTAGATAAAATAATATGAATTACAATCTGAGCTCAAAGTCTCAGTATTCACCTTTCAATTTAGGTAGAGTTTCACTTTTGTAAAATGAAAAGTCTCCATTGCACAAAATAAGAGATTACATTATATAGAGGTCAAGAGGCTTGGTGCTTTGTTCCATGGATTGGCGCATGCTTCATTTTGCCTAAACTGCAAAGGAGACAAATAGGCTGCGCCTTCAATGTTGAAAGGATTGAGAAATCCACCTCAATGTGTAGGGGCTCAAGGAGACTACCTTGTGGACTGTCTACCTGCCAAAATTTACTACTGCATAGATACTTTTGATCTTCTATATTATTTTCTTCTCCTCCATAGTAATTTGGGTTCTCGATCTCTCTTTCCAGCTGGTTGCTTGATTTACTTTTCAAACTTTGTGCCACATTCAAATATTAACAGGTATTCCATCATCTTAAATTTGATGTCCATGGGGGTCATCACTGGTCGTTAGCTACTTGAACCATGTTGATCCTATGAACATGTGAAAGTTCATTGGTTCATTAGTTTGTCAGTTCATTCTATCTCTTTTGGTCCATCGCTTCCTTGTTCAAGCACTTCTTTGCTCTCTAGTTGAACCATCGCTTTCATTGAGCTTGCCTTTGGAATCATCCATGTTGCTTCCTTCTTTGCTTGAGGCTGCCTTTGAATTGCTTGAACCTGTGAACCATTGAAATTTGAACTCTTTTGGTTCAAGGTTCAATCGGTTCATCAATTCTTCCTCTGCCCATTGCTTCCTTGTTCTTTCTAAGTTCTTTGATCTTCATCACACTGGTTGAACCTTTGAACCTATGAACTTGTTGAACCTTTTGGTTCAACGGTGCAATGGTTCAATGGATTCATTCTCTTTATTTGGCTAAGTCTTTGATCTTTTGAACCAAATGCATTGAACCATTTGGTCGTTGAACCCATTGAATTGATGAACCAAAATGGTTCAAGGTTCAACGGTTCAAGCCTTTGTTTCTCCTTAAGTGTTTGAAGCCGTGGAACCTTGAAATGATTAAACTTTAAACTTTGACAAAGCACTTAACTCTTGAAGATGACGTTGAACCTTTGAACCCATTGAACCCATTGAACCAAATTGGTTCAAGGTTCAATGATTCAATGGTTCAAAGGTTCATTCCTTGCTTAGAAGCTTGCCAATGAATATTTTTGGTTGAACCAAGGCACTGAACTAGTCCTAAAAATGACTAAGTGTTGAAAACTTGTTCTTTTGATTGAACTCACCTACAGAAGCCTTTGAACCTGCTAGTCCCTTTACTGGAAAAAGCTCAGAAAATGAGGAAATTGAAAGCTCAAAACGAAATTTGAAAAGGGAAGAGATAATTTTGGGTCTTGTAGGGCCAAAATAGTTCATATGTTGTCCCAAAATTGAGCGACATTTTTGAGGACCAACAGCTGGCTCCAGTTGGGGAACTTCCTTCTATTGTAAAAACAATTGAAGTGAGTAGAATTTAGAATCTCCAGTGCCTTGAAGTGTGCCATTGGGCTACGGGGTCATGCTACTCAAAAGAAAGGTGAAAAAAATAAACAAAAATGAAAAGCACAAAAAGGAAATAAAGACTATACAAATATACATATGTATAGACAATTTCACCAGATACTTCAAGAATTAGTGCTTCAGATGCTGTGCATTGTGAGGCAAAAAAAAGGGTGTGCCATCTTGATACTTCAATAAGAATCTGTTCTCACCGTTGAACACATGGATAATAAAAGGGCCTCTCCATAGGGAATCAAACTTTCCATGCATTCCATTTGGTTATCTCCTCTTGTCCCACAACAGGACTTGATCTCCAATCTAGAAATCTCAATTTTTTGCTTTCTGGTCAAAGAGATTCTTCACTAGACTTTGATGGGTAGCAATTCAGTCCACCACTGCAGTTCTTTGCTCTTTTAGCTCAGTCAGGCACATGATCCTCTTCTCAAGGGTGCTTTCATACGTTTGATCCTCAATTGCCTTAGCTAATTTTAATGTAAGAAATTCTAGGGTGATTGGTATCTCAGCATTGAGCCCATAAAGAAGTTGGAAGGGAGACATACCAATTGCCCTTTTTGGTGTGATCTTATCTACCCATAGAGCATCAACCAATGCTTTATTCCATGTCCTTTGGTTGTCATCCACCAGCTTCTTGATGATAGTCACCAGGTTCTTATTGCTTGATTTAGCTTGTCCATTCCCTTGCAGAAAGTAATCAGAAGAGTGGGAGAGTGTAATCCCATAGTAGAAACAAAATTGAGTAATCTCCTGGGAAGTGAAATAGGCTGCATTGTCAGTGACAATCTTGGTTGGGACCCCAAACCTAAAAATGATGTTCTCTTTAAGGAAATTGCACACTACTTCTGAAGTAGCATGTTTGGTTGAAATTGCTTCCACCCACTTGGTGAAGTAGTCTATGGCTGTGAGGACATAATCATGTCCAACACTTAAAGATGGGTTTACAACACCAATGAAATTGAGGCCCCATTGCTGAAATGGTTCTTCTATGACTACTAGTTGGAGAGGCAGGGTAACTAACTTGGGTCTTCCAACAAACTGTTGGCATAATTCACATTTCCTTACCCACTTGTATGCATCTTGGAAAAGAGTAGGCCAGTAATATTTGGCTCACAGAATTTTATGGGAAGTCACAGGCACAAAAAAATGTCCTCCACAGGCCAAATTGTGAAAGGATTTCAAAAGTTGTCTTTGATGCTCCTTGTCCACACAGTGAAGGAACACTCCATCAAGGCTCCTCTTATACAGGCCGTTGTCCCAGAGGATAAAATTGGTAGATTTCAGCTTGATAGTTCTCCTTTCTTTATAAGATAGGTGAGTAGGACACTCACCATAAGTAAGGAAATGAGCAATACTTGAATACCACTCATTCGTGGTGGAGACAAATATGACTATTGGTGTGTCTTCCAACTCTGGTTCTTCATGCCTGTTGTCAGCAATTAATTGGCATAGGCCTTTTCCCCATACCAGCTTTGTTGACTTGATGACTAGATTAAACTCCTAGATCTTTGAAACCTAATTGCCTCTTTTAGTTCCAAACTCTTGCTAAGTTAATATGGATTTGACAGTGGTATTAGGAACCAGAGCAGTAACTCGTGAATTGAAGATGTAGAATTGGAAATGCTTCACTACCTTGACCACCACATAAGCATGCTTCTCTATGTTCGAGTACTTTAGCTCATGAGCTTTGAGAGGACATCTCATGAAGGAAATGAGAGATTTTATACCTTATTTATTCTATTGAATCATAATCACTGAAAGCATGTGTTCTGAAGCATAATTGTATATGGTGAACTCTTTGTTATAGTCTAGACAAGCCAAAATTGGGGCATGGGTAATGGCAGTCTTGATATCCTCAAATGCTGACTTGCCTTCTTCAGTCCAACTGAAGGTGGCCTTTCCCTTTATCATGTTTACAATATACCTAGTATTTTCAACAAACTTAGGGATGAACCTCCATAAAAAATTCACTTTTCCAAAGAAAGAGTGAACAACAGTCTTACTTGTGGGCAAGGTAAGCTCTTGGATAGACTTGACTCTATTTGAGTCAATCTTTATGCCTCCTTTGGACACAATGTGTCTGAGAAGTTTTCCTTCGATTACTCCAAAGACTGACTTCTTGGGGTTCAAGGAAATGCCATTTTGGTGGTAACATTCCAACACTTATTGCAGGTGGCACACATGATCTAGGTGATGTTTAGAAAAAATAGTCAAGTCATCAAGATAAACCATAATGAACTTACCCATTTCATCTTTGAATGCAAGGTCCATTGCTTTTTGGAAGGTGGTGCCAGCATTTATCAAGCCAAAAGGCATTTTATTATATGCAAAGGTGCTCCAAGGTGTGGTGAATGCAGTCTTATGCTGGTATACTTCACCAACTTCAACCTAAATGTATCTTGAGAAGCCATCTAGCATTGATAACATCTCTGAACCAGTCACTGTTTGAAGCACTTGATCCATGATTGGCAAAGGATAGTTATCTTTCAAGGATGATTGATTCAAATTCCTGAAATCCATACAGAGGTGAATTTCACCATTCTTCTTCCTCACAGGCACTATGTTTTCAATCCACATGGAATGATGGATTGGGAAAATGATCCTAGCATTTAACATTTTTTGTATCTCAGATAGAATAGTACCTGACATCTTTAGATTATACTATTTGGGTTTTTGCTTGTAAGGCATCGAGTCAGTCTTGAGAGGAATGCCATGGTAGATTTCATCAGGCCTGAGTGACTTCAGGTCATCATAGGAGTATGCTAAGACTTCCATGTAATGGCTGAGTAAAGAAATAAACTTGAATCTTTCCTCAGGAGTGTAACACTTCCCAATGTTTACCATCTTGGGATCTTCCTTGGTACCTAGATTTACTTGATCAAACTCTTGAGAGGAGCTTGAATCCGTTTGCTATTGTTTGATGAATTTGTCATGCTTATCAAATAGCTTCTCGAGGGAAACCAGGCCTTTGGGAATCTTATTCCCTTTAAGTTGCAAGAACTCTTCATCTGTGCTTGAACTTGATTTAGGGGCCAGTTCGGGCTTTTGAGATTCACTACCTTCAAAATGCAGTCGTTCACAACTATCCTTTTGCTCCAAGAAGGCAATGATTTGGTTGTCATTTTTAAACACTTGCCAATGACTGGCATTATCAGGCACACTTGGTCAAAAGACCAGTTCAATAGTGTACCTATCTCCTTTGAATTTTGGGTGGGGAACCAAAATAGTGGTTGAGATGGCCAAAGCATTAGCTCTGTCATTGAATTCCCTAGGAACTGCAGAGATGCTGAAAGCATCCAAGCTTTCAATTTGGTCCCAGACTAGATTTTGGTAGTGGCGTAACCTTTCATTCTTGGTTTGGTATAGGTTTCTCACCTGATAAACCACTAGTTCAACATCTCCTTTGGCATGAAGGAGCTTGATGCCTTTGTCTCGAGCAGCCTTTAATCCAAGTAATAGGGACTCGTACTCAGCTATGTTATTAGTGTTGCTGAATTGTAATTTTTAGGATGAAGAAAAAATATCTCCTTAAAGAGATATCAATACAACCTCAGCTCCTGAACTGATAGAGGAGAAACTTCCATCGAATTCAAGAATCCATACCTCATTAGACCCTGCTTTTCCTTTGGATTCTTCCTCATTTGGAGGTGGAGATTCTTCCACACTTGCATTACACTCCAACAATTCTTCTACAGTTTCAGCTAGACTAACCTTTAGATTATCACCTTTAAGAGCTTCAACAAGTGCTTCAAGAACTTCTTCTGTGGATAGAAATTAGTTACCCATGCTTGAAGACTTAAACAAGATTTGAGCTTCAAGTGCTGATGTTTGGGTGACCACATACTTTGCTTCCTTCTCAGGAAGCAATCTTTTTATAACACCTCTGACTGAAATCCTTACCTCAAACAAGTCCATGCTCAACTCGCCACCCACATCCTTACAAAAATTTCATCCCAGTAGAATGCCATATGATGCTGGGACGTCAGCCACTAAAACAATCATTTTGACTCTCTTGTCTAGGAATGCTGCAAAAGCAAATTGGGTGACTTTAATTTGTCCCAGTAGTGGCACTTGATTATTTTTCATGGAGAAGCATCTACCAAAGGTCTTGGTCCTTGTGAGGCCAAGAGATTCTACCACTATGGCAGGCATGACATTGTCTGATGCACCAAAATCAATGATGTAATTGCTCAGCTTGTGATTGTTTATCAGCAGGGAGACATAAAAAGGCTCTATTTTCCTAGAAGCAGTAGGAGGAGCAATGACAAGATTGTTTGGGATAGACATGTTCCTTAGGGGATTATGATTTACTTTCTTAGCTTCTTGTCTTGCTGGGATGTTTTGGTTCTTTACACATTAAACCAATTTATCCAACTAATCAGGGTTGGACTACAGGAATTCAAATTCAGACATTTAAACTTTGGTTTTCTTTATATGATCAATTATGTCAAATGCCTGGAATGAACTAGGAGCAAAGGATAGGAATTCATCCCTTTGATTTTTGGAAGGGGGAGGACTAGACTGTGAATTTGAAGTCCTTTGGCTAGAAAGGAATAGTGGACCACCACTTAGAAATTAAGACTACTAGTTGAGGTTGCTCCTCTAATTTCTCCTTATCAACCAGTTGAGCTGATTGATTCTTGGATCGAGTGAATACAGCATATGATCTCTCAGTTGCATTGCCTTCACTTCTAGGTTCATCTTGGTAATTTAGGAAACTGATGTTGGAGTCACCAGCTAATTATTCTTCTCCCTCAGTGAAGAGATTAGCGTCATCTTCAGGATTCAATTCAGACTGGAATGAGAAATCTGATTCAACTTCAAGATACCCAACTGCTGAGTGGGTTGGAGGTGCTTCAAGGGCAAGGTTCCTCTATGGAGGAAGGTGATTTGTTTGCACTTGATTCTTGGTAGCATTGCCTTGGTATGCCTGATTCTAGAATGTTCTCCTTGGCATATCTCTATATGCAGGAATAAAAGACATACCTTGGGCCATTTGTCTTTTTAAGGCCAGCAGTTCATTTGCCAACTTCTACACCATTGGATCAATGGTAGCTGTAGATGGATACTTAGAAGATGAAGAGGATTTACCTCTGTTAGGATCTCTCCTTATCTTTCCAGCCAAGATAAGGTCATCTTCTACCTCAATAGCCAAGTCTTAAGCAGTAGCAAGGTCTGTGTCTAGCTCATCTCAGTAAAAAAACTCACTTTAGGTAGTTGTCAGTTGATGAAGAAACACTTGAGATTCTCAAGTGTCAGTCAGGTGATCATGGGAATCCTGTTCTTTAGCTTGTCAAACTTGGCAATGAAGTCCCTCATAGGTTCATGGGGCTCCTTCTTCATCTATGTGAGCTGAGCCAACAAGGCATGTGCATCTTTTGTAGGCTTGAACATGGCTTCAAAATAGGCTTTGAGTGTATCCCATTCAGTTATTGACCTAGCTTATAGATGGTAAAACCAATCTGCAACAACACCTTGTAGTGTCTCCATGAAAATCCTGACTGCTATATCTTCATACTCTGCACCTATTACACCACAGGCTATACTGAAAGAAGTAATATGTTCATCAGGGTAAACTTTCCCATCACCAAAAAATTTGGAGAAATTCTTCTTGGAACTGCGTAGAAGCTCATGTAGAGGTGGGGTCAAATCTAGTGGATCAAAAGAGTTACCCCAGGGGCCTTGAGCCATGACTTGATTATTTAGAAGTGGGATCACAAGTCTAGGTAGTGCGTGTATAGGCAAAGCTTGGTTAATAGCAAAAGTGGATGCTTTGCCTGGTAGTGGAGGCCTGACTTGGGTAGGAGGAAGACTCCTAGTTCATTGAAGGTGAGGTTGTGGAAGAAACAAATCAAAATTTCTTTGTTGCACCAACTCAAAAATAGGGTCAACAACACCTTGAGATTTTTGGCCTCTTGTATAACATGGAGCTGCCAGATTGTAGGACAAAAATGGAAAAGAATTGACCCTGCTTTAGTTTGAAGCTTGAGGCTTCAAACTGTGCGTTCTTTCCCAACAGAGTCACCAAAAATTGTTGGGTGAATATTTTGTCACCCAGATAACTGGTGAGAAAAATAGTTCCTACCACCACAACATAGGGAGACTGGTCGGCCTAGTGTGTAGGTTTACTACATTAGAGGTGGACAAATCTCTCCTCTCATCAAGGGGAGGTTCCTTATAAATATGTAGGAGCTATATACTATATAAATAAGTAGAAAGTAAGATGCAGGGGTAGGATAAACCATCCATCTCTTTTTTTAAGAGATGATGTTAACAAATAGAGGAGAAATATTGGTGAAATGATAGAAGGCACTTATCTTCTTTCAGAAGTGCTTGTTCTGCATACAACAAGAATCTATCAAGGTGACAAGTAACTAAGAGGTAACTAGGGTGCAGTAACTAGCAAGATGAAATAGAACACAAAGTTTCCACTTTAGCTGCCCAAAGAGTGAGATATGAAGAACAATGGGGGCACAAAGTCATCCCAAAGTCCTTTACACAAAAAATAGAAAAAAAACACTCATTGAAGACAACTATGACAACACAAAGTCTGAAAGTAGTTGGCTTCAGGACACCTTCCTAAATACTTCCATGAGTTCTGATTGTTAAATTACATAAACAAGAATGCATCCAAAAGATAGACATAAGAACAATCTCTTAAAATGACACAAGCTATAACAACACAAAGTCTGCAAGTAACTTGCTTTCTCATTCAGATAAAATAATATGAATTATAATTTGAGCTCAAAGTCTCAGTATTCGCCTTTCAATTTGGGCAGAGTTTCACTTCTATAAAATGAAAAGTCTCCATTGAACAAAATAAGAGATTATATTATATAGAGGCCAAGAGAGGCTTGGTGCTTTGTTCCATGGATCGATGCATGCTTCATTTTGCCTTTACTATAAAGGAGACAAATAGGCTACACCTTTAATGTTGAAAGGCTCAAGAAATCTGCCTCAATGTTTATGGGCTCGAAGAGACTACCTTGTAGACTGTCTACTTGCCATAATTTACTACTGCATAGATACTTTTGATCTTCTGTATTATTTTCTTCTCCTCTATATAAATTTGGGTTCTCGAGCTCTCTTTCCAGCTGGTTGCTTGATTTACTTTTCAAACTTCGTGCCACATTCAAATATTAATGGGTATTCCATCATCTTAAATATGACATCCATGAGGGCCATCATTAGTTGTTAGCTGCTTGAACCATGTTGATCCTATGAACATATGAAAGTTCATTGGTTCATTGGTTCGTCGGTTCATTCTATCTCTTTTGGTCCATTGATTCCCTGTTCAAGCGCTTCTTTGCTCTCTAGTTGAACCATCGCTTTCATTGAACTTGCCTTTAGAATCATCCATGTTGCTTCCTTCTTTGCTTGAGGCCACCTTTGAACTGCATGAACCTGTGAACCATTGAACTTTGAACTCTTTCAGTTCAAGGTTTAATCGGTTCATCAATTCTTCCTCTGCCCGTTGCTTCCTTGTTCTTTCTAAGTTCTTTGATCTTCATCACACTGGTTGAACCTTTGAACCTATGAACTTGTTGAACCTTTTGGTTCAACGGTTCAATGATTCAATCGGTTCATTCTCTTTATTTGGCTAAGTCCTTGATATTTTGAACCAAATGTGTTGAACCATTTGGTCATTGAACCCATTGAACCAATGAACCAAAATGGTTCAAGGTTCAACAGTTCAAGCCTTTATTTCTTGTTAAGTGTTCGAAGCCGTGGAACCTTGAAATGATTGAACTTTGAACTTTGACAAAGTGCTTAACTCTTGCTGATGACATTGAACCTTTGAACCCATTGAACCCATTGAACCAAAATGGTTCAAGGTTTAATGGTTCAATGGTTCAAAGGTTCATTCCTTGCTTAGAAGCTTTCCAATGAATATTTTTGGTTGAACCAAGGCGCTAAACCATTCCTAAAACTGACTAAGTGTTGGAAACTTGTTCTTTTTTTTATTGAACTCACCTATAGAAGCCTTTGAACTTGCTAGTAGCTTTATTCGAAAAAGCTCAAAAAATGAGGAAATTGAAAGCTCAAAACAAAATTTGAAAAGGGAAGAGACAATTTTGGGTCTTGTAGGGCCAAAATAGTTCATATGTTATCCCAAAATTGAGCGACATTTTTGAGGACCAACATGAATATTCCCTACAAAGCTTAATGAAAGAATGCCTTTCTGTCTCATTGCTTACCTTCCCAAGCTTGAGGATCTTGTCCTTGAAAATAAGGACTCTTTCATAATTCTCCTCATCAGTTGACATTACTACCTTATCCTTTCTCATATGGTATCCTTCATGGAAGAGAATCTCAAGTGTAACCAATCCCTTAGGCAACTTGTTGGATTTTAATTGGACAATTTAATCCCCATACTATCATTGAAAGTTCTCTTGGTTGGCAGAGGAGAACTCTGCCTCTTGCTACAAGAAACAAGCAATTTGTTTGTCATTTTTGAAGACCTACCAATGGGCTTCATTATGTGGTATTGATGGCCTCACCACCACCTTGACATGTGGCTGAACCTTGGTCTCTTTTAGCTTACTTAGAAGATCAAATTGGGCTCCCATAGCTGCCAACCTATTAGCATGCTGATTCTGGTTCCTTGGCACAACTTGAATGTTAAAGGCTTCAAAATCTTCAATTAGGTCCCATACTCTATTTTTGTAGGACCTCATCAAAGGGTTATTCATAATGTTTAGGCCCTTAACTTGGTTCACTATAAGCTCATTATATCCATATGCTTTCAACCTTCTGATTCCTCTCTTATTGGCCCATTGGAGGCCATGGATTAGGCCTTCATATTCTATTATATTAGAGGAGTAACTAAAATAGAACCTATAAGAAGAGAAATAATTATCATCTGAAGGGGAAACTATCATCTCCCTTACACCTACTCCATTTTTGCTCTTTGAACCATCAAATAACAACTTCCACACACCATTGAGGTCTTCTTTAGGTCCAATGAGGGAAGGCATGACTTGATTTTATTCATGTAGTAAATAGACACCCATGTATCTTTCTTTGACACCTTCCAAAGGATTAAGAAATTGATTATCCCCCCATAGCTCATCTAAGAATAAGTCTAGAATCTCCTTAGGATAAGTATTCAGTTCTTGACCAATTATAAATTCATCCTCATTAAGGCTAGTACAATTGAGGTTTATGCTATCTAAATGATGGGGTTTAATATGAAATTGTGCCATGGGATTAACCTTGATTGATACCTTAGTCCCATACCTTGTTCTAAAATACATGTAGGACCAATTTACTGCTAGATAACCCCTAATTTTGGCTATGAATTCTCTAGAGAGGCATAACACAAAGCAAGGAGCTACATCAAGGATCAACACATCTTGAGCCATTGAAACACTAGGATAAGCATGTAGGGTCAAGCTCAAATCCTTAATGATACCAAATGGCTTTATGAAAGAACTATCAAGCTATAAAACTCCCTTAGTATGTGGCTAATATTTGAGGTTTAGCTGATCAACTATAGACTTTGGCATTATTGAAGTGCTAGCTCCAATATCTACCAAGTAATTATGCACTAATGATTAATGAAATGTATAATGGAGAAGGTTTAACCACCCTATTTGATCCTTATCCCATAGGACCTTAGGCTACATTGGTGAGGACCTCAATTTTTTTGCTTGGCTATTTGCTTGCAGTTGTTATGACACCTATCTTGGACAAACCTTCTTAAAGGATATCCACTTGACCGGGCATGGAAATCATGTCCCACATCGATACACTCACACTAGATTTCTTCATTTGCTCAACAATGTTGATTGGTGGACTATTAACCTTTGCATGAAATTTGGGGGCCACTATTATTGTTTATTGAATTTGCGAATTTAGTGGATCAAAATGGGCCCCTTGATTCTAATTTTTTGGAGGTGCCAGGACCTTTGGAGTGACATTAAGCTTATTAGACTTAGGCAATGAATGAGTAATGACAAGAGGTTATTTTAATGCTCCCTATTTATCACTCACCTTTCTTATTTTGAATCTTGTATTAGCTACCATTGAAATGTATGTTTGGCTAGAAATAGCCTACTGATTGAGTGCATAACACTCTTCTTGCTCACTGATGACCATTGTAGCATTTGACTGGTTTGGTACTTGATCAGATCCTTAATCTTGTGGAGGTTGTCTTAGTTTTGTCATCATGGGGATCTATATGTTTTGAGCCATTAAGGCTTGATTGTATCCATAAGCAACAACTTGATACCATTGGTCATTGAAGGCTTGGTTAAAACCATTAGTTGGGACAATGGATTTCCCAAAACATTGATCCCAAGGTATGGTCCCTTTAGCTTCTTGAGCCATATTATTTTGAATAGGAATTAAGGAGTTGGAAGAGCCTACGACATTTGGGTTATAGCTGCCCTAATTATTGTAACTAGGTTGTCCCTACCCTTACTCACAGTTCTGGTTTTGGAAATTTCCCTTGAAGGGTAGTCTATTCCCTTGATAAGATTGTTGTTGAGGTTGATATGGATTTTGAAAAGGTTTATTAAATTGAGTTTACTACCTTTTAACATTTACCATATCATTTCCCAAATATTGGAGCATGCTCTTAAGTTATAGGTAGATTTTTTACTCTTGGGAATCATGGTAACAAAATGGGTTAACAAAGGTCTTCTTGCAAAGGTATACCTTATGATTGGTTTAGGAAAATGGTTTCCTATGTATGGGTGAGTATTTGCAAACCTTAACCTTTTGGCTGAATTTAAGTGGAGTTCAACAAGCTCAAAAGGAATACCTATGGAAGATGATCTTATAATCACCTTTGGCATGAAAGATAGTTACCATTTTGCCACCAGATTACTGAGTGTTCTTCAGAGTTACTAGATACTGAAAGATGAAATCTATAGCCACTACAAATTGATTAAACCAACATCAAACTTGACCAATGTTCCTCGAAAGTAGTCCCACTGGGCATGCTAGAACTATTGTGGCATAGAATTACACCCTTATGGGAGAGTTTTTTAGGCTCTCTCACTCTCAGCTACAATATTGGAGCAATCTCAGGCTATGGGTATCCTGAAGTGAGGTTGAACCTCTAGAGAAGGTCAACTTCCTCTTTGTAGATCACCTAAACTAATGTTTCTACTTAGAAAAGAGGTAGAGAGGGGGTATAAGGTAACTAAGAGAGCTATATGGGTGATACACCAAATTAATTGACACTCACATAAGCATGAAATAAACACTAATTTAGCATAAGATAATTCTTGCTCACACAACCTCACAAACTAGGTAATTTGCATAAGTGTTTCATAAACTAGGCTCACCAAACAATACATGAAGCAAAGAGGAATTTTAAAATTCACACCAAACATCCATTAATGGTGGAAAGATCTCAAGTTTAGACCTGTAAATAACTTGAAAACACCTAAAAATAGGAAATAAAGAAGGACAATGGACATGAAAGAACACTTCTTCACAAGGCTATCATGCACAAGCTTGCTAAGCACAATTTTGAGGCAAGAGAGATAAAAATTGATCTTTATTGCTTCAAAAGGTCTTTCCTACAAATTTTGACAAGGCTTTTTTTTTTTTCAAATGAGGATCTCCTTCTTTTATGGGGGAGAAAAATGGAGATATAGGAAAAAAGGGAAAGAGAAAAGAGAAGATGTAAGCAAACAAAATTCAATAAATGAGATCCAACCACCCTCCATGAATTCTCACCCATATTTAGGTTAATTAGATCTAATCCTTCTTCAAAAAATTAACCACGATTAGCTCCAATAGTCTTCAAGCTCTCTCATTGGTTGAGAAACACACTAAAAGACAAGAACTTGTTGAGGATGATGATGTAATGATCCACTAAAAAATGAAAATTCCAAGAACATATTTAATGCTTGAGCTACTTTTTATAGTCACCTGATTTTCATCTTTCACTTCCATGCCATCCTTCACTTGTCTTGCATGTATAAGGACAAAATAATCATAACTTTGAATCTAGATTGAGCCATGCTACCTCTGAGTTGAGAGGCTATTGTCAGAGATGATGGCCATGTCGAAAGACAAGAGCATCTCCATTAATTACATACACCAGATCTTGCTTTGAAACCTAGGTCAAATCATTTCTATAGATGGAAAACCAATCTAAGGGAATTGTTTTTCCTATATCTATTTATGGTGATACAAGTCTATAAATTACGTAGCCTCTTTTGATCTTTTTAAATGCCAACAACTACTTGTAGGGGTTCAGACTTTGATGTTTGTGGGCCCATCATCAATTCCTTTATATAACTTGTTTTGACCATTTTCTTTAGACATTTTGGCTTCTGAAGGAATTCCTTCAACATTTTAAAAATAGATTTTATTCTTTTGACTGCTATTCCTTTGGGCCCCCTTTTTTCTATTTTATTACTTTAGGCAAATTGCTTCAGGTTTTGTTAAGTGTCCTTTCTGAAGGGAAAGTACCCTTCAGAACTCTAAAAAATGCCCCTTCAGAAGATTTTTCTTTGATCACTTTCTCAAAATAAAAGGTCTTTGAGACTTTTGCAAAGGTCCATTTCCTTTGTAGATGCCCTTCAGAATGCTACATAATGTAACACTTCAGCATGGAAATGACCCTTTAGAATGCTTGAAAATGCCCTTTGGAAGAATTGAAAAGTCCCTTCAACTTTAATAAAGTGACCTCCAAAAAGGAAAGTGGACTATTTGACAATCTTGAAAATGCCTTTTTTGAAAAGAAAAGTACCCTTCGGCTTTTCTGTTTGATTCACTTTGCCTTGAATAACCCTTCAAAAAATTTGTAAGTGCCCTTTAGAAGAATTATTTTGAACAAAATGTCTGAAATAATTCCCAAGACTTAGTCAAATAAAGTAACTTTCCCTTCGTAACTTTTATTTTGGGCAAAATGTCTGAATAAATTCTAACACTTAGCTCAAATAAAACTCTGAAAGAAAATACTTAGTGAAAAAGAGTCCTGAAAGAAATGAACCTCTACACTTATTATTCTTCTAGTCCTCCACATATTCTTGATCATGTACATCTCTTTAAACCAGTCAAAATTTTGGTATGTGCACCAAAAATTGGCCAACAAGTGTTAGGATAGGCATAAAACTCTTTTGATAACCAAAGGCAATGCATACTACCCAAGTTGTACTCACTGCCTATCTCATGAAAACATTCACCTATAAGAGGTATTGGTAGAGATCTATAAGTGTTTGTATGGAGAACAAGAGATTTTTTGAAAGCATATTTGATTATCTATCATGTTATGTAAAGCATTGAAAACATATTTGAGGTGTGAATTGGTAAATGGAGATTGAAAATCATTCTCAAAATCCAAATGCCTATTTCAGGCCCATTTTCCCTAAAATGGCAAAATAATGATCCATGGGGTTTTGTTGAGACTTAATAACATGGTTACCATAGCCTTTGATAGTTTTGGATTATATTTTATACATAGGACAAGACCCTTATAAATTTTTAAGGTCAAAGGATCAATAGAGAATGGTAATTAAGAGGTTCAAAGATGCCCCTAGAATCATTAAATCCAAATAGTAAAGTCTACAAGTCTGAGTCCAAGAAGGGCCTTTCTCATCCAAGTTGGTAGTGTTAAGCCATGTCTTCACATTTGGATGGTATTAGATGGTTTTTGAGAGTATTTATAGCATAAGGATCATCATAAGGAAGTGATATACTATGTTTAACCTCTAAACACACCTCTCAATCTATACACTAAGAAATAAGCACCTACAGCTGAGAAGATAGGCAGTGACCTAAACTTGATGCTCAAAGTGGTGTATTAATACCTTCAATGAGGATACTAGTTCAATATTACAATTTTTCACCTAAAGGGATCTAATTAAAACCTCTAAGCATCATGAACAAGTGCATTTGGATCAAAATAACCTATAGGTAGGCCTAAAGGACATGGGTGTCTCAGTCATAGTGAAAAGAAGCTTAGTTATGAACCCAAGGAGTTTATAAGGGGAGTACAGGGTATAGGAATATATCCAATGGTTCTAATGGTTCAATGGAGAGTCTCTCCATATCATGACCAAGTCCAAGTAAGCCAAGCACACCTATAGGTAGAGTTACAAGGAGCAGTCACAACTAAATAGGGAAGGTTTCATTTCATGAACTTAGAGTGTAGGTAAGAGGTATAGAGTTTTAAAAATGAAACCACCCTATAATTACCACCATTATAACCATTATAAACCTCACAAGATATAAAAAATGTGAAGAAGCATATATTTACCTCTTGAAACCCTATGAACACCTACAACCATTGTAGGTGACTGTTATAAATAGCGAGTAGGGTTTTGATTCCGAAAGTGATGATCTAAGATAATAAAGGTGAACATGGGACCAAAAAATTATAATTAACCATGGAATAATGAAGGAAATTCTTATGAAATTATCCAAATCTAAATTCAAGATAAGAGCACCTATAGGAACCCTAAACAAGTAGGGTACAGTCAAGGTTATGGAAACTCAATCTTATCCCAGTCAAGGAGTGAGGATAAAATATTAGAGGTTGAGTGGATTTATAGGTTATAAAAACATTAATTATAATATTTATATCCTAATATACCTTCCATGATAGGGAGACAATGTAGAGAAAGGCTTTAGCAATGCATCACACAACCATTTTGAAGGAACCCTGAGCAGTCCTAGTTTTTAACAAGTCTGTCTCAGAATTTCACACTTTTGAAGGGTCTATACATATGACCATGATCTGATTTTTTATGTGATAGGTCCTAAAAACTAGTATAATTCCATTAAATATTCATATATCCTGATAAAATAGGGGAATTACCCCTATTTTGTCTCAGATAGGGGGTACTTCCCCTTATACAAACATTGGTAGGTTTAGGAAGTAGGTGATAAGGTGAAGCCAAGATCAATAAAAAAATTTCAGGAAGGTTTGAAAATATTTATGACACCTATATAAATGTGATAAAACATGCATAGGAGGGTTAAACCAAATAGGTTGCTCTAAACCCTCAAAGCTGTAAACAGACCCATGAGGGATAGTTATGCCTAAAGTTCAACCAGGAGGTCACCTTCACTTTTGGATCTAAGTATGATTCCAAATATATTGGAACATGTTTTTGGGACTATATAAAATTTGTTAAATCATATATTTTATAGGGAAATCCTTGAGGATCCATTTTGGGCTTCAAGGACAAATTAGGCCTACTAGGCATGGCTAGGCCTAAAAGCCAAATGGGAACCCAACTTCATTTACAGCTTATAGTGAGCATTCAAACCTATTATATTATGTTAATATGGTCACCTAATATTTTTAAAATCCTTAACCTTGTGGAGGAAACATTAGGAGATTCAGTTTTGGCTCAAAACTAACTCATGAATGTAAGAAAGGGAAAAAAGAGCTCAATTGGTCAAATTTTAATGCTCATATCTTTCATGAAGTATTGAATGGATGCCCAAGGAGTTATGGGAGGTTATTAGGGGTCTTAAAGGCCATGTTTTAAATTTTTTTTCAAGTTGGACGTCTAGTTTTTATGAACGAACCTTAAGAGGTCAAATAGGTCTAAAACCCTTCAAACCCCTTGCAAGTGACCAGTTTGTGAAAATGGAGATAGAGATGAATTATAATTGAAAATTTTGAACATTAAAAATATTTTAACTTCTATAGGACCACTTAAAGATAATCCCAATGATTTTTGGTTGTACAAACTTGTATGGATGGGGTGAGAATAAGGTATTTTTGACCATTTTTTGTGTTGTGTAGGTTCTAGGAGGAGTCTGAAGATGAAAAAATTAAGAGAAATAATGAATAAATCATCATGTTAATTTAATGATAAAAAAAACTCCTAAGTGATTCAAAAATAGCTCTCATCTCAGCTAGTCAAAACTGGCATATTGGACAAACTAGTGAAAAGTGTGAAAACTCTAAGGGAAAGTAATTTTAAGGTGTCCCTGATGATTATAAGGCCATGGAGGGTATTTAAAATTTTCATCCAATCCATTCCATGGATTTTCATGAGAAAATAATGCAAATTTTGAGGACAAGTGTGTAGGGTACATGAAAGAGGGGTTTTCTGGACTGTCGATGATGATAGCTCCTTTCTGAGGTGATTCCAAATGACCAGACCTACAACTAATGCATGGAGAGGCATATATGATGTCATTAATATTAATCCAAATCTTTGGATATATTACTAATTATTTATAAGGTGTTTAAATATGGTTAATCATATAGGTACTTTTTCTAAGCCAAAATGAGGAGTTTTATGCCACTTTTCATGAAGTTTATGCCTTGAATTGACACTTGTGATTCCTAATCTTACATGGTTCATTAAAAATACTTATATAATGCACAAATAATTATCTTAGATTTATAAGTGTCCTTTTTAACCTTATAATTCTCTCTTCTCTCTCTCTTAAGTTCTAGAAGAACTACCATTTTGGCATTGTAATCTATGCTCCTCCTGAGTATGGCAAAGCCCTGCACATTTGCATACCCTTTGATAAATAATACTAATAATTTTTAAATCTTCCATGATTTTTCATATTTTTTTCAATTGGATGATGAATATTTCTTAGTGAAAACTATGGATTCCTTAGCATGTTGTTTCATTCTTTCACCTATTTGTAGCCTCTTCTTGCAGGGCATGTGAAGTGTTTTAGGAGATGTCCAAGTTTGAGTGAATTAGTCTATTAATTATTTCCATACAAATCCTCTTGTTTAGTCCACATAACCTAATATATTCATACATAACCTCATAATGTGAGAGGATTCTCCTGCAATAATTCAATAAAAATGCATGAAATAATAGAATTACAAAATGAACAAAAGTAATGAATAGATTATATTGATCACATACCACTTTGAGGGGGCAACCGCATTTGAGCAAGATCAATACAAATAATTTGTGGATGCCTTCAATGGCCTCAACATTTACTTATATATGAATTGTAATCCAAGCAACTACTACTTCCCATGAATATGGGATAAAACAAAATGCTCACAGAATGACTTATAAGGCATATGCATCCATAGAAACTACCAAAATAATGAATTAAAGAGAAGAGATATCATGGGTTCATAACATCCCCTCCATATTAGAAAAAAATTTGTCCTTAAAGATTTAGATGTGGGAATTGGTGTTGAATCTAAAATAGTGGTTCCTATGTTGCATCCTTTGGTTCCATTTTGTGCCATTAAATTAAAACCTTAGTGATGGAATGGGAGTGAAGTTGGCATGTGCACCTATCAAATATTGCCTCTAGCTTAATAAGAATAGATCCTTCATTATCAAGTTTGGGTAAAATATTCTACACTCTGGTGCTTGTGTCAAGAACTTTCTTCAGATAAGAGACATGAAATACGGGGTGAAATCGAGAAGAAGGTGGGAGATCCAACTTATAAGCAATCGACCTAATCTTATGAAGAACCTTATAGGGCCCATATAAATTGGGTGATATCTTATGATGCCTTTTGAATTTTAGGGAGGATTTATTGTAGGGATGTAGGTGAAGAAAAACCATATCACATACTTGAAATGTGTGCTCAAAATAGTGTTGATCAGCCTGTTGTTTCATTCAATTTTGTACCATATGAAGATTTTACCATAGGGTAATGAGGATACGATCCTAGGTTTAGAGGATTATGTTAACGACTTGAACTGATGAACTATTAGGGTTGTATTAAAGGATCACTGTTGGTGCTTAATGATAGACTACTTCATATGGAGTCATTTTTGTTGAAGTGTGATAGGAGGTATTGTACCACCATTCGGTGAGAGGGAGCCACTTTGCCCACTGATGTTGTTATTTTGAGGTGAAACAATGGAAGAAAGTTTCTAAGCATTTTTTAATAATTTTAGTTTGGCCATCCATTTGTGCATGATACCTAGAACTCATCTTCAACTGAGTGTCAATTCATCTAAATAGTTCTATCCAAAAATGGCTAGTTAAAGTTACATCCTGATCTGAGACAATGGATAAAGGAATGCCATGAAGACAAAAAATATGGTCTAGGAAAATTTGTGAAACTATGGAGGTAGTATAGGGGTGGCTGAGGGCACAAAAATGACTATATTTGGAAAGGTGATCAACCAAAACCAAGATCACCATTTCCCTCTAGATTTAGGGAGCCCCTCAATGAAATATATAGAAATATCTATCCAAATCCCTATAGGGATGGGAAAGGGTTTGAGCAACCTAGGGATGAGTGTTGTTTCACCCTTGTTACATTGGCAGGTATCACATTTAACCATTATCTATTGAATTTCCTTTTTCATTCCCTTAAAAAATAATTTATGTCATGCTCACTCATAATTTTTGAGAAAGCTTGAGTGCCCTACAAAGGGAGAAGCATGGAGTTCATATAAGATATCCTGCTATAGATCTTATTCTAGGGAAACACTAGATGACCCTTGTATCATAGAGAAGCACCATCCTAGGAATAATGTGGTGCAACCAAGGGGTTAGTGGCCAACTATTGAGTGATTTGAGATAATGAGGAGTCATTGACATACCCTTGCTATACTGTGTCCAACCAATGCAGAATAGGCATGAAAATAGATAAAAGGGAAGCTTGATCCATAAATGTGCAAGATAGAGTATCAACCACAATATTATCTTTACCCTTATTCAAAGTTATCTCATAGTCATAACCCATGAGTTTGCTGATCCATTTCTATTGTGATGGTGCAAAGACCCATTGTTCTAAGAAATATTTTAGACTTTGGTGATCAGTTCTGATGTAAAAATGATTACCCAATAGGTATGGCCACCACTTCTATATTGCATGTAAAATGGCCATCATTTCCTTCTCATAAGTAGAGAGTAATAAATTCTTTAAAGAAGGGGTTTTGCTAGTGAATGCAATGGGGCATCCTACTTGTAGGAGAACAACACCTAGTCCATTTCCACAAGCATCACTCACGATAGTGAAGGGCTTGGAAAAATTTGGAATAGCTAGAATAGGTATAGTACACATAGTTTGTTTCAATACTTCAAATACACACTCAGTAGCTTGTGTCCAAGTAAAAACATCCTTTTTCAACATAACTATCAATGGATTTGTAATCTTCCCTTAATAATTAAAAAACTTGTGATAATATCTAGTGAGCCCCAAAAAACCATAGAGACTCTTGAGTGTTTGAGGATGCAGCCAATTTGTCATAGCAACTATTTTTATAAGATCCACCTGAACCCCTTGGGCTAAAACAATATGCTCAAGATACTCCACTTCATCCTAGCCAAAAGTACATTTGGACTATTTTACACAAAGATGATTGTCAGAGAGAAGTTGTAGTGTGATCTCCATATGTTGGAGATGTTCAGACCATGTTTTACTATAGATGAAGATATCATAAAAGAAGACCAAAATGAATTTCTGTAGGTAAGGATGGAATATTTTATTCATTAATTCCTAGAATGTTGAAGAAGAATTAGTGAGGCCAAAGGGCATGACCAAGAACTCATAGTGGCCATCATGTGTGCAAAAATCTATCTTAGGGATATCATCCTCATGAAGCTAGATCTGGTGATATCTAGAGAGGAGATCCAATTTGGATAAAAAATGAGCACCATGAAGCTCATCAAGAAGCTCATCAATAATAAGGATAGAGAACTTATCCTTGATTGTGAGGTGATTAAGTGCATGAAAATTAATGCAGAGATGCCATGACCCATATTTTTTCTAGACAAGGGGAATTGGGGAAGAATATGGGTTGGTACTAGTGAAAATAATGCCTTGCTGTAGTAGGTCTTGAATGAGCATCTCAATCTCAATATTTGCTAAAATAAGTAGCAATAAGGCTTGATTTTTGGAGGAACACTACCTGGAAAGAGATGAATACAATGGTCCTCTGGCTGTGAAGGTGGAAATCCCACTGGTTCAGCAAAGACATGTGCATATCATTGTAGAATGGTTTTTAGGTCAAAAGGAGTAGTGGAGACTATTGACAGTTGTATTTGAATGAAATGGAGCTAAGAAATGACACCATGTGAATTCTTCTTAAGAAGCTTTTCCATACAATGTGAACTTATGATGCTAAGAGATCCAGGTTGCAATCCTTTCAATGTGTATTTTTGCTAATTATCTGAAAACTACATCCAAAGTACAATAAAATCCCATAAGATGGGTCCAAGTGTGTGTAACCATTGGGCTCCCAAAACATCACATTTGCCTAAGGGTAAGGCAAACATGTCAGAGTGCAAATTATAATCTCCAATAGAGATAGGCACATTGTGACACTTCCCTTTTCAAGGTAATGTGCCCCCATTAACAATCATGACTTAAAAGTTGGAGAAAGGATGGATAAAATAATCAACCTATTTGGTGATCTGAGGGTCAATGAAGTTATGAGTGATATCTGAATCAATGAGTATTGTGAGAGGAAATTTATAGAAGTAACCCCTGACCTACATGGTTTGTGAGGTAGTGAATCCAACTAAGGTATGGAGAGAGATCTCTAGTTGGTCTTCTTAAGAATTAGGTTCCATAATTGGCTAAGCTTCTTTTAGATCATATGTTGTACCTAAACATCTTCCTAATCTTTAGGTTCAAGTGAAGAGTTCACATCTAACAGGTAGAGATTTTGCTTAACACATCAATGTCCCTAAGTGAATTTAAAATCATAGTTATAACATAGTCCTTTTTCTTGATGGTCTTGCATCTCTACTTCAATCAAATGCTTGATAAGAGTGGTTTTAGGGGTAAGCATTGTTTGAGAGTGTTGTGGAGCTATATTTTTAAATGGAACAAAATTAGATTTGAGTTGTTATTGAGCTATGATCTTATCCTCTACAAATTTAGCCAACCCTAAGGCTTCCATCATTGTGTTGGGTTAGAACATTTTGACCTCAGATCGAATTGTATCCTTCAATCCACTAACAAAGCAAATCCTAAAGAATTAATCAAACAATCTCTTTGTGTGATTGACTAGATTTTCAAATTCAGTTTGATATTCTTTCACTGTTCCTATTTGATGAAGTTTAGTGAGTGTTCTAGTGAAGTCATCAAAAGTAGTAGGGCCAAACTATTGTAAAATGAGAGGAAAAAAATTGATCCATATGCATTCATTATGAGCCTTGGTATACCAACGATACCATTGAATGGATTCAAGTTCTAAGTGAAAGGATGCAAGTAGAACCTTGTTGGCATCAAAAGTATTATTCAAACTAAAATATTGTTCTGCCTAATAGATCCATCTAGTTGGATATGTACCATAGAATCAAGGAAAATTAAGCTTCAACCCATGATAATTACTAGAAGAAGAAAATGTAGTGTCTAAAAAAGACTCTAGATGTCATCTGTTGTTCATGGTGGTATGTTGAAGACTGAGTCTGAGAATTTTTTCATCAAGATGTTTGATGTGAGACTTAAGGGTGGCAATTTCATTCTCCATGTTTTTTTCTCATGTTCAGTTTACGACCATGACCCAAATAACATTTTTTTTTGAAAATGATAGGAAAACTAGAGTTAAGACACATTTAGTAAGGAAGGTTTTGAATTTGGGTGAAAACTGAAGGGTTAAAGGGGATTTTTATAATTTTTTTGCATAGTGGGAGCATGATTAATGAAGACAAGGGTAATTTTAGGAGAGAAATTGAAAATACTAGAAAATTGGTCATAGAGAGACAAAGGAGTAGAAAGAGACAATGAACACAGTGGAATTTTTTTGAGGCCAATAGACAAAAATAGAAAAAGTTATGGCAAAATATGAAAAAGGGAAAATTGTAATTTTTGGGAATTAAGAGTGGAATTGGGATATGGGACCTTAAGGAAGAAAGTGTAGGGAATGAAATTTTAGGTGTCTAGATAAATTTTGAGGATAAACGGGGCTACAAATGGAAAGATATTAAAAAAATGAAAAAAATTATTTTATTTTATTATTATTATTATTATTTTTTTCTAGTTTTCTAGTTTTTTCATTTTCTATCTTGTGATAAGTCCTTTGGAAGTCTACTGAGACTTTGCAGATAGTTTGTAGATTCTAGGTTTTTTCAAATATTTCCTTGCAAGTCCTTTGACAGTCTATGGAGACTGATGATTGATTATTTTGAGTCTACTAGAAATATTCAAAAATTGATAGAAATGGGCCCCAAGTTTCAATGGCTACCTAAGGGTTTTAAATTTTTTGCTTTGGGCACCAATGCCATCTAAGCGAGTACCACTCTCCATAAAGTTTTTGGCCATATATTTATCTCTTTGTGACAACTCTTAGTTTTCCTCATAGATGGGAACTACGGTATCAGGAAGGGGTCATTGCCCATTTCACTGGTAGGTCCTCTCAATGGGCCAACTACTTTAGGGTTCCTATGGTACTCCTCACAATGAGTTTTAGGGCTTTCACCCAAGCACTTTCCATAGTTACGATCAAGTTTTTACCTTGATTTAAAATAGATTATTATGTTAAAATAAAATATTGAAATAAATTATGCAGTTGAGTTATTTATGAAAAAGTATTATGTAAAAAAATAGAGTGAAGACTTTCTAGAAAAAAAATTGGCCCTGGAAAGCGCTTTGATACCAGATGAGAGGATCCTCTTGCAACAATTCAATAAAAGTACATGAAATAACAGAATTACAAAATGAACAAATCACTAAATATATAATATTGATCATAAACCACTTTGAGGGGACAACCTCCTTTGAGCAAGCTCAATACAAATAATTCATGGATGCCTTCAATGGCCTCAACACTTATTTATATATGAATTATAATCTAATCAACTACTACTTCCCATGAATGTGGGATAAAACAAAATTCTCACGGGATGACTTACAAAGCATATGTGTCCATAGCAACTACTAAACTAACAAATTAAAGAGAAGAGATATCATGGGTTCATAACATAATGTAACATTGATGTAAGAAGACACAGATTGGAGAAGTGTATTTTTAGTTTGTCCTTTGATTTCATTGTAACATGCATCTGGTTGGAAGTCATCATCTATTTTGGTGTATCACCTCCCTTAGGTTAGTTTTCTTTCAGTTATATTTCTCCCTTTTCACCCCCAAAAGTTTAGTTGTAGTTGTGATCTAAAGTGGTACATCAAGGGTGTTATCCCTATATAGATACTCAACTCATTCCTCATGCTAGCCATAATCTTGGGGGTTTTTCCATTATGCCACTTGGATGAGGAGAGCTTTGCCATCTCCTCAAAGGGTGAAAATCTAAGTGACAACAATCACATTACAATGATCACCATCAAAAGTCAATCTTTACACATATCCATCCTTCTAAATCTAGTGTTGTGACCAACATACCCCCATTTCATTGGGTGAAACAAAGACCCTCTTTTATCTTGAATTTATATATGAATTTCAATTTCACAATATATCTAAGGTCTAGTTCACAATTTGAAACCAATTTAAATCTTGGTTAAAATTAAATTGGTCATATAATAATCTTATGAAATAAGAAGTCATTTGATGGCCACACACATTTATATAACCTAAATCAAAAGGGTTCACTATTATACCCTTTTGAAATTCAATCACTTGGTGACCACATACATATAATCTGAAGACTAATGTTCACACACTTTATTTATATCACTTGTGACCCTTGTGACCCCACAAAATTGATCATAAATTAAATCAAAACATAATCCCAACAAATTTATAGATGCCACTTTATTAAGAAGTCTAAATTATGTTTTAAGATCTTTATTAGTCTATGAATCCATTAGGAATGACACACATCCATTTTAATACCATAGGTTCACTAAAGGTTACATGAACATATTTTGAAATGTGATGTATCAATACCTGATGGGTACTATTATTTTCACATGATGGTATTAAATGTAGCTGTTCTCTATCCATGGCCATTGACAATGCACTATGAGGAGTTTTACAAAATATTTTTGAATGTTTTTGGTAGGTCCCTAATTATTTTTTTATTTACCCAGTTTCTAATAAGCCCTCATTACTTCTCTATGGATGGGCTAATCAATAGAGTTTCATTTTTATTTACCATAAAGTTTTACCAATGTCTAAGATGCTCCTTTTAGATTTTTTAAAAGATATTGACATGGCTACTTATCTACTACCATGTGAAAATACTGAACACATGTCTATTTAGTGGGTGTGGCTATTAATAAGCCCAAGGTTGGTGGATGCAAGGGGTCACAACATACAGGGGAATTTAAAATAATCAAAAATAGTCGTAGCCTCCCTTAAGCTTCAAGGTTAGTTAACTATTTGCTATGAATTTTTCCTATTCCCCACAATTTATTTGGGTGCACCATAGAAATGATTTGGGTGTGGAAAAAATGATTAGCAAATTTCAAAGAATGCGAACCCTAGAAAAGTGACATCTTTTCCTGTGAATTATTTAGTGTGCATTTTTTTAAATTAAATCTCATTTTGGTCCCTAATATGATTCTATTCATCCTAAAGCAATCTCTTTCTTCTATGTTATTTTTTATACAACTTAAACCCCTACTAGTTATTTCAGCCCTGCTTTGGGGTTTTAACTTATAACTATTATGGGAGGGGTTCAAATAAATATGTCAATTGAATTTACAATGTTTGATTTCTATTGATATGTTTAAATCTAGACCCTACCAATTGTATTTGCTTAAACATATCAAATGGTTATTCAACAAGCCCATTTTATACATATTCAACAATAATTTCATCCCATCTAACCTCCAAGCTGTAACAACTATCTCACTACTATTGTGAAATAATCGATATGTCATCTAAATTTTTCCATATTTTACATACATTTCTTATACCAGCTACTAAATTTGACTAAAATATTATTTTGATTTTGATTTTTTGATCTCCATACCCTCATATAGGAAATTAACATATCCAAAATCTACCATTTGAGTCAAAACAGAAAAATGAGCTAGACACTAGACGTAATTCTCCACATGGGGATGAGGATCATTATTAATTTTATTGATTTTTTTTCATTCATCTTGTGATGGATCTTTAAGAGGATACATTAACGATCAATATAATGTGCACCTCACTTGTTTTCTATTCTTTGAAAGTTAAGAGGATTATATAAAAATTATCATTTTTCATATACCAAACATTTGGAGGGTTCCATGATTGTGAAAACCACTATATTAGATTCCATGAGGCTATATTGACTTAGATGTAGCCTATGTGAACCTCTAGTAGAAACCCTAGGTGAGACTCTGTAGTTAAAGAAATGAGCACAAGCTCAACACACTATTCTTCTTGGTCCTATATCGACAATAGCTATTTTCAATCATAATAATTTTGTGAATGAGTAAAAGATAAGCTATATGAATGGTTTTCAAACAAAGTTACATTCTAGCTCTTTTAGATATGGCACAAATTTTCAATTCTAACTAAAGGGTAAGTGCACAAAGTTGGGGGGAAAAAAGGGCCTACTCATAGACATGATTTTTTTTAAATTTAAAAAAATTGAACTTCTGTAGATAATTTGAGATGGCTACACTCAAAATTTGAAGATGGTATACAAATATGAATTGTAGAATTTCAAGTCTAGTTTCCAAAAAACTATTTTTTTTTGAAAACTGGTTAAGTAGGTCAAACATCTAAAATTTAAAGAGGACTTCTTATTTTTTTAAGAAAACATAGTAGATAGATGGCCATGCGGTCCACCATTTTTTAAGCATTGTTAAATACTGTTTGAAACCCTTTGGTGAATATTTAGATAAGATCTTCTAGTGTGTTACATTTTTTTAAATATTTTTTCAACGAATATTTATTTTTTTACTAATTTTACAATTAAGTAGATCCTGAAAACTAACAAAAAAATGGATTGCCGGCTATGTGGCCCACCTTAAATACCTTAAAAAAATGAAAATTTGATTTTTTTGTGAATGTGTGTAGAATTAGGCCTAGTTTGTTACCATATTATTTGTTTTGCAATTGGATTAATGAAAAACAAATTAGATAAACATGAATAAACATATATAGGTGTGGCATGTAGTGGCCTAAAAAAGTTGTAGTTAGAAATAAATATAGTTTGAACCCTTGAAATAGCCCAAAAAATATAAAAGTCATATATTTAGAAAGAGGATAACGTGCTTGTCATGACGGTAATAATTTTTTGAATTTTGATGTTGAAATCCATGGTGTATTAGGTGATTGAAGTTGAAATTTGTTGGGTTTTCTCAAAACTCTTGGTCTCAATTGTAGATGCATAGTCACATGCCTTTGGCTCAGAAATTGAAGCCATTTTAAAGCCTAAAGGCTTGGTTTTTAATTCAAATTCAAATAATGTGTATGCATTATAGAATGTGTATGCATTATAGAATGCATACGTGTTATAAAATGTGTACAAATTGTATAACATACATGCATTGTATAATACGTACACATTATATAATACACATACATTATTTAATGTATTATACAACATGTATGCATTATATAATGTGTATGTGTTGTTTTGTTATAAGACCAAAACCATCTCCACAAGCATGTGGGAGTTGCACGTGAAGCCAACTTTGGCCATAAGCTTATATTTACAACTCTTATTAAGCATAAGTTTAAATTTATATTGTTACAATATAAATTTAAATGTAACAATATAAATGTAAACTTATACTTTAAATTTATTTTAGTAATATAGGAAATTAGGGTCACTCAGCATCTGATAGAGTTGGTCTCACATTTTCATGCCTTATGATGTGAAAAATAGTTTTTTAAAATCCAATTAGGTTAGTACTTAGGAATTTTTAGGGTCGAAGTATTAAACCTAGGGATTTTAGGACATAACCTTTGCAATTGATATCCATTTTTGGTAAATATATAGTCAATTTTTAAGGTTTTTGTGCCTTCTAAATTGATTCTTAGCATTCCTAAGAGTCTTAGGTTTGTCAAAATTGAATTTTTAAAACCACTCACTTTGAAATTGATGCAAAGTGGTGTGATTGGGGTAGCATGTCACATTGATGACCTACAAACATCAAACAACCACTTTGTGTTAATTTCACTTGTTCATTATACCTCCCTCATCCTTTATCACTTCTTACTCATGCCTCATCACCCCTAATCACTCTCTCATCATTATTAATTATCCCTAATCACTCCCTCATTAACTCTTACTATCCTTATTCATCTCTAATCACTCCTTCAATATCCCTGATTACTCCCTCATTGACCCTCATTATGCCTCATCATCCCTAATAACTCATTCCTTATCCCTCCTCATCCCTCATCACTCCCTCATTTACCCTCATCATCCCTCATCACTCCCTCATTAACCCTCATCATCCCTCATCATATTTAATCACTCCCTCATTATCCCTAATTACTCCCTCATTAACTCTCACAATCCCTCATCATCACTAATCACTCCCTCATTAGCCTTTACCCTCCCTAATCACCACTTCATCATCCCTAATCACTCCCTCATCATCCCTCATCATCTCTATTCATTCCTTTATTAACCCTTACCATTCCTCATCATTTATAATAACTCCCTCATTTACCCTCACCATCCGTCATGATGTAGATCCTTATTACATACTCTGCTTGTCCAAGATCTTTGCTAATATCCACCTAGTTCTCACTTTGTCTTTTATTGCTTAATCTCTATCTTTGGACCTTGCATACATTTCAAATTCACATTCACATTTTATTCATTTCAATTATTCTCCACCATTATTTTAATGGTCTCACTAAACTCCTTATTCTATTCTCCTTACTCAATGCATTCAATAACTGTTACTTTGAGACTATCCCCCTTAGTAGTCTTTACACTTTATTAAAACTTGGATCAAATCTTGTCCCTACTTCTTTAGGCTTTAATAGGGATTTTAAAAACTTTCTTCCACTCTTTTGAGTTCTCTCTAACTTCTTCTCAACCCATTTAACTTCTCAACACAATCCTCATATCATACACTACCTCTTACTCTATCATAGACTCTTCTTTTATAGACTCAAATCATCAAATCAACCTCATTTATGGATACCCTAAAACATATCCCATCTCTTCACAAAGTTTTAGGGTTTGGTTCAACTATTTGATAACTTCTTTTGGCTCTTTCTACTCTTAGATTATGTCTTTAGGTTTCCTTCTACCTTATCTACCACATAGTCCTCCCCCATATATACTTATCCATAATTACACAACTTAAAAACACTATATTATCTTTGTGCATGTTGAACTCAAAATTTTCACTAAATTTCATGAATTATTGACGTTTACAACTCCTAAAAACACACTTTGAAAGTAAAAAACCTAATATAGGGTTTGGAATCGTTTTACAAACTCAAGAAGGGTCAAAATGAGATTTTAATCTTCTAAAGGTATTTATAAGGGACAAAACCATCTGCAAGAGCATGTGGGAGTTGCACGTGAAGCCAAATTTGGTGATAAACTTATATTTACTACTATAATTGTTAAGTAAAAGTTTAAATTTATAAATTTATTTTAGTAAATATAATAAATTAGGGTCACTCAACATCTAATAGAGTTTGTCTCAAAGTTTCATGCCTTAAAATATGGAAAATAGTTTTTCAAAATCCAATCAGGTCAATACTTAGGCATTTTCAGGGTCCAAGCATTCAACCTCGGGATTTTAGGACATAAATTTTTTAATTGATATCCATTTTTGATAAACATATAGTCATTTTTTAGTTTTTTTACCTTCTAGATTGATCCCTAGCATTTATAGGAGTCTTAAGTTTGTCAAAATTGAAGTTTTCAAACCACTCACTTTGAAATTGATGCAAAGTGGTGTTATTTAGGTAGCATAGGTCACATTGATGACCTACACACATCAAACAACTAATTTACATGTTAATTTCACTTGATCATCATCCCTTACTCATCCTTGATCACTTCTTACTCATCCCTTACTACCCCTAATCATTCCATCATCATTCCTCATTGTCCCTAATCACTCCCTCATTGACCCTCCCTATCCCTAGTCATCTCTAACCACTCCCTTATCATCCATGATGACTTATATATTGATCCTCACTATCCCTCATCATCCTTAACCATTATTTACTCATACGTCATCATACCTAATCACTTCCTTATCCCTATTCACACCCTCCTCATCCCTAATCACTCCTTCATTGACCTTAGTTATCTCTCATGATATCTAATCACTTGGGCTTATCATCCCTAATCACTCCTTAATTAATTATCACCATCACTAATCATCCCTAATCACTCGCTTCTCATCCCTAATAATCCCTAATCAATCTTTCTTCATCCATCATCATCACTAATCACTCCCTAATTGACCTTCACCATCCCTCACCATCCTTCATCACTCCATCATTGACCCTCACCATCCTTTACCATCCTTAATCACTCCCTCATCATCTAGTGTCATTATATACTCTAAATATATATTTGATTCCAATCATATGTTTTTCAATCCATTATAATAGAAATTAACTCTTTTCTAGGACTTGTGTTGTCAATACCTATTTGTGATAGTCAATTTTATTACTGAATGAATTGGATGATCTTCCAAATTTATAATCAAGTAACATAAGTATTAACACAAAATAGAGTATAAATTTTAATTCATTGAATTATCTTTATTTTGAAACTGACTAAATGAAACTTTATTCAGTTCCACCTTTGGTAGTTTGGTTCAAAAGATAAAAATTTAACACAAATCTCTTGTATAATTTTCTAATTCTAAGAAGATTTGAATCAGATGCAAAGTTATTTAGTGTTTCCCATTCCTTTATGACTTGAATCTTGGTTAGGTTCACACATGAACTCCTTATGTGTGTAATGTGTCCCAAATATTTTATCTCTTTCATGAAAAATGAACAATTACTCATGTTATCACAAAAATATGTTTTGACAAAATGTGAAACACTAGTTCAACATGGTGTAGATTTTCATCCCATTTTTTCTAAAGATTGAGATGCCATCAAGGTAGAGTAAAAAAATGATATAGGTAAAGGGCCTGAGGATGTCATTCAATATCTTGAAATGAATGAATTCGTTATAGGATTTAACCTAAAAGGCATAAACAACTAGTCAATCAACCCTTCCTTTGTTTTCAAGACTATATTCTAAATGTCTAGAGGTTTAACATGAATATGATGATACCCAAACTTAAGATAAATTTTGGAAAAGACTTCTACACTATGGATATGGTAGAAAAATTCGTTAATATTTAAATGAGGATAATAGTTCTTCACTTTAATCTTGTTAAGATTTTTTTAATTGATTCACAACTTTGGCATAAACATAATTGGGTTTCTACAAGGCAATGATTTGGGTGTAATGTGTCCATTATCCATGATTTCATGGATCTACCACTTGATCTATTAATTCTCTAAAAATGATATATTGTATAAAGAGGTTTGAGGTATAGATAGTTAAGGGATCAACTCAATAGTATTGTTTAGTGTATAGTATGTAGGAATTTATTTAGGTGATTGAAAGATATCCTTGTATTCATCTAGTTTATGGTTCAATTATTTTGTCTTTGTTATTATTGGATAAACCACACTATGATATGGTGACATAAGGATGTGATTAAAAATTTACTTCTTACCATTAAGAGTATACTTCTTACTAGGACTGACAATATTCTTACACTTCCTAGCACTAATGACTGAAAGCTTATGAACTAACTATGATATATGGTATTCCAGATCATGAAAATATATCATAAAATTTTAAGGATTTACTTCATAGACTAAATTTTAATTGTAAATACATGGTTTTCCACATGTAAACCATCACACACCTATAATGGTGATATGTCACAAAGGATTGCATCTTTAAAAAGTATGAATTTATACACCAAGTGACACTACTAAGTGATCCATTTCTTAAGGCCTAAACTAAGCCATACACTAGCGTATGGTTATGGATGATGCATAAATTTCAAGTTCAATTTTTAAAAATATGATTTAGGAGAAATTAAATTCTTTTGAATTTCATTAGAAATGATGAAGTGTATTGTCTCACCATTGATATACATTTGTTAGTGAAACAATATTTTTAATTCATATAATTTCTTGTTGGAGGAAGTAGAGATATTTTTAGTACCAACCATATCATTGGGTTCATAATCTATTATCTACTTAATTTTTTATAGTGCTAGATAACTTGTACCCACTTCTCGAGATGTGCAAGTAGAGAGCTCATAGTGTGACACTATTCATTGGATTGAATATTAAATTTATGAATTAAACACCACTTTCCAATCTTGGACTACTTATTCTAATCATTTGAAAATTATTTTCCACTCTCTGGTATGATGACTCAATCAATATACATACAAATATAAGACATTAAATGTATTTATTCGAATCATAACATGTACTCATATGAAAATAATTAATTTGTTTTAGGAAATCACATATCTTGGTGATCCTCATGTATTTAATACCCATTTTTGGTGCTATGGTGGTTTTACTTGCTTCTCTTTATCTGGTGGATTTTCAATTGTGAATTACATCATTTCTAATAGGCCCATATTTTTTCATAGGTGTTAAATATTTATGTTTAAAATTTTCCTCCACAACATTTTGATCACTATGTCTTATATTTTATGTTAGCACTCAACTCTCAAATTGTATCTCATAACATTGTTGAACCCCAACAAAATACCACCATCAAGGTATTGGATGGAGTGATTAAGGATGAGGAGGAATTGAGTAAAGATGATGCAGGATTCAATAGGGATGATGAGGGATGGTGAGGGTCAATGAAGGAATTATTAGGGAGTATGAGGGAGTGATTAGGGATGATGAGTGATGGTGAGGATTAATGAGGGAGTGATTAGGGGAGATTAGGGATGAGGAATGAGTGATTATAGATGATGAGATATGATGAAGCAATGATTAGGGGTGATGAAATGATGTAGGAAAATCACTAACCAATATAATTAGTGATCTAGTTTACATGTTTTGAGTCTTTATAAGGTGGTCAAAGTCATAATAAGTCTATATGATTCTTTCTAAGTTTCTATTTTTGTGTCAATTTTGAATTAGAATTGTATTGGACTTTCCTGCCAAATCTTTCATTTGAATTTTTGAACTTTCATAGAGACTTCAATCTTGTTTCAAGAAGTCCAATGTTGAATTTGGTATGGTTAGAATTTATAAAGTATTTTAGGATGTTAAAATACATATGATTAAAATCATATTTTATAAATATGTTAGTAGTTGAGTTAGTTGATGACAGTCTCAACATAAAAAAGAATTTATAATTCAGTTGATGGTTATTTGGTAATAAGAGTCTTGTCCATGTCTTATTTTGTATTCAGAGTCAGATTCAAGAGATTTGGAGGGGGTATGATTCATAATAATGAATGTAAATAACCTGAAATAAGTGAATAAATACAACTTTTGATTATTTGTAGACAAGAAAGTAAACAGACCCTACATCTTCTTGAATATGTGTAAAGATAGTTGATAATGTGCATGATTAGTAACAAGTTCTTTATCATATTGGTGTGAGTGGTAATTTGAAAATACATTTGATTCAATATTGTGATTATAGAATTTTTCATTTGAGTTTTAAACCTTTTAAATGTTCAAATTACAAACTGTATACCATGTGCTTTTAAAAATTATGCCTTGAAATCTAAGTGAAGGTGAGAGTTTTGTGGAAGAGGAGATTCTATTTGGTGGGATTTTGGAATGTATGAGTAATTATTAAATTTAAATAACAATTCATTAATAGTATTTAAACATTGTATGATTTTATTCTACTAAGGACATTATGTGTTGAATAACACAACCCTGCCTTCTATGAGTAAAAGTTCTGAGTATACATCTATGTGAGAAGGTATATGCATGCATTGGAGTGAACATTAAAAATGTATATGTTGGTGATTTTATTATAATACAACCATGAATTATTATATTCTTTAAATTAGATTTCATATATTTGGATAAGCAAAAATAAAACTAACACAGTTCTGCAGTCATCAAGAAACTTAACACAGTCAAAGTGGTATCTCATGGAAATTGGGAAATTGAGTGTTATAGATGGAAGTCATTGATTTTTTAAAGTGTGTAAAAATTTTGAAGAGGATTTTTAACCTTAATTTTTATTTATAAAGCTTTTTGTAATGAATTAAAACAAATAACCTCTTGTCAGATTGCTATAGACCTGTGATTGAGTACACAGTCTATTTAAATTTGGTTAAGTCAATATAATGTAGATTAAAAAGGGAAATATAACAATTTTAAAATGTTCATAGGGTCAAATAAGACCTAATAAAATATTTTAAGTCATTAGAAATGCCTTTGGATGATTTAAATCTCATTTAAACCCTTCTCAAGTCTGTAAAACCAGTCCAAACACTGTATTAGGGTTTCTACTTTCAAAGTGAGTTTTTAGGAGTTATAACCATAAATAATTCATGAAATTTGGTGAAAAGTTTGAGTTAAACATGAAAAAAAAATAATATAGTGTTTTAAAGTTGTGTAAATATGGATAAGTAGGGATGGAAGAGGACTATGTGGTAGACAGGGTAGAAGGAAACCTAAAGACCTAATTTGAGAGTAGAAAGAGACAAAATAAGCTATAAAATAGTTAAACCAAAGCTTGGAAATTTGTGAAGAGATGGGATATGTTATATGGTATCCATAAGTGAGGATGATTTGATAATTTGAGTCTATACAATAAGATTCTATGACAAAGTAAGAGGTAGTGTATGATATGAGGATTACGTTGAGAAGTTAAGTAGAGCTGAGAAGAAGTTAGAGAGAAATCAAAGGAGTGGAAGGAAGTTTTTTAAATCCCTATTAAATCATAAGTAAATGGAGACAAGATTTGATCCAAGTTGTTATAAATCATAAATACTAGTAAGGGGATAGTCTCAAAGTAAGAGAGATTGAATGCATTGAGTAAGGAGAATAAAATGACGAGTTTAGTGAGACCATCCAAACAATGGTAGAGAATAAATGAAATGAATAAAATGCAGATATGAAATTAAAATGTATATAGGGTCCAAATATAAGTATCAAACAAGAAAAGACAAAGTGAAATCTATGTGGATATTGGCAAAGAACTTAGACAAGCAGAGTATACAATAGGGCTCTGCATCATGAAGGATGGTGAGGGGAAATGAGGGAGTGATTATAAATTATGATGAATGGTGAGGTTAAATAAGGTAATTCTTAGAGATGATGAGGGATGAGGAGGGAGTGATTAGGGATGATGAAGTGGTGATTAGGGATGGTAAAGGCCAATGAGGGAGTGATTAGGGACAATGAGGGATGGTGAGAGCCAATGAGGGAGTGATTAGGGATGATGGAGTGATTAAATATGATGAGGGATGGTGAGGGTCAATGAGGGAGTGATTAGAAATAACTAGGGATAGTGAGGGTCAATGAGGGAGTGATTAGGGACAATGAAAAATTATGAGAGAGTGACTAGGGTTGATGAGGCATGAATAAGAAGTGATCAAGGATGAGGGAGGGATGATGAATAAGTGAAATTAACACAAAGTGGTTATTTGATGTGTACAGGGCATCAATGTGACCTATGCTACCCTAATCACACCAGTTTGCATTAATTTTAAAGTGAGTGGTTTTTATAAATCAATTTTGACAAACCTAAGACTCCTATAAATGTTAAGAATCCATCTAGAAGACATAAAAACCTAAAAAATGACTATATGTTTACCAAAAATGGATATCAATTGTAAAATTTATGTCCTGAAATCCCTAGGTTTAATACTTAGACCCTAAAAATTCCTAAGTACTAACCTAATTGGATTTTAAAAAACTATTTTACACATTATAAGGTGTGAAAATATGAGACTAAATCTATTAGATGCTGAGTGACCCTAATTTCTTATATTTACTAAAATAAATTTAAAGTATAAGAAAATAAATGTAAACTTATACTTATGGCCAAATTTGTCTTCACATGAAACTCCCACATGCTCATGGATATGGTTTTGGTCTTATAAAAAAGCAATGCATATGTGTTATATAACACATATGCATTGTATAATACATTATATAATGCATATGCATTATTTGAATATACACTAACACGTATGCATTATTATTTTATAAATAATGTAATCACATTATGTCTCATTAATTATCAAGCCATAAATTAAATAACATGATCGCATTAATTAAATAATTTGATCATGTTAATTAAATAACGTGATCATGTTATTTAATAACACGATCACGTTACCTAAAATGTCCACAGAATTATCCCCTAATTCCATTCACATACCCATGAACTTAATTTAAAATATTTGTATCAAATTTTATCTTATGTATCCATCCAAATAATTTACCTTTTCCACTATTTTGATTGCATCTACCATAAATTTTAAAGTCTGCTAGTTGCCTTTCCTATTTGCAATGGCCAATTCTTTCTTGAATGTAGCAATGAAACTACTTGCATCTCAATGAATTCATCATAAGAGACCAAACTATTATCCTCTTGATATAATTTTCACATAATTTAATTTTTAAATAACAATATAATATTCCTCACAAACATATTCAATTGTGATAGTCTAGAAACAAGAGATCATGACAATTCTCCAAATACTGATTCAACCTTCACTATAAAATATTCACATAAATTAATATCAAAAGTATGCATAATTGGGACATTAGGAAGCAAACCTTCCTTGAAAACCATGACAATAATAACAAAATTATTTTGTATTTTTTAAATCTCAAGTAAATAATTATAAACATTCTTTTTGTGACTGGTCACTCCTCAACTTAGTGGCTTGGAATGACTTGAAAATAAAATTAAGAGAAGTCTCAATGTATTTGAAAATTTATTAACACTTTGATATTTTCTTGAGTCTCTTAACATTTTACCTTATTCTTAATTACATGAACAACCCTCTATGTCATTTTATTTTTGGATTTAACAATAGATTCAAGATCTTCCTCATATTCTTATTCACTACTATAATATGCACTGGTATTTATAGCATCCTAACTTGTCCTTTTCCTCTTTTGTGTTTTTATGAACAAATATTATTTTTCTCTAAAGAGCCTTAGTGAGCCACCTTTTGATATTTTACTTGTAATGATCCTTCTCAAACTTAATTTTGATCTACCTACTCATATATGATAATTCGTGTTCATTGAGCTTTAGCCAATTGCATATTATTTATATAATTTACTTGAGACTCTTATTTAATTTGTGAAATAGATCTTTATTTTTGATTATGTGGGGATGGAATGGACATTGTGGTACTGGAAACAATGGATAGAGGTGTAAATGAAATGGTGGTAATCATGATGGAAACCAAAATAAGTGGTATGGAAAAAGTTAAACCTATAGGACTGATATCAATTGAACTTGTGATCATATTAGAAATAGGGGAAATAGGGGATGAGACACCAACCTTTTCTTCCATCTCAAATGTTTAAAATATAAATATATATGAGGATGAATAATCCTTTACACATGGTGGGACTAGAAACAATGGATAGAGGTGTAAATGAAATGGTAGTGGTCATGATGGAAACCACAATAGGTGGTATGGAAAAAGTTAACCCTGTAAGACTGATATCAATTGAACTTGTGATCATATTAGAAACAAGGGAAACAAGGGATGAGAAACCAACCTTTTTTTCCATCCCAAATGTTTAAAATAAAAATATGTATGAGGATGAAGAATCTTTGATAGATAAAATATCACCATGATCAACAATAGTGGAAATAGAAAAGGCTTGATAAATTGAATCTAAAATATCTATCATGGCGATCACAGGTTAAGGGGTGGAAAACATAGTTTTAGAGAACACCATGGTTACTAGTGCTCTCGACACATGAATATATTTTTAAAATTAGGATGGTAAGGCAATGGTGGATCAAACATACCTCACTTCTCCTTGACATTCATAAATAATCCCAAAAATAGTGATCTTGGCAACCTTAGTTAGTTGAATGGGAACAATCACAACACCTTGAATACCAGTGACATTTGTATTAAGGAAAGACACACACACTTTGTGATAATTTAAAAGTGTCACCAAATAAAGATGGAACATTTGGATATAATGAAATATTTAAAAAACCTAGATGTTAAAAATAATCCAAACTAATAGGAACATGAACCAAAAACAAAGAATTAGTAGATGACATAGTAGTAGAAGTAAATTTGACCTTGTTACCTGAGGTAATGTGACCATGAGAGTACTCGTTGATTGTGATGCTTGATGAAATCCCTACAATAATTTCTTCACTAATACTATGTCAATCCTTTAAGACTCCTACTTTTCTTTAGCTACTAGACTGTCCAAAGTAGATCATCCTTTATGTGTGAAATGATGGTTTATACAAGCTCACTTCCTCACATTTTTTGAAACTTTCAAATAATTATATGGATGAAGAAAATATTAATCAGTTAGGTGGGCTTGGTGATGATAGGTTAGGCTAATTTTTATTTGAAGACTCTCAGAATTCTTGGCTAATTTCTCATTAAGATCCTAATATCTAATCAAATCCATTTTAAATTTGATGAATGCTAGCCTATTTACTATAAGTTGCTATAATAAAGGCCATATTTTACACTTTCACTCTACAAATTGTAGTGATGTTGGAGACCATGATATCCAATTTATTATTTTGTAAATTACTCCATATCCATACATAAATAGATAGGCCATTTTTAAAGAGGCAAGTTTATCAATTACACAATATGGTAGTTTATTAGGAGCCACCATAATGCCTTCAATTATCAAAATGGTGAATGTGTCATAATACTAATAAGCCCTAATTTTATTAATTAATTATCTCATTTATTTATAAATATAAAACATCATATGTTCATTAATTTATATGTATATTTGAGGATATAAATGATCACATATTTCTTTCATTCCCCCTGATATCCGTACACATAGAGTTTTCTATACAACACATGAATGGGTGAAATAGAGGGACAAGGCCATGTTATGAACTATAGGTGATTAAATTTTACTATGGCACATCAGGAATCCAATAGTTAATAAATCATGTATGATATTTGAACTTTTCTATCCCCATTATTTTTTCTAAAAATTGAAAGAGATGATTTCACCTAGTGCAGGTTTCTTAACTTCATTAATGATCATTACAAGCAAGGGAAACCATAATTTGATAACATGATCAATATTGAAGGTGATATATAGTTTGTTCATAAAAAACATCCCTAATCTCTCATAAAAATCCCTAATCTCTCCCTAGACCTGAAGGTTTTAAAGGTATAACTATCCACATTATTTTTATTAACCCAATTGTCTATATCCACGTCCCAATCCTTTAAAAATTCCATTAAGTCATTTTTAATCATTAATTTGTTAATAAAATCTTGATTATATGTGAATTTAGGAGGGGGAAGTTTAGAATAACTATCAAAATCTACCTTGACAATGTAAACCTTAGAATTTCCTTTTTATGGAGAACACAAGATATCATTTGGTAAAAAGCACCTATTGAAAAAGGTCTTTACAAGGAAATACCTCAGGGTTGGTTACTATTTGGTGAATCAATAAATTAATAAGTTATATTATTCTTTGTATTCATAAACTATTTGGGTAGTCTCTTTTCCATCAAATATATCCTCAACCCCTTCAATTTCACAAAACATTACATTGTAATTCCTCAAACAAACAATGTGTAGAGATAAAATCATGTCTCTAAATTCTTGGGATGGCCCTAAGGAGTAGCCTATGTGCCATACCATAATATTTTTAAAATGAAGTGAACCTTAAATTCTTTTATGATCTGTTATGTTTTAAATAGTTTTTCTCAGCTCAAATTTCCAAATTCAAATGGATGTTCTCTATATTTCCTTCCACTTTCCCAATATTAAAAAAAACACTGATAATGGGGTTTATTAATGAATTACATATTGATTTTTATTAATCATAATATATATAACTCAAATTCAAATAAAAACTGCCATATCCAGTTCCTCTCTCAATATTTTTAGTGTGAAGTAAAGGTGGGTGGCGAAATGAGTTGACTCTAGCTTCTCTGAACATGCCTCCACCATCACACTATGGTATCATGAATAATTAAGTTTGTCAATATTGAATATTTTAATATCTTGGAAGGAAATAATCTCTATGATAAAGACCAGGAATGTTGAAAAACCATAAAGGGCAGCCTCTTAATTACACCAATTTATTGAAAACCAGTAAAGGGTGGTAGATTAGTACATTACTTAGTTGAAACCCTGAAGGCACAACTAAATAGTTCAAAAGATGTGAAAACCAATAAATGGCACTTCAAGTGATAATTTAAATCATGAATTTTGAGCAAACCATTAGCTCAACACATGCCACTCCAATCTTTGACACACTTCTTGTGACTTTGTCTTGGGATGAGATGATTGTTTGAGTCAAAAAAAGTGTTGGTAGTAGATTATGAAGTGTAAAATCATAGAACTAATGTATAATTAACAAGTGTACAATATATAATATTTTGTATGTAATTCATCATTTAGTTAAATATCAAAATAATGTAGAAGATAGAAAGAATCCTTCAGTGCTAGAAAGGAATGATCAATAATGTGAAGGACAAAGCATATTTTCAATGCTATAAATACTTTTATTGTAAAATAAGAGATGGTTATACTTCATTTAATGAAAACGATAATGAAATAGAGATCAATTTATAGTTCACATGATAGTTTTCTATGTTATTATGTGCGCATATGTTTTCCTTATTTTATTTGAATCTATGTGTTTAATATAAATAGCATATATGGTTTTTGATAATAAACTATGTTTAAATAAATGCATACTAAGACTGACTGATTCTAAGCACCATAATTTTGTCTAAATATTCTGAACCCATAATTAAGATCACAAAAAACAAACATTAACATGTTCTGACAAGGGAATATAGGAACCTCTGTTAACATATGTTATTGTAGCAATCTACATGTTGGAATGTTTGAAAATCAATGTAAAAAAATTAACCACATTTTTTTGTTTATATTTGCATGTATGTGTCACAAGATAAAAAAATTTCCATGATAACTTGTGTCGAGCTCTAAAAAAGAGCAAATTATATTTAGAGATGAATATTACCTAAGGCTTTGCCAATGACATGTCACATTTGTCAATAAAATATGTAGCATGGATAAATAGAAGTTTTCATATACTAAGACCTCAACATATTGTTCCCATATTAGTGGCATTGCATCATTGATTCAAACTATACATCAAACATGGATCCCTACTACAATAAAATAATCTTTAATGACATCTTCTTCCATCCTTAACAAAAAAAACATGGTTAATAAAATATACCACCACCTTACAAAATGCAAACCCTTTTGTAATGGGTGTGAGTCATGCAAATCCAACAAGTACCCTCAATCTAGGTCTTGTGTAGAATATAGACCCCATGGTGTACAATATCATCTGAAATACTTTGTCATTACTCCTCACCATCATAACTCATATCACCTTGAAATATTTAACTATTTATGTGTTCTATATGGCTTTGATCTTTTTTCCAAGGGTCTGAGCATGACATTTCTATATGTTCTTAATTATAATGTAATTACTCTAGGTGTCAATATATTGGCATCATGGAGGAATGGAATCTATAAGATAGACTCTGGGGCTTGAATGTCTTGTCCCCATATTAATAACATTGTGGCACTGATTCAAGGTACACCTCAAAGGTGGATCTCCAATGCAATCAACTATCTCTCATGACATCCTCATCCATCAAAAAATTATTTTGATTTAAAGCTATCCAAAAAACTGCCCTTGGTAGTTGTGTCAAGTAGAAGGAAGCTTCTAATAATTAAACATGCTAGTGATTTAAATATATTTGAGAAACCACCCTTGTTCCTTGTAATTCTTTCCACTCAATAATTCAAATGCCTCATCATCATCTGCCATTATGTAAATCACTGTAACAATCTACAAGGTGGAACATTTGAAAATCACTGTAAAAAACATTAATGACTTATTTTTTTTGGTGTGAGATAAAAACATCATCTAAAAGCTTTTTGTGTATTCCTCATTAATATCCACAATGAGAACATTATTAAGTTATGTCTTTGAATTTATTAAACTCCTTCAGCCTACTATTTATGTTACAAGATTCACAAATTTACATGAAATTTGAAGTGATTAAATTTTCATGTGGAAAGAAAAAATCATGATTAGTATTTTGAATCACCCTAAGTACACCATCAAAACATAATATAATGAAATGGATTTTTAGGTGTTACTTTATTTGGCTAAGCTCCTTCCCTCATTATCATAGATAAATAAGATGTGAGGAGTTATATATCATTGACAAATATACTAGAGATGTTTTATTTTATTTAACAAACTCACTTTCACCATGATTTATACTAATTAAACTAAACCTTCAAATTTGTACTTTAATAAATGATATGCACTTATTTTTTTTATATAATTTGATTTTATTATTATATATAATATAATATAATAATAATTTTATTATTTACATATATTGTTATTTATGAGTTTCTCATTGTTGATTTGGAACAAATTTTGACCTATCTATTATATCTTTATTATAAATTTATTGTTGTTGTTACAAATTTGAAGAGTTTATTAGGTCACAATGTCACTACTCCTACCATAACCCCCTTAACCCACCTTGAAAAATTACATCACATTCATGTTCTCTATAGTGTTTCCCTTCTCCACCAATATGCCATCACTGAAGCTCACTATAAAACATAATGTCTCATTCTAACACAAATCATAACCATGCCATATTAAGAAACACACAATGTTATATTTCACTATCACATCCATTACAAATATTAGATTATTTCCACTTAATGCTTTATGCACATTAGGTGGGACAAGGTCAACGATCATGGGTTTGAAGTTACCTACGACTCTCGATTTATAATCTTTTATTTTACAAAATCACACTTTACCAAAATGAAAAATTTCATCCCTTCCACATGACATCTCCTCCCCATACAATGTATTGCCACATCATATGAAGTAATACACATTTTACACCATCATGGGTTTTACTTATGATATAATTGCTAACTTACATTGTTTCAATATACAAAATTCCATTTTACCAATAAATAATTTACATCCCTTCTAGCATTAAAATCATATTATTATTTCTTAAAACTTCATGCACAAAGGTTAGATAAGGTCAAAAATCATGGGTTTTGAGTTTCACATCGGATGTGGAGCCTTCTATAAATCAAATCCACCTCATGTCATCCTCGATGACCCTTGAAAATAGAAAACATCCATATATTTTGGGAAATAAATTTCTTTTTATGAATGTATCTTTTTACTGAAAAATTGAATCCTTTCAATCTTTCTCCATGATCTTCTACAATTATTTCCCTTTGTTATAAATTTAAGCATCTTGTTATATTTGGTAGTCATTAAGATCTGATCCATACTCATCTTATAGTTCATGATTTTTTTCCAATTCTAAAACCTCTGGAACAAGACCTAAACAAGGAGTATTTATTCCATGCTTTATCAAAATTGACAAGCCAACAATTGGTATATCCAAGAAAAGAAAAATTCCAAGAACAAGGGTATTTGTAAATTGGCCTTATAAGGATTCTTCCTATAGATAATCAACTTGAACCTTAAAAGTAAAAACCTAAAGATATGCTTAGAAGAGTTCTGGTCTAATACAACAAAAAAAAATGCAGAAGCAAAACACAAGTGAATCAATCATCTACTTAAGGCCAAACCATTATGAACTAACTATAGGTTCTTTCTACATCCCACTCAATCTATGCAACCAAATACTAATTGAGCTCATATCTAATTATTGTAGTCACAGTTTCATCTAATCTTCCCATTAGAAGGTGGAGGGTCTAATCCAATGCTTCAAAACTAGTTGGAGGGTTGGTTATTAGATCTTATAAATGATAATTCTATAAAAAAACCAAGCCTACATTTTCCATTGGCCTCAATCCACTAGTTTGATGATGATGATCACTCTCTTTTTTAAAATATTTATTTCTTTCTAATTAGGTGTTTGATTTTTGCTTTTTATTTTTACAATGTTCTTTATCTTATCCAACTAGCACACACATTCATCCATGTTTATCTATTTAACCCATACTAATGAAGATTGTAAGGCAATTAGTTTTAAATCCATCTCTTTGTTTTCTTTGATGTTTATATGTTTTCTTTATATCTTTCTAGAGTGAGACCCGGGATACCATATCAATAATATCACCCAACATTGAGGCAAATCTTTCCACTGCATTCCCAATCCCTCTTTTGAAAAGAAATAAATATTTCAATCAAGGATTGTTAGAAAATTCCTTCCCATTCTGAGGAAGGATTGGTAACTACCATAAAAATAATTTGTTCAAAGAGATATAACCCTAAACTAGTCATTGAACCATTTAAATTTGAGTTGAGGATAAATGGCCTCCTATTTTCATGTACTATTAAAAATAACATACGACTTAATTAGTATGTCTTAGAAGCTAAAATGCCTCTGACATGGTCTATTTTTAGGGTTCACCAACAATAATACCAATCCTAAGAAGCACCTTTCATGCTCTCTTTCCTCCAGTACCAATGAGCATAAACAATAATGATACCCAACTCTCTGAGGTTAAAATCTAAATAGATTATATAATATAAAAGTCACATTGTTCTCACAAGGCAGGTCTCATATAAGAGAAAATACATATGGCTAGAACAAGTCTTATGTGGACCTTATACTAATGATTTTTTCCATCTTCATGTTATTGAGTTTGTCTTAGTGCTTTAATATTTCTTTTTATATTGGATGCAACTCTCTGGCCCTTACATATATACTCTATTGATTATATGCTCTTGTCCTTCTATCCATGCTTAGATTCATTAGCATACTCTTCATATATTAAAAAAAAATTCATGCTTTTAGATATTTTAAAAAGAGATTCATTCTTCTAACACTACCTTATTCATGTGCAGGAAAATCCCCACTTACAAGCAAAAAATTACAATGTTGTAGAAAATAGCTTGGAGAATAATTTTAAGATAAATCTTTAAGAGAGTTGTTTGTGTTGCTAAAAAATATGTGGAGAGATATACTTCATAGAGACCAAATATGGAATAAGTTATATCCAACCTCAAGGAGGCCTTTGGCTATTAAAAAAACTAAAAATTAAGTGAATGAAGAAGAAATGTGACTGACTAACTAGTTCTATAACTAAGTTAAATCCATTACAAATTTCTCATTGTTAACACTATTATTTTCTTATAAGACATATTCTATGGTTTACATAGAAACCCAATTTTATAGAGGATTTTTTTGTTGATCTTCATATTTGCTTTATAGATTTAAGAGATTAAGAAGTAACAATGCAAGAAGGAAAAATCCATATTCTCTTCAGAAGTGTAGTTAAATTAGATTCAATTATATGTAATGCAACCTTTGAAATACCAACAAGTTTATTCTCAATGTTCTAATACCAGTATATATAATATATGACACTCTTCATTAGAAAGAATATAGTCTTTAAGATCTTCCCCTCATGTTATTTTTTATAATATAGACAATATAATTCAAGAAGTTAGGGCCAAATTTGCAACTAAACAGATAAAATGGATGATTACCGACATTTTAACATTTCATTTCCCAAGATTCAATATGAAAATATCACTAATACAAATGTAAAAATAATTGTTCAATTCTCATAACTCACCTTTCTTGCTCAACATTTTCTAGTTTTTTGAAATGCATTCCTTTCATTTGGATTTTCTTAAAACACCCTTGTTAAGTGCAAAGCTTGTGTCTATGTAAATCTTGGTTGTTGAAGCAAACATGCAATTCACTATTAATGTGAAATTGCATAAAAGGTTTGTTCATATATGGAGTTCAATACTCTAATATATTTTGATATGTCAGTAAAAAATTTATTTCATTGAAAGAGAGAATATTTATTAAAAAATTTCATCCATATTGTCTATTGTTTTGTTGTAATATTTGTGGTTGATGGTCCTATTAATTTTATCACTTCTCTCAATGCTACCTCATCTAGAAAAGTCTACCTCATCTTTTAAATCCTTTTTGAATTACTATTAATTTTCTAGTAGTATGTTGACTATAATATCTATGTTTTTCTTCGCATACATTCTAGTCTAAAGATTCTATACACCTACAAGCAATTAGAAACATGCAAACCACACAAAATAGATTGCCAACAAATAACAACATGCAAACCATCAGGTACTTAAGCTGCCTTATGACACTTGTTATTTTTAGAGAAGTGAATGATCTATTTGTTTGTTGTGAATAAAATAATGGATGGAGAACATAAAAATTAATTTACGAGTCCATGGATACAATGTGATCATTTGATGTTTGTTCCTTTCAATGATATTACATATTTTTATTATTGTCACTTTTGGAGATGTAATTATGACATGTTTTTGATAGAATGTGTAGGTAAAGGAGAAAAAATCAAGAGAAATAAAGTGAACTCTATTTTGAACTCAAAAAAAGGCCATTCAAAATTTGTGAAGACTCTATTATTCCATTAGTATGAACCAATAAGAGCATGCAAAGGAAGAGGTCATGCGAAGGAAGAGGTCACAACTCAATATAATTATATTACATAGATATATTCATGTGACCAATAAGGATATAAATAAAGACACATACAAATAAATTATATAATATAGTCATGGAATTGAAAGTGAAAAATAGGCATAAGAGTGAATCTGTGACAAGAAAACTCTGTGGCCAATTATGGCCTCCCATGTGCCGTAATTTCATTGGATACATGTTAGTAGGAGATATGAAGTCTAAGTTATATGAATATTTTTATAACATAAATTGGAGACACATGTAAAACATTATATATTTTGTATAATAAATAGTTTCAAGTAGAAATTAGAATCTCATGGAATTTCAATGGTCCCTTTGATCTTGGAGATGAAAGGTCTTGGAAATGAAGAGCCACAATGTTTTCACATCAACATATATACTTTATTTTTGTAAAATAAGAGGTTGAAATTTGAAAAACAATGTAATATAGATCACTCATGGTATTCCCTAATTTAGTATTCAAATATTAACTTTGTTCTGTGTATACATAAATCATATTCAAATTCTCTACCTATTTCGTGCAAATGAATGTATTCTTGTTTGTTGTATATCTCTTGACTCTGTAAATGATAAAATGTTAATTAGCATGAATTTTTGTAAGACAACCATGAAACTATACATTAAATTCAAACTTAATTATCTACAAACTTATATAACTAATCAAATTCCCATTGTAACTCTTGCAAACTACAACACTAGCATGTCCTGATGAGTGATTCCAAGGATCACTTCTAACAATTGTTTTTATTTTTAGGACTTGATATGTTGAAATGGTTACCTAGTTAAAGGGACCTTGAAAATTGGATATAAATTAGGATACATAAGTTCACAAAGGAATAAACTATTAGAATAATAGTATCTATAGAGGAGATTATTTATAAACATATCCACAAAAAAATTTATGAAATATTTTGGTGCAAGTTACCTGGGTTGATAGCAACATGGCTGTCTAGACATGAATACTATTGATTTAGACCATTATAAATAAAACATTTCATGTGGAAGATAGAGAAGTTGGAAATATTGTGAAATATAAACATTGAATGGACACATGTGATTGATCATTGGGTCAAGATTACAATTGACAGGTATGTTATGAATTTGCTATTCAGGGATACATTGCATTTGAAGCTACTTACAAATTATTTTTTAGAGATATTAGAGGAATTTTTTTGAAGTGAACCCCTATTTTTTTGAAGATTTTGGTTGTGGAAAAGACCATGGTGCTGATTCTAACCGATATGGAGTATTCTCTTAAGGCACTATGGGGATGCATACTAGAAGGAGTTGAATGAAGATGAATTAAACCATAGAACCCAAACCTAAAATTAGAGGATGTATGAAAATCTATATTTATATGTTAAACTAGACTTATAAACTTGGAAAATATCATTCATGGCTCTACCCTTCAATTCAGGACCTACCTTGTAGCTGAAAGGCTCACATTCTCTTCTCACTATGCTTAAATACTTATCTTATAGTTTGACCATGCTATTTTGATTACCTAGATCAATTATATCCCACAATATGTTTAAAACCTGATATTTATCCTTTATCACCAATACCAAAAATTTAAAAACTTTCAATCTTCCCAAATACTTGCATTAAGACTTGGACACTAGTGTAGATGCTAGTGTCCTACTCCAACATAGGTGTCTGTACCTTACAAACACTCATATTTTAAAATATTTTGATATGTATGGGTCAAATTATTTGTTTCATTTAACCCTTCTATGAGAAACATTTAAAAAATGTGTGGCATAAATAAAAGTTACAACCCACTCATTATTCATCTAGTAAGCACCTCTCAAGCTTACACTACACTACTGAAAATCAATTGCACAACTAATCCATTATTTCTTATTCTTTCCTATTTACAAATTAGTCATAGGAGTAGTCTTATCATAGGTCCAAATCATAAAAATAACAACCCATGAGAAATATTTGTCAATTTAAAAGATAAATCACTACATGCACTTTCACATAGCATATTACACAATTATTCACACACAAGCTCACATAAAGGGGAGAACTACTTCAGTCTAAGGCCCTCTTTGGAGTATATGGATATTTAGGCAACACTAACAAACACATGGTATTTGAGTTCAACTAAACTTCATTTGAGCCCACTAACCCCTATTTTTCAAGGTGGTATGCATTAATTAGAGGATCTAGGGTTTTGACCAAAATAATGATATCAAGAACCTATGCATGTGATCCAAGCATAGAATCTAAAAGTTGATATTCAACCATAATAAGTGCAGGTGAAAGATTAATTATATTTTGTATATGACACTAGTGGTAAAATCAGGACACTAGCATTGATGCTAGTGTCCATAGGGAGACACAAGTGTCCAATATGACAAAAATCAAATATTTAGAATCTGACGACGGGATCCATTTCTTTAGACAATCCACTTCTACACTGAATTACTTAGATCTACCTATGCATCATTTTATAAGCTAAGTACAATTTATCCTTTGTATTATTATTATTATTATTAGAATATTAAATGTTATATTTTCCATATTTGGCATATACTTATATTCAATATATCTTATCAGAATATCAATAGAATATAAATTCATGTAATTGACTTGATTTTTAGAGTAGTCTTCTCCTTAGTTGATTAAACTACTCTTCTTTCATTTAAATATTTATTTCTAAAAGGGTTATACTTGTCATCTTTGTTTTCATTTATAAGCTATGGAAAATGTTAATAAAGATCATTTTGAAATGGAAGATTAAGAAGCCTTAATCAATCATCAAAATATAAATAATGAATTAATTGATGTATTTTTTGTATGTTACATGAGATAAAATAAATAAACATGCCAAGGCTAGTGCATCCACATCCAATAATGGTGAACCCTTAGATGGTACTACTATTACTAAATCCTCCCTGGTAACAATTAAAACTCTGAATAAATTACTAGTTTCAATGCCTACATCAACACAAGTGGTGTTTTCATCCCCTTTGATGACTTTGCAAATCCCAAATCTTAATCCAAATGGGTCTAATTTGTAAATTATTCTTCAAGTTATTCAAGCTTTGGAAGCTAATGTTATCAACATTTAGAAAATGCTTTGAAATTAACTCATGTTATTGATTTATAAGATGTATTACAGAATCCTCTTACACCAAATATATCTTTGCACCCTTTTCCAACTAGTTTTTTAGCACCCAAGTTCACACTTTATGATGGCAAGAGTGACCTTGAACAACATATTCACTCTTTATATGAAACACGAATTGACTATACTTCCAATGATAAAATTTTAACCAAATTATTTCCAAGAAGTCTAAAGGACTATGCTTTGAGATGGTTCTATGATCTTAAAATATAATCAATAAGAGCATTCAAGCTTCTAAAAGATCAATTTATAACACATTTTTCTATCAACATTACTGAAAATATGTCATATACATAAATTAACAAGATTAAACAAGGAACCAATGAGCCTATTGATGAATAAGTCTTAAGGTATAAGATGATGTTGGAAAAATTGACAAATCTAATGGAAGATAAAGAGCTTCAAGATATATTTAATCAAAAGTTACTTGCTCCCTTATGTGAGTCTATTGTTTCCAGAAAGTTCAAATATTTTGATGAATTATTCCATATTTTAGAAGATAGAGAAATGAAAGTTATTTCATTGAACAAGGTTAAGAATGTAGAAAACACATCAATTACATCCACTATCAAGTTTCATATCAAGCCAAGCTATAAATTAAAGCTTACCGATGCTAAATAGGAAGCAACTACAATAGTTAATACAATGTCACAACAATGTAATTGGCTTATCTTATCCAATGAACCTAAGAGATAATTTACATGATTACCCGAGTCTCTAGTTTTACTAAGTGGATTGTCATCTGACATCCCTCCCTCTTCCTATGGTGGTGGATGCGATTTGACCTCCACAAAAAGGATATGATGTAGACACTTATTATGACTACCATCAATGTGCTGCACATTCTATACATAAATGTTTAAGATTTAAGCACAAGATATAAGACCTTATTGATAATGACCAATTCATTTTTAAGGATTCTCCAAAGGATTTAGGATTACAACCTAATGATTATAAAAATCAAAATATATTCAACAATCCATTACAAGATCATTTTAAGGAAACACCAAAAGTAAAAATGGCATATCATGCACATCCTACTACACCACATTATAGGCACCCATTAAATGGGATTATTGGTACACTTACATATGAGATACCTCCTATGGTTCATATTCCTTATATTTCATTTGAAGACAATGATATTGTGAATGACAACTTAGATCTTGATTACTTATTTATTAGAGCACATATTGATCATCAACCTATACATAATGTTATGGTTGATAATGGTTCTAGTGATAATGTATGTACCATGACATTAATCACACATTTAAGATACATGATGATTTATTCCCTTCAACCAAGACAGTCAAATCATTTGATAAGAAGACAATTTTTTTGGTGAGACTGATTTACCTCTACAAGTGGGTCCAACACATGTGACCACAACATTTTTATTTATACCACATATGGGAGTATTTTATATGTTTTGGGATGAACTTAGATTCATAATATCCATGCGGTACCTTCCATAGTGCATGCTTGTCTTAAATATATTCATGCCAATAAGGTAATTATAGTTTCAAGGATTCAATGTGAATATCCATTGCAACAAGAAAATTTTATTCCATAATAGTTAATTATACAAACTACTAAGGTTAATTTTGAGAAAAATAGAAATTATAAGGCAATCCCATTTCCCAAGTGACCAATACTTGAGAGTTTATTACATAAAATATATACAGTGGGTTCTACAAGGTCATCATTTACACCTTTATGGTATAGCCAATTATTTACAACAAAGCACCATTTTTTAGAATAGGTATAAAGACACAATATTACATGAAAAAAATCATATAACACTAAAAATAGGATTCCATAAGCAACTACAACTTCCAATATTACTTCATGACCACATAGTCCTATACGACATACATAGATTATTACAGATTTTGTAGATCTAGATTTGACACATATACATGATCCTTGACAACACAACCAATTTATTGTATTATCTTCAGAATATAAAATAAATATGAACATCCCTTATATGGGATCATTACCTAACACTATCTTTCCAAACATATAAAAAAATAAAAAATTCAGAATTTCCTAAAATCAAATATTTAATAAAATACAAGAACATTAAAATAAATTAAAAAATATCTAGCCTTTCACATGTTTACTAGCTTTTGCATATGTTATTTACTTGATGTTGGTAGATAAAATATTATTTATATACACACATATGTTTCATGAGTACTTGAGTGAAATAAAGGAATACATTATATCCATGATATATGAGCATGCATATGTTGGACCTTTCCTCTTCCCACGTGATACACTACATTGGGGGGCATCATGATTCTATTTGATCATGATTGAAACCTATTATATTATTTTATGACTATTTTACAATATCACATTGAGATTATATACTAACATTTACAAATGCTTATAATCATGATTCTATCTTACACAATGTACTTGATATGTTATTCTATAAGACATTTTGATAACATATGTATGCAGGGACTAGTATGACATGCTTATACTAGTTACTTATATTTCACTTAACTCATCTCTTCATATGGCTTACTTGAGTGTACTTGTTTTATTCATTATCTTGAATGCAAAACATTTGAACATATTCCTTGATTTTTGACCACAATTTCTTGAGTGTTACTTATTTCTTTGGTGTGTGGACATTTGAATATGTCCTCTGCTTGAGTGTGTAGCATTTGAACACACCCCTTATTTTTGGTATCCTTATACCCCTATTTACATGACATTGAGTGTAATCTTGCATGTGTGTTTGATTATTTTATGAGCTTGCTACTTATAAACATTGCCATGATTCATATCATGCATCTTAGGTCTTGTTATGTATACATACTATGATCTTCATTGATACATCTATTTCGACATGATAACATTATATGTTATTTAATACATGATTGAAACATATAAAACATAGTTATATTATATTTTTGAGATAAGGTGACTATCACTTTTCATTCCCATCACCTCAAAATAGGGAGCATATCAGTGGGTGCATGTAATAGAGACATGACTCCACATACATACAATTGATATAATTGGTAGAATTTGATACAGTTGACATGATTTATATATAGACTTGTGATAGAATCTTATACATTTTGCACATTTTTGGGATATAGTTTTTTAAAAATGTGACACATATTATACATAGGTTATATATCATAGGTTGCATTTTGATAGATGATCCATCTAGAGACATAGTTGAGGTGCATATTCCATTCAAATGTACCAAATTACATATACACTATTCATGCACTAACCTTACCAAGATGCACTATTTGAGATTTTATCTATTATAGTAGTTAGCTCCTTTATTTAGTACAATCAAGATTCAATGCTCTCAATGGAATTTAAATTAATTATATTTATGGTAGGTTGATATGGTTTAACTATTTGACTTGAGTGATATTAGCCATATTATGTCTACACTTGAGTTATGTGATTAAGATTCAGTGCTTTCGATGGACTTGGCACAACTCACCCTCATATTAGATTGGGGGAATGATCACCCTCCAATTACCCTCTTCACATATCCAAGGTTTAGTTGTGAACCTATCTCCAATACTTTAGTTAGGAAACATCATTACTAAAGAAAAATATCAAGGGGCAACATGGTTGCATCGACACACAAGGGTACTCCTTTCCTTCTCTCATTTTTTTAAACTAATTTTAATTATTCATTTTCAGATTGTATGTAATAATTAAACATGTAACATGATCTTGGTTATAGGTCATACAGACACAACAAATAAAAATAGGGCTCAAGTCAAAGCAAGGTTTGTTGTACACACCATGATACACATTTATTTATTTTAACCTATTAATTTTGTCTTTATATATTGCTAGATTAAAGTGGGGAGGGTGAATGTAGATATTCAAATCTATATTTATATTTTAAAATAGTCTTATACACTTGGAAAATATTATTCATGGATATATTCTTCAGTTTAGGATTGCCTTGCAGCCAAAAGGCTTGCCTTCACCTTCTCACTGTGCCTAAATGATTATCTTATAGTCTGACCCTAATATTATGATTACCAAAGTCACTTGTATCCTAGACTATGATATAAACCTAATATATATATTTCACTATTAGTTACATAATTTCAACAACTTTTTTATCTTCCTAGACACTTGCCTTAATACTTGGATAATATCATCAACGATAGTGTCCCTACTCCAATACAAGTGTCTGCACCTTAAAAACACATAAATTTATAAATATTTCAATATGTACAGGTCAAATTATTTTTTTCCTTTAAACCTTCCATGAGAAACATTTCAAAAGGTGTGGTATCCCACTCATTATTCATCTAGTAAACACCTCTCAAAATTACACTACACTAAAGAAAATCAATTACTTAACTAAGATATTCTACCATATTATTTTATATTTCCAAATCAATCATTAGATAATTATTATCATAGGTTCAAAGCATCAAAATAATATCCCATGAGAAAGCTTTTCCAAGTTATAAGTTATATCACTACATGCACTTTCATATAACATATTACACAATTGTTCACACACAAACTCACATAAGGGGAGAACTACATCAGTTTGAGGCCCTAATCAGAGTATATGGATATGTGAGAAACTTTCACCAATATATGAGTATTTGAGTCCATCTTGACTTCACTTGATCCCAATAACCATTATTTTACAAGGTGACACACCTTAATTAGAGGATCTAGGGTTTTGATCATAATACTCATATTGAGAACCGATGTGCACGATCCAAATAAAGAATATGGATGGAAGTCAAACCTAAAGGTGTAGTATAAATTTTAGAATAGAATCAATATTCCATATAAGACACTAGTGGTAAAATTAGGAGACTAGCATCAATGCTAGTGTCCATAAGGTGACACAAGTTTCTAGGCTAACAAAAATGATGATGGGATCTAGATCTTCAAACAGTCCACTTATGCACCTACATTACTTAGATATAACTATGAATCATTGTATAATATAAGTACATTTTTTGTTTCCTATTTTTATTATCATAGTATTGAATATTGTACTTTACATATTTGGTATATGCTTATATTTAATATGTCTTATCAGAATATTAGTAGAATATAAATTCATTTAATTGGTCTAATTTTTAGAGTAGTCTTTTCCTTATTTGATTAGGAATTCTTATTACTTATTTAAAAAAGGTTTAAACAAATATATATAATAAAAATGAGAAAGTCATTCAAGGGCTTTAGAGATAATGTTTACAACAAAAAAGATAAAACAAGCAAAATATGGTAAAAGACGAAGGGCCACTAATAGTTACAAGTAAGAGTAGATAGGACATTGTAAATAAAATGGGAGGTACTAGACCTATGGAAGAATAATATTAAGTTTAAGGAAAGAGGATGATGAAATAGAAATAAGGGAATGTAGGAACCATCGAGAATGTATAAACCTACCAATAATTGGGAACCAACCCAAAAAGAGAATGGAGACACTATGAATATGTTGTGACAAGGTAGTTAGAAAAACTTAGTGATAGATATAGAGAGTAGATACAGAGTGAAATATTTTATAGGGAATAAAAAAACAAAACTTTTGATAAATATTAATGAATAAATTATAAAATGAGTGTTTTCCATCATCCCATGACCTTGTTTTACACCATTTAGTCTTGCAACTTGTAAATGCATATTCTAATGGTATAAACACTTCAAATAATATTAAACCACATTAATAAAATTCACTTACTTTTACCAACATGATTCAAGGAGCTTCAAGAAGTTTTTATTCAAAATACATTAAAACATACAAGGTTACATATGGAGTTTAACACCATCTTTCCTCATGCATGGATTCTTCTAACAATCAGAAGACTTCAATACTTCTACAACTCCATTCCTTATTTATTCAAATAAAATCCAAAAATATCTTATAAATACTTGTGCACCATATTCATATTTATAAAATCCTACTAAATTCCTAAAAACCTACGAACGTATTAAAAAATCCTTCAAGAACCTTACAAAAACCTGCTAATTCTTTATTCCTCAGTTTTTATAGCTCTCTTGGGCTCTTCTTCAGATGATTCAAGCCTCATCCCTTCCAACTATGTGTCTAAACATATTTGTATTTGGTTTTAATTATTCCAAGGATATCTCAACCACTTTAGGACTTATTCAAACATGCTTTGTTTGTCTCTTTCCCTTTGTTACACATCTCCTATTTGATCTTAAGACAATATTAAAATAAAAAAAAACCTTAGGCATATTAGTGACATTATATAAGACCTCTTGACCCCTTTAAAAACATGATCAAGACCATAAAAAACCTTACTAGGTGACAAAACACTCTCATTATATAGACACACACACACACACACACACACACACACACACACACACACACACACACACACACACACACACACACACACACACACACACACACACACACACACACACACACATATTCAAACATTCAAAATTTTCCTTTTTGGTGGGAAAATTGAAAACATGCTCTAGAGACCTAATTTGAACTTGTAATGTTCTTACAAATTCTTCAACACCATTTTCATACAAATTAAAATATTACAAGATTTTATTGACTACACACAGCCTCTTAAATGTATAAAATCATAAATTGATCATATTTGCAATGCTTGGGATGATGCTCCTATATCATACTTCCCAAGTAGAAAAGATTTGAGATCCTACTCAAATGGAGATATAAGATTTGTTATTTGCTTATAAACATTTACCTTTTAACCTATTTTCCTTCTTCTTATTCTATTCTAAAATGTTTCAATTACTCTCTATTTACCCATGTAGTATACTTTTCTTTTCTTGCTTGCACTATAAAAAATAATGAAAATGATTCTTACCTTCCATGGCATGCTTAAGATAAATAAAATCTAATATATGTTGATACTTTAGATATTTACTCTATCATATGGATAATTTATCTCCCAACCAACTGATGGTTCATCTTGTCTATCACATCTCCACTCTTGTGATGTCATACACCTAGCTGCCATCTCATTACACATTCTCCAAAGCACTATAACTGAATCTATATGTAATTGAGCATTTAAATGATGACTCATATCCTTTTAAAATAATTCAAATACAATCCTTAATTCTTTATGGTTTATTATCCACATCACTTTATCATAAAATATCGTTGTCTCAATTACAAACTTAATACTTGCTTAGTGATCCTTCATGTGTATAAGTGTTTTATCACACTTTTTTATCTACAACTTATCTTGATGGTCCTCTTGGATCTCTTCTAACTCTTGGATAATATTTCACTTAATATGTTATTTATTACTCTTTGGACTACTATCTTCTTTTGTCTTCAAATTTTTAGTACCATTCTTTAAATTATCCCCCATGCAAGACACCATATGCTCATACCAATCATTTATCTTTGCCTTCATAGACTACTTCCAACTATCATTTTTTTATTTATTGTCTTCAACCTTAGCTTAAGGTTCTTCATGTGAGAATCTCACATCTTTCTTGTCCTCATTCACTTTCTACTCTTCATGTTTTTCAACCAAATCTCTTTGTTTTGTTGATAACTTGTCTTGTTCTATTTATTCAATATTTAATGCCTCATCTTGGGCATTTTATTCATACACCCATGTACGTAAAAAAACACACACATATTATTAGTATTAAAAAATTGAGGCTTTATTACATCTCTAACTTCATTCTCCATGGATTAAGTTTATAGAATCTGTATTCACATCTTCAAACTTTTATTCATCTACAATATTTTTCTTCTCTCTTCCATCTCTTTGGTTGTCCACTTCACCTTTTTTCTCAAGATCCAACCATACCATTATTTTTATTCTTCTATCATGTGCTCCATCATGATCCTCATCTCTTATATTTTCGCTTCAACTCTCTCATTTCCTCTTCATCAAACAATCCTTTCATATTTTTGTTGTTATTCATCTTCTCTTTATCAAGTTGCTCCTTTCCTAATACCTCACTTAGGCTTATTCCTCTTCTTGCCTGGTCTTTTGGTATCTCAAGTCCTTTACCCTAGACTATGTTTTCTCGAGTTTATTCATGCTCCTTCTCTATCTTTATCAATCCAAAATGGGATATAGGCTCCTCACATGCCACTTATCTTCTTATTTCAACTTGCATTCATATAACTTGATCATATTTTATTTGTAGTTTCTGACCTTGCAATTTCTTGAGAGCTTTTAGCAAGCTATGATACCAAGTGATACAAATACATAATAGGGGTCTCTATGTTTCTTAATCCTTTTTATATACTTAATAATTAGTGATTCAAATCCTTCTTTCTTATCTTATTTTTTAGGTCTAGATGACTATAAACTTGATTTCTATTAACAATATATATTTTCTAGGTTTGAGACATTCAAACCCCTAGATGACAACTTTGTTTTCAAAGAGCTCTACCTTCTTGATGACTATTTTACCGCCTTTGTACTAATTACTTGATCAATATTTCATAGGCCAAATCACAACTAATTCATGTACTCATAACTTTTTACTACTCAAATGAAACACACCACTCCACTAAACTCACCAACTCAATTCTCACTAGGACTGGTCCTTACTTATTATAGACCATGATCTTATCACTTATGACTTTCTTCTATGCATCTTCACACCCCTCTAGCTTCTTTAAGAGATAAATGAAGATCTCAATCCTTAGACCAAATCTTATTTCTCTAATGTCTTAAAACTTTTAGAAGTGTCTCTTGACTAGATAAGACTCTTGAGACTTCTTGACAGGTTCTATTTCTTGTCTCTTGTTTGTAACCTTATAAACATACCAATAAGATCTTAGTGCAATGATTCTTAACATGACTTATATTTATTGTAGAATTTTTTTGATTCATTAATACTCATTAGGGTTTGAAATAGTCTTATTAAAATAATTTGATGTCAAATAATTTAATTTAAGGCTTCACTCCCTCATTAGAAAATTTTACAAATACATTACTTGAAAAGGCTAAAAGACCAAACTAGGCTTAAATAGTTATTTTCAAGATATGGGGCCTAACCCAACATTAAAATCACTTTATTAGATCAACAAAGAGATTAAGAAATTTAATTAACCAATGTACTAAATAATACATGAGAGGCCTACTAAATAGGTAAAAGAGCCACCCAAGAAAATAGGGGGAAATAGGGGGTGGGTACAACCACAAGCATCGGGTAGCGTAAAATAGCTAAGCTCATAAAAACAAACTAACCTATTAACCCAAGTGGTTAAAAAAATTAACCAACATACATAGATAATATACCTTAGTCAATAACCCAAGGTATTTACAATAATATGCTAACACCCTCCCTTAATGAATAAATCAAAAATAAGACCAAGTTTATCTCTGAATTTTGTGAACTTATCTATACCAAGTGGTTTGGTCATTATATCAACTAGCTGCTTTGTAGTGGGGCAATAAAAGAGATTGATGTCTTCATTTGTAACCAATTTTTGGATGTAATTATGGTGAAATTCAATGTGTTTGGTCCTATAATGGAATACTATATTCTCCACCATATTCAGAACACTCTAGTTATCACAAAAAATCAGAGTAGGCTTTGATGATTCAAATTGAAGATCCTCCAAGATTTTATTTATCCACATCATTTCAAAACATATACTGACCACATCTTTATACTTTACTTCTATTGAAGATAATTCCATTGTAGTTTATAGTTTACTCTACCATGAGAAAACTCTTGAACCAAGAGTGAATACATACCCTATTGTAGATTTTATTAAATCCACTAAACTTGCCCAATCAAAGTCAAAATATCTTGGAAGATCAAAATCTATAGACTTCTCATATAGTATACCAAATTCAAGAGTACTTTTGACATATCTTAATACCCATTTTATAGCTAACCAATGTACTTCCTATGGTTTAGACATGAAGCGAGATAGAATACTCACTGCAAAACAAATATTCGGTCTAGTGGTAGTGAGGTAAATGAGTCTACCCATTAGCTATCGATACATTGTTTTCTTGACTGGAGGTGAAGAAGTGTTAGTTGAAATTTTAGCTCCAACTTCCATAGGTGTGTGAGTTGGATTAAAATCCATCATTCTAAACCTTTCTAGCAATGATTTGGCATACTTATTATATGACATGAATACAACATAATCACCTTGCCAAAACTCAACATCTAAACAATATTTTAGTAGTGCTAAGTCTATCATGTCAAAAGTACAACAAATTTTAGCCTTCATCTATTGAATGAGACTATCACTACTTCTAGTGATGGCTATATCATCAACATATACACGAGAATCAAGATATCATCACCACATACCTTTACATAGAGAGTTGGTTTAGAGTTACACATTTTGAAACTAGACTCCCTAAGGTATGTATCTATATTCATATACCGAGCTTGAGGATCCTGCTTAAGCCCATACAAGGACTTGATCAACTTGTAAACAAGATGTTCCTTACTAAGAACCTGAAAACCCTATGGTTGAACCATGTAGACTTCCTCCTCCAAATATCCATTCAAAAAAGCACTCTTGACATCCATTTGGTGTACATGGCATCCAAACTAAGTAGTAATAGTAATAATCAAATGAAAAGTTACCATCTTTGTAGTAGAAGCAAAAGTATCCTCATAATCAACCCCTTCCTCTTTTACAAAACCTTTTGTAACAAGTTTGGCTTTGTGTTTATCCAAGGAATCATCTGATTTGCATTTTATGTTATAAATCCATTTACAACCAATGGATTTCTTTCTTAGTGGTAGCTCCATGAGCTCTTAAGTCATATTTTTCATCAAGGAATCATATTCCAATTGCATGGATGATTCCCACTCATGTTTCCCTTTGGCCTCTGAAAAATAATGAGGCTCAAATACATGTGAAATAATAGTTGTTAGAGTAAAATTATCATGCTCACGTCTATTACCAAACTACTTTCCTAATCTCAGTCTTCTTCCTTCCACACACTGTGATAAGTCTCCTTCTTTTAGTGTTTCCATAGTGGCAGAATACCACTTTAGCTTCTTTGGTTGTTCTATTGGAACCTCACAATGACCTACATCAATTCCCATTCTAGAATGTGATTCTACTAATGAAATATAATCTTGCTCAACTTTCACACCACAACTTATAATAAAATCATTAGAAGAAAACAATGACTCAATATTTGAAACTGTACTAGTTGTTATGAAGTACAACATCTTTTCATTTACTATGACATCTATATTTACCACAAATTTGTTAGTAGAAACATCAAGTAATCTATAGCCCTTTGATTTCTATATCCAAAAAACATGTATGCTTTACTTTTTGCATCCAAGTTACTTCTCTTTTGACTAGGAATAACTGTAAAAGCTACACAACCAAAAATTTGGAAAGTACTTACATTTGGAGTTTAACCTAACTGAGCCTCCTCTGGAGTCATACTCTCCAATGCTTTTACAGGACTTTTATTGAAGATGTACACCACTGTATTCATTACTTTTTCCCAATATTTATATGAGACATTTATGCTTTGTACCATATAATGATCCATGTCCATCACCATAATATTTCACCTTTCCACAAATCCATTTTGTTGTGGAGTGTAAGGGGTAGTATACTATTTGTGTATGCCTTCAGTAGAATAAAACTCCTTGAACTATTTTGAGATGAAATCACCCCCATTATCCATTCTAAGAGACTTCACTAACCTTCCTACCTATTTTTCAAGCATAGCTATCCAAGTAAGGAATTCATAAAAATAATTAGATTTCTTCAATAGAAAGTATACCCACTTTTTCCTAGAGAAATCATAAACTAAAAACATAAAATAATGGGATACAGAAAGGGTAATTGTCTATATTAGACCATACAAATTTGCATGTACCAAATCTAATACTCCCTTAGCTCTTGAAGCTTTACCAACATCAAATGAATGTCTAACTTATTCCCCAACTAACATCATGTACATACATGATGACTATCTATAATAGAAGGAATCCCCTTAACCATCTTAGTCTTCTCAATGTAGTCAAATACTAGAAATTCAAATGCCCATACCTTTCATGCCATAGTGAACTTTTGATATCAACCACTACAAGTGCACTTTCCTTTGTCCTCTATGGATCTGCAAGCTTATATAAGCCTTTTTCACCAATCCAAATAAAAATAATCTTGTTATCTCTGGTAGTGACTAAACATTGTTGTCCTTAAATTTTTTTAACAAAATCAAAATTTGAAGTGATCTCAATAATTAAAAGTAAATTTTTCTTCATATCAGGCACATACCTAACATTATAAAATGTATACTAAACTACACCATAAAAACTAATATAAACATTACCATATCCTTTCACAAAATGAGTCCTACCATCTCCCAAAGATACAAATTCATTATTACTGTCATTTTCAATAAAATCCACATACCAATCCTTATGGCATGTATAATGGTGAGATTCCCATGAATCAAAGTACCAAGATTGATCCACTATAGAGTTACCACTAGAAGCCATGAAATAAAAATTAGGAGATGATTCCTCACCTTCACCTTCAGCTACATTTGCATGATGAGCTTTCTTTCTACGGTTAACCATATCTTATTGTCTTTTCATGCAATCTTTCTTAAGGTGACCATGTGGATTATAGTAAAAACATTTCCAATTAGATCTCTTATTATAACCACTTACTTTTAAAGTTTTTGTAGAATAAATAGTAGTTTTATCAAACTACTTACCCTTTGCCTTGATGAAGAATGCACTTTTTGTAGAAGAAAATGTAGACAACACTATCCGCTCCTACCATCTCTCCTTCTACAATAGCAATGTGGACAACTTTTCAAAGTCCAAAGTCTACATCTAAAAAATCATGTGTAAGGAATCTAAAAATGAATCAAAATAAGGTTGAATATTCTACATAACCAAAGAAATAAAATCTTTCTCATCAATAGGCTTCTGCACAACCTTCAACTGATCACTGATGTCCTTGATCTACAAAATTTTAGATATAGATTCTGGGATAAATACTTAGGCAAATTAAATTTTGTCAGTTCCTATCATATCCTATTAAAAATATAAATTTTTAGACCCCTCACTCACCAAAAAAAGTTCTTGAATGAAAATCTAGTCACTTTTTAAACTGAACATAAATGGCAACCCAAAAAAAAAGGAAAAATAAAAACATACCTATGAGCCTCTTCTACTACCTTTTACCACTTTTCCTTTGCTGAGATAGGTTTACTAATGCTTCTCTCCTAATTATTGGCTTTCCCACTAGTCATAGGAAAACAAATTCTCTTCATGGCTCTCTAATGGGTGCTTCATGCTCTTCCCTGACAATACCACTCCTCTCTTGCTCCACAGGCTCCCTCCCAAGCTTCCTACATGGTAAGCTATGATACCATATTAGATTCAATAAAGAGATTGAGAAATGTAATTAAATAGTGTACTAAATAATACACAAGAGGCTTATTAAATAGGCAAAAGATCCACCAAATAAAATAGGGGGAAATAGGGGGTAGGTGTAACCAAGAGCATCGGGTAGTGTAAAATAGCTAAGCCCATAAAAACAAACTAACCTTTTAACCCAAGTGGTCAAAACAAATAACTAAGGTGCATATATAATATACCTTAGTAAAAAACCTAAGGTATTTAAAATAATATTCTAACACACTTGACCATGTTTATTAAAGAACAACACACATGATAAAATACAACTTGTATTTTTCTTCTCTCCATTTCATCTGAATATACATCAAATGCCTCAAAGGGCTAGTAGGCCTAATTAGGTCTAATTAGACTTTAGAGAAGAAATTTAACATAGCCTTATATTTTAATGATTATTAGGATTTTATTCATCATATACCTTGTATCCTCACATAACTAAATAGGTTTTATTCTTTACTTGA